>CM058240.1:63112999-63712999 GCA_030180135.1 Orychophragmus violaceus | reverse complement strand
CCGTGTATGCTCATGTGTCCAAGCTTCTTATGCCAGAGGTCTAGCTGTTATTCAACCGATGTAAAACAGTTCTTAGGTGGTTCCCACATATAACAATTGGTCCCAGAACTTATATGCCCATCAAGACAACTCTTCCAGCTTCATTTATCGCCTGACAATTAGTCTTGGTAAAAGTGACCTTAAGACCTTCATCGCATAATTGACTAATGCTGATTAGATTGGCCTTTAATCCCTTTAGCATATACACTTCCACAAGTTGAGGTTTTCCATCTTTTAGCATTTTGCCTACTCCTGCAATTTTACCTTGACCACCATCACCAAAAGTCACTACCACGTATCATGTCATGTGACATGAACATCCACTGTCAAAGTACGAGGCTCCTCCATCAACTTTTGTGGTGGAAGTGTATGCTACATTGCTTACCATGGAGAAGTTACATACCAAGTTAGCATCTGATGTAGTCTAGATTTTCTGATCCTTATGCGTTGGGTACAAATATCTCTTGGCTATCCATACTTTACCAACACAAGTTGGTTCAATGAAACACAAATTTGACATCCAGGCTTTGATAATTTTGTTCCATAGAGTCCAGCAAGTCGCTTTCTTGTGACCGTTATTTCCACAGACAAAACATCCTCTCTTCTTCTGACGTTGAATCTTGATTTCCTTCTGATTATCAAGTCTGTGGAATGCGTTTTCCTTGGAGGCTGGGACAAAATTTTTTCTCCCTCTAGTCAGACTTGATTCAGCTCTTCCTAAGTATCCTACACCCCAGTTTGCCTTTGGAGGTTGACCCATAGCAAGGATTTGATCCAAGCTATTTGTTCCCTTGTTCAACATCCTTATCTTCTTGTGATTCTCGGTTAGATTTTGTTCTAAACATCTATTCTTCTGTTGCTCCAGGTTAAAGGCTTCCAAAACTCTTGAGAATTTGTCCTCCAGCACCTTGTTCTATTCTTTTTATTCAGCAGTTTTTGAACAGTCTCAGTGTCTTCAGTCACACCGTTACATTTAACTTCCTTACCGGGTGGAGTTTTCTCCATTTCAAGGATGTTCACTTGAGCCTTCAGCATAACTTTGTCTTTAAGAAGTTCTAAGTTCTCATGATTCAGTTTTACCTAATTGTCATACAGAGTTCTATATTCTTGCTTAACATCAACTTCTTCTTCATCTGATTCAGAATCTAAGTTTTCATTTTTTACGATCACTTCTTCTTCCTGAGACGTGGTGCGACGAAATTGAGCATCAACCCCCCGTCTTCACTGTCATCATCTGATTCAGTGTCCCTGAAGCAAATATATGACTTGCCTTTCCCTTTAGTCACGCAAGGACATTCAGCACGAGTATGACCAAACCCTCTACATTCAGTGCATGTGAGCTCTTTCCTATTTATCAGTGGACATTTTTTCTTGATGTGTCCAAATCCTTCACACTCATTACACTGCATTTCCTTCTTCTTAGTCATTCTTTCACCATCTGAACGGAATGTCTTACTTGAAAATCTCTCGGAATCGCCTCTTGGGTTTTTTCACAAACGATTTTTTTGTCCCTTTTCCATTCTCTTAGTCATCTTATTAAAGTTTCTTTCCATTAAGCCCATGTTGTCTTCGAGTTTCTTAACTCTGTCATCTTAATGAGTCGCATTGAAGGCAATACCAGGACTGGGCTTTTGTTGGTGATTAGTCACTTCTGTTTCCTGTGACTTTAGCATACCCACGAGTTTGTCAAACTTCATGTCATCCATATTCATTGAGCATTGAAGTATGGCCTTCTGTGCTGAGAATTTTGCAGGTAGACACCTTATGAGTTTCTTCACAAGTTTCTTCTCATGATACTTCTTACCGAGGACATATGCTTCATTGGCTATAATACTTAGTTTGGCTGTGAAGCTACTGATAGTTTCATCTTCTTCCATACGCAGGTTCTCAAAGGTTGATGCCAAATAATCAAGACGCGTTCGCTTCAAACTTGCATCACCTTCAAAATGATTTATCAGTGTTTCCCATGCTTCTTTTGCAGATTCACTTCCTTGGATAATCTTGAACTGCTCAGTGCTAACAACATACATGATGGTAGATATAGCTCTTGAGTTGAATTTTGAAGCATTCCTTTCTTCCTCCGTCCATTTGTCCAAAGGCTTCTTAAGCTGGGTCTTGTCTTCCAGAATCTCTTGTGGTTCGGTCCAACCATTTAAACAGCATTCCAGGCCGATTCATCTATTGCTCGGATCACATGTCTCATACAAACTTTCCAATGTCCAAAGTTCCCTTCATCAAGCATTATGGGTTTTTGAATTTGCTATGAACTCCTTAGTATCCATGTTCTCACCAAGATCAACCTGATTAACGATTTAGAAATCCAAAGGTTGACCGCTCTGATACCAAATGAAAACGCAGAGAACACACTAATGTATACATGTCAAGGCACTTCTCCAAAAAACCAAATCTTGTTTAGAAATCACTTGAAAAAATTACAAAGAATCTTGTTCAATCAGCTTTACTTGACTTCACACCTATGAATCAAGACTGACCAATTCCTAAATCTACCTAAACCTTACCAAGCAACAACAGTCAATTATCTCTCTCAATTCACTCACCACAATGAATACAAATACACACTAGACTTTGTGTTACACCTTTTGCTGTATTGCTTCAAGACGGCTAACCTAATTTGCTTCTCGTCCCAGCCCATATATACTCCTAGATACTGCGTATCCATAATCTCCACTTACCACATGTGCAAGATCTTTCCAAATCTTTTTTGTTTCCTTCCCAAGCAATCCACGCCAGCTGCTGACTTGTCATCCACATCAGTCCTGTGTTACTCACATGTCAAGCTGAAGCACATTGAGGTTTCAACCATTTTCACATTGATCCAAGAAGAGCCACCTGATCGGATGATGAAATCATATACAATGACATCTACAAAAGCAGAACTAACCACGAGTTATGATCAAGTAAGTATGTTTCTCCACCTTGGTTCTAATATTTCTATTCACATGATGCTGAATTTGTTAAATTTAGAACCTGAAGAAGAAATAATCTTAGCAACAAACTTATAGATCATAATTGTTACCTAAAACCGCACATCAATGAGACAATAGTTGAAGTAATTAAAACTGAGTCGTGTCCCTCAATTTCTAAAAATCATGTGATTGTTATAACACACTTATTGAAGGATTGCTTAGTGTTAATCCTGATTCAATTCTTCAGATTAAACTTACCTAAACATGCCAGATCTAGGTTCTCTTGCTAGAAACATAAAGGATCTCACCTGTTACCTTGTTTATGCAGCGGAAAGAGGAGGTACGGGTCAGAGATCAGCAGAACCACCAAGAGATAGTTCCTCCAAAGGCTCACACACGCACGCACAGGAAATTGGCTGCTAGACCAGCTGGTGGGAGGCGCAGAAGAGAGAGAGAGGTGGCGCAAAAGTGGCTGAGCCAATAAGAGCTAGGGCAAGTTTTATTATTAAAACCCTTGTCCAGTTCTTATGGGCTTCTGGGCCCAATTCTAAGTTTGATTAAATCCTTTAGATTTAATCAGGCCCTTTCGTCTCTCTAAGTACAGTAAATGCCTAGCACTTTTACCGTACTTCTGCTAAACCGTTCCTACACATTTTCCTGTTAGCTTAGGCGTGTGACCCATATGGGATCATATAATAAAAGCAATAAGTCCAAGACTTATAGATCATGAGCGGACTCTAGCAAGCCATCATGACCCCCAGTATTATATGACTTATGTCTGATCATTGACATACTCTTACTTTCTAGAGACAGTACAGAGATTACTGGACATAATTCCAACAATCTCCCACTTGAACTGGAATCTCTGAATTCATAATCCTTTTGTCTCAATATCTCGATTAGTCATAAGGCAAGATTAGTGTCATCCTTATAAAGCCTAATCTTGTTCATCGGACTCTGATTTGATACTGACAATCCAAACGACTCGGGAAAGTCCGTTTGAGCATGGCCATGCATTTTCCAGTATTCAAATCTCCGATTGGCCTAGAGATATTCACTCCATTTATATTGGAGGGACAAATCCCGTCTTGTTCCATCACTGTAAACTACTCATTTCATAACACACCCAATCAAGGTCCTTATAACTATCGCTTAACGACAGCATTAGACAATGATCAAAGCGCATTAGTTCATGTGCAGTCACATGCATGCGAACTCAGGTCTAAGGACTATACTCTATAGTCGTAGTAAGAATCTCTTACGACACAGATATAAATATCCTGAAGAGTTCTTATAATCGGGTCTTGTCCGGTCGTATGTACCCCAACATACACCTATGTATTGACTTTGATGCCGTGCATCTATGACATCCTGAGACTTTGTCATAAGTCACATACCAATCTAGTCTCACGCGGTTGTTGGTGTTCCAATTTCAACAACCTTCGACTAGGGACAGGATGATATAAGGCATCTATCAAATATAGGGTCTCATGATCAAGCTAAATGACTTTGATGACTCAAGATCAAGTCACTTACTTCGATGACCTATAAAATGGTTCATATCATTTTGGAACGATTATTTCATCACAGTTAAAATAATCTTGAAAAATAATTTTATTATTAAACATCTCAAATGTTTTACAAGAACATATCAATAACTAAATAAAGCCCTTTACAAACTCCCACTGAAATTAAGACTACATCTTAATTTCACTTATCCTACAGCTACAGTCCGCGACTCGTGCTTAGGCCTAAGGAGTGGATTCGTTAATAGATTAGCAACGTTCTCATTCGTTGAAACTTGCTGATCTATTTAACGCCTCTGTCATTTATCTCACGGAATAGGTTATACCTACCCTCAAGATGTTTGGACCTCTGATGTGCAGCTAGTCTCATCTATGCTGGGAATCACATCGAGTTCAGTGATGAACTCTTCTTTCCAAACAACCTCTTTCGCCGCTTCCCAAGCTGCGAAATGTTCAGCTTAAGTTATGGAGTCAGCAACAGTGCCTTGCACCGCCAGACAGACACAAGATATAACCGGACTGTGACCGGAAATCATCTTTGTCTGTTGGAAACTTGCCTTTCAGACTCTACCGACTTGTAGCACTTCACTTTCTCCGTAAATCAAGAACTTATCCTAAGTATTTTCCAAATACTTGAGGATATTCATTACGTCTATCCAGTGATTATTTGCTGGATTTGACTGGTCTTTACTTGTCTTGCTTAACATTAAAGCAACATCAAAACAAGTACGTGTCATGGCATACATGATAGATCCAATTGCCGACGCATATGGAATCTCATCCATGCATTCAAGCTCAGCAGATATCGAAGGATACTGTTTCTTGCTTAACGTAATGCCATGTGGCATTGGCATAAAACCCTTCTTGGAATGCTGAAAACGTGTAGGACTTTGTCAATATAAGAATTCTGACTTTGTCCTACCAGCTATTTTGAATCTCTATCTTTAGATCCAAAATCCAAGAACCTATGTGGCTTTACCCATGTCAATCATAAAACCAACTCCCAAGCCAGTCCTTTACCGACTGCAGCATTGGGACGTTATTTCCGAGAATCAGTATGTCATCGACATACACTATGAGAAATGCAATATTGCTCCCACTTATCTTTTAGTAAACGCACAGTTCCATTTCGTTCCTGTTTAAGTCAAAACCTTGACTACTTCAACAGAACGAAGATTCCAACTCCGATATGTTTGCTTCCATCCATGAATGGATCGATGAAGCTAACTTTACACAAAATGTAATTTTTCGGAGTCCGAGCTCACTTTCGCTTCTTTGAATTTCGCAGATTTGTCGCTTTCAATGATCATCAGATCATGCGAACTTTCAATGATCATCAGGTTCAACTAATGACGAGAAATTACTCTCGGATTAGTGACTGATTCATTCATATCTGCGAACTTCAGGCTCTACAGGTGTAGATTCTACAGAAATCTGCAAATCCATCCGTTGCTCTCCCTCAACAGGTTGAGAAGCCTCCTGTATTTCTCGAATTTCTTCGAGTTATACTTTTACTCCCACTGTTCTTCTTGGAAAGTAACTTCCCTTCTTAGAAAACAGAATGGACGTAAAAGTAACAAGCCTTGGTTTCCCTAGGACAACCAGCAAAGTAGCACAACTATAAATACTCAGTAAAGACGAATTTGGATCGATTCCAATCCACATTTACGTGGTGTCTTTCAACTGATATTGGTGGAACTATTTCAGCGTAAACTTAGATATTTCTAGTGCGTTATTCTTAAAAATATCATGGAAGATTCGTGTGACTCATCTTTAATCATTTCTGATAAGATCTGACTCTTTCTCACAGAAACACCTCCAGGTTTTCAGGAGAAATGAGCTGTGAAACTACTTCACACTCAATCAGATGATCACACCATTAATGACTCAAGTATTCTCACTCGTGATCTAATCCAGAGTCTTAATACTTCTGTCACTCAGATTCTATACCTCATTCTGGAACTCTTTCGACCATGTCAAAGAATTCCGACTTGTGTCTCATCAAATGAACACAGTCTTAATCAGTAGAGACAATGAAGTACAGGAAATTTTCTCTGGCATTACTGCTCATCGGACCACATACATGAGTATGTTCAATCTCCAATAAACCTTTGGGCCTTTCTCTAGCTCGGCTAAAATGGGCCCTTTGCCTTTTGGTCCAGTAAGCAGAATTCAAGTCTCATAAGATATCGTATCAAATGAGCCCAACAGTCCATAACTATGGGATTTCTGAATCCGACTTACTCTATGTGACCAAGACTTTTATGCCAAGAAAAATCAGGTTTAATTCATCAGATTTAAACCAATTCGGTATTTATGTTACATTTAGGCACTCTTTGGTTTAAGATATAAAACCCATTCCTTGAATAGGGTGCTACAATTAATATTTCATTAAGATCAAAAGAACAAAACCTTGTCTTTTATCAAAATGAAAAACATTCAAATTCTTACAAGAAAATGAAAAACAACTCTGCTTAAAGCAGGTACATTGTAGCAATTACTTAATACAAAACCAAGCCTCGAAGGCATCTACAAGTGAAAACCCTACGGCTGAGGCAGCGTCCATCGCTCCTTCCAGACATGTAGATCCACTTGTCCTTCCTTCAACATTCTACTGTTGCTTAGGCTCTGCATATTACTACAAATATCAGTGCCACAACCAGTATCCAATACCTTTAAGGTAGAACTTGAAGTAATAACATGAATACCTGAGGAAGTAGTCTCATACATCAACTTCAACTCCTCATCATCTTCCATGAATTTAATGCAATCTCTCTTCCAATGCCCTGTCTCTTTACAGTAGCAGCACTTACCAACGTAAGAGGTATCTGACTCGGGCTCAGAAGACACACGCTTGCCATGATTCAAAATCTGGACAACTTTGCCTTTACCCTTGTCAGCATTAGGTTTAGCAAACCTACCCTTCTCTATCATGAGATTATTCAGGGTACTCTTCACGTTTGGCTCAACTGTCTTGAGCATATCATGCAGTTCAGTCAGCGTCTTCGTTAAGCCTTTCTTGATATAGTTCCTTCTGAACTTATCATAGCTTGACGGCAGTGACTGTAGAATGATCTCAGTTGCCAATTCTTGGCTAACTGGATAATCCAGTTTCCTCAGGTTATCAATGTAACCCATCATTTTACTGACATGAGGACTCACTGGATGATCATTTGGTAGCTTGCAGCTAGTGAGAGACTTAACCAACTGGTATCTCTCCACTCTTATCTGCTCCTGAAATTTCAATTTCAGGCTGCTGATCATCTCTATTGGCGACTCCATGTTCTCATATTGCTTCCACAAGTCTGAGTCCATGGTAGCCAATATCAGACCACGCACATCTACCGCATCATTATAATGCTTATTCCAAGCATCATATACTGCATGAGAAGCATTGGACCCGATCCTCACGGGGAGAGCTCTCTCAAGGACATAGTCCTTTCTCTCCTGTCTGAGGACTAGCCTCAGGTTCCGCGACCAAGTCAAGAAGTTTGATCCGTTCAGCTTGTCCATCTCAAGGACAGACCGGATCGAGAAAGTGTTTTGATTGTTTGTGCTAGTCATAACTGAAATTTAAGATAAAAGAATTTTAGTTAATATGTTCAATATGATTAATCTCGTATTATAGATAATATGATTAATCTCTCATTATATTCAATAACATCAGTAACCCTCAATAGAATATAATGATTCCAAGATCCACATATAACTAAGATCAAAGTGGGCCACTGGCCGTCACCCAAACTTAGCTTATATCGGTAAGCCCTATCTCGGCTAATTATATCCGTGATATAACTCTTGGTTGTGAATCTGGGCCCGAGGCCCAATCCACTCTGATGTCTCAAGGCCCGGGACTCCCGATGGCCTAGTCAAGAAAACCAGACTATACAGTCATGTAATCACTAATGTCTGGGACTCCCAATGACATTTATGAATCACAAACCGTCTTACCCACGCAAAAGTAGACACCCTCACACTGTAAGGCCATGAGTACAATTGAATGGGCTTCGACAGCTGACATAGACTGGACAAGACATCCAACGCTTGATATTGTTTGAGGTTTGTAGGTTTATTAAAATTTTATCCCAAAATAGAAGATTACTATTTTGGGAAACTTTCTAAAATTGGAAACTTCCTAAAATTGGAAACTTTCTAAAATTGGAAACTTCCTAAGATTGGAAACTTTCTAAATATAGAAATTTCCTAAAATCCAAAACATGCAAATCTAGAAACTTCTAATTTAAGAAACTTTCTAATTTCAGATTTTGAAAACAGATTAATTTAAAATCGATTTTAATTTTATATAAATAAATTTTAAATTAAATCTGAAGAAAAGACTCAAATAATTGGCCCAATTGTTTTAACTTCTTGGCCCGAGGCCCAAGAATTGGTCCATGTCCAAGACATAACCCAATTGCCCAATTAAATGACATAACCGGTCTGGTTCATTAAAATTGGTCTAACCAAAATTAATTACTACGATGACCACAATTGTCAACCGGTTATTTACTAAACCGGATTTTCTCAATTTATTTGGTCCAACCAAATCAAATTAGAAAACCACTGGTTTAGGCACTAAATCCAATTTTACGACCTTGGATTTCTTATCCCGGTTTAACCAGAACTTAATAAATTTATTAAGTCTGTTTATTAAACCGTGACGATTAAGTTTTAAACCGAACCATTAACCGAACCGAACCGATTGGTCACGAACCGATCACGGTCGTGACCTAGCTTCGCGGTCGAGACGAGACACGATCCGAGATCGGCTTGTCACTCGACCACTGATAGGTGTGTAGTTTTAACCCTATACTAACTGCAAGTGCACAGTGATGTAGTTGTAGTACTTAGGGTATCGAATCCACAGGGACTCCGGTCAACGATAGATTAAGAACAGTAAAGATTAAACTAGGAGAAAGCAAAGATGATTAAACTAAAAGCAGAGCAGAAAAGTAAATAGCAGTGAGTTTGTGAGCAAGGAAGCGAAGCGTTAGGTTTCAGGAGTTCTCAGGAAATCAGGAACGCAAGCAATCAATCTATCTAGATCCAATCAATAACTATTCTAGAACTCAAACACTGATATAGAATTAACCAAATTCCTTTGCGATAATTCTCTAAGTCTAAGTGCAGCAAACCAAACTTTCGTTTGCGAGAACTTAACAGATTAAACTAGCATTAATTCCAAGTTTGATATGTTCACAATTAACCTAAACCAAACTTCCGTTTGCGAATAGTTTAATTGCTTATCTAAATTCTTTCTAGTTAAATTAACCAACTTCCGCTGAATTAATCAACCTAACATCATAACTCTGATTAGCTACTTCAGATTAAGCATTAAGAACAACTTAGATAAAGAACTAGCAGATATAAATCTCTACAGATTGATTTAAACTATAATTCTCTGAAATCCCTAATGAGAATCCTTCAACCTAACAGGTAATCTACTCAGACATAATCATCGAAACAGAAGATATCATAAGTAGAAAACCAAATATCATAAAACAGAATAATCAACAGGGGTTCGAAATCAAGTCTCTTTCGAGAACAAAACCAGCCCCTAAAATCTCCTAAGAGAATAAAACTAGGTTATTTCTGCTTAGCCTAAACAATGGCTTAAAAACTCTATTTATAACCTAAAACACGAATTGGGGCTTCTTTGTAAATATCAGAAACTTCTGGGCAAAACTGCAATTTCTTCATTCTTTATTAAACCGTCGTTTGGCCCATCTCGCTGGTGCAACGATCGTTGCCATAAGTGTGACGATCGATGCAGCTCGGAAATATCAACAGTGAACTTGATCTCTCGGCCAAATACTCTAATTAGCTCCAGAAAGTGCCATAATCACCAAATACGCTCCAAATGTGCTTGTACCTATTAAATACCTGAAAAGACTCTAAAACATAGTAAAAGACTCGATAAATGACACATATACCATGGTTAAAATCCTTAAAATCCATGGTATATCAACTCCCCCACACTTAGCTCTTGCTTGCCCTCAAGCAAGACATAGAACTAAATGTAGTCAAGAGGTTTGAAAACTCTTCAGAAACTCATTTCATCCTAGAAGCCACAATACTCAGATTCCCCTTAGTAAACCACTGAAAGAATCAATCACAGGATATCAAGACCAACATGTACTTCCCCCACACTTAGCAACTGTCCCAGGTAAACTCCACAATCACATTCAAGCATTCAAATTCTCCCTACTGACTTCTGCAAATATTTAAGTGCGGTCTCACCTAAGGGGTATCGATCTAAAGGCACATGGATTCTTACCTAATCAGCTCTAGACCACCATACTATCTTTCTCTAGTCCCTTTCTTCTCTTTCCCTTCTTTAACAACTGATTTTTCCCCACTGGGTATCATTTTATTTTTTTTATCAGTGTTCTTCCCGTTATGGGGTATACTTTGGACACATTCCATGGATCACATGAGAGAAAATAGTGTTTGCTACCATTCCCATGACCACTTCGGAGTTACTAACTCATCCTCAGTTTAATATTTTTTTTTTTTTTACTTTATTGAAGGGGAGAAGGGGACTAAATAGGACAGGTTTACAGGCTGTGTCAGAACTAACAGGGAATCCGACATAAAGTATACCAAGCCCTTAGGTGAGAAATCTAAGTCAGTATTAGGGGTGAAGTCAGTAAAAGATCCTCTGATACCTGAAGTGATGTGGGTGTTCCCAGTAGGTTGATCTGTGTCTGGGGTTTTCTAATAGTCAGAGATAGATCCTGCAACTTCATCCCAATGGTTACTTAAGTTCCTGCAAGTTTTGTAAATCTCCTCTGAAAATCATAGTTTCTTACTTAAACAATTTTGACTCAATAAAACAAAAAATTTGAAAAACGGACTGACTCTTAAGAAAACAGAAAGATAAACGTCAGTAGCACCTCCCCCACACTTAAGACACACTGTCCCCAGTAGTGTCCAGCGAAGGATCGGTAGAGAGAAAAATTATTAATGGATGTTTTAGTTCTGTCGGGTTTTTACCTCTGTCGCTCATGCATCGATCGTTGCACTAAGTGCATCGATCGTTGTTTGGCGATTTTTCGTTGAGTGTCGATCGTTGCTCAAAGCAGCAACGATCGTTGCAATGCGCATATCGGATCAGTCAGCAAGTTAGCAGGTTAGTTCGTCGGTTTATGTCAATTTTTCAATCCTGCAAGCTGAAAACACTAGAAACGGAGTAAAATCGAAATAACAAATATGTCTGATCAAGCATAACCATCCAAACATAGCAAATCCTAAAAATAAACGAAAAACAAAAGTGCAAGAAAAGATAAAAAGTCAGAATACAGAACCGAAAGTCTGAACATGGGGATCACTCTCACTCGCTCTCATCATCTATCCCACCATACCGTGCATCGTCATCGGCTGCCTCAGCTGCGGGATCAGTATCAGTCGGGGAAGGAGGAGTCGGGGATCGATGTCTGCGTCGAGAAACGTGTACGGGCTGATGGACCTGTGGTGGCCTCCTGCAGCTGCGCATGAAGTTCCAAACAACTCGAAACATGCTATCGGATCTCTCTCTCCACTCGGCATCAGAATATGCACCGTAAGGCATCGTAGGCTCTGGAAAAGGACCTATATCGTCGACTGGGGCAGGTGCTGGCGCAGAGGAGGACGAAGCTCTCGCAGAAGGCTCTCCCAGCGGATGAGCCATAGTAGGTACTGCACATCGATCTCTAGCGGAAGGGTGGAAGCTCAAATCATCAATGGTATCGATCCGAGTGTACCTGGCAGCAGGAAGATCGATGCCATACTGTGTATCCTCAGGGTCATAGTACACCCACACTCGCCCCTCCTTCAGCCACGTAGCACTCTGCAAGTGACTGAGATCCAGGAACTCGCGCTCAGTAACGCACTCCATATCCCTCATAGGGATCCCGCAGTGTCTGAAAATAGGAGTGAGAAGACTCCCTACTGTCTCCTTGCGCGCGCCTTCATAAGGCTTCTTCTGCAGCTCGCAAAGGTGATGGGCAAATATAGCACCTAGGTTCACCTTCTCAGCCGGGTTCCTCACATCAGTACCCCTGAACTGCTCCCTCAGTCCTCTGAATAAAATCTCCATCTCGGTCTTGCGCATCTTGTTCGCCTCATGCTTGCACAATAAAGTGCGTCCCAAGATACGCAAGACATACCTGAGAACCGGATGCCTAACCTGAATCACTGGTGTAAGCCGTGAGTGATATCGTCCACCTCCAATGTACTCCCAGAAATCACGAGCCTCTGATGATTCCCATGGAAGGGATAAATCGGTGCGTGGCTGCGTGGTGCTGAACCCGTAGATCCTACAGATATCGAGAAGGGGTACTCGATACCTTGCTCCGAGACACATGAAAGTGAAGGTGCCTCCTTGGGCATTCCTGCTCTCTGGGTTTGGGTATACAACCCTGCACGTGGCAAGCAGCTGCCTCACAAGCTCTGGGTACAAATCGTAAGGCTGCATTGGCATTGTCCCCAGACCAATACCTCTGCACAGCTCCATCACCTTCTTGTCCATTCCGAGACTCTTGCAGGTCGAGTAATCAGCGAACTTGGTAGGTGCTATCTCCATACCACACCAACCATTATACAGCAAGGTATCGTATTCATCCCAGTACTCGTGTAGCGGCCTTTCTGTGAAATCATCTGATTTTAGTATCCCCTTAATTGAACCGTTCCAGATGCGATCAGACTCAATCAAGACTCTCTCTGGCCTTGGCCATGGCTGTCCTATGGTTGCATGAACCAAATGATACGGCTGTGGAGGATCTGATTCCCTGTGTAACCATTCCGGTGGCGGGATGTATTGTCGTGAGGCGCTTGCAGCTTGTGCTCGTTTCTTGCGGGGTTGGTTCCGGGCTGCCATCTGCAAAACAGAAAATTTGAACAAATTAGTCTCGGCAACTCTCTGTCGAATCGTCGTGCAACGACCGTCGCACTAAGGTAGCGATCGTTGCAGGGCGATTCAGTGTAATCGAACATTTCCCCAGAATCGTCGAGTAACGACCGTTGCATCAAAGGCAGCGATCGTTGCAGGGCGATTCTGGCCGCAATCAACAGTCAACAAATTTCGTTCCAAATTATGCAATCAATCACACAGTCGGCAACAATATATCATCTAGCAACCTAAATCATACCTATTTGGGCATGCATTGATCAATTTTGGCTCAAAAATCTAACAATCTAGAACCCCTAAAATCCCAATTCGAAAGCTTGAAAATTGAAGAACATTACCTTGATTTCTTGAGATATGGCTAAAGTAGATGGATTGGTCGGTTAAAAACGAGTAAAATAGAACTTGAAAACGGGAAATTTGATGGAGAAATGGTGTTTTTCGGGTAGAAGCTCGGAGTGTCGACCAAAGGAGTTTTGAGAAGAAAAAGAGAAAATAGGGTTTTAAGGTAACTTACCTGGTCGTGGCTGCAACGATCGTTGCAGGGCAGCAACGATCGATGCTGGTTAAATCTAATTGATTCCGGTTTAGCGACATGTACCTTAATTTTCGATTAAGACCAATTGTAACGACCGTTGCATCAAAGGCAGCGATCGTTACAATTCTCCAGACTTGGTTCTGTACCTGCAAAACTTAGTAAAAACAAATAATAACGTGAAATCCTAAGGAAACTCTAAAAATGAAAAGGAAAAATAGTTAAACCTAACAGTGGGTTGCCTCCCACTCAGCGCTTGTTTTAAGTCATTAGCTTGACTTTTGGAAAGGGGTCAGACTCATGGAGGTTTCAACAGAGACTTTGAGTGTCTCTGTGAATGCCTTATCATCCATGGTGGTGTGTAAGCAGTAGCAGCATGATGTCGTCCAAGGAACGTCGGGAGGAATGTAGGGTGAGGTTTGCACTCGGGTGTTTTAACGCTCTTTCCTTTATTCAAAACAGTGGAGTCAGGAGGCTTAAACTTAGAGGTTTTATGCTTTTCCTTTGGCAAAGATTTGATGTTCGGGGCCTTTTGTTTATGAGTAGCTTTAGGTCTTGATGATGCTAGAATAGGCTCTCTTGGAACCACCATCTTCTTGTCAACCATCTTTGTGCACTGAGCTACATCCTTAGTTTTAACGGGAGCTTTTGGAAATGGCAACGGAGGTTTGTAGGTTCCTTCTTTAGCAGGTTCTCGGGATTTGGGTGAAACTGGTTCCTTTCGGAGTGCAACGATCGATGCGTGTGATGCAACGATCGATGCTGTCATCTCAACTCGTGTTTCAACTACAGTCTCGGGTTTATCTGTTTCTTGGTCCATTCCAGCCGTCTCAGACTCAAATTTCTCTTCTTGGCTTGGTCCTGCTTCAATCTGGACTATCCAAGTCAAAAGATCCATGTCAATCTCTGCTGAGTCAGGTGCATCGAAGCTTTCGAGCTCTGGTAATTCAACATCGAATACCCCTCTGTCTTCCACAAATTCCACAGCTTTAACTGCTAGACATGATCCATGATCCATTTGTGCATGATCCTGAGTGAGGATGTTGATGTCA
Organism: Orychophragmus violaceus; assembly: GCA_030180135.1. NCBI lineage: Eukaryota > Viridiplantae > Streptophyta > Magnoliopsida > Brassicales > Brassicaceae > Orychophragmus > Orychophragmus violaceus. The sequence goes on along the minus strand of CM058240.1, from coordinate 63,698,036 downwards.
GGAGCTTCGTGAGAATCCTTTGTTGGGGCAGAACTTGGAATTTGATCCATCTGTGTGTCTAGCTGCTTTACACGAGTGCTCAAGGATTCAAATTTCTCATTCAAATTAGTGTACAGGTTCTCTAGCTTCGAGCTGAAAGAAGTTGAGTTCTGCTGTTGCCTTTCAATTGTTTGCTCTAACATCATCTCCAGTTTGCTCCTTTGTGTAGGAGATGCCAGATTAGAAGTATAATTGTGGTCTCCTGATCCTAGAGCGTGCTTAGAACTCTGCCTTTGCTGATGTTCCAAGGTATGCCTATAAGAGTCGGCTCCAGCCATGTAGCGTACCTCTGCAAACTTATCAGTGTTTGCCTCTGCTCGGAACTGTCTTTCCCTAAGTAAGATGTTGTGGATGTCATCTATCTTATGTTGCATTTCAGTTACTTGCCCAACCAATACATGGTAATCTGGTAAGATGGGGTTTCCTTCCCCATCTATCTTCTGACCTTTTGCGTTGCATATGTGACCCTCTTGGTCTCGTAGAACGCCGTTTTCCCCGCGAATTAAAATCAAAGGTTCCATGGTGCGGAACCTATCGAATGTCTCAGATCTTAGCATCGCTATTATCGCCTAGTGTCGATCGTTGCAAGGAGAGCAACGATCGATGCAGTGCGATTTCCTGAAATCCCAAAAATCAAAAACGTGAGTAAACAAGAAAATTAAAAAAAATGCTTAGTCTAAATCCTAGTACTAAATCTATCAGTGAACTCAAAGAGTCCCCGGCAACGGCGCCAAAAACTTGATAGGTGTGTAGTTTTAACCCTATACTAACTGCAAGTGCACAGTGATGTAGTTGTAGTACTTAGGGTATCGAATCCACAGGGACTCCGGTCAACGATAGATTAAGAACAGTAAAGATTAAACTAGGAGAAAGCAAAGATGATTAAACTAAAAGCAGAGCAGAAAAGTAAATAGCAGTGAGTTTGTGAGCAAGGAAGCGAAGCGTTAGGTTTCAGGAGTTCTCAGGAAATCAGGAACGCAAGCAATCAATCTATCTAGATCCAATCAATAACTATTCTAGAACTCAAACACTGATATAGAATTAACCAAATTCCTTTGCGATAATTCTCTAAGTCTAAGTGCAGCAAACCAAACTTTCGTTTGCGAGAACTTAACAGATTAAACTAGCATTAATTCCAAGTTTGATATGTTCACAATTAACCTAAACCAAACTTCCGTTTGCGAATAGTTTAATTGCTTATCTAAATTCTTTCTAGTTAAATTAACCAACTTCCGCTGAATTAATCAACCTAACATTATAACTCTGATTAGCTACTTCAGATTAAGCATTAAGAACAACTTAGATAAAGAACTAGCAGATATAAATCTCTACAGATTGATTTAAACTATAATTCTCTGAAATCCCTAATGAGAATCCTTCAACCTAACAGGTAATCTACTCAGACATAATCATCGAAACAGAAGATATCATAAGTAGAAAACCAAATATCATAAAACAGAATAATCAACAGGGGTTCGAAATCAAGTCTCTTTCGAGAACAAAACCAGCCCCTAAAATCTCCTAAGAGAATAAAACTAGGTTATTTCTGCTTAGCCTAAACAATGGCTTAAAAACTCTATTTATAACCTAAAACACGAATTGGGGCTTCTTTGTAAATATCAGAAACTTCTGGGCAAAACTGCAATTTCTTCATTCTTTATTAAACCGTCGTTTGGCCCATCTCGCTGGTGCAACGATCGTTGCCATAAGTGTGACGATCGATGCAGCTCGGAAATATCAACAGTGAACTTGATCTCTCGGCCAAATACTCTAATTAGCTCCAGAAAGTGCCATAATCACCAAATACGCTCCAAATGTGCTTGTACCTATTAAATACCTGAAAAGACTCTAAAACATAGTAAAAGACTCGATAAATGACACATATACCATGGTTAAAATCCCTAAAATCCATGGTATATCAACCACGCGATGCACGGACGGTGGTGGGACGGGAACGGGACGGGACGGGACAGCCGCGATCATCGCGCATCGGTCAAGCCGCGCGATCGATCGGGACGAGCTCCGGTCGTGATCGAGACGGTACGCGAGTGGGTCGATCCAAGCGATCGATCGATCCATGCGATCGGTTCACCGCGCGTCACTCGATCCGGATATGGTGATCCTTTGGCGATCATCATTCCGACGCATACCGATTCATATAGATCGGATCATGCGATTTCAATTAGTTTAGGTTTTAATTCTTTGTTTCTTAAGTATTTTCTTATCAATAGATTGATTCAAACACTTCTAAACAACCTAAACATGATTCTAAACAAGAAATCCTAACAAAACCAATGGCTCTGATACCACTGAAGGATTGTTTAGTGTTAATCATGATTCAATTCTTCAGATTAAACTTACCTAAACATGCCAGATCTAGGTTCTCTTGCTAGAAACATAAAGGATCTCACCTGTTACCTTGTTTATGCAGCGGAAAGAGGAGGTACGGGTCAGAGATCAGCAGAACCACCAAGAGATAGTTCCTCCAAAGGCTCACACACGCACGCACAGGAAATTGGCTGCTAGACCAGCTGGTGGGAGGCGCAGAAGAGAGAGAGAGGTGGCGCAAAAGTGGCTGAGCCAATAAGAGCTAGGGCAAGTTTTATTATTAAAACCCTTGTCCGGTTCTTATGGTCTTTTGGGCCCAATTCTCAGTTTGATTAAATCCTTTAGATTTAATCAGGCCCTTTCGTCTCTCTAAGTACAGTAAATGCCTAGCACTTTTACCGTACTTCTGCTAAACCGTTCCTACACATTTTCCTGTTAGCTTAGGCGTGTGACCCATATGGGATCATATAATAAAAGCAATAAGTCCAAGACTTATAGATCATGAGCGGACTCTAGCAAGCCATCATGACCCCCATTATTATATGACTTATGTCTGATCATTGACATACTCTTACTTTCTAGAGACAGTACAGAGATTACTGGACATAATTCCAACACTTATATCTTGTCAGAAATGTTAAGAATATTGCAGGGACGGGGAATAAGCAACAAGAACAGGAACCGACAATGACCAATGGCGACAACAAGTGTGAAGGAGTTTTCACCAAGAAGACTACATTACTTCTCAAGGAAGTCATTGCCTCTTTTCTGATTAAATCGGAACCACAAGACTCGTCTCAACATGTTATACATGTAAGTCTCTCTTTGAATAAGTTTGTTCCTCATGAATTCACAACTTTATTAAAGAGTTTACTAAACACTCAAGAGCATGAGGAAGCAGTTTGTTTAAAACCGCAAGTATAAGAAATCATTGCTAAAACTAGTGCTAAGGAATAGATTCAAAATTTTTATCTTATCCTAAAGAATACATAATGCACTTGTTTCCTGCCAAAGGTTTCCAACTTATTTCAGGAACCACACAAGAGAACCGGAAAGTAGTACCACCAGACCTTGGACGACACAAGAAAGCATCACCACCACCAAAGGAGAATGATATATCATGGTTTTTACTAGTTTTAGACCATGATATAAGTGTGTTTTAGTGTCTTTTTGTGTTCTTTTAGAGTCTTTTACATGTATAATCAGGTTTGGAGCATATTTGGTGATTATGGCACTTTTTGGAGATTTTTGGAGTGTTTGGCCGAGAGATAGAGTTCACTGTCCGAAACAGAGAAATGCGTCGATCGTTGTACTCTAGCATCGATCGTTGCACCAGCGAGATGGGCCAAAACTCGGCGGTTTATGAAGAGTCAAGATATTGCACTCTGATCCAGAAGTTCCTGATATTTACAAAGAAGCCCCTGGCCGAGATTAGACCTATATAATTAAGTTTTTGGTGTTTTATTTAGATACGTTTTCATAATTAAGAGCAGAGGATTTTTAGAGCTTTTGGGGCTGATCTGAACCTTTACTTCATCTGTATTTGGAGAAGATTTCGAACCCCTTTTATTCTTTATCTTCTATGCAATTTATTCATCATATGATTATGTTTTCATTATCTATGTCTGAGTAGATTCCTTGTTAGGTTTAGGGTTTCTCACATAGGATTTCATGACTTGCTAGACTTGTTAAATTCAGTTAAGGATTCATAACTATATATGTTCTTCAATCTAATTGTGCTTAAAGCTAGTTCTAACCTGATCAATTAGAATCTAGATCTTAGGTTGCTAAATACGTCACGGAAGTGGGGTTTAGGAATCTGAACTAATTAGGTTGAGCAATTAAACTTCTCGCAAACGAAAGTTTGGTTTAGGATAATTGTGAACATATCAAACTTGGGATTAATGCTAGTTTAATCTGTTAGTTCTCGCAAACGAAAGTTTGGTTTGCTGCACTTAGACTTAGAGAATTATCGCAAAGGAATTTGGTTAATTCTATATATGTGTTTTGAGTTCTAGAATTATGCTTAATTAGATCCTTGCTGAATAACTGTCTGCTTGTCTGATTTCCTGAGAACGCCCTAGACTTAGCGCTCTTAATAACTTGTTTTCACAACCAACAATCTCTGCTTTCTGTTTACTTTCTCGCATTGCTTTTAATTCAATCACATTGCTTTCTTCCTAGTTTAATTTCCTGTTCTTGAGCTATTGAATACCGGAGTCTCTGTGGATTCGATACCTATATACTACGACTACTGAACTGTGCACTTGCAGTTAGATATAGGATTAAAACCTGACACCTATCAGAGAACAAGACCGAGGCCAAAGGAGATGATTGTACATAATCTCGTCATTGACAAGCAAATCAGAGGAGAGGTGTGATAGTGAATCACCTACTCAAAAGAGAATCGCATGATAGCACTCATGTCAACGAGCTCCAGATCCATGTTATAAGAAATCATTGCTAAAACTAGTTCCTTCTCTTGGTGCATATTATACAGTTCGAGGTCAAAACCTTTTCATGAGGGATATTATGATGAGGAAATCATGCCATAATCAGCCAAGAAGACTAGAGGATTGTTGGGGTCAAAATCCCCCTCGACGTAAACAATAGCCGAAAGCGTGATCAATAATCGGATATGGACGTTTACCACACTTTGTATAAATGGAACTTCGTATGATTAACGTTTCATACGAAACATTTCGTATCAATGACGTTTCATATGAATGACATTTTATACGAAAAGTTTCGTATGGATAAATTTCTATACAAAATGAACAAAACCATTTAGCTGAACGTCCGGATGAATCAATCAGACGAACACATAACTCAACAGAATCTGCTGATTGGCGTAAACATTCAAACAAGCCACTCGAAAATCAAGCTGAACCAGATTGGAAATTATGAGTTAAACCAGCTTGGATTTTCTGAGCTGAATGGGCTCAGATTATTCCAAGCTGGTCCCTCTTTGTTTTTCGAGCACGACCCATTCCTTTGGAAGTTCCAAGCTGAACGCATCCCTTGGGAGATTCTGAGCTGTCTGCTTGTTTGATTTCCTGAGAACGCCCTAGACTTAGCGCTCTTAATAACTTTTTTTCACAACCAACAATCTCTGCTTTCTGTTTACTTTCTCGCATTGCTTTTAATTCAATCACATTGCTTTCTTCCTAGTTTAATTTCCTGTTCTTGAGCTATTGAATTCTGGAGTCTATGTGGATTCGATACCTATATACTACGACTACTGAACTGTGCACTTGCAGTTAGATATAGGATTAAAACATGACACCTATCAAGTTTTTGGCACCGTTGCCGGGGACTCTTTGAGTCTTCGATAGCTTAGAACCTAGGGTTTTACTAGGATTTTTCGTTTTTATTTTTTATTTTTTTAGTTACTAATTTTCTCTGATTTTCTCTCTGTCGCAGGTACCAATATCGCACTGCGTCGATCGTTTCACCCTTAGCATCGATCGTCACTAGGCGATTCAGAGATTGAAGCGATCGTTGCACTGATAGCATCGATCGTTGCCGGACGATTACAGATAGTTTATGCAGACGCAGAAAACTAGAAGTAATCTGAACTTGGACTTAGTTAATCTCGATCTTGAAGAACTTGGACGTTTAGAAAGAGCCAACAGAAGAGAAAGAAGAGAAAGGATGGTGCGAGAACGTTTGATTCTGGTACGTGATGCTGAAGGTACCCTGAGGGACCGAGATAACAACCCATACAATGCTGCTTGGCAAAGGGTTGAGGCTGAAGGGAATGTCATCCCTGATCCTCCTGAGCAACAGCAACAGGAGCAGAACCAGGGTCAAGGACAGGCCCAAGGTAGAGAGATGGTTGTACGTGAGAGGACTTTAGCTGACTACAACAGACCGGATGAGTTTCATAGAAACCGGTCAGCTTTAGTGCTTCCTGGTTTTGAGATCAAAACCATCTACTACTCGCTGATGAGACAGAATGCATTTCACGGTTACCCAACGGAGCAGCCTATGGATCACATTGATTCGTTTGAGGACGTAGTCACTGGCATGAAGTATGATGGAGTCTGCCCGGACTATCTGTTCCTTAAGCTCTTTCCGCACAGTCTTGCTGGAGACGCTAGTGCATGGCTAAAGCAGCTAGCACCTGCTTAGTACACTACTTGGGCAGATTTAAAGAGTGAGTTCCTGCGCCACTTCTATGATGATGCACGCTCAGACCAGTCCAGACAGGACATACTCACCTTTTCCCAAGGAGCTGTGGAGCCTTTAAAGACTGCCTGGATGAGATTTAAGCAGTATCAGCGTGACTGCCCACACCATGGATTCACCGAGGTTCAGTTGATTGGCATTTTCTTCAGAGGCATAGATCTTCCATATCAGTCTGCACTGGACAATTCCAGTAATGCTAACTTCAACACCCGGACTACTACACAAGCTAAATAGTTGATTGAGAATCTAATAGGCAGCAACAGCTGCAAGACTATGGATGAGAGGAGGAAGAAATCTGGTGGAAGTGTAGAGAATTCTGACATAGCTGATATTAGATCTACTGGACATAGTTTGCAATCTCCTAGCAGGTAAGAAAGCTGTCCACTTTGCCCAAGATGTAGAGGTAATTCAAACTGAGGAGGACACTCAGCAGGAAGATGTGAATTACATAGGAGGTTCTGGATTCCAAGGTAATAGATTTGGTAATCAACAAGGAAACATATTCTTCAATGGAGGACAGAAAAGTGCTTTCAACAGCAACTCATCCAATTCTGGACAGACTAGTGGTTTTCAGAAGACCTTTGGACAAGGTACTCAGAGAACCAATGAATCTGAAAGTAGAGTGGAGACGATGCTGAAACAGATGATGGAAAGCCAGACTAAGAATGCAACAGATGTCAACGAGAAAATGGAAACAATCTACAGGGAGCTGAACGGGAAGTTTGAATATCTGAACACACACATGAAGGAGCTTGATGCCAGAGTTGCAAGAACTGCTGGATATGCTAAAAGGGAGGATGGATATCTCCCGGGACGGACTAATGCTAATCCCAAGTACCAATGCAATGCAGTGACGTTGAGAAGTGGTAAGAAGCTGTCATCTGGCCAGAAAAAGCAGTTAAGTGTTGAAGAACTCGAGGAAATTGAAGAGCTGGAAGATGAGATCCGCGATATCCGCAATGCGTCGATCGATGCATCTAAGAAACGATCGATGCAGAGTGAAATCAGGGAACCGGAAGTCGTAACACAGTCGCCTAGCATCGATCGATGCGACGGGAGCAACGATCGACACAAGGTGACTGCAGAGAGTTCGAAACCAGAGAAACCGAAACAGCCGACCGAAAGGGTATACAAGCCGAAGGTACCTTATCCCAAGAATCCCAGAAAGGCTAAGAATGATAGGCAGTATGCAAAGTGGAAGGAGTTCATAAAAAAGGTGAAAGTTGAAGTACCTTTGTTGGACTCCATGGAAACTTCTCCTATGATGAAGAGATGCCTTAAGGATATGATTTCTGGGAAATGGTCTGATGAGGAAAGTATAATGATGCTCAATGAGGTGTGCAGCGCAGTGGTTCAGGGCAGGATTCCCGAAAAGTTAAAGGATCCAGGAAGCTTCGTGTTAGATTGTGCTATCTACAAAGAGAGATTCGAAAGATATCTATGTGATCTTGGTTCCAGTGTAAATCTTATGCCACTCTCAGTTTCTAAAAGGCTCGAAATGACAGACTTTATACCCACCAGGATATCGCTGGTTCTGGCAGATAGATCAATCAGGATTCCCGAAGGAGTAATAGAGGATGTGCCTATAATGGTTGGCAAATGTGTGATCCCTACTGATTTTGTGGTTCTACAATATGGACAGGAGCCAAAAGATCCATTGATTCTGGGCAGGTCCTTCTTAGCTACAGCTGGTGCAATGATTGACTGTCAGGGAGGTAAAATAGTTCTGAATGTAGGTGATCTAAAGATGAGTTTTGATATGAACAAGCTGGTAAAGAGACCAACCATCGACGGGCAGACCTTCTATGTGGACACATTGGGTGATTTGGCAACCGAGTATTTTTACCAATCACATGTTGAGGACCCACTAGAAAGGGCTTTACTGAGCTCTATATTGGAGTTGGAGTACCTGCAGGACGAGCCAGCAATGTGCTATACGAGGATGATGGATTCTGTTGAGTCTGCAATACAAGTAGAAGTATCTGACGCGACCTTGCAACGATCGACACTACCCTTGCATCGATCGTTGCAAGTCGACAGAGACTGGGCAGAGGAAAAAGCTCCGAAAATAGAACTGAAACAACTTCCATTTGGGCTAAGGTACGCATTTCTTGGACCCAATTCAACTTTTCCAGTGATTGTTATGCTAGCTTGAATAACGCAGAGCTCACTTTAATGCTAAGCAAGCTGCGCAAGCATCGCAAAGCTCTTGGCTATTCTCTTGCTGATATTTCAGGTATCTCACCGGAGCTGTGCATGCATCGGATACATCTTGAGGATGAATCCAAGACATCTATCGAGCAACAGAGAAGATTCAATCCTAATCTGCAGGAAGTGGTTAAAAAGGAGATTATGAAACTCCTTGATGCTGGGATTATCTATCCTATCTCTGACAGTGATTGGGTGAGTCCAGTCCATGTAGTACCTAAGAAGGGTGGAGTTACAGTTGTGAAGAATGAGAAGAACGAGCTGATACCTACTAGGACTGTGACAGGACACAGGATGTGTATAGATTATAGGAAGCTGAATGCTGCTACCAGGAAGGATCATTTTCCCATGCCTTTTATTGATCATATGCTTGAGAGGTTAGCCAATCATCCTTACTATTGCTTCCTCGATGGCTACTCAGGTTTCTTTCAGATTCCCATCCATCCAGAGGATCAGGGAAAGACCACTTTCACTTGTCCATATGGGACATTTGCTTACCGTAGGATGCCTTTTGGACTCTGTAATGCACCAGCCACTTTCCAGAGATGCATGGTGTCCATATTCACAGACATGATTGAGGACTTTATGGAGGTATTCATGGATGATTTCTCAGTATATGGATCATCCTATAATGAATGCTTAGATAATTTGTGTAAGGTTTTGACAAGATGTGAAGAAAAGCATTTAGTTCTTAATTGGGAGAAGTGTCATTTCATGGTCAGAGATGGCATTGTACTTGGACATAAAGTATCTGAAGCAGGAATAGAGGTGGACCGCGCTAAGATTGAGGTAATGACCAACCTTCAGGCGCCTGATTCTGTTAAGTCTATTAGAAGCTTTCTTGGACATGCTGGCTTCTATAGACGATTCATCAAAGATTTCAGTAAGATCGCTAGGCCACTAACTGCTTTGCTGTGTAAGGATACCAAATTTGAGTTCACTGCAGATTGTCAGACTGCATTTGAACAGATCAAGCAGGCATTAGTGAGTGCTCCCATAGTTCAACCACCGGATTGGAATCTGCCTTTTGAGGTTATGTGCGATGCAAGTGATTATGCTGTGGGAGCTGTCCTTGGGCAGAAGAAGGATAGAAAGCTTCATGCTATCTATTGTGCCAGTAGGACACTCGATGATGCACAAAGAAACTATGCCACTACGGAGAAGGAGTTGTTGGCAGTTGTCTTTGCATTTGAGAAGTTTCGCCCTTATCTTGTTGGCTCAAAAGTGATTGTACACACTGACCATTCAGCCCTGAAGTATCTGATGCAGAAGAAAGATGCTAAGCCAAGATTGTTGAGATGGATTATGTTGCTTCAGGAGTTTGACATTGAAGTGAGGGATAAGAAAGGGGTTGAAAACGGAGTTGCTGACCATCTTTCAAGGATGCTGGTTGAGGAAGACGTGCCAATTAATGACTATTTGCCTGAAGAGAACGTCAATATGGTTGGGACAATGTTTCACACAGATTTGGACAGAAACCTGCAAAACTGTCGGATTAATCGCATTGCGTCGATTGATGCCATATCGGCGTCGATCGATGCACCTATCAGGACAGCAACGATCGATGCGCTCCTCTGCGACGATCGTTGCAGTGCGGATACAGATCCAGAGACTTTTACAATTCAGATTGGAGGCTACGAGTTTGAGATTGATGCTGTCACAACAACTGATCGACCATGGTATGCAGATATAGCCAACTACCTGGCTGCAGAGACTGAACCAAATGATCTGAAAGGGTATGAGAAGAAGAGGTTCTTCAGAGAGCTTAGGCGATACCATTGGGATGAACCTTACCTCTATAAGCACTGTTCAGATGGCCTTTACAGAAGATGTGTTGCTGAATCAGAGGTTCCAGATATCCTCTTCCACTGCCATGGATCAGATTATGCAGGACATTTTGCTACTTTTAAGACTGTGTCTAAGGTTTTGCAAGCAGGTTTCTGGTGGCCTACAATGTTTGCAGATACTCACTCCTTCATTTCTCATTGTGATGCCTGTCAAAGGAGAGGGAAAATCAGTAGGAAGCATGAGATGCCTCAGAATTTCATTCTTGAGGTTGAGGTTTTTGATTGCTGGGGCATAGACTTTATGGGTCCTTTTCCTTCATCTTATGGGAATAAATTCATCCTGGTTGCTGTAGATTATGTGTCTAAGTGGGTAGAAGCAATAGCTAGTCCAACCAATAATTCTTCAGTAGTCATTAAGCTGTTTAAGTCCATAATATTCCCTAGATTTGGAGTACCTCGGATAGTGATTAGTGATGGAGGATCTCACTTTATTAATAAGGTCTTCGAGAAGCTCCTAAGAAAGCATGGAGTTCATCACCGAGTTGCTACTCCTTATCACCCTCAGACTAGTGGACAAGTCGAGGTTTCTAACAGACAGATCAAGGAGATCTTAGAGAAGACAGTTGGGAAGACAAGAAAAGATTGGGCAGCTAAGCTTGATGATGCTTTATGGGCCTATAGGACTGCATTTAAGACGCCATTAGGGACTACTCCATTTCACTTGCTGTATGGAAAAGCATGTCATCTGCCAGTGGAACTTGAGCACAAAGCAGCGTGGGCTGTAAAGCAGATGAACTTTGACCTTAAATCAGCTGCAGAAAGAAGGTTGATACAGCTTAACGAGTTGGATGAGATTAGACATCTTGCCTATGAGAACTCAAAGCTGTACAAGGAGAGGACTAAGGCTTATCATGACAAGAAGATTGTTTCTAGACGGTTTGAGCCTAATGATCAGGTACTTTTATACAATTCTCGTTTGCATTTGTTTCCAGGGAAGCTGAAATCAAGATGGTCCGGTCCCTACACAATCAAAGAAGTGCGTCCATATGGAGCTGTCATTCTAGTCGGCAAGGAAGGTAATGAGTTCGCTGTAAATGGACAGAGGGTAAAACATTATTGGGCTAAGGCCGAGATTCCAAGAGGTCAGATTCTGCCTTTGGATAATGCACCCTCTGCCTGAAAAATCTTGTCCGTCCGGTCAAGCTATTGACCTTAAACAAGCGCTGGGTGGGAGGCAACCCACCATTAGGTACTGGTGTTTTTCTACTTAATTTTTGGTGTTTTTGTTAGGATTTTACGTTTGTTTTTGTTTCTGGTGAGTTTATGATTGCAGGTCTCGGACAGATTCGCAGTGCGTCGATCGACACACGTATGTGTCGATCGTCACAACACGATCGAAATCGCATTGCAGCGATCGTTGCAGTTCTGAGCAACGATCGACCATACACGAAAATCGCCAAGTAACGGTCGATGCACTTAGTGCAACGATCGATGCATGAGCGACAGAGGTAAACCCGACAGAACTCAATAGAACTTTAACAATTTTTATTTCTTTTTACCGATCCTTCGCTTGACACTACTGGGGACAGTGTGTCTTAAGTGTGGGGGAGGTGCTACTGACTTATATCTTTCTGTTTTCTTAAGAGTCAGTCCATTTTTCAAAATTTTTTTGTTTTATTGAGTCAAAACTGTTTAAGTAAGAAACTATGATTTTCTGAGAAGATTTACAAGACTTGCAGGAACTTAAGTAACCATTGGGATGAAGTTGCAGGATCTATCTCTGACCATTAGAAAACCCAGACACGGATCAACCTACTGGGAGCACCCACATCACTTCAGGTATCAGAGGATCCTTTTACTGACTTCAATTTAATACTGACTTAGATTTCTCACCTAAGGGCTTGGTATACTCTGTGTCGGATTCCCTGTTAGTTCTGACACAGCCTGTCAACCTATCCTATTTAGTTCCCTTCTTCCCTTCTATAAAGTAAAAAAAAAAAAAAAATAATAAACTGAGGATGAGTTAGTAACTCCGAAGTGGTCACAGGAGTGGTAGAGACCCCTATTATCTCCTGTGCTATCCATGGAATGTGTCCAAAGTACACCCCATAACGGGAAGAACACTGATAAAAAAATAAAATGATACCCAATGAGGGAAAAATCAGTTGTTAAAGAAGGGAAAGAGAAGAAAGGGACTAGAGAAAGATAGTATGGTGGTCTAGAGCTGATAAGGTAAGAATCCATGTGCCCTTTGATCGATACTCCTTAGGTGAGACCGCACTTAAATACTTGCAGAAGTCAGTAGGGAGAATTTCAATGCTTGAATGTGATTGTGGAGTTTACTTAGGACAGTTGCTAAGTGTGGGGGAAGTACATGTTGGTCTTGATATCCTGTGATTGATTCTTTCAGTGGTTTACTAAGGGGAATCTGATTATTGTAGCTTCTAGGATGAAATGAGTTTCTGATGAGTTTTCAAACCTCTTCACCAAGCTTTAGTTCTCTGTTTTGCTTGAGGGCAAGCAAAGGCTAAGTGTGGGGGAGTTGATATATCATGGTTTTTACTAGTTTTAGACCATGATATAAGTGTGTTTTAGTGTCTTTTTGTGTTCTTTTAGAGTCTTTTACAGGTATAATCAGGTTTGGAGCATATTTGGTGATTATGGCACTTTTTGGAGATTTTTGGAGTGTTTGGCCGAGAGATAGAGTTCACTGTCCGAAACAGAGAAATGCGTCGATCGTTGCACTCTAGCATCGATCGTTGCACCAGCGAGATGGGCCAAAACTCGGCGGTTTATGAAGAGTCAAGATATTGCACTCTGATCCAGAAGTTCCTGATATTTACAAAAAAGCCCCTGGCCGAGATTAGACCTATATAATTAAGTTTTTGGTGTTTTATTTAGATACATTTTCATAATTAAGAGCAGAGGATTTTTAGAGCTTTTTGTTGGGAATGTCCTGAAATCTACCGTACTATCTCTAGAAAGTATGATAAGTGTCGAGATCAGACATAAGTCATAAATACTGGGTGATCATGATGGCTTGCTAGAGTCCGCTCTTGATCTATAAGTTTAGGACTTATTACCAGTATTGTATGATCCCGAAGGGTCACACACCATAGCTAACGGGAAAGTTAAATGGAATAAATACGGTAAGATGCAGTGGCATTTACTGTATTGGATCAGAGAATTGGGCCAGACAAAATGCAGGCTTTTGCCTGATTTGTGTCTTGGGCCCAAAAGATTAATGAGCCATTAGTCTAATGACTTGGGCCCATTAATGAGAGATAAAAGGAATAAGAAACCCTAAGGAAGAGGCTCTTCCCTGCGATTTTCTCCTTGTGGCCACGAGCCTCTCTCTCTAATCTCTCTCTCTGATCATCCATATCTTTGGTCTAGCAGCCGTCCCTTGCTTGTAAGAGTGTGGATACTCAAGGAGGAATAGGTGATTAATCTGTTCTAGCTGATCTTGTCATTACCATCAATCTGCTGTGCAATCCATAGGTAATGTTACAGGTTTGTTTTATGATTCGTTTTGCAAGAATCTAGATCTGTTTAAGGATTTGTGTTAGGTTGTAATTGAGAATTAAACCATGGAAAACACCCATAATCCTACAGTGGTATCAGAGTTAAGGTCATTAGATTCTTGTAATTTGGATCATATGAATGTTTAAAGGTTTTTGAATCAATTGAATGAATTAAAATTGATTAAAATCTTAAAACTCTAAATCGGCTCTTGCACATGATCTCGGATCATTGTGTTGTGTGATTGCTAACGATCGAGCTTAAGGTCAAATAAGCGATCGATAATTAATGGTGATTGTTTGTCGTATTGGATAAGTCAAAATCGATTTTATCTTAAGTAATATAATGATCGCTTGAATAAACATTATTGAATGGCATGAATCTTTTTCATACGATTTGAAATCGATTTGTCTTGTAGTCAAAGTGATCGATTTGTCTTGTAGTCAAAGTGAGAATCGAGTGTTGATAATTGAATGAGATGAGCCGATTATCAAATCAAATTTGATTATCACGTTGGCTGCTAATCATGTGTGTGTCGGCTGATATTGTTAATAATAGAATGAGCAATACTATTATAATAAAACCCTAATCGCTATGTTGCTGCGATAATCAATCGCATGTGTTAAAGCGATACTCGATCGCGTATGTTGACCGAGAACGATCGATCCGATCGTGAGGCCGGCTGGATCGTGCGTGAGCTGTGTGAGCCATGATGCCGAGTGCCTGCATGATCGTGGGTTGCGATGATCGATCGGTTTCGATCGTGAGCAACCGCTGTGTCGTAATGGATCATGGGCCTCGGATAATTATGGGCCCACATATTGCGTTAATGGGCTGAGTTGGATCTTGGATCCGATTGTTTGGCCCGTTAAAATTTTACGTCCCGCGAATAGTCAATCGGTTAAACCGAGCTTCGCGGTTCGTTGCCCAAACCACACCGATTTAACCGGTCCATTTAATTGGCGGTTAATTGTGTGTTTAAAGCCTTAAACCGCAAGTTAAATCAAATTGGCTAAAACACTAGATGTTTCTTCCCGGTTTTGGATTTAACTGAACCGATCCAATTTAATTGGTGGTTCAAGCGGTTAACCCGAATCGCGGTTTGCTGGAAATTATTTAATACATGGTATTATTTAATTTCTGGTTAAACCGGATTGAAATTCAATTTTGAATTTTAACCTAAACCGAAGGCTGGTCTAAGTTTGATTTGGTTGGACCAAATAATTTAGAGCTGGTCTGGTTTAGTAAATAACCGATGGTTTTGATAGTTAATTTGGTCTTGGACCAGAATTAATAAACCGGATCGGTTATGCCAAATTATTGGGCCAGCTGGAATTCTATGGTCTTGGGCCAAGAATTGGGCCTATAATTTGTGACCCAACCCAAAATATTTAATGAAATATTTAAATTAGAAATTTCTATTTTTAGTAAGTTACTAAATTTAGAAAGTTTCTAAAATAAGAAAGTTTCCCAAAATAGTAATCTTCTATTTTTGGAAATAAAACTTAAAAATCCTCAAAAACAATATCAAGCTTGGATGTCTTTCCAATCTTGTCAGCTACTTAACGCTTATTTGATTACAGATATGGCTTACAGTGTGAGGTGTCTGTTTTCGCGTAAGTAAAGTAGTATATAGTCACTAATTTCATTGGGAGTCCCAGATTTTAGTGATTATTTGGCTGTAAGAGATTGGTTTCCTTGACTGGGCCATCGGGAGTCCCGGGCCTTGAGACATCTGGTGTATTGGGCCTTGGGCCCAATTCACAACCGAGAGTTATTGGATATAACTA
This sequence comes from Orychophragmus violaceus, assembly GCA_030180135.1. NCBI lineage: Eukaryota > Viridiplantae > Streptophyta > Magnoliopsida > Brassicales > Brassicaceae > Orychophragmus > Orychophragmus violaceus. The sequence continues at coordinate 63,682,171 of CM058240.1, read as the reverse complement.
GCTGTGTGTATGCTTACCAAGTGAAGCTACTTCTGGGTGACGGCCAGTGGCCCACTTTGGATTTAGCTGAACATGGGTCTCGGAATCATTGCATTCTTATGAGGTTAAACAAAGAAATTTTGAATGCAATGCGAGTTTTCTTATAAGTTATTAAGATTACTCTTTTATGAACTAAATAACTAAAACTCTATTTATCTCTAAATTTCAGCTATGACGAGCACAAACAAACAAAACACTTTCTCGATCCGGTCTGTCCTTGAGATGGACAAACTGAACGGATCAAATTTCTTGACTTGGTCGCGGAACCTAAGGCTAGTCCTTAGGCAGGAGAGAAAGGACCATGTCCTTGAGAGAGCTCTCCCCGTGAGGATCGGGTCCAATGCCTCTCATGCAGTACGTAATGCTTGGAATAAGCATTATGATGATACGGTAGATGTGCGTGGTCTGATATTGGCTACCATGGACTCAGATTTGCTGAAGCAATATGAGAACATGGAGTCGCCAATAGAGATGATCAGCAACCTGAAATTGAAATTTCAGGAGCAGGTAAGAGTGGAGAGATACCAATTGGTTAAATCTCTCACTAGCTGCAAGCTACCAAATGATCATCCAGTAAGTCCTCATGTCAGTAAAATGATGGGTTACATTGATAACCTGAGGAAACTGGATTATCCAGTTAGCCAGGAATTGGCAACTGAGATCATTCAGCAGTCACCGCCGTCAAGCTATGATAAGTTCGTAAGGAACTATATCAAGAAAGGCTTAACGAAGAAGTTGACTGGACTGCATGATATGCTCAAGACAGTTGAGCCAAACGTGAAGAGTACCCTGTACAATCTCATGAATGAGAAGGGTAGGTTTATTAAACCTAATGCTGACAAGGGTGAAGACAAAGTTGTCCAGATTTTGAATCATGGCAAGCGCGTGTCTTCTGAGCCCGAGTCAGATACCTCTTACGTTGATAAGTGCTGCTACTGTAAAGAGACTGGGCATTGGAAGAGAGATTGCATTAAATTCATGGAAGATTATGAGGAGTTGAAGTCGATGTATAAGACTACTTCCTCAGGTATTCATGTTATTACTTCAAGTTATACCTTATAGGTATTGAATACTGGTTGTGGCACTGATATTTGTTACAATATGCAGAGCCTGAGCAACAGTAAAAAGTTGAAGGAAGGGCAAGTGGAACTGCGTGTCTGGAAGGAGCTATTGATGCTGCCTCAGCCGTAGGGTTTTCACTTGTAGATGCCTTTGAGGCTTGGTTTTGTATTAAGTAATTGCTACAATGTACCTGTTTTAAGCAGAGTTGTTTTTCATTTTCTTGTGAAGAATTTGAATGTTTTTATTTTGATAAAGACAAGTTTTGTTCTTTTGATCTTAATGAAATGTTAATTGTAGCACCCTATTCAAGGAATGGGTTTTATATCTTAAACCAAAGAGTGCCTAAATGTAACATAAATACCGAATTGGTTTAAATCTGATGAATTAAACCTGATTTTTCTTGGCATAAATGTTTTGGTCAAATAGAGTAAATCGGATTCAGAAACCCCATAGTTATGGACTTTGGGCTCATTTGAATGGATATCTTATGAGACTTGAATTCTGCTTACTGGACCAAAAGACAAAGGGCCCATCTTAGCCGAGCTAGAGAAAGGCCCAAAGGCTTATTGGAGATTGAACATACTCATGTATGTGGTCCAATGAGCAGTAATGCCAGAGAAAATTTTCTGTACTTCATTGTCTCTACTGATTACTTCAGTGAGTATGACTGTGTTCATTTGATGAGACACAAGTCGGAATTCTTTGACATGGTCGAAAGAGTTCCAGAATGAGGTATAGAATCAAAGTGACAGAAGTATTAAGACTCTTGATTAGATCACGAGTGAGAATACTTAAGTCATTGATGGTGTGATCATCTGAATGAGTGTGAAATCGTTTCACAGCTCATTTCTCCTGAAAACCTTGAGGTATTTCTGTGAGAAAGAATCAGATCTTATTAGAAATGATTAAAGATGAGTCACACGAATCTTCCATGATATTATTTAAGAATAACGCTCTAGAAATATCTAAGTTTACGCTGAAATAGTTCCACCAATATCAGTTGAAAGACACCACGTAAATGTGGATTGGAATCGATCCAAATTCGTCTTTACTGAGTATTTGTAATTGTGCTGCTTCGCTGGTTGTCCTAGGGAAACCAAGGCTTGTTACTTTTTACGTCCATTCTGTTTTCTAAGAGAGAAGTTACTCTCCAAGAAGAACAGTGGGAGTAAAAGCGTAACTCGAAGAAATTCGAGAAATACAGGAGGCTGCTCAACCTGTTGAGGGAGAGCAGCGGATGGATTTACAGATTTCTGTAGAATCTACACCTGTAAAGCCTGTTCGCAGATTTCTGAATGAATCAGTTACTAATCCGAGATTCTCGTCATTAGTTGAACCTGATGATCATTGAAAGTTCGCATGATCTGATGATCATTGAAAGCGACGAACCTGCGAAATTCAAAGAAGCGAAAGTGAGCCCGGACTCCGAAAATTACACTATGTGTAAGTTAGCTTCATTGATCCATTCATGGATGGAAGCAAACATATCGGAGTTGGAATCTTCGTTCTGTTGAAGTAGTCAAGGTTTTGACTTGAACAGGAACGAAGCGGAACTGTGCGTTTACTAATAGATAAGTGGGAGCGATGTTGCATTTCTCATAGTGTATGTCGATGACATACTGATTCTCGGAAATAACGTCCCAATGCTGCAGTCGGTAAAGGACTGGCTTGGGAGTTGGTTTTGTGATTGACATGGGTAAAACCACGTATGTTCTTGGACTTCGGATCTAAAGATAGAGATCCAAAAGAGCTGGTAGGACAAAGTCAGGATTCTTAAATTGACAAAGTCCTACACCTAATCAGCAATCCAAGAAGGGTTTTATGCCAATGTCACATGGCAATACATTAAGCAAGAAGCAGTGTCCTACGATAACTGCTGAGCTTGAATGCATGGATAGGATTCCATATGCGTCGGCAATTGGATCTATCATGTATGCCATGACACGTACTTGTTTTGATGTAGCTTTAATGTTAAGCAAGACAAGTAAAGACCAGTCAAATCCAGCAAAGAATCACTGGATTACCGTAAAGAATATCCTAAAGTATTTGAGGAATACTAAGGATAAGTTCTTGATTTACGGAGAAAGTGAAGTGCTAAAAGTCGGTAGAGTCTGAAAGGCAAGTTTCCAATAGACAAAGATAATTCCTGGTCACAGTCCGGCTATATCTTGTGTCTGTCTGGCGGTGCAAGGCACTGTTGCTGACTCCACGACTTAAGCTGAACATTTCGCAGCTTGAGAAGCAGCGAAAGAGGTTGTTTGGAAAGAAAGAGTTCATTACTGAACTTGATGTGATTCCCAGCATAGATGAGACTAGCTGTACATCAGAGGTCCAAACACCTTGAGGGTAGGTATAACCTATTCCGTGAGATAAATGTCAGAGGTGTTAAGTAGATCAACAAGTTTCATCGAATGAGAACGTTGCTAATCTATTAACGAAGCCACTCCTTAGGCCTAAGCACGAGTCGCGGACTGTTGCTGTAGGATAAGTGAAATTAAGATGTAGTCTTAATTTCAGTGGGAGTTTGTAAAGGGCTTTATTTAGTTGTTTTGAAAGGTTCATGTAAACATAATATTTTATGTTTATGAAATTTATGATTTCTGGATTATTTTAACTGTGATATAAATAATCGTTCCAAAATGATTCATGTCATTATATATGGGCCATCGAAGTACATGAGTAGACTTGATCCTGAAACCCCATATTTAACGAAATGACATAAATCATAGTGTCCATAGTCGAAGGTTGTTGAAATTGGAACACCAACAACCACTTGAGACTAGATTGTGTTGAGACTTATGACCAAGTTTCGAGGGGTCATAGATGCGCGGCATCAAAGTCGACACATAGGTATATGTAGGGGAGCATATGACCGGACATGGCCCGCTGATGAGAACTCTACAAGATATTAATATCTGTGTCATAAGAGGTTCTCATATACGACTATAGAGTATAGTCCTTAGACCTGAGTTCGCATGCATGTGGCTGCACATGGAGTGATGCGCTTTGATCATTGTCTAACGCTGTTTCGTAACTGGGAGCTATAAGGACCTTAGTTGGGTGTATTATAAAGTGTGTAGTTCATAGTGATGGAACAAGATGGGATTTTTCCCTGCCGTTTAACGGAGGTAATATCTCTAGGCCAATCGGAGACTTGATAGCTGGTAAGAGAGTGGCCACTCCCAAACGGACTTGCCCAAGTCGTTTGCATTGTCAGTATCAAATCTGGTCCGATGAACATGGTCTGGCTATATAAGGATGACACGCATCTTTCCTTATGCCAGATCGAGATATTGAGACAAAAGGATTAGGGAATGTAGGATTCCAGTACAATCGGGAGATTGTTGGGAATGTCCTGTGTAGGATTCCAGTACAAGTGGGAGATTGTTGGGAATGTCCTGAAATCTACCGTACTATCTCTAGAAAGTATGATAAGTGTCTAGATCAGACATAAGTCATAAATACTGGGTGATCATGATGGCTTGCTAGAGTCCGCTCTTGATCTATAAGTTTAGGACTTATTACCAGTATTGTATGATCCCGAAGGGTCACACACCATAGCTAACGGGAAAGTTAAATGGAATAAATACAGTAAGATGCAGTGGCATTTACTGTATTGGATCAGAGAATTGGGCCAGACAAAATGCAGGCTTTTGCCTGATTTGTGTCTTGGGCCCAAAAGATTAATGAGCCATTAGTCTAATGACTTGGGCTCATTAATGAGAGATAAAAGGAATAAGAAACCCTAAGGAAGAGGCTCTTCCCTGCGATTTTCTCCTTGTGGCCACGAGCCTCTCTCTCTAATCTCTCTCTCTGATCATCCATATCTTTGGTCTAGCAGCCGTCCCTTGCTTGTAAGAGTGTGGATACTCAAGGAGGAATAGGTGATTAATCTGTTCTAGCTGATCTTGTCATTACCATCAATCCGCTGTGCAATCCATAGGTAATGTTACAGGTTTGTTTTATGATTCATTTTGCAAGAATCTAGATCTGTTTAAGGATTTGTGTTAGGTTGTAATTGAGAATTAAACCATGGAAAACACCCATAATCCTACACTTTTGGGGCTGATCTGAACCTTTACTTCATCTGTATTTGGAGAAGATTTCGAACCCCTTTTATTCTTTATCTTCTATGCAATTTATTCATCATATGATTATGTTTTCATTATCTATGTCTGAGTAGATTCCTTGTTAGGTTTAGGGTTTCTCACATAGGATTTCATGACTTGCTAGACTTGTTAAATTCAGTTAAGGATTCATAACTATATATGTTCTTCAATCTAATTGTGCTTAAAGCTAGTTCTAACCTGATCAATTAGAATCTAGATCTTAGGTTGCTAAATACGTCACGGAAGTGGGGTTTAGGAATCTGAACTAATTAGGTTGAGCAATTAAACTTCTCGCAAACGAAAGTTTGGTTTAGGATAATTGTGAACATATCAAACTTGGGATTAATGCTAGTTTAATCTGTTAGTTCTCGCAAACGAAAGTTTGGTTTGCTGCACTTAGACTTAGAGAATTATCGCAAAGGAATTTGGTTAATTCTATATATGTGTTTTGAGTTCTAGAATTATGCTTAATTAGATCCTTGCTGAATAACTGTCTGCTTGTCTGATTTCCTGAGAACGCCCTAGACTTAGCGCTCTTAATAACTTGTTTTCACAACCAACAATCTCTGCTTTCTGTTTACTTTCTCGCATTGCTTTTAATTCAATCACATTGCTTTCTTCCTAGTTTAATTTCCTGTTCTTGAGCTATTGAATACCGGAGTCTCTGTGGATTCGATACCTATATACTACGACTACTGAACTGTGCACTTGCAGTTAGATATAGGATTAAAACCTGACACCTATCAGAGAACAAGACCGAGGCCAAAGGAGATGATTGTACATAATCTCGTCATTGACAAGCAAATCAGAGGAGAGGTGTGATAGTGAATCACCTACTCAAAAGAGAATCGCATGATAGCACTCATGTCAACGAGCTCCAGATCCATGTTATAAGAAATCATTGCTAAAACTAGTTCCTTCTCTTGGTGCATATTATACAGTTCGAGGTCAAAACCTTTTCATGAGGGATATTATGATGAGGAAATCATGCCATAATCAGCCAAGAAGACTAGAGGATTGTTGGGGTCAAAATCCCCCTCGACGTAAACAATAGCCGAAAGCGTGATCAATAATCGGATATGGACGTTTACCACACTTTGTATAAATGGAACTTCGTATGATTAACGTTTCATACGAAACATTTCGTATCAATGACGTTTCATATGAATGACATTTTATACGAAAAGTTTCGTATGGATAAATTTCTATACAAAATGAACAAAACCATTTAGCTGAACGTCCGGATGAATCAATCAGACGAACACATAACTCAACAGAATCTGCTGATTGGCGTAAACATTCAAACAAGCCACTCGAAAATCAAGCTGAACCAGATTGGAAATTATGAGTTAAACCAGCTTGGATTTTCTGAGCTGAATGGGCTCAGATTATTCCAAGCTGGTCCCTCTTTGTTTTTCGAGCACGACCCATTCCTTTGGAAGTTCCAAGCTGAACGCATCCCTTGGGAGATTCTGAGCTGACTATACTCTTCAAACCTTCCAAACAGATACCTCACTTCGATAAAATGCTCAGACATTTGCAGAAGTCTTTCCTCCGAACACGCAACTAGCCGTAAACCATTTTGAAACAACTACTTATACGTTCATAGCCGTTAACCAGGGTTTCCGGATAAAGTTATACGAAATACGATCTTGGGCTAACCCGCAAGACTCATATTTCCGAGACTTTGGGCCGGATCATAACATTATATCCTCAAACGAACTCAAGTCGTCCCTTCTTGGCCCATTCAGAAAAATAGGTTTAACCGCGGAAGGATAATCGAAAAGAATGGAAAGATAAAATTAACGAAGAAAAACAGAAGATATCTCCGAGAAAAAGAGGAAAATCCAAGCTGAAAAGGTAAATCCCAACAGAAATGGAATATACTGTAACAAGAAGATTTCCGGAAATCATGCGGACGAAGATTCTTGAAGCCGACTCGCCGCGACTATATAAGAAGAAGGAATTCCTACGATTTAGGCATCTCAAAAAGCCCTAGCATCAAGACATAGAACTACGATGCCTTGATCCCTTTCTTGAGGGTATATAGGAAGCTTTTAACAAGGTTCAGCTGTAAAAACTTCAACTTTTATTCTCTGTACTTTGTTTCCGATTCAATATATCAATAAAATATCATCCGGGTCTCTATTTCGTGTGTTTACTCTTGAGACTGTTCCCTAAAAATTTAGCTCTACAAATATCGACAAAGCGAGTTTCGAATCTCACAGTTTGGTGCCGTCTGTGGGGACATATAAGTTTATTAGACTTAAAAACCACCGACTAGCAGATCTGAAGATATGGCCAACGATGGAGATGGAGACAAATCCAGAACAAATCACTCACCGGAAATCAACGCTGCAGTAGACGCAGCCGCAACACATGAAAACATGACTGACAACGCTGTAACAGACGCAGACGCAACTGATGCATCGAAAACCAACATATCCTGACCGATTTAAAGGAGACGACAGCCGAACTGATGAAAAAAAAAACCAGTATCAGGCGAAGGCAAACAAGCGAGTAACCCTACGCTTCATCATCCACAGCTTGCAAACAAGCGAACCCCTCTTGCGGTCATATCCAAGACAACAGATCCACCACCACTAATCTGACCAAGAAGGCTCGAGAAGACTAACGATGTAGACAGATAAGGTTGCGTGAACGCAACCTCAAACAAAAATTGTATACCAAGATCGGATAGGAATTCATCGAAACAGAAAAGAACACTACATAGTGTTCAAAGATCATATCTTTTCGTGCCTTATCATCATCATTTTCTTTAAAATTATCCGACGCAACTTACAATGCTTTACAATTATAGGAATTACTAATATCTCTAACTTACGGGAAATTATCTTGATAAACCATAATCGGCATCCCAAATAGATCTTCATATCTTTTCGTGTATCCGACGTACAATCTAATGCTCTTTTGATTTGTTTTATATAATGAGCATCTTGGTTTGGGACGTTTCGGTCATACATCATGATCATAGTCTAACTGAATTTCATCATCGAACGTGTCTCCGACTTTGCTTCGTATGCATATCCAATCCGACGCCAAGTAGCCAAACAACCAACAATCGTACCTGAATCGAACTGTTCAGCAAATATACTTCAGTACGCTGCTAAACCTTTGCACCGCAGCCGAGTTAAACCGTCCCTAACCAATTGTGGTCGATGCCCCGTCGTCACGCTAGCTAGCGTGCCGAGCCATCCTAACACCAAGCTTCTCAATGATCCACGTACAAAATCCAGTATCTACCTACATACAATAGCCGATTGTGCAAGTAATCAAAGACGTCCAAGAAGCAAAGATCGCCAAACCGCACATTCGTATATGTCCTTCTCGGACAATATAATTTCATGCTCGGATTGTCATTTTCATGGACAGTTTGGGGTCACGACCAGTTCGCGAGCCGATCGGTCCAACATCATCCTCTGTCCGTGAATGATCGGCTGCGACAGAACATCTCTATAGGTTAACGCAGACTACCAAGCTTCAACAACTGCCTCGCTCGGTAAACAAAAGGTCTCGCGGGGAGAACAACCTGCTCGACATGACTCTCACCCGAAAAGACAGTGAGCACAAGACATGATGCATCCTGTCGATCATCTTTTACTCGGCTTTTCTGCAGTCAAATAGTTCAATATCTCCTATCGTAACACCCTGATCGGATGGTACACGACTAAACTTGCTCGAATGTACCACGACAATCCTTCTATGCACACATCCTTGCTCGGCAAACACACATGTTCAACTCAACATCAGCTCGGATGACTCGCGCGCTCACCACGAATCCTGCTTAGTGATCGTGTTTATTTGGGCACGCAAAACTACTAGAAAATCCGAGCACGCAAGATTTCTCGGCAACTCGAAACATTATCAGCAACTCGCAGAATGCTTGGAAACTCGTAGAATGCTCGGAAACTCCGAGCAGGCAAATCAGCTCGGAAATTTCGAGCAAAAGACTCTCGAGAATCGTTTCTCTGCAACGCGCCATCCAAGTAGAACATATCCTTGTAATCTCTTCTCGGCGTACTGACCTTCCTGCGGCAATGACCAGCTCGGAAAAATTCCTTCGGCAATTGCTTCACCACTCGCATAGAACCAACTCAGATGCATCATTTCCTGGTCAGCACGCGATTACTTTACTCAGCAATTACCGTATCATCGAACTTGGCGGACACAAAACTTCCTGCTCAAAACACTTGGCCGTGTGATGAGGTAATATTATCTGCACATTTTCTCCGTGCGATGATAAAACTGATGGTACCAACGACGCTATCACGAACTTGTACGCATCAAAACTACCAACAAGAAACTGCCGAATACTAAAAATCAAATTTCCGCAGTTGGAGGTTCCTTGATAACAACCTAGTCCTATGGAAAGTGTTCCAGATAACAGCCGAACGAAACACATGCAAACTATAAGCGAACCGAGAAGGAATGTACATAGTTACAAAAGTAGTTTGCCTTGAAGCAAACAAACTCGTCAACATGGACAACGTCAAAATTCTAAAAAGTTTAAATGCATTACATTTGAAGAAGTACAATCACTAAGACGAGATTATCAATCATCTCAAGAAACAACTTGAACTACGAGATGACTTGATCCCCGAAAGGGGTACGTAGGTAGCCAATATTTTGATCGGTTCAGCTGTCCCTCTTTTAAAAAGGGTGGGAGTGGGTTCGTATACACATATACTTCCACATCGGAAATACAAAAAAAAATTTGAAACAATTATTAAGACTCGAATGCAACCTGGCCAGACACAAGTTCTCGAACAAAACTGCCCGAAACGTCCAGGCACGCAGAACTGTCCAAACAAAGATGCTCAAACGTCCCAACAGACAAGCTCGGAAACTCCGAGATGACCAATATTCTCAGAAATTCCGAGATGACCAATCTTCTCAGAAATTACGAGCTACCATCTAGGAAATACAAAGCTGACAACTCTTCTCGGAAATAACCAACTAGGAAATTCCAAGCTAACCAATCTTCTCTGATATTCTGAGCTAACCAGCTAGGAAATTCCGAGCTAACCAATCTTCTCGGAAATTCCAAACTAACCACCTAGGAAATTCCGAGTTGACCAATCTTCTAGGAAATTCCAAGCTAACCAGCTAGAAAATACCGAGCTTACCATTATTTTCAGAAATTCCGAGCCAACCACCTAAGAAATTCCGAGCTAAATAGCTAGGAAATTCCGAGCTGGCCACTCTTCTCGAAAATTACGAACAAACTAGCTAGGAAATTCCAAGCTGACAAATCTTCTCAGAAATTCGAAACTAACCAGCCAAGAAATTCCTAGCTGACCAATCTTCTCACAAATTTCGAGCAAACCGCTCTTCTCAACCAACGACAAAACTTGCTGATCCAATTTTGAGACCCATTCTGGCAGTCTCGTCATAACATTCAGCTCACGAAACATTTCTCCCGACATTCTTTCAAAAACTCAAGACATCATACCACAATCACACAAACTCAACATATCCGCAAAAGGTTCAACTCCCCAATCTTACACTTGGATTATTCCGGTAATGATAAATAAACTCACTATCGCTTTTATTTAATTTACTTTTCTTAGAGTCGAAATTAGGATCCGAACCTCGTAGTATAGCGAACTAGTCCAAATTCGTTTACTATCATGTCATACCTAGTCGAGTCTAGCATTTTTCGTTCCATCTTAAGAGTTCTTTATCTTGTCTGTTGCTGGCCACGGTAGACAAACAAACACGTCCTTACAGATCTTAACCGACATGTCCTATACGGATTGAGGTTTTATACATCCAACAAACGGATAAAAGTGCGCTACACAAATTTTAAATACTGCTAGGTATGTTTACTCTCGATGAAGGGAACATAAGTCGACGGAAATTCCCCGCACCAGTACTAGATTCGAAGTAAACCCAAAAATCCAGTAAAACGCTGCTCAGCACACTAGTAAATGACGTATGAACCAACTATATCTTGGTCTAGTATCCATTAGGCACACAACTGCGTGATATCAACTTGCTATCGATGACGGAAATGTAAGACAAGAACTCTCGCAAAACACCGAAATCGAAGTACACCTCTAAACCCAACAAACGCTGCTTTGTACGATGGTCTAAACGACGTCCCAACCAAGTACACTTTGGTTTGATATCTACTGATATCAGTTTACTATAGATGAAGGGAATATAAGTCGAAGGATATTCCCCGCGCCAGTACGGGATTCTAAGTAATCCCTAAAACCTAGTTATACGCTTCCATGCACACTGATCTCAATCAGCTCAAGTTCGCAAGTTCAGTATATCTCGCTAACCATCGAACTTAACTACGAAACTCAGTCAGACGCTTCCGAGCACACTGGTCACAATAACCTCAGGTTCACAAGTAGAGTTTATCTTGTTAACCTTCAAACTTAACTCTAAACCCAATTAGACGCTTCCTCGCACATTGGTCTCAATCACCACGGATAAAAAAACAAAACAAATTTGCTAAACCATAAACATATATTACAAACCAATCAAACGCTTCAAATGCACGCCAGTCATCACGTGTCACAAGTCGAGTGCATCTCGCCCAAATCTTTACCCAAAATACAAGGGCACACTTCAATGTGTACTGAAATCCAGTACTAACTCTCCAATGTTTAAACTCGGAATACAACCGTACATGCGTCCGAATGCATTATACCAAGAATAAAGGCTTTATCCTGTAAGGACTACACAAATCCCTAACCAAAACAATCCAAATAAAGCCAAAAGGAAAAGTCCTCCCTCGGACGAAACCTGCTCAATTCTCCATAACTAGTCTATACAATAACAACGTGACTTCTCAGAAGTACAACTCTCCCAGCGGACCCAACGTGTACGAGCAGTCTAGCTCAAAAATTCCAAGCTAACCATCTCAAAAATCCGAGCTGACCATCTCTGAAATTCCGAGATGGAGCTCGGAAACCCCGAGATGGAGATTAGAAACTCTGGGCTAACATCTCAAAAAATTTGATATAACCAGCTCGAAAATTTCGAGCTCGTCCGATCTTGTTCTCGGAGCAAGATTTCCGAATATCTCGGATATTCCAAGAAAACATGATTTAATGGTTCAGATGACTGTCGTGAACCTATCGCATTCAGTATACGACGCAACACGCCCCTCAATCATTATACTTTCTCGAAACTATAAACGATAGCCAAGAAACGGATTTCCAAAACATCCAGAAAATAGTCTTGTAGTTTAGAGCGAAAGCAATTTATTGAAAACAAACAGTTCATAAGACAAAACGACCAACCGTTCCGGAAAGAAAGATCAACGACATTCACAGCGATAACACAAACAAGCAAGACATTCAGAGCTAGGGGCGTAGACATTGGATACACCGGCCAATGCAACATCATCAAGAAAATAAGTGTCACATTGCCATGGTCCGCCAGAATCTTCCGAAAAGGGAGAAAGAACGAAGCAGTTTTGCGCCTTAGTTATCTGTCTATCGTACTCGGGGAAATCATTCGCGATAAGATCGGACTTCGTCTTCTCCAGCTGCTCTTCCTCGACTTCAAACTCCGGAGGATCCTGCGCCTTCAGCACAGCAATCATTTCAAGGTTGTTGTTTCGATAAAGTCACAATGCTTCTTCTTGGTCACGAGCAGCTTGGAGAAAATACTGCGAAGCTTCTTGAAGTGGGAAGAGACTTTATCGAACATTCCCGTCTTCCCTTTCTTGGCTGACTCTTTCAAGGCAACTTCGCGGGAAGCACTCTCTTCCGTAAGCTGCAATTTCAAAGCTTCAGTTTCAGCATAGGTTCCGCCCTTTCGGCATCAATAGAACTCCGCATCGCCTCGAACTCGGCTGCCTGTCCGTCGAACATGGCACTTAACTCAGAAAGGGAGCTTTCTGGTTTCAGATTATCAGCAAGATGCTTGCGAAAGCCTAGGCATCGCGAATTTCTTTCTCAAGTTGAGCAGTGTGTCTATTTACCGATGGCCATGCCTGAGACAAGAAAATAATTAATGAATGAATCATCTAAATCGAAAGAGGGAGATCTCTAAATGAGTAACTAACCTTCACGAAATCCTGGCCCGCGTAAGTAAGCGACCTGCCACATGTCATGTCCTCATACCAGACAGGGACATATCCTGCGTGCCACACTCCCAAAAAAAACTTTGCAACGTCTGAAACATCATCGTAAATGGTACCTCCGATATTCGGACCACTCTGGGTAAGTTTTGGCTCCGACCGAGGGACTTCGGCATCATGTGCCTTCATGATCCTCTTCTTTTATCCTAGGCAAAACAGTCTGGGCTTCCAACCCCATGACTTCTTCCAAAGACGCATGGGGAGCAACTGAACTCTGACCCGTCTCCATTACATCTACGGCCATAGAGATGCCCTGGTCGAGCGCCATGTCTTGCACGTCCTCTTGGCCATTCCCGACAGTCCCGGCCGCCTTCTCTTCACTCCTCTGTTTCTTTTCTACTGCCGTCATCTTCCTCCGGGCTTTCACAAGTTCACATTCGGACAATGGAAGGGTTTAAACTCTGAGACTACGGAAGACATGATGCATCCTGTCGATCATCTTTTACTCGGCTTTTCTGCAGTCAAATAGTTCAATATCTCCTATCGTAACACGACAATCCTTCTATGCACACATCCTTGCTCGGCAAACACACATGTTCAACTCAACATCAGCTCGGATGACTCGCGCGCTCACCACGAATCCTGCTTAGTGATCGTGTTTACTTGGGCACGCAAAACTACTAGAAAATCCGAGCACGCAAGATTTCTCGGCAACTCGAAACATTATCCGCAACTCGCAGAATGCTTGGAAACTCGTAGAATGCTCGGAAACTCCGAGCAGGCAAATCAGCTCGGAAATTTCGAGCAAAAGACTCTCGAGAATCGTTTGTCTGCAACGCGCCATCCAAGTAGAACATATCCTTGTAATCTCTTCTCGGCGTACTGACCTTCCTGCGGCAATGACCAGCTCGGAAAAATTCCTTCGGCAATTGCTTCACCACTCACATATAACCAACTCAGATGCATCATTTCCTGGTCAGCACGCGATTACTTTAGTCAGCAATTACCGTATCATCGAACTTGGCGGACACAAAACTTCCTGCTCGAAACACTTGACCGTGCGATGAGGTAATATTATCTGCACATTTTCTCCGTGCGATGATAAAACTGATGGTACGAACGACGCTATCACGAACTTATCCGCATCCAAAACTACCAACAAGAAACTGCCGAATACTACAAATCAAATGTCCGCAGTTGGAGGTTCCTTGATAACAACCTAGTCCTATGGAAAGTGTTCCAGATAGCAGCCGAACGAAACACATGCAAACTAGAAGCGAACCGAGAAGGAATGTACATAGTTACAAAAGTAGTTTGCCTTGAAGCAAACAAACTCGTCAACATGGACAACGTCAAAATTCCAAAAAGTTTAAATGCATTACATTTGAAGAAGTACAATCACTAAGACGAGATTATCAATCATCTCAAGAAACAACTTGAACTACGAGATGACTTGATCCCCGAAAGGGGTACGTAGGTAGCCAATATTTTGATCGGTTCAGCTGTCCCTCTTTTAAAAAGGGTGGGAGTGGGTTCGTATACACATATACTTCCACATCGGAAATACAAAAAAAAAATTTGAAACAATTATTAAGACTCGAATGCAACCTGGCCAGACACAAGTTCTCGGACAAAACTGCCCGAAACGGCCAGGCACGCAGAACTGTCCAAACAAAGATGCTCAAACGTCCCAACAGACAAGCTCAGAAACAACGAGATGACCAATCTTCTCAGAAATTCCGAGCTGACCAATCTTCTCATAAATTACGAGCTACCATCTAGGAAATACAAAGCTGACAACTCTTCTCGGAAACTCCGAGTTAACCAACTAGGAAATTCCAAGCTAACCAATCTTCTCAGAAATTCCGAGCTAACCAGCTAGGAAATTCCGAGCTAACCAATCTTCTCGGAAATTCCGAACTAACTACCTAGGAAATTCCGAGCTGACCAATCTTCTAGGAAATTCCAAGCTAACCAGCTAGAAAATACCGAGCTTACCATTATTCTCAAAAATTCCGAGCCAACCACCTAAGAAATTCCGAGCTAAATAGCTAGGAAATTCCGAGCTGGCCACTCTTCTCGAAAATTACGAATAAACTAGCTAGGAAATTCCAAGCTGACAAATCTTCTCAGAAATTCGAAACTAACCAGCCAAGAAATTCCTAGCTGGCCAATCTTCTCACAAATTTCGAGCAAACCGCTCTTCTCAACCAACGACAAAACTTGCTGATCCAATTTTGAGACCCATTCTGGCAGTCTCGTCATAACATTCAGCTCACGAAACATTTCTCCCGACATTCTTTCAAAAACTCAAGACATCATACCACAATCACACAAACTCAACATATCCGCAAAAGGTTCAACTCCCCAATCTTACACTTGGATTATTCCGGTAATGATAAATAAACTCACTATCACTTTTATTTAATTTACTTTTCTTAGAGTCGAAATTAGGATCTGAACCTCGTAGTATATCGAACTAGTCCAAATTCATTTACTATCATGTCATACCTAGTCGAGTCTAGCATTTTTCGTGCCATCTTAAGAGTTCTTTATCTTGTTTGTTGCTGGCCATGGAAGACAAACAAACACGTCCTTACAGATCTTAACCGACATGTCCTATACGGATTGAGGTTTTATACATCCAACAAACGGATAAAAGTGCGCTACACAAATTTTAAATACTGCTAGGTATGTTTAGTCTCGATGAAGGGAACATAAGTCAACGGAAATTCCCCGCACCAGTACTAGATTCGAAGTAAACCGAAAAATCCAGTAAAACGCTGCTTAGCACACTAGTAAATGACGTCTGAACCAACTATATCTTGGTCTAGTATCCATTAGGCACACAACTGCGTGATATCAACTTGCTATCGATGACGGAACTGTAAGACAAGAACTCTCGCAAAACACCAAAATCAAAGTACACCTCTAAACCCAACAAACGCTGCTTTGTACGATGGTCTAAACGACGTCCCGACCAAGTACACTTTGGTTTGATATCTACTGATATCAGTTTACTATCGATGAAGGGAATATAAGTCGAAGGATATTCCCCGCGCCAGTACGGGATTCTAAGTAATCCCTAAAACCTAGTTATACGCTTCCAAGAACACTGATCTCAATCAGCTAAGTTCGCAAGTTCAGTATATCTCGCTAACCTTCGAACTTAACTCTGAAACTCAGTCAGACGCTTCCGAGCACACTGGTCACAACAACCTCAGGTCCGCAAGTAGAGTTTATCTTGTTAACCTTCAAACTTAACTCTAAACCAAATTAGATGCTTCCTAGCACATTGGTCTCAATCACCACGGATCAAAAAACAAAACAAATTTGCGAAACCATAAACATATATTACAAACCAATCAAACACTTCCAATGCACGCCAGTCATCACGTGTCACAAGTCGAGTGCATCTCGCCCAAAGCTTTACCCAAAATACAAGGGCACACTTCAATGTGTACTGAAATCCAGTACTAACTCTCCAATCTTTAAACTCGGAATACAACCGTACATGCGTCCGAATGCATTATACCAAGAATAAAGGCTTTATCCTGTAAGGACTACACAAATCCCTAACCAAAACAATCCAAATAAAGCCAAAAGGAAAAGTCCTCCCTCGGACGAAACCTGCTCAACTCTCCAGAACTAGTATATACAATAACAACATGACTTCTCGGAAGTACAACTCTCCCAGCGGACCCAACGTGTACGAGCAGTCTAGCTCAAAAATTCCAAGCTAACCATCTCAAAAATCCGAGCTGACCAGCTCTGAAATTCCGAGATGGAGCTCGGAAACCCCGAGATGGAGCTCAGAAACTCCGGGCTAACAGCTCAAAAAATTTGATATAACCAGCTCAAAAATTTCGAGCTCGTCCGATCTTGTTCTCGGATATTCCAAGAAAACATGATTTAATGGTTCAGATGACTGTCGCGAACCTATCGCATTCAGTATACGACGCAACACGCCCCTCAATCATTATACTTTCTCGAAACTATAAACGATAGCCAAGAAACGGATTTCCAAAACATCCGGAAAATAGTCTTGTAGTTTAGAGCGAAAGAAATTTATTGAAAACAAACAGTTCATAAGACAAAACGACCAACCGTTCCGGAAAGAAAGATCAACGACATTCACAGCGATAACAAAAAAAAGCAAGACATTCAGAGCTAGGGGCGTAGACATTGGATACACCAGCCAATGCCACATCATCAAGAAGATAAGTGTCACATTGCCATGGTCCGCCAGAATCTTCCGAAAAGGGAGAAAGAACGAAGCAGTTTTCCGCCATAGTTATCTGTCTGTTGTACTCGGGGAAATCATTCGCGATAAGATCGGACTTCGTCTTCTCCAGCTGCTCTTCCTCGACTTCAAACTCCGGAGGATCCTGCGCCTTCAGCACAGCAATCATTTCAAGGTTGTTGTTTTGATAAAGTCACAATGCTTCTTCTTGGTCACGAGCAGCTTGGAGAAAATACTGCGAAGCTTCTTAAAGTGGGAAGTGAAGGATGTTTTGGTTGTTAATCCTGATTCAATTCTCAGATTCAACAGTTCCTAAACATGCGGATCTAGGTTCTCTTGAATAGAAACTTTATTGATCTCACCTTTTACCTGTTTTATGCAGCGGAAAGAGAGAACAGGTCAGAGATCAGAGAGCCACCGAGTGATAACTCCTCCAGAGGTTCACACACGCACACCAAGCAGGAAGAGAGGCTGCTAGACCGAGCTGAGGAGGCGCAGGAAGAGAGAGAGAGGCGCGGCTGGGTTAGGGTTAGAGGAGAAAGAGATTTGGGTTTTAGTTTATAAAGCCCTTCTCTTTCCCTTTTGGGCTTTTGGGCCCAAATACCAATCTGATTAAATCCCTTGGATTTAATCAGACCCATTAATCTCTCTCTAAGTACGACAAATGCCTGGCACTTTTACCGTACTTCTGCTAAGCCGTTCCTACACATTTTCCTGTTAGCTTAGGCGTGTGACCCATATGGGATCATATAATAAAGGCAATAAGTCCAAGACTTATAGATCATGAGCGGACTCTAGCAAGCCATCATGACCCCCAGTATTATATGACTTATGTCTGATCATTGACATACTCTTACTTTCTAGAGACAGTACCGAGATTACTGGACACAATTCCAACAATCTCCCACTTGTAGTGGAATCTCTGTATTCATAATCCTTTTGTCTCAATATCTCGATTAGTCATAAGGCAAGATTAGTGTCATCCTTATAAAGCCTAATCTTGTTCATCGGACTCTTATTTGATACTGACAATCCAAACGACTCGGGACAGTCCGTTTGAGCATGGCCATGCATTTTCCAGTATTCAAATCTCCGATTGGCCTAGAGATATTCACTCCATCTATATTGGAGGGACAAATTCCGTCTTGTTCCATCACTGTAAACTACTCATTTCATAATGTACCCAAACAAGGTCCTTATAACTATCGCAGAACGACAGCGTTAGACAATGATCAAAATGCATCAGTCCATGTGCAGTCACATGCATGCGAACTCAGGTCTAAGGACTATACTCTATAGTCGTAGTGAGAATCTCTTATGACACAGATATAAATATCCTGAAGAGTTCTCATAAGCGGGTCGTGTCCGGTCGTATGTTCCCAACATACACCTATGTATTGACTTTGATGCCGTGCATCTATGACACCATGAAACTTGGTCATAAGTCACATACCAATCTAGTCTCTCACGGTTGTTGGTGTTCCAATCTCAACAACCTTCGACTAGGGACTGAATGATATAAGCCATCTATCAAATATAGGGTCTCATGATCAAGCTAAATGACTTTGATGACTCAAGATCAATTCACTTACTTCGATGACCTATAAAATGGTTTATATCACTTTGGAACGATTATTTCATCACAGTTAAAATAATCTTGAAATAATAATTTCATTAAACATAAAATGTTTTACAAGAACATATAAAATAACTAAATAAAGCCCTCAAACTCCCACTCAAATTTAGATTACATTTCAATGTCTCTAATGCCTACAGCTTCAGTCAGGAACTCGAGCTTAGGCCTTGGGAGTGGCTTTGTCAACGGATCAGCGACGTTATCATCTGTCTGAACTCGGCTGATCTTGACTTCCTTTCTATTAATGATGTCACGTATCAAGTGAAATCTTCTTAGAACATGCTTGGATTTCTGGTGTGATCTTGGTTCCTTTGCCTGAGCTATAGCACCATTGTTGTCACAAAACAGTGCCAGAGGCTCAGCCGCATCTGGTATCACACCTAGTTCAATAATGAACTTTCGTATCCAAACAGCTTCCTTCGCTGCTTCTGAGGCGGCGATATATTCAGCTTCTGTAGTGGAATCAGCAACGGTGTCTTGCTTGGAGCTTCTCCAACTGATTGCACCGCCATTCAGACAAAAGATATAACCGGACTGTGACCGGAAATCATCTTGGTCTGTCTGGAAACTTGCGTCCGTGAATCCACTGACTTTAAGCACATCACTTCCACTGTACACCAAGAACTTATCTTTAGTATGTCTTAGATACTTCAAGATATTCTTTACGGCAATCCAGTGGCTTTCGCCTGGATTTGACTGGTATCTACTCGTCATGCTCAATGCATAAGCAACATCAGGACGAGTACAGATCATGGCATACATGACAGATCCTATTGCAGATGCATAAGGAATATTCTTCATGCGCTCAAGCTCAGCAGCCGTCGTAGGGCTCTGCTTCTTGCTTAGCGTTGTGCCATGTACCATTGGCGTGAAGCCCTTCTTGGAATCTTTCATGCTGAATCTTTGTAGGACTTTGTCAATGTATGAATCTTGACACAAGCCTATCAGCCTTCTAGATCTATCCCGGTAGATCCTGATTCCAAGAACGTATGCGGCTTCACCCATGTCTTTCATGGAAAAACAACTTCCAAGCCAGTCCTTTACAGACTTCAGCATTGGAACGTCGTTTCCGAGAAGCAGTATGTCATCGACATACAGAATAAGAAATACTATCTTGCTCCCACTAGTTTTCTTATACACGCATTGTTCTTCTTCGTTTCTGATGAAGTCAAATTGCTTGATCGCTTCATCAAAACGAAGATTCCAGCTCCTCGATGCTTGCTTCAATCCATAAATGGATTTATGAAGCTTGCATACTTTCCCAGCATTCTTTGGATCTATGTAACCGTCAGGTTGTGTCATATACACATCCTCTTCCAGAATTCCATTCAGGAAGGCGGTTTTGACGTCCATCTGCCAAATTTCATAATCATGAAAAGCTGCAGTTGCTAGTAGAATCCGAATAGATTTCATCATAGCCACTGGTGAATAGGTTTCATCGTAATCCACACCGTGAACTTGTCTGAAACCTTTTGCCACCAACCTTGGTTTATAAATCTGGACATTTCCATCCACATCAATCTTCTTCTTGAAGATCCATTTGCACTCGATGGCTTTTACACCAGCGGGTAAGTCAACCAACGAAAACACTTGGTTGACCGACATGGAGTCCATTTCGGAATCAGTGGCCTTGCGCCACTTCGAGGAATCTGGGCCCATCATGGCTTGATTGAAGTTCGATGGTTCATCACCATCAATGATCAAAAGATCATGACAGTCAGTCACGAGGAATCCTTGATATCTCTCGGGTTCGTGACGGATCCTCCCGGATCTTCGAACTTCAGGTACTACAGGTTCAGGCTCTACAATTTCTTGTAGGTCCTCCTGCTGCTCTTCCTCATTAGGTTGAGCAGTATCCTGTTCATCTTGAATTTCTTCAAGCAGTACCTTACTCCCACTGTCTTTCTTAGAGAGAAACTCTCTCTCAAGAAAGTTACAATCTCGGGCAACAAAGATCTTGTTCTCGGAACGTAGATAGAAGTAATAAGCCTTGGTTTCCTTAGGATAACCAATGAAGTAGCATTTATCAGACTTTGGTGTAAGCTTGTCTGAGATTAATCTCTTGACATAGGCTTCACAACCCCAAATTCTAAGATAAGACAGTACTGGAGCCACTCCAGTCCATAATTCATATGGTGTCTTTGCTACTGCTTTCGATGGCGCACTATTTAGAGTGAACACTGCTGTTAGCAGAGCATATCCCCAAAGGGATATTGGAAGGTCTGTGTGACTCATCATAGATCGAACCATATCCAATAAGGTCCGATTTCTCCTCTCAGACACACCATTCCATTGAGGTGTTCCAGGAGGAGTGAGTTGGGACACGATCCCACACTCTCTTAGATGATCACTGAATTCTTGGCTTAAGTATTCTCCTCCTCGGTCGGACCGAAGAGCCTTAATGCTTTTGCCAAGTTGGTTCTGTATTTCATTTTGGAATTCTCTGAACTTCTCAAAAGATTCAGACTTATGTTTCATTAAATTTCATTAAATAAACATATCCATACCTACTGAAATCATCAGTGAAGGTAATGAAGTACTGATAGTTTCCTCTTGCATTTGTGGACATTGGGCCACACACGTCAGTGTGTATCAGGCCCAATAAGTCACTGGCCCTCTCGTTAGGTTTATTAAAGGGGGCCCGTGTCATTTTGCCCATCATGCAGGATTCGCATTTCTCACATGACTCAAAGTCAAATGAGCCAAGAAGTCCATTCGAATGGAGCCTCTTGATGCGTTTCTCGCTGATGTGCCCTAAACGACAATGCCATAGAAACGTTCGGTTCTCCTCATTAGGTTTGAACCGTTTGGTATTAATGTTATAAATTGGCGCGGATTGATCGAGTATGTAAAGCCCATTCGTAAGAGGGGCAGAACCATAGAACAAATTGTTGCGATTGAAGGAACATAATTTATTCTTAACTGAAAAATCATAACCTTCCAAATCCAACAAAGAAATTGAAATAATATTTCTGCTTATAGCAGGTACAAAATAACAATTATTGAGTTCTAAAATCAATCCCGAAGGTAAAGACAACAAGTATGTGCCTACAGCTAGTGCTGGAACTTTCGCTCCATTCCCAACTCGTAGCTCCACTTGTCCTTGCTTCAGCCTTCTACTGTTGCTGAGTGCCTGCATATTAGTACAAATATGAGCCCCACAACCAGTATCCATAACCCATG
The DNA here is from genome assembly GCA_030180135.1 of Orychophragmus violaceus. Taxonomy (NCBI): domain Eukaryota; kingdom Viridiplantae; phylum Streptophyta; class Magnoliopsida; order Brassicales; family Brassicaceae; genus Orychophragmus; species Orychophragmus violaceus. Next base: position 63,659,834 of record CM058240.1, on the reverse strand, counting down.
AGGTATTATCAGAAGTAGTTGTATTAACTTCTATAACAAAAATACCTGTCGAAGAAGTCTCGAGAGTCTTCTTCTTCAATTCCTTTAGACCTTCTTGGAATTTCTTACATTCTCTCCTCCAATGCCCTGGTTCTTTACAGAACCTGCATATGTCAGTTGGCCCAGCCTTGGACTTGGGCTTGGGCTTTGGCGTGTCCTTGTCCGCGACTTGGACAGCCTTGGCCTTTCCCTTATCCTTAGCAGAGGATTTCTTAAACCCCTTGCCTTTTTGCACCATAAGCACATTGGGGTCCTTGGCGGTTTTCCTCAAGTTGGGCTCTGCAGTCTTGAGCATTCCGTGAAGCTCAGGCAATGTCTTACTCAAGCCATGCATGTTAAAGTTCAGAATGAACTGATCATAGCTTGCAGGTAATGACTGCAGAATGATGTCGCAAGCAAGTTCCTGGCTGATAGGGCAGTCGAGTTTCTGAAGATGATCGAGATAACCCATCATCTTCAAGACATGAGGACTCACTGCCGCATTTGCAGCCAACTTACAGTCTAAGAGGTTCTTAACAGTCTGAAACCTCTCAGTCCTTGCTTGTTCCTGGAAAAGCGATTTCAGGCTTGCCATTATCTCAATTGGTGACAACACACTCTCGAACTGCATTTGCAGCTCAGCAGTCATTGTCGCCAACATAAGACAATACACATCATTTTCATCTGACGAATGCTTTTCCCAAGCATTATGCAGAGTCCTGGCGGCATTGTTAGCAGGCCTCTCGGGGAGAGGATCACGAAGGACATAATCCTTCTTCTCCTGCTTGAGGACCAGCCTCAAGTTCCTTGACCACGTCAGGAAGTTCGTTCCAGTCAGCTTCTCCTTCTCGAGAACAGACCGGATTGAGAATGTGTTTTGTGTGCTTGTAGTAGTCATAGCTGAAATATAATATAAAAAGGTTATTAGTTAATATGTTCAATATGATTAATCTCGCATTAAATTTAATATGATTAATCATGCATTATATTCAATAACATAAGTTACCCTCAATAGAATATAATGATTCCAAGATCCACATATAACTAAGATTAAAGTGGGCCACTGGCCGTCACCCAACTTTAGCTTATATCGGTAAGCCCTATATCGGCTAATTATATCTGTGATATAACTCTTGGTTGTGAATCTGGGCCCGAGGCCCAATCCACTCTGATGTCTCAAGGCCCGGGACTCCCGATGGCCCAGTCAAGAAAACCAGACTATACAGTCATGTAATCATTAATGTCTGGGACTCCCAATGACATTTATGAATCACAAACCGTCTTATCCACGCAAAAGTAGACACCCTCACACTGTAAGGCCATGAATACAATTGAATGGGCTTCGACAGCTGACATAGAATGGACAAGACATCCAACGCTTGATATTATTTGAGGTTTGTAGGTTTATTAAAATTCATTCCCAAAATAGAAGATTACTATTTTGGGAAACTTTCCATTTTTGGAAACCTACTATTTTTGGAAACTTTCTAAAATTGGAAACTTTCTAAAAACGGAAACTTTCTAACTTTAGAAATTTCTTAAAATCCAAAACCCGCAAATCTAGAAACTTCTATTTTAAGAAACTTTCTAATTTCAAAATTTCGGAAACTTTAATTTAAAATCGACTTTATAATTTTATAAGATAAATTTTAAATTAATCTGAAGAAAAGACTCAAATAATTGGCCCAATTGTTTTAACTTCTTGGCCCGAGGCCCAAGAATTGGTCCATGTCCAAGACATGACCCAATTGTCCAATTAAATGACATAACCGGTCTGGTTCATTAAAATTTGTCTAACCAAATTTTAATTACTACGATGACCACAATTGTCAACCGGTTATTTACTAAACCGGATTTTCTCAATTTATTTGGTCCAACCAAATCAAATTAGAAAATCCTGGTTTAGGCACAAAATCCAATATTTCGACTTTGGATTTCTTATCCCGGTTTAACCAGAACTTAATAAAATTATTAAATCTGTTTATTAAACCGAGACGTTGATTTTAATTAAAATTTTAAACCGAACCGAACCGAATTGGTCACAAACCAATCATGGTTGTGACCTAGCTTCACGATCACCATGCCCAGCCGCAAACCGTGCGCCAACGATCCGAGATCGAGACGATGCCCAGCTGCGGACGGGACGATCCATCGGGACGTTCGGGACAGGGACGGTCGGGACGATGCCGAGACGATCGACCGCGATCGTTTGATCGATCCACTCGGTCCATCCTCGCACGATCATCACCGATCGAGACGACGCTCGAGACACGGCAGAACACGATCGCCGTGTGATCCATTCGGCCGATCGATCCTCGTCTCGCGATCGGATGATCACGCGACTCGATCCTTTCGCGATCGGTCCGTGCATCATCAAACCGACGCATACCAAATCAATATAGCTTGGTCATGCGATTTTTCAATAGTTTGTTTAGGTTTCAATTCTTGTTGCTTAAGTGATTTCTCTTATCAGTAGTTGATTCAAAACACTTTTAAACAAGAAAAACAATCCTAAACATGAATCTAAACAAGAAAAACCAGAACCAATAGCTCTGATACCACTGAAGGATGTTTTGGTTGTTAATCCTGATTCAATTCTCAGATTCAACAGTTCCTAAACATGCGGATCTAGGTTCTCTTGAATAGAAACTTTATTGATCTCACCTTTTACCTGTTTTATGCAGCGGAAAGAGAGAACAGGTCAGAGATCAGAGAGCCACCGAGTGATAACTCCTCCAGAGGTTCACACACGCACACCAAGCAGGAAGAGAGGCTGCTAGACCGAGCTGAGGAGGCGCAGGAAGAGAGAGAGAGAGGCGCGGCTGGGTTAGGGTTAGAGGAGAAAGAGATTTGGGTTTTAGTTTATAAAACCCTTCTCTTTCCCTTTTGGGCTTTTGGGCCCAAATACCAATCTGATTAAATCCCTTGGATTTAATCAGACCCATTAATCTCTCTCTAAGTACGACAAATGCCTGGCACATTTTCCTATTAGCTTAGGCGTGTGACCCATATGGGATCATATAATAAAGGCAATAAGTCCAAGACTTATAGATCATGAGCGGACTCTAGCAAGCCATCATGACCCCCAGTATTATATGACTTATGTCTGATCATTGACATACTCTTACTTTCTAGAGACAGTACCGAGATTACTGGACACAATTCCAACAGGAAGAGACTTTATCTAACATTCCCGTCTTCCCTTTCTTGGCTGCCTCTTTCAAGGCAACTTCGCGGGAAGAACTCTCTTCCGTAAGCTGCAATTTCAAAGCTTCAGTTTCAGCAAGGGTTCCGCCCTTTCGGCATCAATAGAACTCCGCATCGCCTCGAACTCGGCTGCCTGCCCGTCGAACATGGCACTTAACTCAGAAAAGGAGCTTTCCGGTTTCAGATTATCAGCAAGATGCTTGCAAAAGCCTAGGCATCGCGAATTTCTTTCTCAAGCTGAGCAGTGTGTCTATTTACCGACGCCCATGCCTGAGACAAGAAAATAATTAATGAATGAATCATCTAAATCGAAAGAGGGAGATCTCTAAATGAGTAACTAACCTTCATGAAATCCTGGCCCGCGTAAGTAAGCGACCTGCCACAGGTCATGTCCTCATACCAGACAAGGACATCTCCTGCGTGCCACACTCCCGAAAAAAAACGTCTGAAACATCATCATAAATGGTACCTCTGATATTCGGGCCACTCTGGGTAAGTTTTGGCTCCGACCGAGGGACTTCGGCATCATGTGCCTTCCTGATCCTCTTCTATTATCCTAGGCAAAACAGTCTGGGCTTCCAACCCCATGACTGCTTCCAAAGATGCATGGGGAGCAACTGAACTCTGACCCGTCTCCATTACATCTACGACCATAGAGATGCCCTGGTCGAGCGCCATGTCTTGCACGTCCTCTTGGCCATTCCCGACAGTCCCGGCCGCCTTCTCTTCACTCCTCTGTTTCTTTTCTACTGTCGTCGTCTTCCTCCGGGCTTTCACAAGTTCACATTCGGACAATGGAAGGGTTTAAACTCTGAGACTACGGAAGAGACATCGTTCAAGCTGTCGCAACTCTCCTGAAAAGTGAACGTTGGAAAATATTGGCACAAACCTACAAAAGATTAAAAGTTGTAAGCCGAACGGTATTTAAAGGCGTTCAAAGAAAAATCAAAGGAAAACTAGAGAGAGAAGCTTACTTAAAAAGCAGGAGAGAAGGGGATGAGTGAAGAAATGAATGGAGAAAGAAGAATACTAATAGACTCCCTCCAAGGCGTAGGGGTAGAATTATAATTTCACATGACTGTTCTAAACGTAATCATGTTTTCGGCCGAGCACGCATAGATTAATAACTAAGCGAGTCAAGTTAAAGACCGGAGATATTTTGAAGAACCGATCTTCCACGAGCAATACGACCAAAAGCGACCATAGCACACAACATCCTACCAGCACTAAAGGAAAGGATAACCAAGCTTTCAGACAATTGATTCGCCTCGAATACTGAAAAAAAACTCGCAATCATCGTACTCGAGTGTGACGAGCTGGGGGCTAACTGTTGGGTCAAAATCCCCCTTGACGAAAACAATAGCCGAAAGCCTGATCAATAATCGGATACAGACGTTTTCCACAATTTTTATAAATGTAACTTTGTATGATTAATGTTTTATACGAAGTACTTCGTATCAATGATGTTTCGTATAAATGACATTTTATATGAAACGTTTCGTATGGATAACTTTCTATATGAAATGAACAAAACAATTTAGCCGAACGTCCGAACGGATCAATCGGATGAATACATAACTCGACAGGAAATAGGGATAGGTTTAGACATTCAAACGAGATATTCGAACATCAGGCAGAAAAAGAGTCTGGGAACATCAAGGAAATCCCGCAAGACTTGTGAGACCCATTCACTCCACAAGCTTTGGACATGTGCTAGTAGCATAGTTTCAAGGATTATCCAATTCAATTCCTAAGAGTATCAATCCATGGGTGTGTCACATCATCTGGTATCAGAGCAACACTCTAAGTATGGTTTTATCATCCTATCATTCTTTCATCTCCTCATCTTTTCAACTTCTTCATCTTCTCATCGTTTTATCTTCTTCATCCATCTTCTACCTTTTTCATTTTCTATTTCTGTTTTATTTCTAATTTATGTTTTTGGGTAAGCACGATTTAAGGGCAAATCATTTTTTTAGAGAAGAGGAGGATGATGGGAAGCAAAATAGTTTTATTTTATTTTGTGCACAATTCTAATCAAACCTTAAAGAACATATGTTCATTTTTCGAATCCTATCTGGTCAAATACAATGATTCAACGCATGAAACTACTTGGAGAATATTCTCAGGTCGTTTACAGAACATCTCCAAGAGAATCATATCAAACCGAGTTCAGATGGAGTTATTCAATTTACTAGATTTCCAATTTACCTGATTCAGACCTGTACGTCTTCAATGAAGAATTCTGATCAGATTAGAATGAACCAAGCTATAAAAAACTTTCCCTACAATCCTTATCCATCATAGAAGCTCATAAAGTTGGATTCAGCCCAATATTAACCAAGGAAGATAAATTTGCGTCCATAGCAAAGAGTGCATTTAATTCTGCCCATTTCTCTTTCTTATATTTACTTCAGAGTTTGAATTTTTTTTTCTTAGTTACTCTGCCTGTTGAGCTACTTTTATGGAAGAAATTTGATCTATTTTCTCTATATAGAGATCACAATGTCATGAATAAAAACAGACCTTGATTATTATTTTAGGAAACTTTGAGAGTGATTCTCAATTTTCTTGTCAATGGTTTGTAATATCTATTGTAGTGATCATAGTGTGTAATATATGTTGGAACTCATTTTTGACTAAGTGGTTTTATCACTTTTCCGATGGGTTATCCGATGGAGACATTTGTTGAAATAACCAGAATTTGGGCACGATGTAGTCGCCGCCGTGAGCACTATAGCATAGTGTATTCACAAGTCAGATTAGAGTTGAATTGAATTAAATATGAATAACCAAAGTGGTAACCTGGAAAGCATGTAGAGCTTGGAAATTAGGCTAAGTGTAAAACTAGCAAATGTCCCACATTGGAATTTTAAAGAATTTTCTAGTAGTCCAAGAGGCTATATAAAGAGAGCATATCTTTTCATTCTAAATAAACTACAACACCAAAACTTTCAATTCCTGTTCTTTTTCTTCTTTTCTGTTTTTTTTCCTCTAGAGAGAACAAAATAGATCAAATTTTGTTAGCTTCTATCCTCGAGTGCTGGAAAATAGTCGATCATACAATTGTATCATGGGATTTAACAATTGCATCAAAACGTCACACTACGAGTGATTTATTGAGTTAAGATTGAAGGCGCTCAAATTTCCGGAAATGAAATTACGATCTATAAGATTGCATGGTTACCGCCAAACCCCTTCTTGAATCATAGGCTTTAAACCCATTCCTTACGATAATTTACAATTTAATCTCTTGACACACCATTAATGAATGGATCATAGGTTATCGTTCGACTGAATATAATCTATTAAGATTAATCCAACCGAAATCAATTGTTTAAAGCAGCCCATAAGTTTCAGTATATTGCACATTGAGGATACTAATGTTACAACTCTAGTCAGTGTTGAATTTTACACCACTACATGAAAAGTGATTTGGCATAAGGAAAAATGATTAATGAGTCAAGGTTAAGAATAAAATGCATTTCTTAGAAAATGGCATTATTCTTCAAAAAAAAACTGATCCTTATTCATTTACATTGAATGGAGTTGTGGAACAAAAGTTCTAAACTCTTAACAAAACGATGAATGCAAAGATGCATGATGCATGATGCTAAAGTCATTGGAATGACTGATAGGGGTCTAGTTTTAATCCTATTCTACTGCAAGTGCACAGTCAAGTGATTGTAGTATATAGGGTATCGAATCCACAGAGACTCTGGTTTTGATAGATCAAGAACAGTAGAGATTTAAACTAAGAAGAAAGCAATGTAATGTAAACTAAATAGCAGTGCGAGAAAGTAAACAAGTAGCAAGATTTATCGGTTGTGAAAGCAGTTAATTAAGGGCGCTAAGTCTAGGGCGTTCTCAGGAAATCAGACAAGCAGACAATTCATTCAGCCAGGATCTAATTAAGCACAGTTCTAGAACTCAAAACACGGATATAGAATTAACCAACTGTCGTTGCGAAAATTCTCTAAGTCTAAGTGCAGCAATCCAAATTCCTTTGCAATTACTAACATATTAAACCAGCTTTAATTCCAAGTTCGATATGTTCACAATTAAACTAAACCAAATTCCTTTGCGAGAAGTTTAATTGCTCAACCTAAATAGTTCAGATTCTAAACCATACTTTCGTGTCGTATTTAGCAACCTAAGATCTAGATTCTAATTGATCAAGTTAGAACTAGCATTAAACACAATTTAGATCGAAGAACAGATATGTTATGAATCCTTAACTGAATTAAACAAGTCTAGCAAATCATGAAATCCTTAATGAGAAACCCTAAACCTAACTATGAATCTACTCAGACATAGAAGATGTAAACATAATCAATGAATAATTAGATATCATAAAAGAGATTAAAACAAGTAAAGGGGTTCAAAATCTTCTCCAAAACAAAGTGTAGTACAGGATCAGATCAGCCCCAAAAGCTCTAAAAAATCTATGCTCTAAATTATGATTGCGTATTTAAAACTGAAGTTAAAATCCTAATTAAATAGCTAAAACACGACTTGGGGCTTCTGTGTAAATATCTGGAACTTCTGGGTTTTCTGCAAAATCTCATAACTTCAATAAACCGCCGAGATCTGGCACATTCGCGTAGTGCAACGACCGATGCAGGTGTGCGTCGATCGATGCAGATTCCAAAACTGGACAGTGAGTTTTCTTTCGGACCAAATCTCCAAATCACCCCAATAAGCTCCATAATCACCACATTAGCTTCCAAACGTGCATGTACCTAATAAAACCTGTAAAAGACTCTAAAGAAACACAAATAGACTCTAAAACAGACTTATATCATGGCATAAAAGCAGTAAAAACCATGATATATCAACTCCCCCACACTTAGCATTTGCTTGCCCTCAAGCAAAACAAAGAACTAGAATGGTGAAGAGGTTTGAAAACTCTTCAGAAACTCTTTTCATCGTTGAATAACACTCAGATTCCCCTTAGTAATCCACATGAAAGATTTCACCTGCATATATCAAGACCAACATATACTTCCCCCACACTTAGCAACTGTCCTAAGTAAACTCCACAATCACATTCACGCATTCAAATTCACCCTACTGACTTCTGCAAGTATTTAAGTGCGGTCTCACCTAAGGAGTATCGATCAAAGGCACATGGACTCTTACCTTGTCAGCTCTAGACCACCATACTATCTTTCTTTGGTCCCTTTCTTCTCTTTCCCTTCCTTAACAACTGATTTTTCCCCACTGGGTATCATTTTATTTTATTTTTATCAGTGTTCTTCCTGTTATGGGGTATACTTTGGACACATTTCATGGATGCACAGGATATGATAGTTGTAGCTACCACTCCCAGAGACCACTTCGGAGTTACTAACTCATCCTCAGTTTATTATCTTTTTTTTTTTTACTTTATGGAAGGGGAGAAGGGAAACAAATATGACAGGTTTACACGCTGTGTCAGAACTAACAAGGGAATCCGACACAAGGTATACCAAGCCCTTAGGTGAGAAAATTAAGTCAGTATTAATGGTGAAGTCAGTAAAGGATCCTCTGATACCTGAAGTGATGTGGGTGTCCTCAGTAGGTTGATCTGTGATTGGGTTTTCTAATAGTCATAGATAATCTGCAACTTCATCCCAATTGTTACTTAAGTTCTTGCAAGTGCTATTAATCTTCTCAAAAAATCATTGTTTCCTACTTAAACTGTTTTGACTCGATAAAACAAATTTTGAAAAAAACATATTGACTCTAAGAAAACAGAAAGATAGATGTCAGTAGCACCTCCCCCACACTTAAGACACACTGTCCCCAGTAGTGTCAAGCGAAGGGTTGGTAAAAAGAAAGAAAAAGTTATGTTAATGGATGATTGAGTTCTGTCTGATTTTACCTCTGTCGCACCTGCATCGACCGTTGCACATAGTGCATCGACCGTTGCTGGACGATTTTTGAGTATGGTCGATCGTTGCTCAGGACTGCAACGATCGCTGCAATGCGATTTTGATCGTGTTGTGACGATCGACACACCACTGTCGATCGACGCACTGCGATTATGTCCGAGACCTGCAGACAAAACTCACCAAAAATAGAAAGAAAACGTAAAATCCTACAAAAACACTAAAATGAAAATGCAAAAACGAAAGCAGTGGGTTGCCTCCCACTCAGCGCTCTTTTAACGTCAATAGCTTGACGTTTCAGCTGATCTAGGTAGAGGGTGCATCATCCAGAGGCAGAATCTGACCTTCTGGAATCTCGGCCTTAGCCCAATAATGTTTCATCCTATGTCCATTCACAGTGAATTCATTACCTTCCTTGGTGGTTAGAACGACAGCTCCATATGGACGTACCCCTTTGATCGTGAAAGGACCAGACCACCTTGATTTCAGCTTTCCTGGAAACAAATGCAAACGAGAGTTATAAAAAAGTACCTGATCATTAGGCTCAAACTGTCTAGAGACAATCTTCTTGTCATGATAAGCCTTAGTCCTCTCCTTGTACTGTTTTGAGTTCTCATAGGCAAAATGTCTAATCTCATCCAACTCATTAAGCTGCACCAATCTTCTTTCTGCAGCGGATTTAAGATCAAAGTTCATATGTTTTACAGCCCATGCTGCTTTGTGCTCAAGTTCTACTGGCAGATGACATGCTTTTCCATATAGCAGATGAAACGGAGTGGTCCCAAGTGGTGTTTTAAATGCAGTCCGGTAAGCCCATAAAGCATCATCTAGCTTTGCTTCCCAATCTTTTCTTGTCTTTCCAACTGTCTTTTCCAGGATCTCCTTAATTAGCCTGTTAGAAACCTCGACTTGTCCACTAGTCTGAGGGTGATAAGGAGTAGCGACTCGGTGATGAACTCCATGCTTCTTCAGAAACTTCTCGAAGATCTTATTGATAAAATGAGATCCTCCATCACTAATCACTATCCGAGGTACTCCAAATCTGGGGAATATGATGGTCTTAAATAGCTTAATGACCACCGAAGAATCATTGGTTGGACTAGCTATTGTTTCTACCCACTTAGACACATAGTCCACAACAACCAAGATGAACTTATTCCCATAAGATGAGGGAAAAGGACCCATGAAATCTATGCCCCAGCAATCGAAAACCTCAACTTCCAGAATGAAATTCTGAGGCATCTCATGCTTCTTGCTGATTTTCCCTCTCCTCTGACAGACATCACACTGAGAGACAAAAGAATGGGTGTCTTTAAACATCGTAGGCCACCAGAAACCTGCTTGTAGAACCTTAGACACAGTCTTGAAGGTAGCAAAATGTCCAGCATAATCTGATCCATGATAGTCGAATAGGATTTCTGGAACCTCTGATTCAGCAACGCATCTCCTATAAAGACCATCCGAACAGTGCTTGTAGAGATAAGGCTCATCCCAGTAGTACCGTCTAAGCTCTCTGAAAAACCTTTTCTTTTCATATCCCTTTAAATCATCTGGTTCCGTCTCTGCAGCGAGGTAATTAGCTATATCTGCGTACCAGGGTCGATCGGTGGTTGCGACAGTATTAATTTCTAGATAGAAATTCCCAATCTGAAGATTGAAGGATTCTGGGCTCGTATCAGATCTGCATCGACCGTCGCACAGGTCTGCGTCGATCGTTACTTCCCCGATACTTCCTGCATCGACCGTTGCCAATGTGGCATCGATCGACGCAAGGCGATTATCCTGACAGTTCTGCGACTCTCTGTCCAGATCCGTCTGAAACACTGTCTCGATCATATTGACGTTCTCCTCAGGTAAGAAATCATTAATAGGGACGTCTTCTTCAACCAGGATCCTTGATAGATGATCAGCAACTCCATTTTCAACTCCCTTCTTGTCTCTCACCTCAATATCAAACTCCTGAAGCAACAGAATCCATCTCAAAAGCCTTGGCTTAGCATCTTTCTTCTGCATCAGATACTTCAGAGCTGAATGGTCAGTGTGTACAATCACCTTAGAACCGACAAGGTAGGGGCGAAACTTCTCAAATGCAAAGACAACAGCCAACAACTCCTTCTCCATAGTGGCATAGTTTCTTTGCGCATCATCTAGTGTTCTGCTTGCATAGTAGATGACATGAAGCTTTCTATCCTTTCTCTGCCCCAAAACAGCTCCTATAGCAAAATCACTTGCGTCGCACATTACCTCAAAGGGTAGATCCCAATCTGGTGGCTGTACTATAGGAGCACTCACTAATGCTTGCTTAATCTGTTCAAATGCAGCTTGACATTCTGCAGTGAACTCAAATTTGACATATTTACACAGCAAAGCAGTTAGTGGTCTAGCAATCTTGCTGAAATCCTTGATGAGCCTCCTATAGAATCCAGCATGTCCAAGAAAACTTCTCACAGATTTCATAGAATCAGGTGCCTGAAGGCTGGTAATAACCTCAATCTTGGTGCGGTCTACCTCGATCCCCGCTTCAGATACTCTATGTCCAAGAACAATACCATCTCTGACCATGAAATGACACTTTTCCCAGTTAAGAACCAAGTGCTTCTCCTCACATCTAGTTAGTACTTTGCACAAATTATCCAAGCACTCATTATAAGAGGATCCATAAACTGAGAAATCATCCATAAATACCTCCATGAAGTACTCAATCATATCAGTGAAGATGGACATCATGCATCTCTGGAAGGTGGTTGGTGCATTACAGAGTCCAAAAGGCATCCTACGGTATGCAAATGTGCCATAAGGACAAGTGAAAGTAGTCTTTCCCTGATCTTCTGGATGGATAGGAATCTGAAAGAAACCTGAGTATCCATCGAGGAAGCAATAGTAAGGGTGATTTGCTAACCTCTCTAGCATCTGATCAATAAAAGGCAAGGGAAAGTGATCCTTCCTGGTCGCAGCATTCAGCTTCCTGTAATCTATGCACATACGATGACCAGTCACTGTCCTAGTGGTAATCAACTCATTCTTCTCGTTCTTAATCACTGTAACTCCACCTTTCTTAGGCACAACATGAACTGGACTGACCCAATGACTATCAGATATAGGAAAAATAATCCCAGCATCCAGTAGCTTCATGATTTCTTTCTTTACCAACTCCGTAAGGTTAGGATTCAGCCTCCTCTGATGCTCTACTGATGTCTTAGACTCATCCTCAAGATGTATCCTATGCATGCATAGCTCCAGAGAGATACCTGAAATGTCATCAAGAGAATAGCCAAGAGCTTTGCGATGTTTGCGCAGCTTGCTTAGCAGTAAAGTGAGCTCTGCGTTGTTCAAACTAGCATTAACAATTACCGGATATGTTGAATTAGGTCCAAGAAATGCGTACCTTAGCCCGGATGGAAGTTGTTTCAGCTCAATTTTCGGAGCTTTTTCTTCTGCCCAATCTCTGTCGACTTTCAACGACCGATGCCCACTTGGTGTCGATCGTTGCAAAGTCGCGTCAGACACTCTAACTTGCATCACCTCCTCAGCACAATCCATTAGCCTTGCATAACAGATTGCAGGCTCGTCTTGCAGATACCCCAGCTCCATTATAGAGCTCAGTAAAGCCCTTTCTAGTGGATCCTCAGCACGAGTTCTATGAAAGTAATCTGCAGCCAAATCACTGAGAGTATCCACATAGAATGTATGTCCGTCGATGGTTGGTCTCTTCACCAGTTTGTCCATATCGAAGCTCATCTTCAGATCTCCTACATTCAGAACTATTTTACCTCCCTGGCAGTCAATCATCGCACCCGCAGTAGCTAAGAAGGGTCTGCTCAAAATTAGTGGATCCTTTGGTTCCTGTCCATATTGCAAAACCACAAAATTAGTAGGAATCACACATTGGCCAATCATTATAGGAACATCCTCCAATAACCCTTCAGGAATTCTGATCGTTCTATCTGCTAAAACCAATGAGATCCTAGTGGGTATGAAATCAGTCAACCCCAGCCTCTTCGCAACAGAGAAAGGCATAAGATTCACACTGGAGCCAAGATCACATAGAGATCTTTCGAATCTTTCCCTGTAGATAGCACAATCCAACACAAAGCTCCCTGGATCTTTCAACTTCTCAGGAATTCTGCCCTGAATCACTGCACTACACACCTCCGTGATCATCATTACAGTCTCCTCTTCAGACCACTTACCAGCAATCAGATCCTTAAGACATCTCCTCATCACAGGACTAGTTTCCTTAGAATCAATCAAAGGCACTTCAACCTTCACCTTTTTAATCATTTCCTTGCATCTGTTATATTGTCTTTTGTTCTTAGCTTTCCTGGGATTCTTAGGAAAAGGCACCTTAGGCTTGTATACTCTTTCATTTGCTTGCTTCGGTTTTTCTGCGTCAGAAACCTTTGCAGTCGCTTTGCGTCGATCGTTGCTAGAGTTGCGTCGATCGTTGCTAGACGACTGGGTTTTGACTCCTGCGTTGAAATCTGGTTCGTCATCCTTGTTTTTGCTTTGCATCGACCGTTGCTTAGGTGCGTCGATCGATGCATTGCGAAGCTCACGGATCTCATCTTCCAATTCTTCAATTTCCTCGATTTCTTCCACACTCAACTGCTTTTTCTGGGCAGGAAACAGCTCCTTACCACTTCTTAATGTCACTGCATTGCATTGATACTTGGGATTAGCATCAGTTCGTCCCGGGAGATATCCATCTTCCCTTTTAACATGTCCAACAGTCTGTGCAACCCGAGCATCAAGCTCTTTCACATGCGAGCTCAAGGACTGAAACTTCCCGTTCAGATCGTCATACATATGCTCCAGATTTTTGTCGTAGTCCTCAGCATGCTTGTTCTGATTTTTCAGCACCTGCTCCAGCATCGCTTCTATTCTGCTCCCATGAGGACTAGCAGCACTCTTCTGATAGGAATTTCCTTGCTGAAAAGGCCTCTGATATCCAGCACTATTCTGTCTACCACTGAAGTACTTGTTCCCAGACTGATACCCAAATCTGCTCCCTTGAAAACCAGATCCTCCAACATAGTTCACATCCTCTTCCTGGTTCTCTTCTTCAGCTCCTAAAATCTCAACATCCTGAGCAAAATGCACTCCCTTTTTCGCAGCCAAGAGATTCCACACAGTGTCCAGCTTAGATCTAATATCAGCTATCTCTAAGTTCTCTACCTTTCCACCGGATCTCTTCCTCCTCTCATCAGTAGACTTGCAGCTATTGCTGCTCACTAAGTTCTCAATCAACTGCTTAGCTTGTGCAGGAGTCCTGGTGTTGAAGTTTGCATTACTGGAGTTATCCAGCGCAATCTGATATGGCAGATCTATGCCTCTGAAGAAGATACCTAGCAATGTGACCTCAGTAAATCCATTGTGCGGGCAGTCACGCTGATACTTCTTGAATCTCATCCAGGCAGCTTTTAAAGGCTCCACAGGACCTTGGGAGAAAGTCAGAATATCCTGTCTGGACTGATCGGAACGCGCATCATCGTAGAAATACCTCAGAAACTCACTCTTAAGAGCATCCCAAGTAGTAAACTGCCCAGCTGGCAGTTGCTTCAGCCATGCAGCAGCGTCTCCAGCGAGACTGTGCGGAAAGAGCTTAAGAAACAGATAATCCTGGCACACTCCATCATACTTCATGCCAGTGATTATATCCTCGAACTGATCAATGTGATCCATAGGCTGCTCCGATGGGTAACCATGGAAAGCATTCTGTCTCATCAGCGAGTAGTAGATCGTTTTGATCTCAAAATCGTTCTTCTCAAAACCAGGAGGTACTTGTGCTGACCGGTTTGCATGAAACTCATCCGGACTATTGTAGTCAGCTAAGATCCTCTAATGGACAACCATCTGTCTACCTCGGGCCTGTCCTTGGCCTTGCGCCTGCGGCTATGGTTCAGGTTCCTCAATATCCGGGATTACATTTCCTTCAGCATCAATCCTCTGCCCAGCAACATTGTGCGGATTGTTATCTCGGTCCCTCAGGATACCGTTAGCATCTTGTATCATGATCAAATGTTCACGTACCATCCTTGCTCTTCTTTCTCTTCTGTTAGTCCTCTCTAGTCGTCCAAGTTCTTCAAGTCTGATATTAACGAGGTTCAAGTTCTGATTACTTCTAGTTTCACGCGTCTGCATAAACTGTCTGTAATTGTCAAGCAACGATCGATGCTATCAGTGCAACGATCGATGCTATCAGTGCAACGATCGATTCAATCTCAGAATCGCCTAGTAACGACTGACAAAAAGGTGCAACGATCGACGCTATGCGAAATCGGTACCTGCGACAGAGAGAAAATAGAGAAAAATTAGTAACTAAAACAACAAAAATATATAAAAATCCTAGTCTAAACCCTAGGTTCGAATCTATCGAGGACTCAACGGAGTCCCCGGCAACGGCGCCAAAAACTTGATAGGGGTCTAGTTTTAATCCTATTCTACTGCAAGTGCACAGTCAAGTGATTGTAGTATATAGGGTATCGAATCCACAGAGACTCCGGTTTCGATAAATCAAGAACAGTAGAGATTTAAACTAAGAAGAAAGCAATGTAATGTAAACTAAATAGCAGTGCGAGAAAGTAAACAAGTAGCAATATTTATCGGTTGTGAAAGCAGTTAATTAAGGGCGCTAAGTCTAGGGCGTTCTCAGGAAATCAGACAAGCAGACAATTCATTCAGCCAGGATCTAATTAAGCACAGTTCTAGAACTCAAAACACGGATATAGAATTAACCAACTGTCGTTGCGAAAATTCTCTAAGTCTAAGTGCAGCAATCCAAATTCCTTTGCAATTACTAACAGATTAAACCAGCTTTAATTCCAAGTTCGATATGTTCACAATTAAACTAAACCAAATTCCTTTGCGAGAAGTTTAATTGCTAAACCTAAATAGTTCAGATTCTAAACCACACTTTCGTGTCGTATTTAGCAACCTAAGATCTAGATTCTAATTGATCAGGTTAGAACTAGCATTAAACACAATTTAGATCGAAGAACAGATATGTTATGAATCCTTAACTAAATTAAACAAGTCTAGCAAGTCATGAAATCCTTAATGAGAAACCCTAAACCTAACTATGAATCTACTCAGACATAGAAGATGTAAACATAATCAATGAATAATTAGATATCATAAAAGAGATTAAAACAAGTAAAGGGGTTCAAAATCTTCTCCAAAACAAAGTGTAGTACAGGATCAGATCAGCCCCAAAAGCTCTAAAAAATCTCTGCTCTAAATTATGATTGCGTATTTAAAACTGAAGTTAAAATCCTAATTAAATAGCTAAAACACGACTTGGGGCTTCTGTGTAAATATCTGGAACTTCTGGGCTTTTCTGCAAATTCTCATAACTTCAATAAACCGTCGAGATCTGGCCCATTCGCGTAGTGCATCGACCGATGCAGGTGTGCGTCGATCGATGCAAATCCCAAAACTGGACAGTGAGTTTTCTCTCTCGGACCAAATCTCCAAATCACTCCAATAAGCTCCATAATCACCACACGTGCGTGTACCTAATAAAACCTGTAAAAGACTCTAAAGAAACACAAATAGACTCTAAAACAGACTTATATCATGGCATAAAACCAGTAAAAACCATGATATATCAATGAAACTACATGAACTTTGATGAGGTAAATTATATTCGTACAAATACCTTAAAGTGTGGGGGTGCTTAGAAAAGTTTGTTCATGTACTAAGTTGGCACACGAATAATACAGTTATGTAAACACTGGAAAGCTATAAATAAAGTATTGATCTATATGAAATATACTGAAAGTTTTGGGCTGATTTAAACAATTGATCTCAGTTCGATTAATCCTAATAGATTATAGTCAGTCAAATGATAACCTAGGATCCATTCATTAAAGGTGTGTCACGAGATCAAATTGTAAATCATCGTAAGGAATGAATTTAAAGCCTATGATTTAAGAGGAGGTTTGTCGGTAACACTACCTAAATGACTGGATATCCCAAGAGATAGGTTCAAGGGTGAAATTAAGTCAAACTGAATCTGACAAAAGCACTGTGAGACTTTTGTCTCTACCTAGTTCATATGATGATAAACAGTGCTTCCCGTAAAAGTGAGATTATAAGCATTTGCTATTAATGATTGAGTCCATAGCTTTGATATACACTTGAAGTATTACAGGATACTTCTTAAAACAAAGCTAGTGACAATCACCTAGTGGTGTGAAATGGGGCCGTTTCTAGGAGAATAAAAATCAGGATATATTCTCTAAGTTCACTCATGATACAATACATAACCACGGCCAAAATGAACACAACAGAGAACCTAGTTCTGTGAGAAAATGAAACTGTGTTGTATCTATTGTCTCAATTTACATCAAAGTCCGGGTGGTTCAAGACATCATGTTCACCTCCTGGTAGACTAAATTTGATAGCTATTGACAATGACTAGTTCAAGGCTGAAAAATGCTAACATCTCATCATGCAATGAATTTTTTTCTTGTACTCTCATAAGTATTTCTGTCGAGTCATGTCTTTATAGTTATTTCTATTCATGTGGGGGATTGTTGGAGCTCATTTTTTACTAAGTGGTTTTGATCACTTTTTTAGTGGTTTTCCGACGGAGACGTCTGTTGAAATAACCAAATTTTGGGCACGATGTAATCGTTGCCGGGAGCACTATGACATAATGTATTCACAAGTCAAAATTAGAGTTGAATTTTATGAGAAATGAATACCCGAAGTGGGTAACTTGGAAAGCTTGGAAATTTGACGAAGTGAAAAAAACTAGCAAATGTCCCACATTGGAAGTTTAAATAATTTTCCAAAAGTCCAAGAGGCTATAAAAAGAGAGCATATCTTCTCATTCTAAATACACTAGAACACCACAAAATTCAATTCTTCTTCTTTTCTGGTTTTTCCTCTAGAGAGAACAACACAGATCAAAATTTTTTAGCTTTTACTCTCGAGTGCTGCAAAATAGTCGATCGTACGGTTGTATCCTGGGATTCAAAAATTGCATCAAAATGTCACCCTACAAGCGATTTATTGAGTATATCAAGTCTCAAAAATTAGATTATAGATCGCAATTTCATTTCCGGAAATTCGAGAGCATACAATATCTATTGATCAACCTGATCCTTCTGCTGAGACTACTCATCTGACCGAGTCAGCCCGTGTTGTTGAGGCTACTCGTGTGGCTAAAGCTGAACGTATTTCAGAAGCTTCTCATAATGCGCCTCCAGGAGGGATGGATGCACTGATGGGAATGTTGTCTCAAGTGTTGGCCATTGTTCCAGTTGATGGGGCGGACCAGCTCCACAACCGATCAATAATGTGGTGGGTGATGAGAAAAATCAGTTGCCACCCCACTTGAAAATGTTGTAGCACATGTGGAAAATGGGTACCACGTACTTTCCGAGTGGTAGCGATTTGATGGAGGCAAAGGAATGGAGGAACCGTTTGGAAAAAAACTTTGATTCAGCCTGATATCCTGAACAGTACAAGATGGACATTCCAGTTCACTATCTGGAAGGTGATGTACACATTTGGTGGCGTGGAGTGGTTGGTCAGATGGATGACCCAATCGGCACCTTTGAGACTTTCTGTGAGATGTTTTGGGCTATGTACTTCCCGGAAGAGGCGTTTGATTGTCTCATTACTGAGTTTCTGGAAGTACAACAGGGAAAGATGACTGCCAGAGAGTACGAGGCTAAGTTCAACAGCCTCAAGATCTTTGCTGGACTTGACTATGAGAAAGAGAAAAATCAAGTATGTCGCTTTTTTCGTGGTTTGAAGCTTGAGATTGTAATCGTTGTGTGGTTCGTAACTACGAAGTGTTACATAACTGGTGGAAAAGGCAGCCTTTCTGTAAGAGGGAGTGAATGAGGAAGCCGATTTGGCTGGAGATAAGCTGAAATCCCAAATTGTCTCGCACTTTAAGAGATCTTGGAATGTCGATGGGCAGAAGAAAGGTTGGGTGAAAGGCTCAAACTTAGGAAAGGTGGGTCACAGTGTGTGTTCAACTTGCGGAAAGATGCATGTTGGACCATGTCACTGTTGTGGTAGCTTGTACCATAAGGTCTGTGACTATCCTGAAGAGGATATAATGGGAAAGGATATGAATGAAAAGGCTTGTGACAACTGTGGTGCAGTTGGACACATCAGGACACAATGTCCTAAGCTGGGACAACATCAGACTGTGAAATGGGCAAATGATGAATCTTCACCAACTTCTAAGAGGCAAAACGTGGCACTGAAAGTTTTCATGGTGGCTTTTGAGACTGCTATGGAAGCGATTACCTCTCACTCGATGACTGGTTATTATTGTTTACCCAATATAATAATTTCTTTGTGAAATTGAATGCTTGTCGAAATTGCTAGGCTCTTAGCATTGTAGGTGAATGTGTACAAACCTTAGTTATGGGTGGTGTGGAAACCCATGTTATGTTTGACACTGGAGCAACTCATTGTTTTTTTAACCCGAGTATGACAGATATTGGGAAATTCCAAAAGGATCCTGAGTGAAATTATCCTACTCACGACCTGGATATGGCCGCAGTAGTTTTTGCCTTGAAGATATGGTGATCTTATCTTTATGGTGGAAAGTCATATATCTTTACTGATCATAAGAGTATGAAGTACATCTTCACTCAGCCAGAACTGAATATGAGGCAAAGAAGATAGGTGGAATGGTTGCTGACTATGATCTGGATATTGCCTACCATCCGGGAAAGCAAATCTAGTCGCATATGATCTAAGCCGAAAGAGAGTGGCTGCAGCCTCAGAAAGTGTGGCTCTAGAAAAGGATATGGAAGAATTGATCAGCATGGCTGGAACCTTGTGATTGGCTGTATTGACTGAAGAACTTGAACTGTTGGGCTTGGGAGGCAAACAAAGCTGATCTCTTGACTCGTGTTCAATTGGCTCAGGAAAAGGATGTGAATCTAGTTAAGATGCCCAAGAATGATATGACATAATACAAGATTTCGAATTCCGGGAAAATCTTGGTGAATGGACAGTAAGGCTGAGGCGTCGGCGGTGATTTAAGTGTGGGAGATTGTACGGGGTGCCTGCGAGCGTAGTTTCAGATCGGGATGCGAAGTTTGCATCTTTGTTCTGGAAACTACTACAAAGCAGTTTGGGACAAAGCTCCGTATGAGTACTGCTTATTACCCTGATATGGATGATCATTTGGAGCGAATAATCCTGATACTTGGGTACTTGTTACGAGCTTGTGTTCTGGATTGGGGTGGTAAGTGGGCCGAATTCTCATACAACAATAGCTATAATGCTAGCATTGGAATGTCTCCATTTTAGGCGTTGTATGGACGGCCATGCCGGACTCCCCAATGTTGGACCCAAGTGGGGGAGCGGAGTATCTATAGTCGAGATTTTGGTCAGGAAACGAGTGAAAAGATCTGATTGGTTAAAAACCATATGAAAGCGGCTCAAAACCGACAGAAGAGCTATGCTGATAAATGTTGGAAACAATTGGAATTTTCGGTCGGTGATCTAGTTTACTTAAAGACAGCCACTTACAAGGGTAAGGATCGAGCCACATTGATTGGGAAATTGGCACCGAGGTACATGGGTCCTTACAAGATTCTTGATAGAGTTGGGCCAGTTCCCTATCGATTGGAGTTGTCGGAGTCTATTAGCGTTTCATAATGTGTTCCACGTTTCAATGCTAAGGAAATGCATTAAACATGAGGATTATGTGATCGCAGAACCAAATCCTGACCTGCATGAAAACTTAACTATCTTGGGAAGGCCGATTCAGGTAGTTGGGAGAGTAATAGAGGTAGTAGGCCGGAAACATTTCAGAATCCTCCAAGTTGAGTGGGATTACGAGGGTAAAGAGGAAGTCACAAGGGAACCCAAAACAGTGATGAAGGAAAAATTTCCAAAGTGGTTTGAGAAGCAGCCGAAGCAAACTTATCGGAAAAAAATCAGCCAAGGAAAGGCAAAGATTCGAGGACGAATCTAAATATAAGTGGGGGAGAATTGTAACACCCTAATTCTGAATTATATATTTTTATAAATAATTAATTCAGAATTAATTGATTTCAGACGAATTCAATGTCTCTTGGTGCCAGATAAAAAAATGGCGTTAACGCTATATAAGGGGTGGGTATCCTTGACTGACTGGGCAGTTGGGGAACTAGACTAGGATGGACCATTGGCTAGTTTAACTAACCCGGATCATGTGGGAAACATGGTCTAGTCGGCTCAGATGGGATCAAGTTGCATCAAAGGTTAGATCAGGGATATTTGGGCTGATGGGAATCCGAATGTTGAGGAAACGTAGCCAAGATTATTGGAAGGATCGAAGGACTAAGTTCTACTTAATTAGATAAGCTAGTTAAGATGATTTACGAGCTAAAATCATTCAGGCCGGATTTCTCGGACTAGCTAAGTGATTATTCAGTTTAGTTAATCTTGTCTTATTCTGATAGTGTTTGGTCGAGATTCAGACAAGGCAGTTGGGACTGTCGGCTTAAGCTCAATTTCGCGGATAAACTGAGTGTTTGATGATGGACTGGTTTTGGCGGGAAGGGTTATTGGCCAAAACTCAGCAAATTCGCCCAAGAAAAGAAAGCGGGAATGGTTATCTCGTTAAATCTGCACGGCTTATTGTTATTAGCGCGTGAAAGCTGTTCAGATTGCATTGGCCAATCAGAAAGAAGCATGGACAGTTTAGGCTGGGGAATACGCTCATGAAGTCGCCCTTAGGCGATTTGAAAGAAAGAAAAGTGGAGAGAACTTGAAATAGAGAAATCGCTCAGAAACTAAGAGAAATTGAGAGTTGGCTGAGAGTTGATCGAGTTTGGCTTGCGTGATCGAGCGAGACTGTTGGATCATTGGACTGGATCGTCGTTTTGTAGGATCAAGCGCATAAGGTGTAAGAAACCGACTTAACTGAAACTGAAAACTGACTAAGGTGAGTGTTCTAGACCGATATCTAGTCTAGTTCGTTTACTTGCTGCGTTTCTTTAACTTAGATTGCCTGACTCTATTAAATGTTCTGCTATTCGGCTTGATGATCGATCCAGATAACATGGGTGATTGGTCTTGCTGGATCATATCTTGTGACTGATTAAATGAATGGATTGCTTGTTACAGATTTTTGACTTGGCTCATTGAGCGGCTTTAACGCACTCACTAGGAAACTTGTTATGCTTACGCTCTCTTGACTTAACACATGAAAGCATTAGGATGAAATTGGCTAGAATCGCGAGTCTTTCGCAGCTTCTGTGCGGCCATTCGATCCATTGTAAATCAAGAGATTTTCCGAAACTCTTGTGTTACCACTTCATCCACCGCCTTGTTTCTTTAAATTTCATCACTTGTAGAAGTCAAGGATTATCCCCTTACCACCTTAGAGTTAAAAATACTTGGGATGGTCGCATCATTGATGATATGGTACTCCCACGTAATGATACTCTTAGGATGGTATTGAATTGGATAATCCTTTCAACATAGATACTATCACCGGTACAAGGCTTGTGGAGTGAATGGGTGTCACAAGTATTGCGTAATTTTCTTGATGTTCCCATCCTCTTCTTCTACTTAATGTGACACACAGGTCCAGAATAGAAGGATTGTTGGTTGGATAATACACACCAATCAACAAAATGCTCAATGAAGAACAAAAAGAGAGAAACTCTCAAAAGATCAAAGATCAAAAGAGGGAAAAAGTAGTTATTAATTTCGAAATAGTGCTTATAAATACTAGAAGCGTTTTTCATGAGGAATGTGGTCAAAACACTTAGGAACAATAAAAAGAAATAACTACAAAATACTAAACACCACTGACTTGAAAATGACCACCGAACTTCCATTGAGCTTGGTTGGCCTGCACACGGTTTTCTCTAATGAATAAATGGCCTTATGGACTTCTTTATTCAAAATAGTAATGTGCCACCTAAATGGCCAGATTATCCTTAGAAAAATGAGTTCACAATTGTACGGGCCAGCTTATTACTTCATCTCCTTGGGAAGTTTGAAATCGCGTATCGGCCAAAAGTGCTTGCAATGCTTCCATGAGCTTCTTAGACTTAGACCTCGTCAGTAGACCATATGGAACGTGTAAATCAGCTCATGACTTCAATTTGGATCCTTTGGAATTTTCTCGGCCATCCTCGAAAATATCTTGTAATGGTGTTTAGATCGGAAATCCTCGGCCCATCTTGGCTCTTCATCGGTCAAGACCATTTCCACCTCAGCAATGCCCTTACCCACCTCGGCCAAGGCTCCATTTAGCTCGGCAACAAGTTGCTCCTCAGATTCAAGATCTTCTTTGCTTAATCCTAGCTCAGGTCAATGATCAGGTACAAGCTCTCCCATGATCACATCATCTCATCCTCCTTGAAAAGGATTTTCCCTCAAATCCGGTTCATATACAATAAAAGGAATAAGGTCAGAAATGTTAAAGTGTGGAGAAACCTTGTACTTACCTTGCAAATAGAGTTGGTAGGCGTTGGCATTGTCTTCTTGATTTATTTTGAATGGTCCATCAACTCTTGCCATGAGCTTAGATCTCCTCTCAGCTGGAAACCTATCCTTCCTATGGTAAATCAAGACTTAATTTCAAACCTCAAATTGCAGCTTACGCCTCCTTTTTTGCATCCTTTTCATATTTCTTTGTTTTCTCCTCTATGGTTATCCTAGCCTTTGTGTGAATCTATTTCATAAGCTCAGCCTTCTTTTTACCATCAAGGCTTATTCTTTCACTCAAAGGAAGAGGCTTTAGATCCATTGGAGATAAGGATTGAAACCATAAACAACTTGAAATGTAGAATATTTAGTAGATGAATGCACAACATGGTTATATGAAAACTCAACATGTGTCAAGCATTCTTCCCAAGTTCTAAGATTCTTTTTGATGACAGCCCAGTGTAGTCAGAGTCCTATTCACTACTCATATTTGTCCATCAGTTTGTGTGTGACAAGTAGTTAAAAACAACAACTTAGAACCCAACACAGGCCATAATGTTTTCCAGAAGTAACTTAAGGACTTGGTGTCTCTATCAGATTCGTTGATATAGGCATGCCAGGCAATCTAATGACTTCCCTAAGAACATATCAAAAATTTGAAATGCATCATTGCTTTTGTGACAGGGAATAAAGTGTGCCATTTTACTAAACCTATCCACAACCACAATTTCCGGTATTAGTCCTAGAAAATCCAAAAACAAAGTCCATGGATATATCATGTTATAGATGATATGCAATGAGCAAAGGATTGTACATACCTTTGGGTTAGGAATCAGCCTTGTATTGTTTGCAAGTCACTCACCTTTAACAAACTTTCATCACATCGTTCTTCAAATGGGCCAGAAGTAGTGATCTTGCATCACCTTAAGAGTCTTAGACACTCCAAAGTGTCCCAGAAGTTCACCACCATGTGTGTCCCTGACAAGTAAGTCTCTTAAAGAGAAGTTAGGAATACACAAACGAACTCCTTAGAACATAAATCCATCATGTCTATAGTACTTACCAAAAGAAAACTTTGAACTAGTATTAAATGGTACTTAAATATCTAGTTCAATGGCATAGAGTTCCTTAATCTGTTCAAATCCAAGAAGCTTAGCATAAAGAGTTGTAAGAAACACACATCTTCTAGACAATGCATCAGCTACCACATTTCCTTACCTTTCTTGTATTTTATGACATAGGGAAAGGTATCCATGAACTTTACCCATCTGGCGTGTCTCTTGTTGAGTTTGGTTTGTCCTTTGAGATATTTGAGAGTCACATGATCAGTATGTGCTGCTACTTTTGCAATGCCCTCACCAATGCATAAATATCCTTGTCATATGTAGGGTAATTGATTGTGGGTCCTCTTACCTTCTCAATGAAATAAGCTAGAGGCCTTTTGTCCTGCATCAAAACAGGACCAATACAAACTCTTGAGGCATCACATTCTATTTCAAAAGTTTTGCTATAACCAGGAAGTACAAAAAAGTGGGGCAGTAGTCAAACTCTTGGGCTTGATCCCAATTAAAACCCATGGTTTTGTTGATGAATTCAGTAAGAGGGGTTGCAATTGTGCTGAAGTCATTTACAAATCTTATGTAGAAGCCAGCAAGGCCATGAAGACTCCTCACCTCTCTCGCGGTTTTGGGACTAGGCTAATCTATGATTGCTTGCACTTTCTACTCATCCAACTTGATTCCTTCTGCTCCTACAAAAAAACCAAGGAAAACCAATATATATGTTCCAAAAATGTATTTCTCAAAATTAGCATAAAGTTTCTCTGCTCTAAGTACATTTAGAACTGATTTCAAGTGTTGAACATGATCAGGAAGGTTTTTGCTGTAGATGATCTTTTCATCAAAGTAAAATACAACAAAAACACCTATGAATGCCTTAAGTACATGATTCATCAACCGCATAAAGGTACTAGGTGAATTAGTCAAACCACAGGGCATTGCAAGCCACTCATACAATCCTAGTTTTGTTTTAAAGGCGGTTTTCCATTCATCCCCTTCCTTTATCCTAATATGATAGGAATTGTTTGTCAGTATTTAACTATTATTTGGTTGATGGCATGGAAATCCACACACATTCTCCAGTTGTCATCCTTCTTTGAGACAAGTAGAACATGAGTTGCACAAGGCTCATGATTTTTCTTATGTATCCCTTCTTCATGAGATCTCCATGTTTCTTCAGAAGATCTTTAGTCTCCGCATGATTGGATATGTATGTTGGCTAGTTTGGATGAGTAGCTCCTGGGACAAAGTCAATCTGATGTTATATTCCTCTACCTGGTGTTTCATTAGGAAACACATCCTAATTATCTTTCAAAAGGTCTTTCAAAACACTTGGAAGCTCCAGTTAAAAGTTAGAAAATGTTAGTAAAGTTTCCTTTTAAACAAGAAGAATCAAAGCCGAATAAGAAAGTATAGCTTTCTTAGCATTGCTGGTCTTAGCAATGAAGTTAGTCTTACTAACCGTTTTTGATTGAGCATTAAGCTTCTAATCAGCCATGATTAATGTTTGTTTCCTTTGCTTGAGTTGCATTTGATCCTTGTGCATTTCTTGTGGAGAGAGAGGTGCTAGATTGATTCTCTTTCCTTGATGAGCAAATGTGTGGTGATTAATTTCACCATCATGAATAGCTTTTTTATCATACTGTCACGGACTCCCAAGTAGAATGTATTCAGATTCCATGGGAAGAACATCACATAGGATATCATCTTAGTACCTTCTAATGGCAATAGGAACTACCACATGTTGGCTCACTATCATTTCTCCTTGTTCACTGCGCCATTGAAGAGTGTATGGTCTCTGGTGCTTCTTGAATTGTATCTCAAGGTTCTGAACCAAGGTCTCACAAGCTACATTAGTGCAACTCCCTCCATTTATGATCAAGCTGCAGACCTTGTCCTTCACATAACACTGTGAATGAAACAAATTTTCCCTTTACTAATGCTCCTTGGGCTTTGTTTGAATACTTAAAACCTTCCTTCTCACCAAAAGGTCTCCATGGACAAGTAAATCAATGGACTCTTTTTCTGAATGAACCGATTCTGGTTCCTCCTTTTCTTCTTCAGATCCCACATCTCCATTTTCCAATATAATCATAACATTCTGGTTGGGAAAAGCATTGGCATAATGTCCAAGCCGATGACATTTGAAGCATCTTACATCTCTGGACCAAGTTAGTTTAGTGGGTACCTTGTCCTTGACATCATTGACAGCAACACTAGTCTTCAAATCAGTATTTGTTTGGATTGGAGTCTTACCTTTATCTTAGAAAGATGGTTTATGGAATAGAGCATAAGAATTTTTGGTGTAGCCGTTCCTTTTTACTTTTTTTCCCACCAAGATGGCTTTGTGAACCATATCTTCCAAGCTCTCATACTCTTGTATCTCCATACTGTCATGAACTACACGGTTGATTCGACTGAGGAAGCATGCCATGGATGCTTCAGGGTCTTCATCAGCATCAGCTTTAACCATCAAAGTCTCCATCTCGTGGTAATAGTCCTCCACGCTTCTGGTTCCTTGTATGAGGCGTCTCAGCTTCTGGTGAAGATCTATGTGGTAGTCGCTTATCATAAAACCTTTCCTCATCAATACATTAAAATCATCCCACATACGAATGGGCCTTTCACCTGTTCTCCTCTTGTTGGTCACAAGCTAATAGAACCAGTTAATAGCTTATCTATAAAACTCAGTGGCTGCTAATCTAACTTTCTTATGCTCAGAATATTTAAACTAATTTTATCTCTTTCTCCATTCTATATAAGCATCAAGATCATTTTTCCATAAAAGGCATGTATTTTAAGCTTTAAGACCTCCTAGATTATCATTTGGTCTTGTCCTAAGGGCAATTATCCTAGTCCTTGGCTCACAATCTTCATTGTTTTTCTTAATACCTCCTTTGACTACCACTAGAAGACTTGTAATATTCATCAACAACATTATCCCTAGCTTGTCTAGTTCCTCTTGGTGAATTCCTATCACGCATGTTGCCTGCATCAGTATTGGTTTGTTGAGTTTCCTCTTGGACTATGTCCATGCGTGTATTGAGCTCATCAATATCCCCTCTGATTTCAGTCCTAATGAGTTTGGTGATCACAATCATCATGGCCTGCATTTGGAGCTTTGATAGACTAGCTGCACATATTCCTCCTGCGCTCCTTTCTCCATTGCTGCTTTGTGACATTGTTTCCTGAAAAAACTTTAACACAAAAAATAGCAAAAAAAACAATCCTCTCTTTTCTTTTGTGTGTTTCTTCTCACAATGTTTGATCCCTCCTCATAAGTGTTTGGTTTTTTGGTTTCCTCAAACGGTTCTAAATGAGAAAATCTGATTGAAACTGGTGAAAATTCAACGAGAAGAAAGAAGAAGATAGATAGATTACATTATTTTTGGGGTCTAGTTGATTAACCAACACCAAGAACCAATTTCGCCTAGTTCTTACAACTATTTTTATTTTTATTTTATTCTGTGGCTACAAACCTTCTTTTTCCTCTTTTTGAAATGGGTGTGGCTCAACTAGAAATTGAAGATAGTCATGAAAGAATGGAAGAAGCTATGCAACGATTTTGAGAAGATGAAGTTGTTTTGATGAAATTGTTTGAGAGATTAGAAGATGAATATATTTTGATACCAAACCTTAGAGCAAAGCTCTGATACGAAATGATGAATCCTCCCAAGGATGTTGCAATCTAAGGTGGTAAGTGGATAATCCTTGACTTGTACAAGTGATGAAACTTAAAGAAACAATGCGGTGGATGAAGTGGTCACACAAGAGTTGCGGAAAGGTTCTTGGTTCACCGTGGATCAAATGGTCCTATAGAAGCTGCAGAAGACTCTTGATATACCATTGATCCCTTGATAAGACACACCAAGGCGGATAGGGTTGATACACATATATTACACACCAGGATCACTTCATTGAATTTTACACATTATTGACAAGAAAATTGAAAATCACTCGCAAAGTTTCCAAAAATCAAAATTAAAGGTTTATCTTTTATTCATGACAATGGGGCTCTATCTAGAGAAAATACATCAAATTTTGTCCATAAAAGTAACTCAACATGCAGAGTAACTAGGAAGACAAAATTCAAACTTTAAAGTGCATGTAAGAGAGAGAAATGAACATAATTACACTACAAGAAAACAGAGTTTTTGCAACTGCATTCTTAGTTGCCGAATAGTCGTTATACACGGTTTTAAGACTACATAGCGACTAAAGTTGGTAGTTGTAAATCCTTATCCGGTAAAATAAATAGTCGTAAAAATAGTCGGCAGTATACATCTATTTTAGCGACTAATATAGGTAATCATAAATTAGACCTAGCATTGTTGGAAACTATAGGGACTAATTTGAGACCATTTGGCGTCAATTGTGCGGCTAAATACATAGTCCAGATGCAGTGGGAGAAATGTAGTCGCCAAGTAGTCGTTAACCTAGGTGACCAACGGAAAACTATTTTGGGACAATTTAATATAGTCACAATGTAGTAGTACAAATTGGCGACTAACTGGTGACTTGGTAAGTACTAGGTCAATGACTATTCATAATCAGAACATCCAAATACGATTATGGTACTGATTCAGCCACTACTTGTCAACTATTACGTGACTATCTAATATAGTCACAAAATAGTCTTAGTATGTAGCAACTATTTGGCAACTGTTTATTGACTAATTTACCGATGATATAAAGACTAACATGAACATCCATATATGATTATGGTAAACATTGTGTTATTAATTAGCGACTGTTTAATGACTATTTTAACGATTTTCAGCGTCTAATCGGAACATCGAGATTCGATTATGGTAATGATTGTGTCATTACTTTCCGACTACTGTTTGACTGTCTAATATAGTCACACAATTAAATAAAGACAATAAGAGAAAAACAATTAAATAAAGAACATGAGATGACTTTATAAATGTGGATTGTGAAAAATGTTATTTACCGAAGGAAACATGTTGTTATATTCATTTGTTGAGATCTCCCGAGGTCTCAGTCCATTGCATAGCTTTTGCAATCCTTGTACCGCTAGCCATTTCTTTCATACGTCGTTGACCGATCGCCTCGAAAGATATCTTAAAAGAAAGTTATGGATGGTTTGGTCATGTCTCAAATGATAAAAAACACTATCTTGCAAAACGCTCAAACACTCATAACTTAACAAAACACATAAAGCATTTAAACAGAGACATCAAACTCAATTGTTGCTAACTATAAGCTTAACATCCTAAACATCAGACTCGAACTCATCAAACACTCATAAAAAACCAACCAACTTATCGAGACTGTGGAGACCATATTAAAGATGATAGAGGAACATAGGAATCGTTTACAACCTGTAAAATCAATATTAATTGTTCCAACATAAGCAAACCACAAAAAATCATAAGCAAACCAATAATCAGATTCAGAAGCAATCCTGTTTCAAAAGTAAAGCAAAGCAGAAGCAAACTAGACGGTTTAACACACACCTAAACATCATAGCGCACCTGCAGCTGTAGGAATCATATCATAGAGGGTTTCATGAATGACAGATTCAAAAAAGAGTTTGAGAGAACATCGCTAGGGTTTCTGCCAAAAGTTAGTGATGAAATTGAGAGCATCGAATAAGAGATTCAAAGAACATATATCAGGTTGAGATGGGTGGGCATATAATAGGATTTAGAGAGAGATTATTCAAAGGAGATTTTGGAAAAAGGAAGAACATAATAAAATCAGGGTTTATCGTAATTGATGATTTTTCAACATTTTGTCGAAATTTCTTGGGTTTAGGCGGGTAATTGAAATGTTTTGGGCTATAAATTGGGTTTTGGTTACTCGGATTAATTTGGCAAATTTTTGAATTTTTACCCACTTGTAGGCGTATTGTAGTCATAATATATTCCTTTTTATTGTCTCCATTTTTTAAATTTAAACTTATCTATTATATTTAAGTAAAATCACAAAACGTTTGCTCACAATCGAAAGTACGATTGAAGACATATTTTATGAAAAAATAATAGTTTTATGAAAATTTTGGGATATACTTCCCGGAGTACAAAATTATAAATCACCAAAAAATTAATAAATATTTATGAAATTTTTGAAACCCTAAAATCTAAAACAGTACACATAACAATTTAAGAAATATTTTTTTTACTCGTATGTAGAAGCAAATATGAAACTTTAGATTTTGTGGTTTTAAGGTTTCTTTTGGAGTGAGCAAAACCTCAAAACCTAATTTTTGAGGTTTTGTTCGCTCCAAAAGAAACCACCAAACCTAATTTTTGAGGTTTCACTGTACAAAACTCAAATTTGAGGTTTCATCTTTTCTTTTACATTCTAGTCATTGTAATTATACACATTATTAGTTTTGTGCCTTAAATAGTTTTATATCTTATGAAAATGTTTTATTTCAGCATAAACACTCATTTTTCACTTCAAAATGCATTGATTAATCAATTTGAGGGCATAATGAACAAAAACACATTTAAATATTACATATCTTACAAGTGGTACTAGAAAACTATATTTCATCTAGTAAGCTTGATATTTAACCTCCAAGATCCTCAAAATATTATCGATAAATATTCAGATCAAATGAAGGTTGTTGTTGCTCTTGGTTCTTTTCGAGTGAGCCAAACCTCAAATT
The DNA here is from genome assembly GCA_030180135.1 of Orychophragmus violaceus. NCBI lineage: Eukaryota > Viridiplantae > Streptophyta > Magnoliopsida > Brassicales > Brassicaceae > Orychophragmus > Orychophragmus violaceus. The sequence continues at coordinate 63,628,629 of CM058240.1, read as the reverse complement.
TGATTAATGTCCCCATATATGTTTCATACAAAAAGCAATTTCATGGTGCTAGGGAAAGAGAAATATGTGTGTTGTTTTGATGTTTAACATTATAGTAGATATATATATATATATATATGTGTGTGTGTGTGTAACAAGTAGAATCCATAGGATATATATCTCATAAAAGGATTATCCTAGGATATTCTCTATCTACCGTAACAAGAGAATCTACATAATCCTACACAATATATTAAACATAAAATTTTCGAATAATCTTAATCAAACATATATAGTGAGATGAAGTGGTTGGCGTGAAATGTTATTACCGGTTTTATGATGGTTTGAAATGTTAAATTCTGATTTAGAGAATCTTTCTGCATACCTAATTTATATTTTACGTATATATGTACTTATTATGTTAAAAAAATTTAATAATATTCGTTGAGATGAATATTGAATATTCTTATTGTCTTTGATTAAATTAGTAAACAATAAGCAGAAGGATACCAAATGAAACGCAAAACAAGATTTTGAGGGTGGCTGCAGCATAAATATCCCGCTGAAACAGAGTAACTCTGCAAAACCTGCAACAGAACAAAAGACAAAACCAGTATACGGTTCAAGGACTCAGAGGCTACAACAAAGAAAAAGACAAAACAAATGTACAATTTGTAAGATATTTAATCATGATATTTAACCATGATATTTAACCATGATTAATTGATTTAATTGAGGTTTCAAAGAGATATACTCCACGTAATAGTACATCTCTCTCTCTCTCTCTCTCTCTCTCTCTCTCTCTCTCTCTCTCTCTCTCTCTCTCTCTCTCTCTCTCTCTCTCTCTCTCTCTCTCTCTCTCTCTCTCTCTCTCTCTCTCTCTCTCTCTCTCTCTCTCTCTCTCTCTCTCTCTCTCTCTCTCTCTCTCTCTCTCTCTCTCTCTCTCTCTCTGTTGATGTGGTGCTCGGGGCAAATTATTAAAAACATCATCTCTTGTAACCGTCTTTAATTTAACTTCGTTGTTTTGTGAGGGGAAGTTATTTGGTCGTAATAATCCACCCTCTTACTAACTTTTCTCCCACTTTCATTCTCTTTGAAATAGAACCAAAACACAATGGTCCATTACAACTACATAGCACAAACATAACCTAACAGACACGAAACCGCTTGGTTCTTCAGTGTAAAGATTTTTTTGCGTCTACCTATATTATGTATTTTTAGATGGACCATATAGGAGTTACATCTTGGTCGAGCAGAGAGTAAGTGAAAAATATTTAACAAAGTTTTAGACATGCAAGACTGCATGTTCTGACTATATATCTTGATGCTTTTACTTATGCAGTGAAGCAAAATCTAAATGGTCATCTAGGACAAACAAATGACTTCTCTGGACTAGAGAAACATGAAGGCAAATGGATTGTGATCTCTTGAGTTAGGGTGGTCCGAGCGGATTTAGGTCTCTGTCCAACAAAGCCTCGCCACCGACTTGAAACCACTAAAGAAACTGGGATCAAACTTATCGAGCCTTTTGACACCAAGCACTACATGTAATTTCTTAGTTTCCTCCAAATGTGTGACATCAAAAAAAACAGAGACTTTCCTATATGTAAAAATCATCAAATGTTTTCATATTTTCTTACCTTGAAACTCTAAATAACCAAAATATGTACACATATCTTGTGTAGACACCATGGGCGTGTCTCGGTCATCTGCGCCCTTGAAGTGGATTCCATAAACCCTGCAAAGACAAAGAAAGTGTTTCACCTCAGAGACCGCATGTAAGTATTTTCGTTTATGTAGGAATTAACACCAAGACAAGAACAACTGATTAAAATGTGTGATATTTGATAATAATAACAATTGATTAGGATAGTTCTCATTAAGTTTTTATTCAAAATAGAAACAATAAGTCAAAGTGTGTGGCTTATGGAAAATACGCGGTTGACTTTTGGCGGGGTTTTTAAAGACTAAGCCTCCCGAAGTGATCGGGGTGCTCAAGATGTGGAGGAGCACTCAGACTAGAAGTAACTTTTTAATATTTTTCATTAGTTTATATATAATAATTTAGGATAGTTCGCTAAAGTACTTATTTTATAAAACATATTGCATATCTATCAGATTTTTAAAAACATACATACCCACACAAAATTTCAAAATACCTTATATATTCATTTTATAAAACGCGCCAAACCAAAAAACTTTATCGCGTCTAAACCAAATATTTGGGTAAATTATTATAAACCGATAGAAATACCGTAACCATCATAAACCCTCTTAAATTCAGTCAGTCTTCTTCTTTCCGCCGTCGTGTTATTCATCTCTGCGACAAGGAATCAGTCTGAGGTATTTCTTCTCATTTTATACCCGATTTCTATCTAAACGTCTTCAATAGTTAGATTCACATTTTTTGGCGGATTTACAACTGAGTGTGTGTCGGTGTTATCAAGTATGACTGAATTCACATTCATTTTGGTGAAGTTTTTTTAAATTTTAATATGTGTTCTGATTTTTGGGTGATTCATGTTGGTAAATTATATTCACACTACGAAAGGCTTCACTAATGAGAAACCCTCATTTCTTAAAGCCTCTACTTCCCGAATTCCTTTCGCGTGTGGTATGTAATATTAGTGATTCATCTCTCTTTCTCTCAATATTTAATGCTTACTTCTTCTTAGTTAGTTTTTTTAGGCATTGCAGAATATCCTTAAAAAGTTATACAAAGACACATAGATGGAAAAACTAATCTTACAGCTGGTGAGCTCACTTCAGATGCATGTAAACTAAAATTTCCTGTGAAATGTGTTAGTGATAGAATAACTTAAGGCTGGAAAGAGTTCTCTAAGGGACACAAATTCTGAATTGGAGACGTTTTAATATTCAACTACTTTGAAGCTTTAAATTTCCATGTACATGCATTTGGACCCAGTTGCTGTGAACTCCAATGGGTCAAGAATCCAACGAAAAAATCGGCAGGAGGACATGGGTAAGTTATCATATATTGTATTCCAATACTAATAGTTTCTCTTTTCTTTTGATGTTAGTACTATCTAAAGTTTGTATGATTTGTTGCAGGAACTGAAGAGAACTTTGTAATACTAAATGTCACAGTTGACAGTATCAGGAGTAGCAGAATTGTAATAAATTTTATTTTGCTTATGGTTTCTGATTTTTAAATTGTGTAACACTATTTTTGTTTGTGCAGTTTCTTCCCCAAACATTCAGCAAGGCCAATAAATTAGAATGGGCTGCGTGCAAGACCATGTATATGGTGAATGAGGGTGGAGTGAAATGGTCTGTCAAACTAGTGATGACTGTTGAAAGTAGGATGCGGTGATTGCGTTTAACTGGTGGCATGAGAGCATTCCTCAAGGCGAACAAAATCAAGGCTAACAACACTTTTGTGCGGAAGCTACTTTGGGAAAACGCCACAACTCCAGTCTTCATGCTCTGCTCTAATAAATCTTTATTTTATTTTCTCTTGCAACTTAGTATAATACTTTGCCTTTTGAAAAACAAGAATTTTTGAAATGAAATAAAAAAAATTGGCGGCTACGGAAAGGTATAATGTTGGGTTGGTGGGTCTTATTGATGAAATATAAAAATTCATTAGAGTTTCGCAATCGAGAAGACGATAAATTACACTAAAAAATATAATAAGCATAATACTAGGGTTCTTCATTTTGATCTTCATCGTCATCTTCATCCTCATCATCATCAGAGGATAAATTACATTGGAATTCATCTCTTGGTTCAGCATCCCCGGCCTCGTAATCAAGATGTATTGAGTTTCCTCCTTCTACCAAATTCTCGGTAACGAGGTTTTCGATTCTAGCCATCATTACAAGATTATCATTTTATCACGACAAGAAAACCGTGTTTTTGCGACTGCATTCTTAGTCACAGAATAATTGTTTAACGCGGTTATACGACTAAATTACGACTAAATATGGAAGTTGGAAATCCATTGTTGCTAAATTTCATAGTCGTAAATATAGTCGGAAAGTTACGACTACAATTACGACTAATAGCAGTAGTCGTATCTTTGACGTAACATAATCGCAATATATATAGACTTATTTACGACTACACGACGGAGAAAATGTGCGACTAAAGAGGGTGTCCAGATGCAGATGGAGAAAGTTAGTGATCAAATAGTCGTTAAACTAGGTGACCAATGGGAGACTAATATGTAACTGTATAATATAGTCACCAAGTAGTCGTAACAATTGGCCACTGTGTAGCGACTGTGTAACGACCATATTAATGACTATCCAACGACGAATCGGAACATTATGGTTCTGATTTGGCCACTACTTGTCGACTATTACGTGACTGTCTAATATAGTCACAATGTAGTCGTAATATAAGGTGACTATTTGGCGATTGTTTGTTGACTAAGTTACCGATGATCTGACGACTAAGAGGAATATCAAGATATGATTATGGTAAACATTTTGCTATTAATTAGCTTTGATATACAATTAAAATTATTAGCAAATATAACCAAACTATCTTATATTATTATTAGTAAGTCAAAAATAAACTATATGATACGACTCATACCCGACTACTTTGCGACATGAATAACGAGTCACATATTAGTCGTACAAATAGTGACTAACTTTTGACTTTTATACGACCTTTCACAGCAGACGCAGCATAGTCGCCAAATGACCGACTACATTGCGACTAATATTTCTGGTCTCGACAATAGTCATTAATCAGTCGTAAATAGGTGACTAAATTGGCGACAATCATTTTTGGTCGTATAATAGCGACTAATAGACGACCATATATCTGTAGTCGCAAAGTAGTCGGAAACGTGTGTCTAAATAGTCACAAAACGTTACGAATATAAGTATAGTCGCAAGTTGCAGTCGCAAAAAACGATGTTTTCTTGTAGTGATGTGCTCATCTATAGTCTTTTATCTGAAAGGCTGATTTCTTGCATTCTTCCACTTGGACGACCTGCTTGAGTAATATATCGAGTACATGGAGATGATATACGGGAATTTCACCTTCAGTGAATCTGGTTAACGTGTCCAAATAAATTAGTTTAGACAAATTTATAATTAATTAATACCTACCATGTGTTTTACAAATGGCAAAGTGAACATGTGATTGGCCATAGCGTTTATCTTGATTTCGTTTTTTATATTTGCATCAAAGTGGTGCTCTGGCAAATAAGCTACCTCCTCAATGAGATATGATTGAACAATCGACCCTGACGCATGATTTTTGTTCTTTGCTTTCCCTTTCAACTTTTTGAAAAACCTTTCAAAAGGGTACATCCACCTATATTGCACCGGACCTCCTGATTCAGCTTTGTAGGGGATATGTATCAGCAAGTGCTCCATCACGTCAAAAAGGATTGTGGAAGATCTTTTCCAAATTGCATATGATTAAAATTATGTTTTCTTTGAGAATTTGGACACGACTTTTTATTAAAGTTCTCGACGATAACTAGGACTGACATTCATGACAACCGGCATATAATGGATTTTTGGCTCCTTGTAATAGGTCATAAAACTTTTTCGAATGATTATGTACATGTTCTTCACTATTACTCACGTAATCATGAAGTTCATCATTCACCATATCCACATATCTATTTTCTACTACATTACGATGACCATGATCATTCGGATCAACATAACTCGTTCATATATCAAAACCGATTTTTCTTCATGCTTATACCAAACATAATAATCATGCATAAATCCTCTACTATACAGATTACTCAAATTCCTTTACCTGAGGTTACCGGTTTTTCGTTCTTATAAAGATTACAAGGGCCGAGAAACTTACCATCATTGCTCTGCGCCAAAGGCTGGTTTTTTGCAAACTGCATGAAGTGTTGCATCCCCGTTTTGAAGGCTGTCGAGATTTTGTCTGTGGCTTCATCAAACCTCCTATACATCCAATCTTGATGGTAGCTATAATTATTGTAACTTCTTGCCATGTATCTAGATTCCCAAATTCTTTGTGTTTCTACAAATGAAAACGGAGATGGGGCTGAATTTGGACTATGTAGACATAATTTGCCACTACCATTAATGGTCATCAAACAGGTAAGATACGACTGATATTCGACTACTTTGCGATGCGCCGACGGAGTCGCAACACAGTCACTGGATTTGCGACTAATTGCGAATTCTAAACGATTCCCCATATTAGTCGCAACTTAGTTGCAAATTTAGCGACTACGTTGTAACTAAAGCTTCCGGTCTAAAAAATAGTCATTAATCTGTCGTAAATCGGCGACTAAATTGGCGACAACCATATATTTGCGTCTAAAAGACGACCATTTATTTGTAGTCACAAAGAACTCACAATCGTGTCTTTATATAGATGCAAAATGTTATGACTACAAGTATAGTCGCAAAAACGTCGTTTTCTAGTAGTGTTAAATGCACTCTTTGCTACGGAGTCGGTCAAAAACTTATTTTTTTTTCCTTGGCTAAATTTGGGCTGAATATAACTTGATGGGCTTCTATGATGTATAATTATTGTAGGAAAAGTCGTTTTGTAACTTGATTCATTCTGGTTTGGTCGGAATTCTTCATTAAATAAGAACATGTCTGAATCGGGTAAACTAGAAATCACCTGAGTTGTAAATTGAATAACTCCTTCGTTTGAACTCCGTTTTATCTTATTTTTCTTGGGTATGTTCTGTAATTGAGATGAGCATATTATCCAAGTGGTTGTATGTGCTGAATCGTCGTGGTTGACGAGATACGATTCAAACAATTAAGATATGTCATATCGGGTTTGATTTGAAATGTGCACAAAATAAAATAAAACCATTTTTCTTCGCATGATCACATCAATTTCACTAACCAATATCATGCTAATATTAAGGTGTTAAGAAGATATAATAGTGGGGAATACACAAGCCACAAATTCAAAGATCATCTAGCTAAGAATGTCATAATGCACCAAACAAGTTGTCCTTACACACCACAACAAAATGGAGTGGCTGAGAGGAAGAATATACATCTCATTGAGGTTGCAAGATACTTGTTCTTCCACAAAAATGTGCCAAAGAAGTATTGGGGAGATGCAATCATGGCTGCATGTTACCTCATTAACAGAATTCCAACAAAAGTCTTGCAAGACTTATCTCAATTTGAGGTACTGAATAAATCCAAACCATCTAATGATCATCTAAGGGTCTTTGGTTGTGTTTTCTTTGTGTTAGTACCATGATAACAGAGAAACAAACTAGAACTCAAGAACAAAAGGTGTTTTTCCTCGGCTACTCTTCATCACAAAAAGGCTACAAATACTATGATTCTTCTAACTACCAAATCATGGTGACTATAGATCTGAATTTCCTTGAAGGACAAGGGTATTATGACAAGAAAGATTAGGACAACCTAAAAGATCTATCCGATTATTTAAATGACCATGCATCTAGCCTAAGGTTCCTTCTTGATCACCTTAGGAATTAGGAGCCACAAATACAACAAAATGGGAACACATCCAACAGTCATACAAGTGGTGGGGAATCAGTAACAACCAAATCACAAAAAAACAAACCAGGCTCATGAGGAATAAAAATCTAAAAACAAAAACGAAGAAGACTTACCAAGCAGAAAATATTAGGTTTCACCAAGCTGGTATACGCCCTTGGAGAGAAGTAGCTTGATCATATTTGGGACATACATACACGTTTTTGAGCATATCTACCTTAAAAGGATGAGTTAAGCTATGAATCAATCTATTCAGAAATTTAACTCATCAGGGGATCATCATGAAGTGGAACTGCTTCAAAATCGTTTCACATGAAAAAGTTATGAAAGTTATAATACAAAAGATATACAAGGAACCCGCTGGAGACCAACTGCCACTTACTGGAGCTCTCAGAACGGACCACGATGAATCAAGCAACAAAGTAATTTGTTCTTAAATAATTCATCAGGGAATCCAGGAGAGTATAAATCAGGCCAATCCTAGTTCGTACAGAGAAGCTATTCAAGTTTTAATCCAATGGTTTCTGGACTTGTCTTATTTGGAAGCAATTACATACAAAGAAGCTTTAACCATAAGGTTCCTAGCCCTTTACGGCTTCCCCTTTGCATTGAACTTGAGTGGCTTTCCCCTGTTCGTGTGAGACTTGTTACTGGTTCTACAATCTTGCTTCGGTTTCCCCTTGCTTTCTAGATTCATTGTTACTTGTTGTTTGTTCCTAGTTCGAGTTCACAAACCACCCATCAGCATCAGCAGAGAGTGACCCAGTACAACTTTTTGTGCCACCCAAACCGGTTCTTTGGGAGCTTCCCCTGAGCTTACATCATCTGGTATCAGAGTTTAAGGCTCCTGAAAAATCGGTTACATTTATCCCTTTGTCTTTTTATGTTCTTTGTTGTTTCTCATTGTGTTGAATCATAAAATCGAAAACAATATAAAATTGCATTAGAACCTTAATATTTTCTTCAGTTTTTTAATTTGCTTCTTTTATTTCTTCATATTAAGTAAAAAGTGTTAGGGTTTGCAAGTTTAGTTGACGGCCGCTCATCTCAGCTTTATAGGGTTTGTTGAACTGTTTGCTTTATTTGTTTGTTTCAAATTGTTTTGCTTGCATATTTTTCTAGTATCATGTATAAGAATTTAAGTTTGAGTCATTTCATCTTTAGATTCCAGAAAAATTAAAATTAAAAATTCTCTTAGCTCTTGTTGCATAACCGGTGTCATTTTCTCTCTCTAGGGTTTATCGAGCCGCTTAGTCAGTTTGTGTGTTCCGAGTTGTGCATATTATTTTGCTTTGTTATTTTGCTTGGTATCTGCATTAGAAAAATTAAGCTGATAGTTCATTTTCTTGCTTGCATCAGAAAATCAAAAAGAGAAGAAGTTAGGTCATGGTTTGCATAAGAAGCCTCGATTAGGGTTTCTTGCAATTGTTTGTGTATAAAGATTTTTCTGTGTTATTTTATCTCTGTTTCTGCATTTGTATTGTCTGTTACTTACCCTGATTAGTTCATTTCATTAGCTCATTCATTTATTTCATAAGAAAGCATTAAGTTCATAGTTTGCATCTCTTTCTCGATAAGTTTATTTTTTAATTGCATCCGATTGTGATCTCTTGCATTAGTTTCAATTTGTTATCATTCCGGTTGGGTTTTTAGTTATTAAATCATATTTCCATTTATTTTGCATTCTAAAAAGTCGAAAGGAAAAGAAATAGGCATAGTAGAAATCAGCCAGTTTAGCAAATAGGAAAATTGTTGGTTTCTTGTGTTTTCCATTCTTTTGAGTTATCCTTTTTTTCTTCGATTACCTTTGCACTTGGTGTGATATTGTGACCCAGGAAAGACCAGCTGAAACAATTTACTACTCAGAAGAAGAAGACAGAAGCTACAAAGAGACTGAACCAAAACCACCAGATTATTCCCAAGACAACACAAGATGTTGCTAGGACCGTCAGGAGCTTGAAGAAGAATACAGCCAACACTCATGGGAACATGAATGTAAAAATGAAGCTGAGACATGAATCAGTATGATAAAGGACGTAGAGACATGGAGCCAGCACCACCAGCTACGATATCTCTTGACTACACCCACCAATCCGAGAGTAACCATGCTAATAACTTTGATAAATTTGATTTGAAACTAATCGGTTTTAGGTCATAACCAAGAACCAGAAGCTTACTTATTGTGGGGAAAGTACATGGAATATTGGCTATGAGAAGAAGCTCATGCCTACTACCGTGTTCCAATCACTACTTTGGGAGATCTAAAGTAGCATATGTATAAGGAGTTTGTCAAGAAGTCGCACAACTGCAGCTACATTCCAAAGAAGCTTAAGTTCCAAGAAACTGCAACAAACAACTTAAAGAAGCAAGACGAAATTGAGCAATAACCTAGGGTCAATGAAGTGCCAGAAGATCCCACTCAACAAATTGTAGCTCAAAAGCTAAGTGAAAAATCAATACCTGAGCCTCATGAAAAATCAGAACAATGTAAGTCATCTACATTTTCTAATGAAGTTATTGCAACTTGTTATAGATGTCACAAGATAGGTCATGGTTCTGCAATATGTTCCATGATATATCATGGTTTTTACCGGTTTTATGCCATGATATAGTTGTGTTTTTAGTGTCTTTTGTGTTCTTTTAGAGTCTTTTACAGGTATAATCAGGTTTGGAGCTAAATTGGAGATAATGGAGCATTTGGAGATTTTTGGAGTGATTGGCCGAGAGATAGAGTTCACTGTCCGAAACAGAGAAAGGTGTCGATCGTTGCACACCTGCAACGGTCGATGCACCAGCGAGATGGGCCAAAACTCGGCGGTTTAGAAGAATCAAGATATTGCACTTTGATCCAGAAGTTCCTGATATTTACAAAGAAGCCCCTGGCCGAGATTAGACCTATATAATAGAGTTTTTAGTGTTTTAATTAGATACGCTTTACATTACACTTTCATAATTAAGAGCAGAGGATTTTTAGAGCTTTTGGGGCTGATCTGAACCTATTACTTCATCTGTATTTGGAGAAGATTTCGAACCCCTTTTACTCTTATTCTTTTATGCAATTTATTCATCATATGATTATGTTTTCATTATCTATGTCTGAGTAGATTCCTTGTTAGGTTTAGGGTTTCTCACATAGGATTTCATGACTTGCTAGACTTGTTCAAATTCAGTTAAGGATTCAAACTATATCTGTTCTTCAATTTAATTGTGCTTAAAGCTAGTTCTAACCTGATCAATTAGAATCTAGATCTTAGGTTGCTAAATACGTCACGGAAGTGGGGTTTAGGAATCTGAACTAATTAAATTGGGCAATTAAACTTTGCGCAAACGAAAGTTTGGTTTAGGATAATTGTGAACATATCAAACTTGGGATTATTAGTTTAATCTGTTAGTTCTCGCAAACGAAAGTTTGGTTTGTTGCACTTAAACTTAGAGAATTATCGCAAAGGAATTTGGTTAATTCTATATCTGTGTTTTGAGTTCTAGAACTGTGCTTAATTAGATCCTTGCTGAATGAACTGTCTGCTTGTCTGATTTCCTGAGAATACCCTAGGCTTGACGCTTTTAGTTTATTGCTTCCACAACCATTAATCTCTGCTACTGATTTACTTTCTCGCACCGCTTTTAATTCAACTACATTGCTTTCTTTCTAGTATTAGTCTCTACTGTTCTGATCTATTGAGACCAAGTGTCCCTGTGGATTCGATAACCCTATATACTACTTTGACATTGTTGTTCACTTGCAGTTTAGAATAGGGTAAAACTTAGAACCTATCAAGTTTTTGGCGCCGTTGCCGGGGACTCTTAGAGTCTTCGATAGGACCGAACTTAGGGTTTTTACTAGAAATTTTTCTTTTTGTTTTTGCTTTTTTTTTGTTTTGTTTTTATATTTTGCTAACTTTTTCTCTGTTTCTTTCTGTCGCAGGTACGACTTTCGCCTTGCGTCGATCGTTGCATCCCTTGCGTCGATCGTCACTAAGCGATTCTGAGATTGAATCGATCGTTGCACTGATAGCATCGATCGTTGCTGGACGATTACAGACAATTTATGCCAACGCAGAAAACTCGAAGTAATCCGAACTCGAGCTTGCTTAATCTCGGACTAGAGGAACTTGGACGTCTAGAAAGGACTATCAGAAGAGAAAAGAGAGATAGAATGGTACGAGAACGTCTGATCTTGATACCAGATGCTGAAGGTACCCTGAGGGACCGAGATAACAACCCGTACAATGCTGATGGGCATCGGGTTGATGCTGAAGGGAATGTCATCCCTGATCCTCCTGAGCAACAGCAACATGAGCTGAACCAAAACCAGGGTCAAGGACAGGCCCAAGGTAGAGAGATGGTGGTTCATGAGAGGACACTAGCTGACTACAACAGACCTGATGAGTTGCATGCAAACCGAGCAGGTCTAGTGCTTCCTGCTTTTGAGAGGAATGATTTTGAGGTAAATACCATCTACTACTAGCTAATGAGACAGATTGCTTTTCATGGTCTTCAAGCAGAGCAGCCTATGGATCACATTGACAAGTTTGAGGACATAGTCACTGGCATGAAGTATGAAGGAGTATGCCCGGACTATCTGTTCCTTAAGCTATTTCCGCACAGTCTTGCTGGAGACGCTAGTGCATGGCTGAGACAACTGGCACCTGGTCAGTATACTACTTGGGAAGCCTTAAAGAGTGAGTTCCTGCGTCACTTTTATGATGATGCGCGCTCAGATCAGTCCAAACAGGACATACTCACTTTTTCCCAAGGAGCTGTGGAGACCTTGAAGACTGCCTGGATGAGATTTAAGCAGTATCAGCGTGACTGTCCACACCATGGATTCACAGAAGTACAGCTGATTGGTATCTTCTTCAGAGGCATAGATCTCCCTTATCAGACTGCGCTGGATAATTCCAGTAATGCTAATTTCAACACCAGGACTCCTACACAAGCTAAGCAGTTGATTGAGAACCTGATTGGCAGCAACATTTGCAAGACAATGGATGAAAGGAGGAAGAAATCTGGTGGAACTGTAGAGAATTCTGATATAGCTAATATAAGATCCAGATTGGACACAGTTTACAATCTCCTGACAAGTAAGAAAGCTGTCCACTTTGCCCAAGATGTAGAGGTGATTCAGACTGAGGAGGAAACTCAGGAAGAAGATGTGAATTTCATAGGAGGTTCTGGTTTCCAAGGTAATAGATTTGGTAATCAACAGGGGAACAGATTCTCCAATGGAGGACAAACTGGTGGTTTTCAGAAGACCTATGGACAAGGTACTCAGAGAACCTATGGATCTACATCCTATCAGACTCCTCCTGCACCTACAGCCCATGAGAGCAAAATGGAGGCTATGATGGAACAACTGATTGAGAGTCAGACCAAGATTTCTGTGGACTGCAACAAGAAGTTGGATGCTGTCTATGAAGACCTCAATGGGAAATTTGAGTCTCGGAGCACTCACATGAAGCAGTTGGACACTCAGGTGAACCAGATGTCCAGCTCACTGAAGGGAAAAGGAGTGGCAGACACTCATGTTAAGGCCTGGTCTGTGTACATTAATGATGGATCTCACCTAGGTGAAAGATTTGAGCTAAGTACAGCTGAGTTGGTGACAGAACAAGAATTTTCGGATATTTGTGAAAAACTCTCGGGTGAAATCTGCTGCAGTGCGTCGATCGATGCAACATCTGTGCCGATCGATACACCAGTCGGGATGGCAACGATCGACACACCCTTAGTGTCGGTCGTTGCAGGGCGTGAACAGACAGATCTGTCGGATGATAATGGCATAAATGCTGACTTGGAGCTTGATCGCCTATTCAATGGAGCCTCTGAGATTACTCAACAGGAGATCTACGAACAGATTTTTAGACAACACTCCTCAGTGTCTGAAGTGATTAGGCAAGAGATTGAAGAGCTGAAGAAATTAGAAGGGATTGGTGAAGAATTGGAAGAAATTCCAACTTCTGATGATCCACCTTATCATCCATGTGTGCAGAGGTACCTGAACAAGATGTTGCCCCTGGATGATGATCTGAAAGACTGGGTGATAATAGTTCCTCAGCATATTAGTGATGTTCTGCTAACTAATATCCCGAAGAAGCTGCCTGATCCTGGAGTCTTTGTGCTGGATTGTTCTATCTTTGAGGATAGTTTTAGACGCTCTCTGTGTGATTTAGGAGCTGCTGGAAGTTTGATGCCTTACTCTGTGGCAGAGAAGCTGGGTATGTTGGATTTTACTCCTACTAGGACTTCTCTTGTCCTAGCTGATCAGTCCATACGAGTTCCTGAAGGGCTCCTTATGGACATTCCGGTGAGAGTTGGAAACTACTTAGTTTTAACGGACTTCCTTGTGCTGAGATATGACTGTGATCCGGATGAAGCATTATTGCTTGGGAGACCCTTTTTGGCTACAACAGGAGCGTTGATTGATGTTAGGAACAGCTTGATAGACCTCCATCTGGGAGATGAACCACTGCACTATGAGATGGATAAGCTGTGAAAGCCACTGATAGATGGGCAGACATTCACCATAAGGGACGCAGATTTTGAGCAGCCTGATCATACTATGGTTATAGATCCTGGAGCACGTTTTACTCCAATCTTTCTTGGACATGAGCATTCCGCAACAGCCTACTCACCACCTTGGATGTGGAGACTTGAACAGAGACAGAAAAAGTCTCTGTCAGGACCTCCTGGTACTTGAAAATCCCCATCCGTCCGGTCAAGCTATTGACCTTAAACAAGCGCTGGGTGGGAGGCAACCCACCATTAGGTACTGGTGTTTTTCTACTTAATTTTTAGTGTTTTTGTTAGGATTTTACGTTTGTTTTTGTTTCTGGTGAGTTTTGAATTGCAGGTCTCGGATGAATTCGCAGTGCGTCGATCGACGCACTTCTGTGTCGATCGTCACAACACGAAAGGAATCGCATTGCAGCGATCGTTGCGCTCTTGAGCAACGATCGACCATACACGAAAATCGCCAAGTAACGGTCGATGCACTTAGTGCAACGATCGATGCATGAGCGACAGAGGTAAAACCCCACAGAACTCAACAGAACTTTAACAATTTTTCTTTCTTTTTACCGATCCTTCGCTGGACACTACTGGGGACAGTGTGTCTTAAGTGTGGGGGAGGTGCTACTGACTTTTGTTTTCTGTTTTCTTAAGAGTCAGTCCGTTTTTTCAAAAAAAAAAAATTGTTTTATTGAGTCAAAATTGTTTAAGTAAGAAACTATGATTTTCTGAGAAGATTTACAAGACTTGCAGGAACTTAAGTAACCATTGGGATGAAGTTGCAGGAACTATCTCTGACTATTACAAAACCCCATCACAGATCAACCTACTGGGAACACCCACATCACTTCAGGTATCAGAGGATCCTTTTACTGACTTCAATTTAATACTGACTTAGATTTCTCACCTAAGGGCTTGGTATACTTTGTGTCGGATTCCCTTGTTAGTTCTGACACAGCCTGTCAACCTATCCTATTTAGTTCCCTTCTCCCCTTCTATAAAGTAAAAAAAAATAATAATAATAAACTGAGGATGAGTTAGTAACTCCGAAGTGGTCATGAGAATGGTAGCAAACACTATTTTCTCTCATGTGATCCATGGAATGTGTCCAAAGTACACCCCATAACGGGAAGAACACTGATAAAATAAAATAAAATGATACCCAGTGGGGAAAAATCAGTTGTTAAAGAAGGGAAAGAGAAGAAAGGGACTAGAGAAAGATAGTATGGTGGTCTAGAGCTGATAAGGTAAGAATCCATGTGCCCTTTGATCGATACTCCTTAGGTGAGACCGCACTTAAATACTTGCAGAAGTCAGTAGGGAGAATTTGAATGCTTGAATGTGATTGTGGAGTTTACCTAGGACAGTTGCTAAGTGTGGGGGAAGTACATGTTGGTCTTGATATCCTGTGATTGATTCTTTCAGTGGTTTACTAAGGGGAATCTGAGTATTGTAGCTTCTAGGATGAAATGAGTTTCTGAAGAGTTTTCAAACCTCTTCACCAAGCTTTAGTTCTATGTTTTGCTTGAGGGCAAGCAAAAGCTAAGTGTGGGGGAGTTGATATATCATGGTTTTTACCGGTTTTATGCCATGATATAGTTGTGTTTTTGTTGGGATAGTGTCCTGAAATCACACTTGTACTCACTCATGTGATAGTTGTGTGTCGAGATCAAACATTCGTATAATACTGGGTGTTTGCAATGCTTTGCTAGAAGCCTCTTGCAATCTGTAGGTCGTGGACTTGCTGCCAGTATTATATGATCCTATAGGGTCACACACCTAAGCGAACTGGAAGCTACGACATGGGAATGATCATTGTGGCAAATATCATATTATGTGTATTGAAATACACATAAGTATCGATATAATGGTTTTGTGTCGATCGACACAGCTTGTGTGTCGGTCGACACAGTTCGGATTTTTTGAACAGGCTTTTCGGGTTATGGCTTAATTGAGTCTGGCCCGTTAAGCACGTTTAGGTCGAATAAAACGTGTTTAGTTCGACCTAAACAACAGAGCCGTCCAGTTTTCTTGACAGAAACACTAGACACACCAGATAGAATCGATCCCATTGATCCGGCACTAGCATCCCGTTTCCAGCGAGCGTGCGTGTGTATCTGGTAGAGGCAAGGCGTCTGCGTTGCTCCACTGATCTCGTTCACCATCTTCTTCCGCTGCCAAAGGTAAGAAAGAGGTTGGTTTTATCATTCAATATATCAAACCCTTAGATCCATCGGGATTCAACAGTGGTATCAGAGCTGCTTAGGGTTTAGCTATTGAATTTGATGAAAAATAATTCGAATCCTGATGTTGTTGAATTGATTTTTGCATGTTCAAATCGTGTTTTCATGTTATATTCTCGGTTTTGTTCCTGTTGAAAAGACGAAGAATTGATGAAAACGCACTGTGTCGATCGACACAAAGCGTGTGTCGGTCGACACGCCGCGGCGCAAATATAAAATTTTAGGGTTTGTCGCAGGGTGTCGATTGACACAAACCGTGTGTCGGTCGACACAGAGCGAAAACTCGCGAATAAAATTTTAGGGTTTGTCGCACAGTATCGATCGACACAAAGCGTGTGTCGGTCGATACAAAGCGAAAATCCGCAAATAATTCTTGGGTTTCGATCTGAGATCGAGTACCCATAATCGTGTTGCGTCGATCGATACACTGGGTGTGTCGGTCGACACAAGCAATGCGATCAGATAGATCGGTTCAATTAGATTGAACCGGTTATCTAGCTCGGTTAATTTTATTAACCAAATTGATTCTGGTTTGGTCATATCGATCGACACACAGTGTGTGACGATCGACATGGACCATTAAACCGAACTGGTTCAATTGAAATTGAATCGGTTAAGTAAATTCGATTCGGTTAGACCGGTTATCGAAGAGCGGTTTAAATTTGATTGCATCGATCGATACCAATGGTTGGCGTCGATCGATACAATGCTCGCAGACATGCTAGTTGGACTACATATTTGCATATACCAGAACAATTTAATCCTAAAAGTTGTAGATGAATCTAAACTAAATAAACTGAATGTTTTTAAATAAATAAATAAATCCTTGAATGTATATTGGATATGCATCAAGATAAATCGGTTCTTTTCCTCAACTAAATATCAAGTGATCTTGATGTCTTGCCCGATCTTGTCTACTGTCAAGACTCGTTTCGCTGATTGGATAGTCTTGGAGTCCTTGGTATCCACAGCTACATGAGTAAGACAGGTGATCATTGATAGACTTGCAGTGCGACTGTTAATGATCACAAGACCGAAGAGATTGGTTTACTTGACTGGGCCATCAGAAGTTCTGGGCCCAGAGACATCGGAGTGGATATGACATGAATTGTCTTATCTGCGACCAAGAGTTGTACTGGGTACAATTAGCAATGATTTCCTTACCTGGATGACTAAAGTTTGGGTGATGGCGAGTCGTCCACTCGAATTTTGGTGATCTGAGGATCTTGGTTCATTGTATTCATATGAGGAAACATAGTTATGAATACAATGCGAGTTTTCTTATTAGATAAGATTTCTCATTTCCTTGAGCATTATAACTAAAACCTTTACCTCTTTTAATTGCAGCTATGTCTGTCTCAAATCACATCAACACTTTCTCACTAAGATCCGTCCTTGAGAAGGACAAGTTAAATGGATCTAATTTCTTGGAATGGTATCGGAACCTGAGAATAGTTCTCAGGCAAGAGAACAAGGAATATGTCCTTGAAAGAGTTCTCACCAAGAGGCCACGTTCCAATGCTCCGCAGACAGAAAAGAATGCTTGGGATAAGCATTCAGCGGATGTCAAAGATGTTACTTGTCTAATGCTGGTGACCATGAACTCTGAGTTGCAGAAGCAATATGAGAACGTGTTGTCACCCATTGAGATGATTAACAGCCTGAAAGCTTTGTTTCAGGAGCAAGCTCGCACAGAGAGATACCAGACGGTTAAATCTCTCATGGATTGCAAGCTGGCTAAGGACAGTCCAGTAAGTCCTCATGTCCTTAAAATGATGGGTTACATTGATAACCTGGGGAAACTGGACTGTGCCATTAGCCAGGAGCTGGCCACTGACATGATTCTGCAGTCATTACCGTCGTGTTTTGATCAGTTCATTATGAACTACAACATGCAAAACATGACTAAGACATTGACTGAGTTGCACGGTATGCTGAAGACAGCAGAACCGAATCTCAAGAAGGCTACTCCCAGTGTCCTGATGGTACAAGGGGGTAAAAGGTTTAAGAAACCTTAGAAGGATAAGGGAAAGGCCCAGGTTGTCGAGACTGAAAGTCAAGACAAGCCCAAGCCCAAGCCCAAATCCGGGCCTTCTGCTGAGGATAAGTGCAACTACTGCAAGCAGTTGGGGCATTGGAAAAGAGACTGCAAGAAGTTCAAGGAAGATTACAAGAAACTGAAGAAGACGTATGATGCGTCTGACTCAGGTATTTATGTTATCGAACTTAATGTTATATCTTCTAGTTCTACTTCGTGGGTATTGGATACCGGCTGCGGTGCTCACATTTGTACTGATGTGCAGGCACTAAGAAACAGTAGAACGCTGAAGAAAGGACAAGTGGAGCTACGAGTCGGGAATGGAGCTAAGGTTGCTGCACTGGCCGTAGGCACCTATGAATTGTCTTTACCTTCGGGCATGATTTTAGCTTTGAATAATTGCTACTTTGTACCTGCGATTAGCAGAAACATAATTTCAGTTTCCGTTTTGGATTTGGAAGGTTTTGATTTTGCTGTTAAGAATAAAGTTTGTTCTTTTAATCGTGATGGTACATTTTATGGTAGCGCCCCATTAGAAAATGGGTTATATGTTTTAAATCAAGAAATGCCTGTCTTTAACATAAATACAAAGCGGTTTAAGTCAAATGACGAAAACCCGACTTTCTTATCGCATTGTCGTTTGGGTCATATCAATGAGAAACGCATCCAAAGGCTCCATCGAAATGGGCTTCTGGGCTCATTTGATTTTGAATCATGTGAGAAATGCGAATCTTGCTTGGTGGGCAAAATGGCTAGAGCCCCTTTCAACAAACCAAATGAAAGGGCCAGTGACTTGTTGGGCCTTGTTCATACTGATGTATGTGGGCCGATGAGTACTGTCGCCAGAGGAAACTTCAAGTACTTCATTACCTTCACTGATGATTTCAGTAGGTATGGCTATGTCTACTTGATGAGACACAAGTCAGAATCCTTTGATAGATTCAAGGAATTCAAGAATGAAGTACAGAACCAACTTGGCAAAAGTATCAAAATTCTGCGATCGGATCGCGGAGGAGAATACTTAAGCCAAGAGTTCAGCGACTATCTGAGCGAGTGTGAAATTGTTTCACAACTCACTCCTCCTGGAACACCTCAATGGAATGGAGTGTCAGAGAGGAGAAATCGAACCTTATTAGATATGGTTCGGTCTATGATGAGTCATACTAATCTTCCATTATCCTTTTGGGGATACGCTCTAGAAACGTCTGCGTTTACACTAAATAGGGTGCCATCTAAATCAGTGGATAAGACACCACATGAATTGTGGACTGGGAAAATTCCTAATCTGTCTTTCCTGAAGATTTGGGGTTGTGAGGCTTATGTCAAACGTTTAATCTCTGACAAGCTTGCACCCAAATCAGATAAATGCTACTTCGTTGGTTATCCTAGGGAAACCAAGGCATACTACTTTTACAACCAATCTGAGAACAAAGTATTTGTTTCTCGGGACTGTTCTTTTCTTGAGAGGGAGTTTCTCTCTAAGAAAAACAGTGGGAGTAAAGTACATCTTGAAGAAATTCAAGATGCACAGGAAACTGCTCAACCTGTTGAGGAAGAGCAGCAGTTGGACCCACAAAGTTCTGTGGAACCGGCGCCTGTGGAGCCTGAAGTTCGCAGATCCGGAAGGATCCGTCACGAACCCGAGAGATACTACGGATTCCTCGTAACCGACTCAAATGATCTGATGATCATTGATAGTGACGAACCAGCGACCTTCACGGAAGCTATGATGGGCCCGGACTCCGAAAAGTGGCTTGGAGCCTCTAAATCCGAAATGGCATCCATGTCAGAAAACCAAGTATGGTCCTTGGTCAATTTACCTAATGGTGTAAAAGCCATTGAGTGTAAATGGATCTTCAAGAAGAAGATTGACGTGGATGGCAATGTACAGATTTACAAAGCGAGATTGGTGGCTAAAGGTTTCAAACAAATTCATGGTATTGACTATGATGAAACCTATTCCCCAGTGGCTATGCTTAAATCTATTCGGATTCTTCTAGCGATTGCCGCTCATTATGATTATGAGATTTGGCAAATGGATGTCAAAACCGCATTCCTGAATGGTATTCTGGAAGAGGATGTGTACATGACACAGCCTGAAGGTTTTGTCGATCCAAAGAACGCTAAGAAGGTATGCAAACTTCATAAATCCATTTATGGATTGAAGCAAGCATCACGGAGTTGGAATCTTCGTTTTGATGAAGCAGTAAAGAAATTTGGCTTTATCAAGAACGAAGAGGAAGCATGTGTATACAAGAAGACTAGTGGCAGCAAAATTGCATTTCTTGTGCTGTATGTCGATGACATACTCCTCCTCGGTAATGACGTTCCATTGCTTCAGTCTATCAAGACTTGGCTTGGAAGTTGTTTTTCCATGAAAGACATGGGAGAAGCCGCGTACATTCTTGGAATCAGAATCTACAGAGATAGAACAAACATGCTTATTGGATTGTGCCAGGACACTTATATCGATAAGGTGTTGCACAGATTCAATATGCATGATTCCAAGAAGGGCTTCATACCAATGTCTCATGGCACAAGTCTCAGCAAGAAGCAGTGTCCGGCGACACATGCTGAGCGAGAACGCATGAATATGATTCCTTATGCTTCTGCAATAGGATCTATTATGTATGCCATGCTCTGCACTCGTCCAGATGTAGCTTACGCGTTAAGCATGACGAGCAGATACCAATCTGATCCAGGTGAGGAACACTGGACAGCTGTCAAGAATATTCTCAAGTATTTGAGACATACTAAGGATAAATTCCTTGTGTATGGAGGAAGTGATGAACTTGTGGTGAATGGATTCACTGATGCGAGTTTTCAGACAGACAGAGACGATTTCCGATCACAATCTGGATTTGTCTTCTGTCTAAATGGCGGTGCGGTGAGTTGGAAAAGCTCTAAGCAGAATACCGTAGCTGATTCCACAACGGAAGCTGAATATGTTGCTGCTTCAGAAGCGGCAAAGGAAGCTGTCTGGATCAAGAAGTTCATGACTGAACTTGGTGTGGTTCCTAGTATCTTGGAGCCAGTGGCTTTATTCTGCGATAACAATGGAGCCATTGCTCAGGCGAAAGAACCCAGGTCACACCAGAAGTCCAAACACGTTGAGAGGAAATATCATTTGATTCGTGATATTGTCAATAGAGGTGATGTGAAGATCAGTCGAGTTCCGACAGATGAGAACGTCGCTGATCCTCTAACCAAGTCACTCCCAAGGCCTAAGCATGAGAGTCATACGACTGCTGTAGGCATTAGAGATCTTATGATGTAATCTTGATTCTAGTGGGAATTTTTGGTTATATTTTAAGTTATAATAAGACGCTCTTGTAAACATTCTTTGGAAGTGTTTCAATGAAATTTGATTTCAGCATTATTTATATTGTGATCTAAATAATGGTCCCAAATAAGTTTATGACATGTTATAGGTCATCAAGTTGAGGACTTGATCATGAAACCCTATAAGTTAATAAATTATTTTGTCCCTAGTCGAGGTTGTAGAATTGGGACACTAACAACCGGTAGAGACTAGATTGTGAGGTGACTGTTGGCTAAGTTTCATGGAGCCAATGATATGATTATCGCAGTCAATCACATAGATATATATTAGTACACATATGATCGGACATGGCCCGCTAATGAGAAGTCTACAAGATAGTTATATATGTGTCATAAGAGATTCTCATTACGACTATAGAGTATAGTCCTTAGACCTGAGTTCATCATGCTTTCTTGCATATGAATTGGTACACTTTGACCTTGTCAAACGTCGACCCGTAACTGGCGACTATAACGGCACTGTTCGGGTGTATCATGAAGTACGCGTTGAAACAGGGATGGAACAAGAAGGGATTTGTCCCTCCTGTATAACGGGAGATAAATATCTCAGGGCCTATCGAAGATTGATTACTGAGAAAAATGTGTGGCCGCACTCAAACGAACTGTAGTTCAGTTGTTTGTAATGTTCAGTATGAAATCAGGAGTTCGATAAACACGATGTTGGCTTAATAAGGATGACACAAATCTTGCCTTATGCCAAATCGAGATATAGAGACAAAAGGATTATAGGAATTGATGATTCCAGTACAAGTGGGAGATTGTTGGGATAGTGTCCTGAAATCACACTTGTACTCACTCCTGTGATAGTTGTGTGTCGAGATCAGACATTCGTATAATACTGGGTGTTTGCAATGCTTTGCTAGAAGCCTCTTGCAATCTGTAGGTCGTGGACTTGCTGCCAGTATTATATGATCCTATAGGGTCAGACACCTAAGCGAACTGGAAGCTACGACATGGGAATGATCATTGTGGCAATGATCATATTATGTGTATTGAAATACACATAAGTATCGATATAATGGTGTTGTGTCGATCGACACAGCTTGTGTGTCGGTCGACACAGTTCGGATTTTTCGAACAGGCTTTTCGGGTTATGGCTTAATTGAGTCTGGCCCGTTAAGCACGTTTAGGTCGAATAAAACGTGTTTAGTTCGACCTAAACAACAGAGCCGTCCAGTTTTCTTGACAGAAACACTAGACACACCAGATAGAATCAATCCCATTGATCCGGCACTAGCATCCCGTTTCCAGCGAGCGTGCGTGTGTATCTGGTAGAGGCAAGGCGTCTGCGTTGCTCCACTGATCTCGTTCACCATCCTCTTCCGCTGCCAAAGGCAAGAACGAGGTTGGTTTTATCATTCAATATATCAAACCCTTAGATCCATCGGGATCCAACAGTTTTTAGTGTCTTTTGTGTTCTTTTAGAGTCTTTTACAGGTATAATCAGGTTTGGAGCTAAATTGGAGATAATGAAGCATTTTGGAGATTTTTGGAGTGATTGGCCGAGAGATAGAGTTCACTGTCCGAAACAGAGAAAGGTGTCGATCGTTGCACACCTGCAATGGTCGATGCACCAGCGAGATGGGCCAAAACTCGGCGGTTTAGAAGAATCGAGATATTGCACTTTGATCCAGAAGTTCCTGATATTTACAAAGAAGCCCCTGGCCGAGATTAGACCTATATAATAGAGTTTTTAGTGTTTTAATTAGATACGCTTTACATTACACTTTCATAATTAAGAGCAGAGGATTTTTAGAGCTTTTGGGGCTGATCTGAACCTATTACTTCATCTGTATTTGGAGAAGATTTCGAACCCCTTTTACTCTTATTCTTTTATGCAATTTATTCATCATATGATTATGTTTTCATTATCTATGTCTGAGTAGATTCCTTGTTAGGTTTAGGGTTTCTCACATAGGATTTCATGACTTGCTAGACTTGTTCAAATTCAGTTAAGGATTCAAACTATATCTGTTCTTCAATTTAATTGTGCTTAAAGCTAGTTCTAACCTGATCAATTAGAATCTAGATCTTAGGTTGCTAAATACGTCACGGAAGTGGGGTTTAGGAATCTGAACTAATTAAATTGGGCAATTAAACTTTGCGCAAACGGAAGTTTGGTTTAGGATAATTGTGAACATATCAAACTTGGGAGCGTGCGTGTGTATCTGGTAGAGGCAAGGCGTCTGCGTTGCTCCACTGATCTCGTTCACCATCTTCTTCCGCTGCCAAAGGCAAGAACGAGGTTGGTTTTATCATTCAATATATCAAACCCTTAGATCCATCGGGATCCAACAGTTTTTAGTGTCTTTTGTGTTCTTTTAGAGTCTTTTACAGGTATAATCAGGTTTGGAGCTAAATTGGAGATAATGGAGCATTTTGGAGATTTTTGGAGTGATTGGCCGAGAGATAGAGTTCACTGTCCGAAACAGAGAAAGGTGTCGATCGTTGCACACCTGCAACGGTCGATGCACCAGCGAGATGGGCCAAAACTCGGCGGTTTAGAAGAATCGAGATATTGCACTTTGATCCAGAAGTTCCTGATATTTACAAAGAAGCCCCTGGCCGAGATTAGACCTATATAATAGAGTTTTTAGTGTTTTAATTAGATACGCTTTACATTACACTTTCATAATTAAGAGCAGAGGATTTTTAGAGCTTTTGGGGCTGATCTGAACCTATTACTTCATCTGTATTTGGAGAAGATTTCGAACCCCTTTTACTCTTATTCTTTTATGCAATTTATTCATCATATGATTATGTTTTCATTATCTATGTCTGAGTAGATTCCTTGTTAGGTTTAGGGTTTCTCACATAGGATTTCATGACTTGCTAGACTTGTTCAAATTCAGTTAAGGATTCAAACTATATCTGTTCTTCAATTTAATTGTGCTTAAAGCTAGTTCTAACCTGATCAATTAGAATCTAGATCTTAGGTTGCTAAATACGTCACGGAAGTGGGGTTTAGGAATCTGAACTAATTAAGTTGGGAAATTAAACTTTGCGCAAACGGAAGTTTGGTTTAGGATAATTGTGAACATATCAAACTTGGGATTAATGCTAGTTTAATCTGTTAGTTCTCGCAAACGAAAGTTTGGTTTGCTGCACTTAGACTTAGAGAATTATCGCAAAGGAATTTGGTTAATTCTATATTTGTGTTTTGAGTTCTAGAACTGTGCTTAATTAGATCCTTGCTGAATGAACTGTCTGCTTGTCTGATTTCCTGAGAATACCCTAGGCTTGACGCTTTTAGTTTATTGCTTCCACAACCGTTAATCTCTGCTACTGATTTACTTTCTCGCACCGCTTTTAATTCAACTACATTGCTTTCTTTCTAGTATTAGTCTCTACTGTTCTGATCTATTGAGACCAAGTGTCCCTGTGGATTCGATAACCCTATATACTACTTTGACATTGCTGTTCACTTGCAGTTTAGAATAGGGTAAAACTTAGAACCTATCATTCCACTAGACAAGTAGTTACCACTTTTTTATTAGAAAAACAAAGGATTAAATCGCAATAAGTTACAATAGCTAAATCCGATTCAGAATTTTCCAATACTTGTATGTTGCACTTGTCTTTGCCAAGTAACTTTAACGCAGGTCTAGGCATACCACATAAGGTATCAGATCATGAAGTAATTACCAGCCTTATTATGATCCAAGAAGAGCTACCGGATCACACATTTACTCAACACATTGTGGCAAAAGAGAAAACCGAACTTACGAAGACTTATGTTGATGAAGTCAGTACTAAACCTTGGAAGGGAGTCATTGACTCGTTTCTGATTAAAGAGAACCCAACTCAGACCACTGAATGTGTAAGAGAAGTAAGTTTCTCTTTGACTCAATTTGTTTCTCATGAAGCCCCAATTGTATTAGATAGTTTACTAAACACACAAAAGCATGAGGAAACAATTTGTTTTAAACCGCAAGTAGAAGAGAGCTTTACTAAAACTAGTGCTAAAGAAATAGTTTCAACATTTTTATCTTATAAAGAATCTATAATTCACTTGTTTCTTTCCAAAAGAGTTCATCTTATTGCAGGAACTAAGGAAGAGAACTGAAAAGAAATACCACCAGACCATGGACATTGCAAGAAAGCATAAACCACCAAAGGAGAAAAGACCAAGGCCAAAGGAGATGATAGTGCATCAACTCGTCGATGGCAAGAAAGCCAGAAAACAGAAATGATATGTACTTACCTACTCCAAGGAGAGCCACTTGATTCCACACACGAAACCAAGCCACAAATCCATCAAAGTACCCTAGACTCACAAAACAGAATGAAAACTAACTTGCTTTCTCTTGTTGCATGTTATATAGTTTCGAGGTCCAAAACTTTTCAAGAGGGAGAGCATCATGAGGACATAAAGTCATCATCAACCAAGCAGAATACATGAGGGATCACCAAAACGTTATACGCCGTTGGAGAGAAGCAGCTTGATCGTATCAGGGACATACATGCACGTCTTGGAGCATATCTACCTAACTAGGAGGTGTTAAGATACCAATCAACCTATTCCAGAGCCATAACTCATCAAAGGATAATCACGAACTGGAAGTGCTTCAAAAGTTTTTCACATGAGGAATTTATGCAAGTTACGTTACAGAAGATTTCCAAGGAACCCGCTTGAGACCAACTGCCACTTATTGGAGAGATCAGAACGCACCAGTATGAATCAAGCAACAAATTAATTTGTTCTAAGATCTTGACTCATCAGGTAATCTATGAGAGGTTGAATCAGACCAACTCCAATTTGAACATAGAAGTTATTCAAATTCTACTCTAATGGTTTCTGGACTTTCCATATTTGGAAGAAATTATTTACAAAGAAGTTTTAACCCTAAGGTTCCTAGCCCTTGACGGCTGCGCCCTTGCATCGAACTTGAGTGGCTTCCCCATGTTTGTGTGAGAATTGTTACTGGTTCTACAAGCTTGATGTTTCTTTCCCTTGCTTTCTAGATCCATTGTTACTTGTTTTTTTGTTCCTGGTTCGAGTTCACAAACCACCCATCAGCATCAGCAGAGAGCGGCCTCAGTCCAGCTGCTCGTGTACCACCCATATCGTGTCCACGGCCCAAGGAGAGAGCGATTTCAGTACAGATATTTGTGACATACAACCAGTTCTTTGTGAGCTACCCATGTGGCTTAGATCACTTTGATATGGGAGAAGAAGAGTCTATCCATCATGAAGAAAGGAGAAGCACTTGTTGAAGAAGTTTCTCAGCCACTAAGGAGTACCAGGATCAGTAACACTACAACTTATTGGGTAAACAGTAGAGTCTACTACAAAAATAAAGTTGTGGCTCATACAATCCAAGATGTGTGTTCTCTTTCCCTTTTGTCTTATGATCATCAGGCTTTCCTTGGCAAGATTGAGCTAGACTAGATTCCTCTAAACTACGAAGAAGCCAAGGAAAGGAAAGAATGGAGAGAGGTTGTGAGAGACGGAGTAGGTGTTATGGAACGCAAACATACTTGGTATGGGGTTGATATCCCTAAAAAAATAAGGCAGTAAACTCCAAGTGGGTCTTCACCATTACGTACAAGAGCAATGGAGATATTGAAAGATACAAGGTTCGGTTGGTGGTTAGAGGCTTCACCGAAACCTATGGAGATGACTATAGAGACACATTTCCACCAACCGCCAAGCCACCCACGGTAAGATTTTTTCTTTCTTGAGCTACTAACCTATCTTGGGAGTTTTGGGAGATGGATGTTAAGAATGCATTCCTCCAAGGAGAGCTTGAAGATGAAGTCTACATGACTCTACTGGTACTTGAAGATACCATTGCTCTAGGTAAGGTGTTAAGGCTTAGAAAGACTATTTATGGTCTAAAGCAATCACCAAGGACTTGGTACCACTAGATGAGCTAAACACTCAAAGACAATGGCTTCAAGAAATCTGAGCCAGAATCACACCTTGTTCACATTGTTGTTCTCATCTATGTGGATGATCTCATAATATCAGAAGACAACAATGAAGGTATCCAATCCACTATGTAATTCCTTAAATACGCCGCTTAAGTATAACAAAGAAGGTGTATTCGATATCAAAGACCATGGTGAGCTTAAGTACTTCCTAGATATTGAAGTGTGCCGCTCACATGAGGGCCTCTTTCTCTCCCAAAGGAATTACACTCTTGATATTTTGAAGAAGACAAATAAAATGGGGAGCAAAACAACTAGGATTCCACTTGGAGATGGCTACAAGGTAAACCGAAAGGGGGAGAAAGAAGATGAGCCATTTGAAGACATTAGCCAATACCGCATGCTCGTGGGTAAGTTAATCTATTTAACAATCACTAGACCTGATCTTTGATTTTCTGTGAATCAGGTCAGTCAACATATGAAAACTCCCACGGTGTATCATTAGAGTACAGTGGATAGGATTCTTAGATACATATAATTTAGCCCATGCCAATGCATTTGGTTGGGAAAGAATGATACCACCGAGAAAGTGGGATATTTTGATGCGGATTGGGCTGGAGATAGGACAAAGATGAAGGTTATTACTGACTATTGCACCTTCATAAGAGGGAACTTCGTAACATGGAAGACAAAGAAGCAGAAGATGGTGTCTTTCTCAAGTCCAGAAGCTGAATACCGAGTGATGAGGAAGCTTACAAATGAACTTACTTGGTTAAAGGCTCTACTCAAAGATCTCAGCATTGAGACCTCTAGTCCTATCACCATGCAATGTGATAAAAGTTGTCATTCACATTGCATCCAATTAAGCCTTCCATGAGAGAACCATGCATATTGAGGTAGATTCCTACAAGGTCGAAGAGAAGATTGAAGAAGGGGTCATTCTTTCGTGCTAGAACAGAAGTGAAGATCAATTGGCAGACTCTTCACCAAGGCTGCAAGTCTCAAAGTTTCCAATCACATCCATAGAAAACTTGGGCTTTTATACCTCGCACACCCTTGATTTCATGTCCTCTAATCCATGGACATCATAATTTTTCCCATAACATAGTTTTCTCCCAAGTGGTTTTTCTATTTTAAGGTTTTTTAATAAGGTGATGCTTCATGGGTTTCCAAGCTTAGCCATAGATATCTCCATGGCTAAGCTTGAGGGGGAGTATTGATCAAGCCCATATCCAAGTCTGACTTCGAGATAACCTTAGTCTTGCTGCTAGATGACATCTCTGAGTAAAACATCTTCTAGAAACCTTTATTCATGGATGAACAGTGACCACAGACAAGACCTTCTAGATGCCATCCCTACTTGGAGCCTCTACTTGGTAAAAGTTTCAGGCAAGATTAAAAATATATAATGATTACTATTTTGAATCTCATAGCCACAAAATTCAATATTTATATGCATATTTATTGTGTGTATACTTGTGAAGAAACATAATCTAAGTATTCTCTTTGATTACCAAATCTCTCTCTTTGGTTCACTCATTCTCTCGTACACTCTATCTCTTATTCATCATTTTTCATAATCTAACAATAAATAGATATGGTGATAAAGGAAGTGCCTCACAAAGTCCTCTTTTAGGAGTAATTAAACCTCTTGCTTTTCTGTTTAAAAAGACTATATACTTCACCGTTGTTATACATTCCATCATATAGCCAATCCATTTTGTTGCAAAACCCATTTTCTTTAGGATATTTTTGATAAAACTTCATTCCATTCAATCATAAGCCTTACTCGTGTCAATTTTCCCTCCATATATTTGCTCTTAAAGGATGGCTTAGTCCTTAAACCATGAAACATTTCTTGTGCAATCAATATATTATCGGATATAAGCCTTCCAATCACAAAAGCCGATTCAGTCTCGAATATGAGTTATGGCAGCAGATTCTTGAGTCGTTGACACATAACTCTAGAAATAATTTTGTACCCCACATTACAAATACTAATAGGTCTTAATTCAGTTATTCTACTTCTTGATCGTTCGTTTTGGGAATCAGGCGAATATTTCTCTTTTTAATCTCATCCATTTCCCATGATCGCCAAAATCCATTTACTAGTCGCAGTGTATTGATGGATTAGTTTTAAAACCTAGAACTACGGCAAGTGTACAACAAATGTGTTATAGTATTTATGGGTTGAATCCTACGGAGACTGTGAATGCACTTTGGTTATTATCACTGGAAATGAAGGTAAGATAAACAGATATTGGTTGAATGCAATTGTTTAAAGTGACTAAATCGGTGTAAATATCAATTAGGAAAAGTGTTAGGTCAGGGTTTTTTGTAGGAATCATAATCATGAACCAGTTAATTATTTAGGGTACAATTCAGAACAGTCTACAACTCAGACATGAATGTATAGTCTACCAAGTGTCGTTGCGCAGTCTATTATGTCTATCAACCTTACTTTCGGTAGCACTGTAAACAACCATTAATTCGCACGGGTTTGATATGTTCACAAATCACAATAACATAAAATTTTGCAAGCTAAAGACAATTTGCTCATCTAGTTTTATTTTAGGTATCTAACCAACAGTCGTTGCGCCATATATCCTAAGATCTTAACCTAAAGTGATCAGCTCTAGCCTAGGCATAGCACACAACTAAATGAAGTCATCAAAAAGATGACCCATATTTATGCATATTTCATTGATTCATATATCCCTTTGAAACTCTAACCTAACTAGGTTTCTACTCAGAAATAGCAATAAGAACGCAAAAAAATCAAAGAGAAGTGCATCATCTATTGAATAAGAAAACATGGTTCATAAATCTTCTCAGATGAAGATGATGAAAGCTTCTCCCTTTGAGTCTTACAAAACAATCTCAAATATCTCTCTCAAAGTCTAAAGCTCTCATAAGTAGAAAATAAAATAAGATAATAAGATATACTCTTGTCTTCGACGGCTGGAGAGGTTTTTATAAATTTATGCGCCAAAATAGGGCAAAATGAGATATTTCCCTGATTTTCTCGCAGACCGGTCAGTCTGGATCCTGGAGCGGTCGTTCCAGATTTAAAGGACTGAGGATCGATCGATCCCTCTGGATTGATTGATCACTCTGGATCCGTTGATCACTCTAGATCGGTCGATCCTGGATTTCACGGCTCCTATCTTGGGAATTTGGGATCGATTGATCCCTCGATCAGTCGATAATTTATCTCACAGTTTCTTGGACTTGGTGGGATCGACCGATCCCTCCTGGATAGGTTGATCCTTTAACTCACGGCTTCCAGGATCGGTCGATCTGGAATGGAGAGCGGGCGCTCCTTTTCCTTGACCGGGTGGTCTTATCTTCCTTACACAAAAATCATACTTTTGCGTTGAATTAAGTACTTATTCCTCCATCATCCAATCCTCATCATAAACTATCTTTCGAATTAAAATGAATTTAAAAGAACTAAAAGACTGGAAAAGACTCAAGAAGTTAAACAAAACAAGGGTTAGAATATGGTAAACGGATTCTATCAACTCCCCCGGACTTAGCCTTTTGCTTGTCCTCAAGCAAACATAAAGACAAAGTACAAGGAGGGTCGAAGGTTAATCTCTTGGAATTTGAGATATCATCAACCACAATCACAAATACAAGAATGGAATATGTTTCTTCTAATAAGGAAACAAATATCAGAGTCAATATTCATCACAAAGACCTTGATACGAAAGTGTTGGTATCAATGTGTCTATTTTTCAGAGTTTCATTGCGGCACATCAGGTTTCAGAATGCGTTTTGTGAAAAGAATGTTCAGCCAAAGGATGCTGCATACAAATTGTATCAGAGAAAGATCAAATATGAAGTTGGACAATAACCGATATTATGATCGGTTAGCGAATAAGACTACTCTTCGGAAAGCATCGTCAATCTCTCTTCTGATGTATTTTCTCAGTATATGGCTCATACCTTTGTGTATGTAATAAATGTGTTGATGTAATTCTGTATATGCTTTTGATTTTGGAACCAAACAATGTATTTGAAGATTAATGAAGTTATGATTTAGTCGGGAAAATAAAAAAAAAAGACAAAGTACAAGGAAGAGGTTTTAAAAAATGCAGTAACTGTAACGCCCCTTTCCCATTCTCCGCTGACCGTCGAGCTGACCGGCCAACAATCAAACAAGAACATGACCGATCGAACCCGAGCAAGTCGAACAGGAAAAGTTCGTCACAGGACGAAGCCAGAGACAGATCGGTTTGAGACAAAGGCTCGCACTAACCCATCCTTGACTCCGCTATCCTCACTTCCATAGTACAAGTCGATCGCCTTGCACTACTTCTGCGAGTTGTGTCAGTTCGGACGAAACACAATATCAGGAAAGCATATTCATTTCTGAGTAAATTAAACGTTCAACACAACGTTTAATCGTCACTTTACAAATCGTTTTCATCAAAAAACAATCAACACGCAAATCAATACAAAAGTGGCGCCAAGCCGAACCGAGAGAAAAACCCAAAACCATCGAATCAAAAACCCCGCCACAAGCCATCCCGAAACTACATGGAGGACCTCCCGCGTCCGTCGCTGCTTAACCTGAAAACACAAAAAGTCTAATGAGCGATCTAAGATCACCCAGTGAATCGGCTCCCCACTAAGGCTTCTAATCTATCTATCATCTATAGATTCCCGCCCGAAAACCCCAAAATAACAATCAATCATAACAAATAGCCGATCACGCACTACCATGTCATCTCGATCCCACACACAATCAATTGCCAAAAGAAAGATAAGGCGATTAGAGGAAATCGGAAGCATTGCGGCACATGTTCCTGATTGCGACTCGATATATCTATCGCGCAACACCAACTACACCAAAACACCATGCTGGGCCCCTACGATCTTGGTAACTTGCACGGGTTCCCACCGTTACCGATATGGCAACTAACCCACGACTCCTAGTCGTCCACACAAGGTCCAACGACTAGGACACCGTTCTCTGTCCATCGATACGCGGTGACTCATGCTACCCCTAGATAACCCAAGCTTCCATGCAGTCCGGCCCTAGGACGCGACCCCATGTTCTCCGGACCACACACCTACCAGCGTCACTCAGTAGGTTAGCGCCATAACCGGAATCACCATGATCTGATTAGGCAACTTCCTGAGGATCCAATCGGGTCGGAAGTACCAGAACGTAATCAAACACCTAGACTTGCGGGATCTATCGCACCCTAGAGTCCTAGTACAGAAATATAAACACGCAGACTCGTTTGGACTCTAACAATCAATCTCAATCAACAACAACTATCATATCAACACCGCTTCCCGCAAGTCTACTCACACACACCACACCTCCCCCTGACTCGGCACCATACCGAGTCAGCGGTTACTACTTAACCGGTCCCATGACCAGATTAAGTATCTACACGGATCGCTCGGCCCAACACTGAAGCAATCTAAAGGCCTGCACAAAAGGGTCAACCACCACCACACAAAAATACAATCACGCAATCAACACACAATCAGGCCTGTTAGGGTTGCTAACGTATTTTAACCAATTTACGCCCGCTACCTTGGATTAGCAGCTTGCTAACCCGTAGACGGTTCACTATTCACAACACTTCTCACTATTAATCTTTCCTGAGTATCTTTTAACAATTCCCGATCCGTCGGTTTAGAGCTAGCAGCTTACTAAACTCCCCAACGTCTCACCTTTCATTAACTCAATTCATTCCTTTGTCAGTAATCCCGACATCATTTCATACTCTATACGTTCGTTAGGTTTTAATTCCATATTTTAACTCGTCTTAATTTCCGTATTTAGATTCATTCGGTACCGTTCTTTACTTACATATATATGCATATACGGCCCTGATCATGCAACGACTATATGAATGCATCACGCAACGTTACTACCAACCTAACAGCACTCAAAGAGGTTTAATCCGTTTAAGTCTAACATGCATCTTTAACCCTAGCCGGTTTAACGTTAACTCAATCAATCAATTCTCAATTCAATTCATCACATACGGGTATGCAATCCTAATTCTACGGTTTCCTATTTATCGATCTATATGCATAACTACGGTGATTGAACCGACTCACAGTGATCGATCGGAATGGCGGACTGGATGCAGATACGATTTCCCAAAACCCGAACTAATCCCGAACCTCTCCGAATACCCGAACACGAACTCCCGAAGCTTTCCGAACACCTGTACACAAACCGCAACATCAAGAACCGGCCGGAGTCAACGCGTTGACCGGCGTTGACCACGGCGTTGATCGGCGTTGACCGGCGTTGACCGAGGCTGGCCGTTGACCGTTGACCACTGACCGTTGACCAAGCTAAACCGGTTGACCACCCCTCTGAACCGGTTGACCAATAAACCGAGAATCCAATTGACCGGTTTAGGTAAACGGGTCAAAGTCAAATGTTGACCGATAGTTGACCGGTTACCTAAACCGATCAAAAACCAACTAAACCAGCTCCAATCTTGGACTAACCCATCTGAACCAACTGCTTGAAGAACCGGCTGAAGACACCGCGGCGAGCAGGCTTCTCCGGCGACTTCTCCGGCGTTGACCACGGCGGAGGAGGATTTTTCCGGAGACTCAGAATCTCATCCACCCACCAAACTTCTCAGCATGACAAGATCTATCCACCCATGGCTTCAAAGAGGCAAGAACCGGTGAAGAGAGAGAGAGAGCTCCCACAAACCCTAATCCGCGGCTGCTTCTTGGCCGGATTCGGGCGAGCTCCGGCGTTGCCGACGACGGTGGCTGGCTGGAGATTGTAGAGGAGAGTGAGATGAAGCTGTTGGACTTTGTAGAGAAGGATTTGGGTCTAGGATGTGAGAGTTATGGCTTTGCTTGTTCACCAAGAAAAGAAGAACACCATAACTCCTTGAAGAAGATCTTTGAAGATTCAAGAACTTGATGAGTTTTCTGGAGATGGAGGATGAACTTGATGAACACAGAGAGAGAGGAGAGAGCTCGGCAGAGAGGCTAGAGAGAGAGAGAGCTTTCTTGAGAGAAATGAAATGATGTGATGCATTATTCTCTTTTGGTGGATGAATCTTTTCATGCAAATGCATGCACTTGAGAGGTGTGGCGCCATCAGGGGAAGGTACTTGTCTCTCTGGGGTGAGTTTGAGCCAGATAATCCAACCATTAAGCCTCTAATCCCTCCTAACTCCTCTTAATCATCCTTGCTTTGTTTGCTTATTTTCCCGATAATTGTTTTAGTAAATACCAGACGATTCCCATAAATCTCAAAACTTCCATAAACTGATTCTCCCTGCTTCTATATGAATTTAGCAATTTTAATCATCTCATTTGGAGTTTCCTAGCTCCCGTTATGATTTTCCGAAGTTTCCTCGGTTTAGTCGGTTTCCCAACCGATAAGCCAAAAAACACATTTCCGCTCCGTTTCTTCCAATTCTTGTCTTGTAAATGTTCTCTATGGTTTAGAAAGAGAACATTTGGCCCGTCTCGGCTTCCGTCTCAAACTTTGGCAAAATTACCATTTTGCCCCTTGGTTTGGCAAAATTACGGTTTTGCTCCTGTTGACTTTTCTTCTGCCCGCTGACCATATTTTTGGATACGGGGTATCACAGTAACTCTCAAGTCATCATAAACCGTCTTTAGATAAATGATATGCAGACCACATAAAACAAAGCATGAGCAACATATTCCTACCAAAACCCTACCAAACTCTTCTTAACCCCAATCCATACTTCAGCTCACGGACAGATCAAAGCCTCAAATTCATCACAATAAACTCCCTAAATTCATTAAGGTTATGTGAGCTTCTCACTAAAATTGTTGCATGATGGTAGACGATGCAAGGTATACAAGAGTCTTTTTAGACATTTAAGGATGGAGTTTAGAGTGTTTAGGGATTTCCAGACAATTAAGAGGATGAAAGATATCACACAAATTTGTCAGAGATAAAAGATCCATTGATATCCACAACTCCTAATAACTTTCTTTCAGTTCAATTTCTTTT
The DNA here is from genome assembly GCA_030180135.1 of Orychophragmus violaceus. Classification (NCBI taxonomy): domain Eukaryota; kingdom Viridiplantae; phylum Streptophyta; class Magnoliopsida; order Brassicales; family Brassicaceae; genus Orychophragmus; species Orychophragmus violaceus. Next base: position 63,593,172 of record CM058240.1, on the reverse strand, counting down.
CTGTCTTTGACTTCTAGAGAGGGGGGGGGGGGGGGGGGGGGGGTTCAATTCAAAATGAGATATTGGACTTTTTTAGTTCCTCTCTTTCCTGTCGATTTTTCCTTACTTACCTAGGGTATCTTTTATTTTATTTTTTCTATCGTCAGATGATTTTTTTTTTTAAAAAAAAAAGAGAGGACCCATTGTATCTCAAGTAGCATGAAATTGAAGTTCAAAAATGTATACCCCTTTTTTGGAATTCTTCCTTTGCGTTGAGGTTGTTCGGTGCATTCATTCACTTCTTCTTGGCGTTGCAACTAGAGTGATTACGAGCTGCGTTGATCCTTTTTCTCTCCAACCCTTTTGCACATGTCTACCCATAATAAAGGATTTGCGAGAAAAGGATCATAGCAGCTCATAATCACTCTAGTTTTGCACGTCAAGAAGAAGTGAATGAATGCACCCAACAACCTCAACGCAAAGGAAGAATTCCACAAAACGGGTATATATTTTTGAACTTAAATTTCAGATATGTGCAAGAGCTGTGTTGATCCTTTTCTTTTTAAGAGGGTGTGAAATGTAAAGGAGATATGGGTCAAGGGTAGGTACTAGCTAAAGATGAGCAAGCCATTCAGAACCACAAAAAATGGTAAAAGGTAAATATGTTCTGAATGTAGGTTCTTTTCCCTAAACTAACACATATAGTGAGAAGAGTTAATGTCAAATTAAGTCCAGATAAAATAGATTGATTGTCAAACCAACGAAACCTCAATTGTCTTGAAATTTTGGATGAGAAATATCCAAAACTGGGGTGCTCTAGCATGACCTCGCACTCAGTGTTCTGTAAAATGGTCACTAGGAAAATGATCATAGGCATTCAAGGTTAAGCTCATCAAAACACTTGGTCCTTATTACTGAAATTTCCTGACCATATTAAACTACAAACTGACTCAAAGACTCAAAAGAAAATAAAACAAAAACAAAAAAAGACGCCAGTGACACAAAATCCTCCCCCAGACTTACTTATCATTGTCCCCGGTGTGAGAATAAACCAAGAAGAGGATAAAAATAAAATTGATAGTACAATGATGGAGAAATGATACTGAGGCCATCTGGTGAGATATCAGGTGAAGGGTTTCTCTACCGTCTGGAGCTACTCCTAGGGCTCGGGTATCGGCGCAGATTTCTGGGATCTGAGTCTTCTATTTGATGCGCAGTAGCGGGTGGTGGAGCAGGTGCTGGAGAGGAGTGCTAGAACGGGTACTAGAGCAGGTGCTCTGAAGTAGGAGTGATGCCGCATTATTATGTGCTGCATGCTGTTGTTCTTCATGTGTGCATCGATCGTCCATATCTTGTACTCAGCATCGGCAGGATCATCTGGAATCAGGTACAGTCGATATGCATCATCATCATCACCGAACAAGTTATGTGACTGAAAAGGAGGGGTGGCATGTGCATCTTCCATACCATCATCTTCATCATGGGGTTGTGAAGCAGGAAGAAGCTCCTCTTATTTGTTTTGGAGTAGATGTTGCAGCAGCTGGAGGAGGCATAAGATCTCAGATGGAGGAAGGAATTCAACATTTGGTAGACTCCATGGTGGCGAAGTCGCATGGGAGCTTGCAATAGAATGGCCTCCCATTGAAATCGAAGAAACGAGGATGTAGAAATATCCTTAAGGATGCCACAAGACATGATATGTTTCGTATCCATATACCCAATGTCGTCATCACATGTTGCCTGGCTGATATCGATCCCATGGTAGATGAAGAGTGGCGTGAGGAGGTTCCCACAATTCTCCTTTTTTCTCTTGTTATTTCTTGCAAGAGCATTTTTTTCTCTAGTATCATATTTTCAAACTGGATCCCCACGTTGGTCTTGCTCTAGCAGAAGAAAAAGTCTTGCTCAAGGCCCCCATAAGTCTTATCAGTCTTGCTCTAGCTCGTCTTTCTTCACCTTACTCTGGTCATCTTTAGAGAAAAGGATGTTGTTGTAAATCTTAGAAACGATGCGGATGGCTGGGTTGCGAATAAAGGACTGATAAGCTGATAGTGAATGGTATTCCCCTGTTCCAATTAAGGCTCAAAACTCTTGAGTCAAAGGGAAATGTTTCCTGAAGATTGGGTCATTCGCACTGATATTGTTGAACCCATATATTTTGAAAAGTGTCTTGATTGAAGTCTCATAATAGCTTCCTCCACAAATAAAAGAGAACTTTCCTAATCGCATATTTGGGTTCTTTTAATCAGCATAGGTCAGACAAGCAGATGCAAGGTGTTAACGCACCAAGTCTGGGTACAATGGTTATGGAAGATGAGAGATATTTCCGATGTGAGAAAAACCTAGTATTGATGACACCTCAGAACATAAACCAAGACGCTCCAACGTCTGATTGCAGATTAACCTGGATGAATCCAAAGGGACGCTGGGAAATCCATTGTAGAATCCATAATCTATATAATCTGATATTGTCTTGACAGGTCCTTTCGTTGCAATCATATATTCTTTTCCCTCTGTGGGAATCTCAATCCCATCGAGTACTGATTTTCAGGTCTGGGCCATGATGGAACTGGTTTGTTGGCACTAGAGCTGGAGGTCTCCTTTCGCAGCGGGTACTTGGGCTTGACGGCTTTCCACATCTGTCTCATCTGCAACGATCAAAGAAAATAAAGGTAGTTAGCTCTTACGATCAAAAATAGAAACACATATATCAAAATTGGGAAATATTTTGGTGATCTACAAATTGAAGCATATACGTAATTTAGACATTCTAATATAGCATGCAAAGTCTAAGAGTTTTCATTCTCAAAAAAATTCGGAAAATCCAAAATTACAAATCGAAATCCCTAACTTCAGTTCTGATATTATCAAATTAGTAATCCAGTCCTAAAATCGACTTCTAAGCAGTGTAGTATTGTTCTATTAAGTGCAAGACAGCTACACAAGGTGATAGAAGCGAGAATCAAACTCAAACTTCAATGGTTTCCAAAAGTAGTGAATTCAAAAAGATAATTTGTGTGTCATACCTTTTCTAAATTGATTGGGCAATGGGAGAATCGGATAGAGCTCGAAAAAATGTTTGGAAATTTCCCAAAATCTCCAATAACTTTTGAACCCTATGGAAAGAGAGAGTGTGGGTGTTTTAGATCTTTTAAAACGAGAATTGAAGGAAGAAAAGGTGTTTCTCTGTTAAAATCAAGAATTGGCGCATACTTAGGTCGACTAGAACTTGCGATTATACTTGTAGTCGTAACATTTCGCTACTAATTGGAGACACGATTGCGACTTCTTTACGACTTCAGATATATGGCCTATTAGGCGCTAATTTACGACCAAAAACAGTCGTTAATTTAGTCGCCGATTTACGACTGATTAACGACTATAATCAAGACCGGAAACAATAGTCGCAGCATAGTCGGTAATTTGGCAACGACGCTGCGTCTGATGTTAAGGGTCGTTCAGAAGTCGAAAATTAGTCACTATGTGAGCGACTAATTTGCTAATCCATGTTTAGTAGTAACAATTTCAGTAATTTGTCGCTATTGTTAAGACTAATATGTGAATCGTTAATCATGTCGCAAAGTATTCGGGTATGAGTCATATCATATTGTATGTTTTTGATATAGTAATAATAATATAAGATAGTTTGGTTATATTTGCTAATAATCTTAACTGAATATCAAAGCTAATATATACTTGCAATATTTAATGTGGATAATCACTTTTCCAACTTCTAATAAACATGTTATAGTTGCAGTATTATAAACTAAACTTTTAAATTGAAGTTAACGCTTAAAATAGAAACCAAACGGTTATCAATCATTACAATGGTTTTAAGAAATAAAAACTTAAAACTTCATATGTTCTTAAGAGTTAAGAATAAGAGTGAAGGAGAGTTAGTAACGATCGAGAGCATGGTACTCAGTCGAAAGAGGATGAGGATAACTATACAAAATCAAACAGGGAAATATGTTAGATGTTAATAATTTATATGATCATAAAATTCTCAATATGACAATTTCAACAAATTCATACATATCCATCAACTTGTTCAACTCATCCAAAGTTAAACGATGATAGTCAATAGAAGAAGGCCTTTTTTATCTCTAAGCCATGTATTACCTAAACAAATAAAATATATTCTCATAATTTTGTTCTATATTAATGTCTTTCTCATATTTTATTGAAAGCATGTCAACATACCGACAAATATTTCGATCCAGAAAAATTAGAGCAAAACAAACAAATGATTGTCAGAAAATTATTGAAAACGCCTGGACAACTCCTCATAAATTGGGTCATATGTAACACATTATATAGTCCTCTTACTTTAATTCCAACAATATTATTTAGTAAGGTTTATAAGGTGATTATAAAACTCTGAAACTTACACCATGTGAACTTACTTTGAATCTCTTAGCGTGAATTAGACGTTAGCACGGGTATGTGGATAAGAATAGATATCTGAAGAGTGATCGTTCCATCCAAGATTTCCAACCCATGTTATAGCACCAACAACATCTATAGGAAAAAATTAGTTTAAATATAAATTAACCTAAAAGCAAAAACCACAATTTTACAATATTCGATGATAGATTTTTCCTTTTAATCTACTAATAACGAACTGTAAACAACACTTACCAATTGAATAGTTATTTAAAACAGTCCCATCATTAATTCCTTCGATTGTTGTGATGCTCAAGAGGTCATCCAAAGTTGGAGGATCGAAGTTCTGGGTGATTTTTATCTCGTCAATGATATGAATATCCTTAAAATTTGGACACACTCCCTCATGCTTTGGCCCTAACAAAACCTTAAAATCATAAAAAATTAAATCATGAACCTTCTTTGTAAAAGAAAAGGGAACTTTCGGGCGTTGTTTTCATACATCACGGCTTGAATCCCACTTCCCTGTTGATTATAAAAATTTGATTTGATTTTTGAATAATCAAAGGTTACAAAAAGTATCCAATAAAAATGTTTGGATTTGTAGGTGCTATCTATACAAAAATAAATGAAAGGGTTATAAAGAAAAACAGATGAGTTAATTAATTAGAAGAAGAATACCTCATCATCGAATAAAATTAATTCCAAGGGAGCATCATAGTGAGTAAAATACCACGCCATCAAAACCTTCGCTTTAATATTCCAACGAGTATCTCTCAAACTAATAATCAGCAACTTTGTGAAATTGTGTGTTTTCAGAATCGCATATTATAAATGGATTCATTTTGTGGATATCTCTTTTCAATATCAGAGAATGAAAGCGAAGTGGTAGAAGAAGAAAGTGAAAAGTTTTTAGGTTTTTTTAAATAAATAATTGGTAAATATTTCAAATCAATACGAATCAATTGTAACTTTCCTATAAAGTCCACTTACTCGTTTTTGGCTTTTCTAAAATATTTACCAAGTCCATCGTTAATAAATCAATCTTGATAGTAATGATATTCGTGTATAGTAGTAACAAAGACGGTAATTATCATATAGTATGTTTTGATTTAGTAATAATAATATAAGATAGTTTGGTTATATTTGCTAATTATCAACTGAATATTGAAGCTAATATTTTATTAAACTAAATGTAAATTTTCAAAATCTTTAATATAATGTTTTGTATAAAATTGATCTTTAATATAATTAATTCTTCTTTACCAACATTTTCTTTCTAAATTACACTAACCAAATATGGTTTGCATTGAGATTAGAAAAACAAACATACATTATATAGTTACTTAAAATCCGAAAGAAAAAGATCAAATTAAAGCTACAAATATGTAAGTTCATATAGATCACTTGATCCACAATAAACAAAAGATAAAGTTTTCAACTTGAGATAGACTAATTAGTTATTAGAACCACAACATCAGATTTTCTCCTGGATCGTACTCATTGGTATTGGTTTGAGAAACCTAAAAAGAAAGCAAAAACAATGTCTTAATTACACGCAATATACTTATATGTATATATATATATATAAAGATAAACATAATAAATTAATGAATTAATCGTTGAAAGCCTTTCTTGCCCTTTTAGCCAAGTATACACTAATATATAAACAATCACAAACAAACTTAATTACTACCCAATGCAAGCATTCTCATCTATATATAATAAGACTTTGTACATCTTACTTGACTGTCGTTAGAAGAAGAAGCATCTGAGAATTACAAAGACATGCTTATTTGCATCGTACCTAAATTTTTTGGCCAATTCTATCCCATCTCTACCCACTAACACACAATGGATACTCCAGAGGCTATATACGATATAAATGTTTTAAAGTTATAATTATATTCTAATATAACAAAAAATCCTCAAATAAAAGACAAATAATGTATCACCTTGTATGACGAAGGGTGAACTTTAACTTAGGTCTTGCCCAACAATACTCAAGCTTTCCAACATGTGTTACAACACCAAGGATATCTATAAAGTAAATATTATAATTTAGCGTGGACCAGATCCAAATAACATGCATATCATTATAATCATAAGCACACAAAAAATAGTTAATGCAAAATACCTTTAGGATAAGAATCATTAACCAACCCATACAATATATTCGGGATCGATGGAAAAACCATGAAATGACCTCGCGGGAGATTATCGTGAGTAAGATAGAATGTTGTATTTGATTCAAATATGAGCTTAAATCTGTGAGGAGTCAAAGAAATAAAATCTAGTGCAACCACGATTTGAGCATCTTCAATGCGAATACCGGAATAATTCGAAATTATGAGTGTGCACGGTTGCCTCGATCCGGATACCCTAAATCGAAATCGTTATTCTCCGCTAGAACATGTAACAATCAAAAAACAAAAAGGTCTAAATTCTGGAAGAGAAAACATGTTTACCTCTTCATCGCACAAGATCATGGAGATATTCGGATTACCATTTGAAGAAACACACATCCATACACGAATGAGCAACACCCTTGAATCCCAAAGAGATGGAAGACGGTCGTTGATCTGAGATACTCGCCTGAAAATCTGCACATCCATAGTCGTATGATAGAATCTCGCTTTCTTGGTCGGAAATCTAGAGAAAAAGCTTACTTATACTCGAAAAGACCTAATAGAGAAAATGAACCGTTTAGGGAAGGAGACTAAAAGTCGCGACCAACGATATATTCAACAATTTTAACACAAAAGCGAAGTGTCATCTTCTTCAAACAAATAAGAAGAATGAGACCGTATAACAAACATATTCTTTCTTCAAAATCTACAAGGAGATCTCTGTTTTGCATGAGAAAGAGACAAAACCAATCTCAAATTTTATTTGTTCCTCACGCAATCCTACAAAAAATACTGTTGAATGCGGGTGTAATTAGATATGCGATTTTTAAAGAAACGAAATGATGTGTCAAAGGTTTATGTATATATAGTACATATAAACGCAATAAATAAATTAGGTAAACCAGAATTTAATTTTAATACAATCATAAAAACGGTAATAATATTTCACACCAACCACTTCATATCATATTTGCTCTATTTGTATTGTTCGACTCATTCATAAGCAAAAAACACACACAAAATCTGAAAGAGAAATTTATCTTTTTGGGGTATGTCGATAATTCTAAAAGGGTCTGGGCATATAGGGTTAAGATTATTTGGAAATGGATTATCAATGTTTCTCCCCATGGTCTTCTATGTCATGTTATCCTCGGTGATGAACATGTATGCTTGATTAACAACTGTAAAATATGAAAGCACAATTATAAATTTTTTAATGTTTCTCCACCCTTTTATTTTTAGGATTTCAAAACAGAGGCGATAATACCAAGCAGTTCCTTGTTTATGTTGATGATGAGGTTTATGATTTTGTTGATGATGAGTTTTTTTATTATGTTGAACATATCTATTTATTTTAACCTTGTTTAATTGGTATATGGATCTTATGTATACATATTGTAGATGTTATTGGATGCATCAAGTTCGTGGGTGAAATAGATGAAGGAATTTCTAGCAGTTCCTAATCCGATTAGGCAACCCTAAGTATAAATTCCAAGCCTAGGATCCAGGGTCTAGGTATATTGAATCAAGGGATCTCGAAATTACCTGGAGATTAGCAGCGGAAGATGAACAGGTATTCGAGATTCATGAGCGCCTCAAGTGTTGCGCCTCTACTAGTATCCACACGCTCACAAACTGAATCCGCCGGGATGCTAGTGCCGGGAGATCGGATCTCTTCGGGATGCCTGTGTTTCTGAGAGGTGGCTGTTCTGTGGCTCAAAACTACTACTCCATCACATGCTATATCACATATATATAGACTTGGGAAAACCTAATTAATCACTGGACCGAACCGAGATTAATTGAGTCATTAAATCGAAACATTGTTTCGATCGACACAACACTTGTGTCGATCGACACACCCTCAAAACACGTATATTAATGTGTATCAAATACACATTTGATCATTACATTTCCCACATGAAGTACATCCAGTTTCCTTAGGTGTGTGACCCTGTAGGATCATATAATACTAGTAATGAGTTCACAACTCACATATCACAAGTGGTTTCTAGCAAAACATTATGACCATCTAGTATTGTATGAATGTCTAATCTCGACAACACAACTATCTCTAGAGTGATTACAAGTTTGATTTCAGGACATTTCCAACAATCTCCCACTTGTACTGGAATCATCTATTCCCATAATCCCTTCGTCTCTATATCTCGATCTGACAAAAGGTAAGATCCACGTCATCCTTATTAAGACAAAATCATGTTCATCGAACTCCGATTTATACTGACAAGACAAACGACTGACAATCACCTCGTTTGAGTGTGGCCACACATTTCTCAGTATCAAATCTTCGATGGGCCCTGAGATATTTGTCTCGTGTTATATAGGAAGGACAAATTCCATCTTGCTCCATCCCTATTCCTTCACACACTTCACGATACGCCCAATCAATGCCTTTATAATCACCAGTTACGGCTGACGTTTGACAAAGTTAAAGCGGACCAATTCACATGTAAGAAAACATGATGAATCCAGGTCTAAGGACTATACTCTATAGTCGTAATGAAAACTCTTATGACACTTATCTAATTATCCTGTAGAGTTCTCATTAGCGGGTCATGTACGATCCTGTGTTCTCCAACACATATCTATGTGATTGACTTTAATACGCTTATTAATGACTTCATGAAACTTAGTCATCAGTCACCTCACATACTAGTCTCACGCGGTTGTTAATGTCCCACTTTAACAACCTTTGACTAGGGACCAACATAATTTATGTCATTAATTACGTATAGGGTTTCATGATCAAGTCAAGTATGACCTATAAAATGTCATAAATTACTTTGGGACTATTATTTAATAACATAATTAAATAATACTGAAACAAATTTCATAACATAACCTTAATATGTCTATATGAACATCATATCATAACTAAAACCAAAACAACTCCCACTGAAAACAAGATCACTTCTCAAGATATCTAACGTCTATATCATTAGTCTGATTCTCATGCGCTCTCTCTCAGCATGTCACGAAGGACACTGCGTCTTGCTAAGAGTAATGCCATGAGATATTGGTATGAAGTCCTTCTTAGAATCATGCGTACTTAACCTGTGTAAGACCTTATCAATATAAGTATCTTGACATAATCCAATTTACCTTGTCCAATCTATCTCTATAGATTCTTATTCCAAGAATGCATGCGGCTTCATTAAACAACAACCTCCCAGCCAAATCTTAACAGACTGAAGTAATGGAACGTCATTTCCGAGAAGGAGTATGTCATCTACATACAGTTCGAGAAATGCAACTACGCTCCCACTAGTCTTCTTGTAAACACAAAGTTCCTCTTCGTTCCTGATGAAGTCAAACTTTTGACCGCTTCATCAAAACGAAGATTCTAACTCCGAGATGCTTGCTTCAATCCATAAATGGATCGACGAAGCTTGCATACCTTCCTAGAAGTTTTAGGATCAATGAAAACTTCAGGTTGTGTCAAGTACACATCCTCTTCCAGAATTCCATTATGGAAAACTGTTTTCACATCCATCTGCCTGATCTTATAATCACGATGAGCGGCATATGCTAGGAGAATCCGAACGGACTTAAGCATAGTGACCGGGGAATAGGTTTCTTCATAGTCAATACCATGAACTTGCTTGAAACCTTTTGCCACCAACCTTGCTTTGTATATCTGAATATTACCATCCACGTCAACTTTTCTTCTTGAAAATCCATTTACTTTCAATGGCTTTTACACCATCAGGTAAATCTACCCAAGTCATACTTGGTTCCGTGACATGGATCCCATTTAGGATTCAGCGGATTTCAGCCAATTTTCGGAGTCAGGGCCCATCATTGATTCTTCAAAATTCGCAGGCTCGTCACTGTCAATGATAGATAGATCATGGGATTTGGTCACGAGAAATCCATATCTCTCGGTTTCGTGACGGATCCTTTCGGATCTGCAAGCTTCAGGTTGTGGTCGTGCACATATCTCATATATATATATATACTTTTACTACGACCTAATTAACCAAGGTTTAAACTGTAGTTAATTAAGTCATAAACCAAAATCAGTATTTTGGTTCGCGATCTGTGTCGATCGATATACCTATGTGTCGATCGACACTACCTCAGAAACTCGCTATTGAATGCATATTAAATATACATTCACCAGATCCTTTGCAAACTCCTGGCACCACAAGTGTAGGTTCTACAACCTTTTGTAGATCCAACTGTTGCTCTTCCTCATCAGGTTGAGCAGTCTCCTGTGATTCTTGAATTTCTTCAAGTTGTACTTTACTCCCACTGTTCTTCCTGGAAAGAAAGTCTCTCTCAAGAAAAACACAGTTCCGAGCAACTAACACTTTTTTCTCGGACCGGTTGTAAAAGTAATATGCCTTGGTCTCCTTAGGACAACCAACAAAGTAGCACTTATCGGATTTGGGTGTGAGCTTGTCAGCGATTAAACGTTTAATATAAACCTCACAACCCCAAATCTTCATAAAAGACAAATTAGGAACATTTTCAGTCCACATCTCATGTGGTGTCTTTGTAACTGATTTGATGGAACCCTATTTAGTGTAAACGCAAACGTTTTTAGAGCGTATTCCTAGAAGGATAATTAAAGATCTGAGTGACTCATCATTGATCGAACCATATCTTAATAAAGTCTGATTCAGGAGGAGTGACTTGTGAAACATTTTCACAATCTCTCGTATGATCACTGAATTATTAGCTTAAGTATCCACCTCCACGATCTTATCATAGATTTTTAACACTTTTTCCAAGTTGATTCTGTACTTCATTCTGGAACTCTTTGTACTTTTCAAAAGATTCCGATTTATGTCTCATTAAATGGACATAACCGTACCTACTGAAATATCAGTAAAGTTAATGAAGTACTGAAAGTTTCCTCTAGCACTTGTGTTCATCGGGCCATACACATCCGTATGTATAAATCCCAATAAGCCACTGGCCCTTTCATTTTGTTCATTCGCGACTTGTGTTAAGTTTAAAAGCCCATCACTATGGAGCTTCTGAATCTGTTTCTTATTTATGTGATCCAAACGACGATGCTAGAGAAAAATTTGATTTGTACCATTTGACTAGAATCTCTTGGTACTAATGTTATAGATAGACACGCTTTAGAATATAAAGTCCATTCTCTAATTGACCGCTACCATAAAACATATCATTGTAATCAAATGAATAACCCTTATTCTTAATTTGAAAACTGATATCCTTCCATATCCGAACAAGGAATAGAAAAATATCTGCTTATAGCAGGTACATAGTAGCAGTTCTTAAGTTCAAAAATGTGCCAGAAGGTAAAGACAAATGAATTCCTACGGCTAATGCAACAACTCTTGCTCCATTTCCACCGCGCAGGTCCACTTGTCCTTTCTCCAAAATCCTAATGTTCCTTAGGCCCTGCATATTTTTACAAAATATGAGCACCACAGCTGGTATCCAATACCCAAGAAATAGGACCAGATATAGTAACATTTACTTCTATAACATAAATACCTGAAGAAGAAGTCTCGTACATCTTCTTCAGCTTCTCATAATCTTCCAGGAATTTATTGCAGTTTCTTTTCAAATGCCCATAACCATTACAATAATGGCACTTAACATCTTCAGAAGGACCAGTTTTCACCTTAGGAGCATGGTTAGACTTGCTTGGATTCACAATCGAGCTCGTCTTCCCATTCCCTTTGTTCTTACCAAGTTTCTTAAACCTTTTACCCTTTTGTACCATAAGGACATTTGGGGTGTCCTTCTTGATGCTAGGTTCAGCAGTTTTGAGCATCCCATGCAACTCAGTCAAAGTCTTTTTCAAATTGTTCATGTTGTAGTTCATAACAAAATTATCATAGCTTGACGGCAGTGACTGCAGAATGATGTCAGTAGCCAACTCTTGGCTAATGGGACAATACAGTTTCCCCAAGTTATCAATATAACTCATCATCTTAATGACATGAGGACTAACTGGTCCGTCCTTTGGCAGCTTGCACTCAATTAGAGACTTAATCGTCTGGTATCTCTGAGTTCGTGCCCGCTCCTGAAACATACTTTTCAGGCTAGTGATCATCTCTATTGGCGACTCCACGTTCTCGAATTGCTTCTGCAAATCCGAGTTCATGGTAGCTAACATGAGACAACATACATCGACCGTATCATTAGAATGCTTATCCCAAGCATCCATCTCTGACTGCCAGGCATTGGCTCGGTACTTCTTGGGGAGAACTTTCTCAAGGACATAGTCCTTTTTCTCCTGTTTGAGAACAATTCTCAAGTTTCGATACCATTCCAGAAAGTTAGATCCATTTAGCTTGTCCTTCTCAAGGACGGATCTCAGGGAGAAATTGTTGTGATGGTTTATGCTAGACATAGCTGGAGTAAGAAAGGAAAGAGTTTTAGTCATGATGTTCAAGAAATGAGAAATCTTAACTTATTAAGAAGACTCGCATTATATTCAACACAATGTTTCCTCAAAAGAATATAATGATCCAAGACCCATACTTCACTGAAACTTGAGTGAGCCACTCGCTATCGCCCAAATTTCAGCTATCTAGGTAAGCAACAACTTTGCTAGTTATATCCAATATAACTCGTGGTTGTAGATTGGCATCTCATGTCCAATCCACCTGATTTCTCTGGGCTCAAAACGATTTTGATGGCTCAGTCAAGTAAACCAATCTTTTAAGTCATGTAATTGTTGATGCCTTGCACTGCAAAATCATCAACACGATTACCTTCTGCCTTACTCATGTAATTGTGGACACCTCGCACTGCAAGTCATCGCACAATGAAACGAGTCTTGACAGTTGACAAGATTGGAAAGACATCAAGGATTACTTGATATTTAGTTGAGGAACGGAACTGTTTGAAACGACTAATTTTATTAAGTTTTAATAATTCTAAGAGTTGGATTTATTTTGGTTTGGTTCTGTGATTTCAGGTTCAATAACCGAAACCTTTTTGATCATGCATCGACCGACACTACTTTAGTGTCGATCGAAACAATTATACGAAAACCAAATTGCGATAACCGATCAATCCAATTGACTCGGTTTTGACAACCGGTCAGTGTCGATCGACACTACATTAGTGTCGGTCGACACCAACCAAAACAAACCAATCGCAATAAACTGTTCCAAGCGGTTTAACCAATTTTAACCAATCTCGATAACTGGTCAAATCCAATTGAACCGATTATCCTAATCGCAAGGTCTGTGTCGACCGACACAACTCTTTTGTCGATCGTCACAATTAGGGCAAACCTAAATTTCATTCGGGTTTCCATGTTGTGTCGATCGATACCGGATTGGTGTCACTCGACACTATGCAAAACCACAGATTCGTTTATGAACAAAAAACCCTTAAAACGAGAATTCTTTGAACAAAACACAATCTAGCATGCATATATCACATATATCGATTTAAATTCATCTAATTCGAATATCATGTTGTTAGATTCAATAGGATAAACCCTTAGGCTCTGATACCATTGAAGGAATTTCTAGCAGTTCCTAATCCGATTAGGCAACCCTAAGTATAAATTTCAAGCCTAGGATCCAGGGTCTAGGTATATTGAATCAAGGGATCTCGAAATTACCTGGATATTAGCAGCGGAAGATGAACAGGTATTCGAGATTCACGAGCGCCTCAAGTGTTGCGCCTCTACTGGTATCCACACGCTCACAAACTGGAATCCGCCGGGATGCTAGTGCCGGGAGATCGGATCTCTTCGGGATGCCTGTGTTTATGAGAGGTGGCTGTTCTGTGGCTCAAAAGTACTACTCCAGGTCATGCTATATCACATATATATAGACCTGGGAAAACCTAATTAATCACCGGACCGAACCGAGATTAATTGAGTCATTAAATCGAAACATTCTTTCGATCTGTGCCTTGCATCGATCGACACAACACTTGTGTCGATCGACACACCCTCAAAACACGTATATTAATGTGTATCAAATACACATTTGATCATTACATTAATGATCTTTCCCACATGAAGTACATCCAGTTTGCTTAGGTGTGTGACCATGTAGGATCATATAATACTAGTAATGAGTTCACAACTCACATATCACAAGTGGTTTCTAGCAAAACATTATGACCATCTAGAATTGTATGAATGTCTAATCTCGACAACGCAACTATCTCTAGAGTGATTACAAGTGTGATTTCAGGACATTCCCAACAATAGAATCATATATATGAGCATGATAGGATTGACAAGAGAACTAGTTATTCTGATATTGTTAGTTATTACTATTTCTTTTGTTATTGTCAATGTATTTATGTGTACTCTGTTTGTCCAAGATTCCAGTAAAACATATATTGTTTTTGATGTTGACCTAGAAAAAAACATAAACAAATTATTACTAACAACATTTTAATTTATGTGTAGGTATTGGTTTACAAAAGGCAATGGATCTCATTTTAAGACATGAATTTATCTTCAATCCTACTTTAAAAAATCATAATATTTTGCTTAATTAATCCAGAAAACCAAACTTAATTTTTTTAGCCCAAAACATTTCAGTTACCCGCTTTAACTCAACAAATTTCGACTAAGTGTCAAGAAATTCTCGTTTACTACAAACGTAAACCCATATTTTATTTTGTTCTTCCTCTTCTCCAAATCTCATTAGAATCATCTGGCTTATTTTTCTCCAAATCCTCCTCTTTGCCGACCCAACTATAATTGACATCTCTTATTTGATTCTCTTATTCGAGGCTCTCAATTTCATCACTAAATTTTACAGAAACCCTAATTACCCTCTTTATTTCTTATTTGAAACTCTCTTTGATACGATGCATATAGCTAAGAAAGGAGGAATTAAGAGACAAACCACTCAAAACGTCACTTAGAGAGCTGTTCGGACCATCGGCGCCCCCATTACTTTGAAAAATACACCGAGCCATCTACTGAAATGATACACCTTAACGCCGGTAGCCATAGCTTCTCCGACTCAGTCGTCTCAACATCAAGACAAAGACCCATTTATCCCCCAACCGTTAACGAAAACACCCTATGTCTGGGACTATCCACCACCACAACAACTTTTCCAGAACTCGACTACTAGTACACGTGAAGTTGATGCGTTGCTGGTATCAGAAAAGGTCCAGATTAACCAGAATCCTGTTCAGGACGCCCCAACTTCACCAGTTAACCACTCTTGGGCTCAGAGTCATCCAATCTTCTGTAGGTCACAACTTCCTCGACGAATCTCTACCAGTGTTGTCGGATCTCCAGGAGGACACGCTTCAGGGTCTGAATGGTCTGCTTCGGGTGCCAAACAAGGAAATATTTACCACCGTCCTCTCTCCCACAATGACGCCAAACTCAACTTGGTATTGCTTTTTCATATATTTTTTCTTCGTTTGTTGATATAAATTTTTGTTTGGACTTGTTTTTATTTGTATCGGTTTTTCTAGTCTTATGCATATTTTAATGGTATGTTTTTAAACCGTCTAATCTGCTTATGAATCTAATTGTTGGTTTGCTTATGTGTTATGATGGTCCGATGAGTTCGAGTCTCTGATGGTTAAAATATTAATCTTATAGTTATTAAGCAATTGAGTTTAGATGTCTCAATTTAACTACTCTCTGTGTTTTGCGTAGTTCGGGCGGCTAAGCGTTTACAAGATAGTGTTTGTATCGGTTGAGACAGAGTATCATTCTTACGTTCAACCTATTTTTCAGGTTTACTCGTGACAGAGTATCGAAATAGTTCGAAAGATTACAAAAATATTTACAAAAACAAATCGTTAAACCTTACTATAGTTGGTCACGTGTAGCTCGTGATAAAGCATAAAGATACTTCCTCGAGTTTGCGTTACAGTTTACTCCCCTGTATCCTTCACATATACCTTGCTTGTGTTGTTTTCCCTAATGGTATGCTTATTCTATTTGTATTTTAGAAAACCCACCATTGGGATCCCTTGATAAGATGGACAGTTCAACATTATTTCGAGGAGATCTTTCAACAACGGTTGAAAGACATCTTTAGCAACGTGAAGAGTAGTGGAGAGTGGCCAAAATAGATCGACGAGACTCTCTGAAAAACGTTGACCGATATTGGGAAACTTCGGAAGCAAAGGATAGGAGTACGACCTATTACACATGTTTTATGTCTGACCGTGAAGGCCTTGGTCATCACATCCACTTTTCAGGGCCCAAGTTGTACCTAAAATCCAGCAAGAAATGAAAATTTATTATATATTTGTTGTTTATGTTTGTTACAGCATTGCAACTTGAAATTTCAGTAATAATCCTTGTTTGTTTTATATCACTGCATGAAGAGGAAATGGGAAGACTATTGAATGTTGGTGAGGTTTTCATCAGTACACATACAAAGCTATATGGTACGTATGTTCATCGGAAGGCAGAGAAAATCGCTACAATTTTTAAGAAGAACATGCAAGAGAAGTTGTTAGAGCTCGATGTAGAGACTTAAGAAGTTTTGAACGGTGTTGCTTCGCGACCTCGGGACCTCTCAATAGATGAATATAACAACATGTTTCTTCACGTAAATTATTATTTTTTTACAATTCACATTTATAAATTCATGTCAAGTTTTTTATTTAATTGTTTTTCTCTGACTCTTTAATTATAACAGGCCACTAAGAAGGATGGACGAGGATATCTTTATAGAGTTGGACGCCTCAAAGAAATGTAAAAGACATTTGATTCAAGAAACAATTAAACAATATCACTAACTACCAAATTTTAAATTTGACAAATGGAATAATACATCTTATTTTTACGCCTACGAAACAGTCGTCAATTTATCGCACAACGGTCCCAAAGTAGTGACACATTCAAGACCATAATTTTATTTGGATGTCCCGTGTAGTCGTTGCATAGTCGTTAGATTAGTTATTAAACACTCGTAAAATATATTATAACTACATTGTGACTATATAGGACAGTCAGATAGTAGTCGCTAGATAGTGGTTGGATGTTCCTCTTGGCCGCTAAATAGTGGCAATTTTAGGACTACTTTTTGATTATATTATACAGTCACATATTAGTCGGCCATTAGTCACCTAAGTTAACGACTATTTAATGACTATATATCTCCGACTGCATCTGTACTCCCACTTTAGTCGCATAGTTGTCGTCGTCACAGTCGAATGTTACTCCCTATATATTGCGATTGCGCTACGACTAAGCTACGACTATTGCTGTTAAATAGTCGTAACATGCTGACTGTTTTTAAGATTATGCAATTTAGCGACTATGGATTTACAACTACCATGTTTATTCGTAAGTTAGTCGTAAAACCGCGTATAACGACTATTCTGCAACTATAGTGTAGTCGAAAAAACGATGTTTCTTGTAGTGAGAATGGGATAGGTCGTGAAATCAATTGATCCTGAATGGATCGGTTGATTGTGAAGCTCACAGTATTTTTCTGACAAAATGGGATCGATCGATCCCTATGGGACTGGTCGATCCCAAAATTATTGTTTTCTTTTGCTCCAAGGATTGATCGATCCATAAAGGATCGGTCAATCCTGAAATTCTCAACTCCTTTTTGCTTCGTAGGATCGATCGATATGGTCACCAGACCAGTCGCTCCGGATTTCAGACTGGTCGCTCCGGATTTCAGACCGGTCACTCCATCAATTTTTCTCTACTCAAGTAACGACCGGAAACAAAAAAAAAACCATTATGAAACCCATGGTGGCTCAGATTTGCTTTCCAAATATTTCGGAATGAACCGGGTTACATTTGAAGAAATTGAGAAGATGTTCCCAACTCTGAAGGGAAATGAAAGCTTTCTAAGGATCGTTTGAAGGTGGCAGTCTTGTACTTCTAATCCAGCGTGATCATTGAGAACAAGAAGACAGGAAAAGTAGCACCTTCTGTTGAGAGTTTCTTCTTCAGAGCTGTAGATGATCTCGAGATGTGCAAAAAGTTTATGTGGGGGCGTTTGTCATTCGAGGAAAATATCAAAGACATCTTGCACTTCATGGACCATTCTGGAGGAGTGGTGCAGGCTTCATGGGTATTTCATGCATGTATTATTCCTTTGGAGGTAACAATATTTTTATAATCCTTTTAAATTGTTTTTAGTTGTTTTGGTTATCTGACTTGGTACGAAGTTAACTGTTTGAATTCTCTTGTGTTGTAGCTTCTAGCATTTGAGGCCATTCCAGTTCTGAAGAACCATTTCTAAGAAAATGTTCAAGGTGCAGATGATGATTGTCCACGTACGTGCAAGATGAGGCACAAAAACGTTGGGACGAGGGGTTTTAGTATTTCAGATATACATGATAAACTTGGCACTACGAAGGTTAGTAAATATCATACTTATTAAATTATCTTTTCTTAAATTCATGTATAATTGAGGTTGTTATGAAATTGTGTCTTCTTACATTTTCAGGAGATTCAAAGTGTCTGGAGCCATCTACTTAAGAAAAATAAAACAATCTGGTTTGAAGAGCTTTTCAACCAAGATGTGGCTGCTCGTGCGTCTCAGGCAAATGCTCAAGAGGATTGTCATGCTATTCAGGATGCGGTGATAGGTCTAGTTTTAATCCCTATACTAACTGCAAGTGCAAAGTATGTGAGTGTAGTACTTAGGGTATCGAATCCACAAGGACTCTAGGCAACGATAGATTTAGAACAATCAAGATTAAACTAGGAGAAAGCAAATGTAGTGAGAAACTAAAAACAAAGCAGGAAAGTAAATCAGTAGCAAGATCGGTTTGTAGGCAATTAACTAAAAGCGCTAAGTCTAGGGAGTTCTCAGGAAATCAGACAAGCAGATAAATTATTCAGTCATGATCAAATTAAGCACAGTTCTAGAACTCAAACACGGAAATGGAATTAACCAACTTTCGTTGTGAGAATTCTCTAAGCCTAATTGCAGAAATCTAAATTTCCTTGTAATTCCTAACAGATTAAACTAGCTTTAAGATTAAGTTCGATATGTTCACAATTCAATTAAACCAAATTTCTTTGCGAGTAATTCAATTCCTCAACCTAAATAGTTCAGATTCTAAACCACACTTTCGTGTCAATTTAACAACCTAGGATCTAGATTCTAAGTGATCAGGTTAGAAACTAGTGTTAAGCACAATTTAGATTGAAGAACAATTATTGATATGAATCCTTAACTGAATTAATTATATCTAGCAAGTCATAAAATCCTTAATGAGAATAAACCTAACTATGAATCTACTCAGACATAGAATATGAAAACATAATCAATGAAATAATAGATTGAATAAAAGAGAATAAAGAAGTAAAGGGGTTCGAAATCTTCTCCAAAAAGCAGAAAGCAGTACAGGATTAGATCAGCCCCAAGCTCTAAAAACTCTATGCTCAAAGTATGAAAGCGTATCTAAAAACTGATGTAAAAACCTAATTATTTAAGCTAATCATGTCTTGGGGCTTCTTTGTAATTATCAAGAACTTCTGGGCAAAACTGCAATTCCTTCATTCTTCATTAACCGCCGAGCAAAGGCCCATCTCGCTCGTGTGTCGATCGATGCACGATGTGTGTCGATCGATGCATTACTCTGTTTTGGACAGTGAACTCTATCTCTCGGGTCAAAGCACCAAAATGCTCCAAAAAGCTCCATAAACTCCAATTCCGCTCCAAACGTGTATATATCTAATAACACCTGTAAAAGACTCTAAAGAAACACTAAAAGACTCTAAAACACACTTATATCATGGTCTAAAACCGGTAAAAACCATGATATATCAACTCCCCCACACTTAGCCTTTGCTTGCCCTCAAGGAAAACAGAGAACTAAAACATGGTGAAGAGGTCTGAAACTTTCAGAAACTCTTTTTATCCTAGAAGCAACAACACTCAGATTCCCCTTAGTAAGCCACTGAAAGAATCACCTGCAAGACATCAAAACCAACATGTACTTCCCCCACACTTAGCAACTGTCCTAAGTAAACTCCACAATCAATCCAAGCAATTCAAATTCTCCCTACAGACTTTTATAAGCTATTAAGTGGGGTCTCACCTAAGGATTATCGATCAAAGGGCACATGGATTCTTACTTTGTCAGCTCTAGACCACCATACAATCTTTTTCTGGTTCATTTTCTTCTCTTTTCCCTTCCTTAGCATTCTGATTTTTCCCCATTGGGTATCATTTTATTTTTTTATCAGTGCTCTTCCCGTTAGGGGTGTATTTTGGACACATTCCATGAATGCACAAGAGGTAATAGTGTTTGCTACTACTCCCGTGACCACTTCGGAGCTACTAGCTCATCCTCAGTTTATTACTTTTTTTTTTTACTTTATGGAAGGGTAGAAGGGAACCATACTCGGACAGGTTTACAAGCTGTGTCAGAACTAACAAAGGAATCCGACTCAAGGTATACCAAGCCCTTAGGTGAGAAAATTAAGTCAAATTAAGGGTGAAGCCAGTAAAGGATCCTCTTAATACTTGAATTGATATGGGTGTCCTTAGTAGGTTGATACGTGTTGGGTTTTCTAATAGTCATAGATAGTTCCTGCAACTTCATCCCAGTGGTTACTTAAGTTCCTGCAAGTTGTTGTTAACTTCTCAAAAATTCACTGTTTCCTACTTAAACTTGTTTTGACTCAATAAAACAAAAATTTTTGAAAAACGGACTGGCTCTAAGAAAACAGAAGGATCATAGTCAGTACCACCTCCCCCACACTTGAAACACACTGTCCCCAGTAGTGTCAAGCTAAGGATCGGTAAAAAGAAAGAAAATGTTAATGGATGAGTTAAGTTCTATCTGATTTTACCTTTGTCCCTCATGCATCGATCGATACATAAATGTAACGACTGTTGCAAGGCGATTTGCGTCATGTGTCGATCATTGCTCAGGACCGCAACGATCGCTGCAATGCGATTTTCGTGTTGTGACGATCGAGACACAGGACCGTGTCTATCGTTGCATTGCGATATCCGAGATCAGTCAGCAAGTTAGCAGTTAGTCCGCGAGAAATTATCATATTTTAAACCTGCAAGCTGAAAATCAATGCAAACAAGTAGAATCAAAGCAACAGATAGTCTCATAATAAAAACATCATCCAAACACAAGAATCCTAAGAAAATCAAAAGAAAAATGCAAAAGAAAAGATGAAAATGAAAATACAGAACCGATGTCTAGAGAAGCCACTACTCTCACTCGTCATCTATGCCATCATAGCGATCAGTACCGCTCGAAGAACTGGGAGTCGGAGAGCGTTGTCTACGTCGACGAGAAGGTCTTGGGTGATGAATCTGCGGCTGTCTTCTGCAAGGTCTACGTCATCTATGTCCCCGGCAACGGCGCCAAAAACTTGATAGGTCTAGTTTTAATCCCTATACTAACTGCAAGTGCACAGTATGTGAGTGTAGTACTTAGGGTATCGAATCACAAGGACTCTGGGCAACGATAGATTTAGAACAGTCAAGATTCAACTAGGAGAAAGCAAATGTAGTGAGAAACTAAAAACAAAGCAGGAAAGTAAATCAGTAGCAAGAACGGTTTGTAGGCAATTAACTAAAAGCGCTAAGTCTAGGGAGTTCTCAGGAAATCAGACAAGCAGATAAATTATTCAGTCAGGATCAAATTAATTACAGTTCTAGAACTCAAACACGGAAATAGAATTAACCAACTTTCGTTGTGAGAATTCTCTAAGCCTAATTGCAGAAATCCAAATTTCTTTGTAATTCCTAATAGATTAAACTAGCTTTAAGATTAAGTTCGATATGTTCACAATTCAATTAAACCAAATTCCTTTGCGAGTAATTCAATTGCTCAACCTAAATAGTTCAGATTCTAAACCACACTTTCGTGTCAATTTAACAACCTAGGATCTAGATTTTAAGTGATCAGGTTAGAAACTAGTGTTAAGCACAATTTAGATTGAAGAACAATTATTGATATGAATCCTTAACTAAATTAATTATATCTAGCAAGTCATAAAATCCTTAATGAGAATTCCTAAACCTAACTATGAATCTACTCATACATAGAATATGAAAACATAATGAATGAAATAATAGATTGCATAAAAGAGAATAAAGAAGTAAAGGGGTTCGAAATCTTCTCCAAAAAGCAGAAAGCAGTACAGGATTAGATCAGCCCCAAGCTCTAAAAACTCTATGCTCAAAGTATGAAAGCGTATCTAAAAACTGATGTAAAAACCTAATTATATAAGCTAATCATGTCTTGGGGCTTCTTTGTAATTATCAGGAACTTCTGGGCAAAACTACAATTCCTTCATTCTTCATTAACCGCCGAGGAAAGGCCCATCTCGCTCGTGTGTCGATCGATGCACGATGTGTGTCGATCGATGCATTACTCTGTTTTTTACAGTGAACTCTATCTCTCGGGTCAAAGCACCAAAATGCTCCAAAAAGCTCCATAAACTCCAATTCCGCTCCAAACATGTATATATCTAATAACACCTGTAAAAGACTCTAAAGAAACACTAAAAGACTCTAAAACACACTTATATCATTGTCTAAAACCGGTAAAAACCATGATATATCATGCGGCAAGGATGCATGAGGCTGGGAAGCATCCGGAAGAGACTCCTGCTGCTGGTAATGCTGTTGGTAATGCTATTGATGTGCAGAAATTAATCAAGGGCGGATTGTTTGACATAGAGTGTCGACTAGTGATAGTTTTTGAACATAGGTTTAAGGAATTATATGAGAAGGTTGATGGTAGATTATCAGCTATAGAATCAGAGGTGAAAGACTTAAGAGGTAGACTAGATGACAATGGAGTAGGTAGTTTAGGTGGGGGTGTGAAGGAGATGGGCCCAAAAGAGACCGAGGAGAAAGCCGATGATTGTGATGATCTAGAGGAAATGGTCAAAAACATGGATGGTGGTGAATTTGGGGATGGTGTGGATGTTATAGGCATGGACGGTGAGGCTAGTGGTGCTAAGGAGAAATAGGAAAGAAAGGGAAGAAATAGAGCCAGTAAGAAGAAGGGGAAGAAAGGCAAAGAGAAGAAGTAGAAGAAAGGCTAGAGAAGAAGGAGAAAAAAGGATCCGAGTAAGAGAAGAAAGGAACCGAGGAAGATATGGAAGGAACCGAGCAAGAGAAGGAAGAATCTGAGAAGAAAGAAGAAACAAAAGGAACGAAGAGAGCGGTAGAACCAATTGAGGAAGCGCCTATAAAAAGGGTGAAGACTATAAAGAAGGGGAAGGGGAAAGGGTCTACAATCGTGCATAGAAGTCCCGTGATTACTAGGAGAAAGAACGTGGAAACCAACCCAGCTGATGATGAATCGACCCAACCAAAGTGTAGGTTAATGTTTGAATTATGCCATCTTGTAGAACTTAAGTTATGTTTGATGTATGGTCGGATTTGAATTATGTTAATTTTGTTTTGTTTGAATTATGTTTGAATACTTTGGTTTGAATTATGTAGAACTTAAGTTATGTTTGGATATTTTGGTTAAAATGTTATGTTTACTTGTTAAAAACGTTTTTTATACTTTGGTTAAAATGGTAAAACTAAAAACAAATTTGCATTAACAAATTACTAAGTTTTACCAAATTATGCCTTGTTTTACCAAGTTATGCATTATTTTACCAAATGCATAGTTTAACAAAAATACTAAGTTTTACCAAATTATCCATTGTTTTACCAGCCAGATTACATCATTCATTCCAAATTTTTACAAATGCAATTGGTTAAACCATATGAAAATAACACAAGCAATAAGTCTTACTAAAAATTGAAATAAAAAATAGAAATGAATCATAGAAATCATACATAGATAATTAAGTCTTAGGTATCAAACATAAATAATTAAGTCTTAGAAATTCAAACTAAACCACATTACAATCCAAAAACACCTCTCACAGCAGCCACCAACTTCTTTAGCATGGCAATCTCTTCGGTATTACTTTTAATCTCCTCTTGCATGCCTTCAATAGTCTTGAGCTGCTCATAAACCTTGGTCAGTAGCTTGTGAATCTCCTCCTCGACACCAACAACCCATGGTTGACGAAAGTGGAGTCCATCGTCCTATAAAAAAATACCCAGAAAACTCATAGTTGCACCAAAGAAATCACTAATCACTAAATCACTATGCTAATTTGAAAGTTACCTTGAATTGGTGGAAGTAAAGTACCTACTGCCTGGTAAAGTATCGAAATCTCTTTGATACTTTGGAGTTTTACAGACCTCATAGACAATTCGTCCACCACATGGACATTTCTTTGGAATTACGTATTCGGCATCGTTGATGGCGTCGAGGAGCTCTTCATGAGCCTTCAACCACTTCATCTCCTTATTGTGCCTTTTCTCCTCTTTGTAGGGATCCTGAGAGTAATTCTCCATACTCAATCTGAATTGGAAGGCTGGAAGGAGAAAGATATCGAGATGATTTTGGGTCGGATGCTAATGTGAGAGAGAGAGAGAGAGAGAGAGAGAGAGAGAGAGAGAGAGAGAGAGAGAGAGAGAGAGAGAGAGAGAGAGAGAGAGAGAGAGAGAGAGAGAGAGAGAGAGAGAGAGAGAGAGAGAGAGAGAGAGAGGTTTTTGAGAGAGAAGGAGAAACCGAAAATGAGAGAAAAATTATATATGTGGGGGGTTTTGTAAAAATGGGGGAAACTAAAATTTTTGTAATTTTTGGGCGGGAATTTTTAAAATTTGTGGGTGGAAACAAAAGTTTTACCATGTTTACAGTTATACCAAAAATTGAAAAGTTGTACTTCTGTCAATTCTCAATTTTAATGGTTTTATTCTAGCCTTAATTCAATTATTTTGGTTATACTGATGATTTATGGCTATTTATATGCATTGTAAATAATTTTATGCAATAATATTTGAAAATACATATATTATCTGACTTTTGTAAATATAGATGGTTAACATCAACAAATAACTCTTAGAAGTATATAATTTTTTATGTTTAACATATAAACTTACAATAAATATCTTTAAAATTGTGCAAATGTTCAGTTTGTTTAAACAAGAGGTATCTCGTTTGTATTGTATTGTAATTGTTATATTTAACATTATTATAAGAAATTAAATATTGCAAACGAATTATAGTTCTACAAATCTTAGTTTTACCAAAATTTCCAAAGTTACAACAAATGAAAATTTGAAGAAACACAAATACAACTAATTTTGGCTCACATCCTCTTGGCTCCCATTACTGCATTGAGACCATCTCGCCAAGTTCCTTCTTGCCACTTTCTTGCTCCTTCTCTGTGATGGTTCCCCAACTGACGGATACCTAGTTTCTTGAACTCTTCCCTTTCTTTTCGTATAGTTCGGAGGTAAAGCGTACAATTTTCTGACCTCTTCCGGAACAATCCACTCAGACATATGCGGAACTGGAAATATTGTCCTTGTATAAGCCAAAGCCCACAACTCTACCATGTAATAAGGCGAACACAAACTATACAAATCCTTCAATTCCGTTGGCCTAATTTCCTGCTTCAAGAATTTAGTAGTAGCAGCTATTGCATGGACACATGGGTACCTGTCAATATCAAATAGTTTGCAGCTTTATGTATTATGTCTTAAATCCACCACATAAGTAATTTTGTCATCTCCAACAACACCATATTCAAGCTCGTATGCATTAGTTTCTATCATCATAAGTTTGGATGCAATCACAATTCTATCATGCAATTCAAGGTCCACAAGAGGCACCAATTTTCGTCCGCGTGATCCATCAACATAATCTTTCTTATGACTGTTATACCACTCAGCAAATTTTGCAACAATTGCATCGATCATAGGTAGTAATTGATACTTTTTGACCTTCTTGAAAACTGAATTTATAGAATCTACACAATTAGAGGTGTCTATGTTGTACCTTGCACCGGGAAAATAACACCTTTCCCTTTTCTTCACTTCTACACTTTTGTCAAGATATGCAGCTGCTTGAGGATACATGTTCCTAAAATCACCATATTGTCTTAGGAAATCAGCCTCCGTGTATAACCGAGCAATTTCCCTGAATTTTTTTTCAACTTCATCTTTTTCACATTTTTTTCATTTTGGCACAGATGATTGATGCAATAACCATGTTCCGAGAGAGGGTATACCTGAGCTATTTCCTTTATGAGACTTGCATTTCTGTCAGTAGTAAACACCAATTCACGACTATCCGGTCTAACGTTTTCAGCGTATTGAAAAACCACCTCCAACTTTCATCCTTTTCACCATCAACTATAGCAAAAGCAATGGGTAGTGGTGATGATTCGGATCCTGCGTTGTGGCAAAAATTAGAACACCTCCATATACATTCTTAATGAAAATTGCATCAACAATGAGCCCTTTCCTCATCGCTTGAAACCCTTCAATGGAAGCTCCCAAAGCCACAAATAGGTACCATAACTTTTTTTCTTCATCTAAAAGCAAAATTGTTTTTGTTCCATGACTCACCTTGAAACCATCATCTGGACTACCACGGATATCAGTAATAGCTAGGTTTTTCCCTCTAAAATCCGTAGAGTATGACAATTCCACACCGGCTCTTTCTTGGACAAGCTTCATGATAGTTTTAGGACATGGAGTATCGAAGTTACTGGGATAGCCTTCATTCATGATGCTTGTAACTAACCGTGGTGTAGCTTTCCTCTTGTTGCTTATACCATTTGAACTTGTCCGAGAGCATGAATGCATCTTCGTGTATGTTCTAACCGAAAAATGGTTGAACTCGTAACCTTTGCATCTCTCAAATGTCATTTACAACCTTCGCCTCATGGCATTTCACCACATATCGATTCATATCTGAATTGACTATTAAAATCCCAAAAAAAAATCTCATTTGCGGCTCTATCAACCAAATACTTTACATCTTTTTTACATTTAAATTCTTGACCTATTTCCAAACTTATACCATCTTCCCATTCATCTAAACGCTTTATCTCTTCCACAACCCGTGGAAGCTCAACTAATTCAACCATATATATCATGCATATTGTCATGTTGTACAATATCACCATTTCCAATATCAACATTCTCCAACGGCTCAGTCGGCTCATGAGGTTGTTCTGCTGATTCCTTGCCAGTAACAGGAGTAGCATCACCAGAATTAATTACCTCAATATTATCCTGACCACTAGAAATAAGCTCACCATAACTCCCACCATCTCGTTTGCCCCTCTATACTCTTGAAAGTTGCTCGGTGGTCGGAAATATTTCCAAATATGTGACAACCTCTACATGCAAATCACTTCTTCGTTGCTATTTATCCACAGATGTTAGATACACATAACATCCTCGTCATCAAAAATATATGACTGCCTTTTTGAGGTTTCACTACCAATGGAATATAACTCAAATTCAGCCTCCTCGTAGAATCATCTATCGAAATCTTTCTGCGTATCCTATCCACTAACAATAAAAATGTTATCTACTACTCCATAGATGATGTCTTAAACAATATACCATACAACCGAGCTTCTCTTGGAATCCATTCATAGTCATCTCCGGTCTTTGAATAATGTCCTTCGTAATCAAAATGTATGTTTTTGAAAGGAGAACCCATCCTCTTCTGAAATGACATAAAAATATGCATTATGCCTCATAATTCAACAGTAATACCAAGTTCTACCAGTTCTACTATTGTAGTATTACCAAGTTATGACAGTTCTACCATGCTATTATACCTAGTTTTACCAGTTCTACGATTCTATTAATACCAAGTTTTACTAAGTTAAGCTACTTTTTTAAGACAAAAAACTATAACAAACATACGATTCACAACAATTTAACCACTGATTTCAATGAATTAACAATTCAATTGCCTAATCCACCAAGAAAACATGATTTCCAACCCAATGTTCATTAATCTCCAACCCCAAATTTTAAATCAAGCTTAATTCCCCCAAACTAGCTTCAGTGATGGATATAAGAGTTCAATTCACCCAAAGTAGGGATTTAAGATAAAAACGAGAATAAAGAGAGGAGAGACGACAAGAAAGGAGAAGAACTAACTTGGGTTAATCCGGAATCCGAATAGAAGCGGCTGGTATGGGAGAATTTGGGTAGAATTTGGGGAGGGATGAGAAGGATTCGAACACGACGTAAGAAAAGAGAAAGGGGAGGCCCCAGAGAGGCGAGAGGAGTTGTTATGTGATTGGTTGATTTAATTGTATTTTTTATTTGTTTATTAAATTAGTAAGGTAAAAATAGAATAACATTAAAAGGGTAAGAATATAGAGTATGGTAAATTAAGTAAAAGTATGCGCGACTTGACTTTAAGTCAAGGACCATATGAGAACTTGACCCTTAATATGTTCACAAATCACAATAACATCAATTTTCGCAGACTAAAGAAAATTTGCTCATCTAGTTTTATTTCGGATATCTAACCAATTGTCATTGCGCTAAATATCCTAAGATCTTAATCTAAAGTGGTCAGCTCAAGCCTTAGCATATCACACAACTAGATGCAGACATCAAACAGATAATCACTATCTATGGCTAGTTCATTGATTCATAGATCCTTTGAAAATCTAACCTAACTAGGTTACTACTCAAACATAGCAATAAGAATGCAAAAAATTAACGAGAAGTGCATCCCATATTAAATTAAAAAAATAGGATTCAGATCATCCAGCCCATTCCATTTTTTTATCAAATCTAACTTTTCCTTGTCTTCTATATAATTTCTCTATCTTTTGACAATTTCGTTGTTGATTGTAAATCAGATTGATATCCAATTGCATCCAATCGAGTCCGTTGAAAAACCAAATTGAAACCGAACACCAACTTCACCATTAATATCCAAAACCATTGACCCACCATGAATCCGAAAACGGAACATTGAATCGCCATCAAAGATTTGTATGAGTTCAAAATCAGGATTTATTTCGAAATCGCCATGCAGTTGCCATACGTTACAGTTCCGAGAGTTTATTGTGTTTCAGCACAAAATTAATTTATTTTTCTATTGTGTAATTATTTATATTGTGTTGTTTGTTTTACAAATAGTTGAATTGTAATTAGGTAGACCATAAATGATGTTCTAATTTGTTTTGATTTAAAAAAAATAAAATAAATTTCAATAATATGTGTGCAATTAAACATTATAGTGAAACAAAAGGAGTATATTAGAAGAATTTATAAGAGAGAAAATCAAAACAATAAAATATGCGAACGCAGATTTTTTAGTTTTTGTAAAATTCAGTAAATGTTAATTTCTTTTCTTTCTACTTTCTTTTGCTCTGTGAATCTATCACCAGTAAGAATCGAATATAAAAGCAAAGAACTGTGATTGGGTTATAAAAAATAATTAAAATGAATATAACCTTATCTAACGAATCACAATTCCAAGCTCAGAAACAGCCACGTATGACTCATATCTCCCACTCATATGACATATCTTACGTTACCTCTCCTTTCTTTTCTTCTCTAAGACCAAACTCACATTGACAAACTAACTCGAAGACGAGAGACAAAGGGAGACTCAGAAATGGCTTCTACCTCCGCTGTGTCATTGGTCATGCCACTGACCCAAAACCGATCGTCGTTGGCGAAAACCATTGCCTTCCTCAAGCCACTGCCTTTGAAGCAATCTAAGGCGTCATCCTCCAACCTAGCCAAGCCTTCATGGAGGTTTCAAGTGAATGCATCTAACCTGAAGATGGAGAAGGCTGTGAGAGGCTTAGCTGCAGCAGCTCTCACCGTTTCGATGGTGATCCCTGAGGTGGCTGAAGCCGCAAGCTCAGGTATCTCTCCTTCTCTCAAGAACTTCTTGCTTAGCATTGCAGCGGGAGGCGTGGTGCTTACGGTCATCATTGGTGTGGTTGTTGGTGTCTCCAACTTTGATCCTGTTAAGAGAGGCTAAGAGAGAGAGAGAGAGAGAGAGAGAGAGAGAGAGAGAGATCTGTGTCATTGTAGTATGGTATTGATTTGTGAATTCAAGTACTGTTTCAGCAGTGAACTTTTGCATTCTTCTTCTATAAAATAATATTTTTAGAAAAAATTTGGATACATAAATTAAATATGAGAATTTTGGACATGTATAAATTTAAAATACATAAACTTTAGTCAAATTTAATCATTTAAGGTATATTTGTTTCAAACACCATGTAGCTTGATCTATGCTTGACATATGAAGTTGGATATCATATTTTCATTTGTAAGGTTAGACTAAGGGTTTGTGAATTTTCATCCATATTGTTACATTTGCATATACTGGTTAAGTTGTGACTATATTAAACGAGGTTGATGTTTTTTATAAGTTTTCTATATAATATGATAGTATAGTAATTACCGAAGAAGTCTGACTAAACTCGACCAAATAAGTTACCCTACATGGGAATTTACCCCATATATAAACGAAAGTTACCAAAATTAGTCTGTAAAAGTCATTATCAAATTTCTCTCTAAAACGGAAACACACTCTCTTTCTCTAAACACTCTCTAAAAACTCTCCGAAAATTCTCCTCGCCACCGCCACCGCCGTCGTCATCTTCTTCATACGTGTAATTATCTCTCCTTTTTCGTTTCTCCTGACCAGCCCCTACACTGCCGTCGTCATCTTCTAAGCTCTTCTTTCTGCAAATTTTTGAGATCTATACGGTTTTAAGTCCGAGTCATCCCCTTTTCACATGTACTTTGTCTATATCTGAACAAAAATATAGGTTTTGTATATTATTCATTTTAGATCCATACGGTTTTGAGTCCGAGTCATCCCCTTTTCCGTATGCACTTTCTCTAGATCTGAACAAAACATAGGTTTTATACATTTCTCGTTTTAGATCCATACGGTTTTGAGTCCGAGTCATCCCCTTTTCCGTATGTACTTTGTCTAGACCTGAACAAAAATATAGGTTTTATATATTTCTTATTTTAGATCCATATGGTTTTGAGTCCGAGTCATCCCCTTTTCCGTATGTACTTTGTCTAGATCTGAACAAAAATATAGGGTTTATATATTTCTCATTTTAGATCCATAAGGTTTTGTTTTTTAGTTAGACTGTATTAGAAATCTGAAATTGGATTTGTTTTTGAATTAGACTCTATTAGAAGTCTGAAATTGGATTTGTTTTCGAATTAGACTCTATTAGAAGTCTGAAATTAGCCTCTGTTTACAGTTGTTTTATGGTACACAGGATGGGACGATTCAGTCAGATCCAACGTCGAGTAGTAGTAGTTCATACTCAAGTTCCGCATTTCGAAAACTATCCGGATCATGCAATGGATTTCCCAAGAAATGTTTCTGCGGCCTGGACCCTGTCATGCGAACCTCCACTACTGCCGATAATCCGGAAAGAAGATTCTTTGGATGTCGTAACTGGGATGTAATTGCTATTCTCTGTTATGTAGCCAGTTTTACTTTATCTTTACTTATTATGATGATTATGATGACATGTTCCCCGCGTGGGACAACGATGATGAGGAGGACGACAAAGTTGATAACCTTGTGAAATCAATGCCTGGACAGCTTGGGATTGCGGCTTGGAGGTGGGGTTCTAAACACTAGAAAAGTGAAGGTGTGTTCAGGATCAAAGCTGGCGGTCCTGTCAAGCTTGGGGTTAAGTCTGAGGAAGTTGCGGGTGAGGTTGGTGAGAAAAAGCGAAAGGTTCTGGGAGTCAAGAGGAAGTTGGTAAAGGCTGTTGCTGATGATGAGGATGAGGAAGAAGAGGTGGAGGTAGTGAGTAAGAGACCTAGACAAGGAAAGGCTGGTCCCACGAATGGAGATGTTGATTGAGGATCTGCAAAAATCATTTGAAAGTCGGATTGATGTAATGGTAGATGTTTTGAACGAGGGTTATCGTCTGATGGGTATCAGAGTTGATGATCTTGCCAGGAATGTCAAGACTTTGAACGAAGAAAGTGCTGGATTTGGACAGAAGGAAAATGAGAAGAAGAAAGATTCTTCTAGACATAAGGAAAATGAGAGGATGAAAGCTGGTACTAGAGGGAAAGGTAGTGAGCTGAAGAAAGATGCAAGTGTTGCGGCTGCTGAGATGAATAAGGCCGGAGTTGGTGAGGATGAAGAAGATCAAGCTGAAGATCTTTAGGATCAAGATAAAGTAACTGCTGCTGTGGGAGAAAGAAAGAAAAAGGAAAGGGCTCCGAGGAACCCGAAGAAAATGGTAGTGAAGGTAGATAATCATGTTGCTGATACCGAACATGCACCTGCAGGGAAAGCGAAGGCTAAGAAAGTAGTGGTTGCAGACAAACATGACAAGCCGGCTGAGGCCACCAATCAGATTGCGGTTGATGATGGGATTAGTCTCCAAAACCTTTAAACTCTGAATACAAATAAGGAAAAGAAAGATGAGCCTAAGAGAAGTAGCAGACTTCAGAAGAAATCCCTTAAGGGGAAGTAGCTTCTTAGCAGTATGAATAATCTTGATTGTAAAGATATGAGCATAACCGTATTTGTTTTTTTTTCCCTTTGTTTTTGTATTTTCTTTGAACATGGATCCCTGGCATTCGACTTATATTGCATTGGTTTGGTGTGATTTTAGGTCGGGATTCAGAACATATCAGACATCTATAGATGTCTGATACCAGACATCAAGAGATGTCTGACAGTGATGTATTTTAGTTACTAGACTTCTAGTACAGTCTCGTCCTTGTGTGCAAGCGAAGGCAAAAGAGGTTAAACGGAAGGAGAAGGTGAAGCTTGGGTACATCATGAAATGAGTAGTTTGGAGATGTTGATTGAGGATCTGCAAAAATCATTTGAAAGTCGGATTGATGTAATGGTAGATGTTTTGAACGAGGGTTATCGTCTGATGGGTATCAGAGTTGATGATCTTGCCAGGAATGTCAAGACTTTGAACGAAGAAAGTGCTGGATTTGGACAGAAGGAAAATGAGAAGAAGAAAGATTCTTCTAGACATAAGGAAAATGAGAGGATGAAAGCTGGTACTAGAGGGAAAGGTAGTGAGCTGAAGAAAGATGCAAGTGTTGCGGCTGCTGAGATGAATAAGGCCGGAGTTGGTGAGGATGAAGAAGATCAAGCTGAAGATCTTTAGGATCAAGATAAAGTAACTGCTGCTGTGGGAGAAAGAAAGAAAAAGGAAAGGGCTCCGAGGAACCCGAAGAAAATGGTAGTGAAGGTAGATAATCATGTTGCTGATACCGAACATGCACCTGCAGGGAAAGCGAAGGCTAAGAAAGTAGTGGTTGCAGACAAACATGACAAGCCGGAATGTGTAGGAACGTTTTTAGCAGAAGTACAGTAAAAGTGCTAGGCATTTACTGTACTTAGAGAGAATAAAAGGTTTAGCCACTGTGCATCGATCGATGCATAAGGTGCAACGATCGATGCAGTGCGCAAACACCGACGAGTTAATTGGTATTTGGGCCAAATGGCCCAAACGGAACAGGACGAGTTTTGTGTCATAAAACTCGAGTTTCAGACTGATTAACCCTAACACTGGAGCCGAAAACTCTCTCTCTCTGCGCCGAGTTCCCCTTGTGGTCTAGCAGCTGTTTCCTGTGAAAGCGTGTGTGAACCTTTGGAGGATTCATCCCTCGGTGTTTCTCTGATCTCAGACATACCATCTTCTTCCGCTGCAATAACAGGTATAAGGTGAGATCATCATTTGTTTCTATTCTGAGAAGAACCTAGATCGCATGTTTAGGATAATCTGAATCTGGAATTGAATCAGGATTCATCTAAACGTCCCAACAGTGGTATCAGAGCTAATGGTTCTGGTTTTTCTTGTTTAGAAGCTTGTTTAGGATTGTTTAAAAGTGTGTTTTTGAATCAATTTACTGATAAGATTAAAACACTTAAGACAAGAATTGAATCCTAAACAAACAGTTAAAAAATCGCATGACCAAGCTATATTGATTTGGTATGCGATCGAAACTGATCTTGCATCGAATGAGATCGCATTGCATCGATCGATGCAATGCAAGGATCGATCGTTGCAGTCGCGAGAGATTGACCGCGATCGCATGGATCGTTCGAACGATCGCATGGATCTCGCGAAAGTCTCTCGGCCAAACCTGATAACCGTTCGTGCACACGTGAGAGCATCGATCGTTGCAGGATCGTTGAACGATCGTTGCAGGATCGATGCTGTGAGCATCGATCGATGCGGTTAGGGTTTCGGCTCGGTTTAATTTAATTAAAATTGATTCGTTCTGGTTTAATAAACAGATTTAATAATTTTATTAAGTCTGGTTAAACCGGGATAAGAAATCCAATGTCGAAAGAAATATTGGATTTAGTGCCTAAACCAGGAATTTCTAATTTGATTTGGTTGGACCAAATAAATTGAGAAATTCCGGTTTAGTAAATAACCGGTTGACAATTGTGGTCATCGTAGTAATTGAAACTTGGTTAGACCAGTTTTAATGAACCAGACCGGTTATGTCAATTAATTGGACAATTGGGTCATGTCTTGGACATAGACCAATTCTTGGGCCTCGGGCCAAGAAGTTAAAACAATTGGGCCAATTATTTGAGTCTTTCTTCAGATAAATTTAAAATTTATTTTATAATATTATAAAGTCGATTTTAAATTAAAGTTTCCAAAATTTTGAAATTAGAAAGTTTCTGAATTTGCGGGTTTTGGATTTTAAAGAAATTTCTAAAGTTAGAAAGTTTCCGGTTTTAGAAAGTTTCCAATTTTAGAAAGTTTCCAAAAAGTAGGTTTCCAAAATAGAAAGTTTCCCGAAATAGTAATCTTCTATTTTGGGAATGAATTTTAATAAACCTACGAACCTCAAATAATATCAAGCGTTGGATGTCTTGTCCAGGCTATGTCAGCTGTCGAAGCCCATTCAATTGTATTCATGGCCTTACAGTGTGAGGGTGTCTGCTTTTGCGTGGGTAAGACGGTTTGTGATTCATAAATGTCATTGGGAGTCCCAGACATTAATGATTACATGACTGTATAGTCCGGTTTTCTTGACTAGGCCATCGGGAGTCCCGGGCCTTGAGACATCAGAGTGGATTGGGCCTCGGGCCCAGATTCACAACCAAGAGTTATATCACGGATATAATTAGCCGATATAGGGCTTACCGATATAAGCTAAGGTTTGGTGACGGCCAGTGGCCCACTTTAATCTTAGTTATATGTGGATCTTGGAATCATTATATTCTATTGAGGGTAACTGATGTTATTGAATATAATGCATGATTAATCAAATTATACTTTAATGCGAGATTAATCATTATGAACATATAACTAATAACCTTTTTATTTATATATTTCAGATATGACTACTACAAGCACTCAAAACACATTCTCGATCCGGTCTGTTCTCGAGAAGGAGAAGCTGACTGGAACGAACTTCCTGACATGGTCAAGGAACTTGAGGCTGGTCCTCAAGCAGGAGAAGAAGGATTATGTCCTTCGAGATCCCCTCCCCGAGAGGCCTCTTGCCAATGCTGCCAGGACTCTGCACAATGCTTGGGAAAAGCATTCGTCAGATGAAAATGATGTTTATTGCCTGATGTTGGTGACAATGACTCCAGAGCTGCAAAAGCAGTTCGAAAGTGTATTGTCTCCAATCGAGATCATGGCAAGCCTGAAATCGCTTTTTCAGGAGCAGGCTAGGACCGAGAGGTTCCAGACAGTTAAGAACCTCTTGGACTGTAAGTTGGCTGCGAATGCGGCAGTGAGTCCTCATGTGTTGAAGATGATGGGTTATCTCGATCATCTTCACAAACTCGACTGCCCAATCAGCCAGGAACTTGCCTGCGACATCATTCTGCAGTCTTTACCTGCAAGCTATGATCAGTTCATTCTGAACTTTAACATGCATGGCTTGAGTAAGACACTGCCTGAGCTTCACGGAATGCTCAAGACTGCAGAGCCCAACTTGAAGAAACCCGCCAAGGACCCCAATGTACTTATGGTACAAAAGGGCAAGGGGTTTAAGAAGTCTTCTGCTAAGGATAAGGGAAAGGCCAAGGGTGTCCAAGTCGCGGACAAGGACACGCCAAAGCCCAAGCCCAAGTCCAAGGCTGGGCCTACTGACATGTGCAGGTTCTGCAAAGAACTGGGGCATTGGAGAAGAGATTGCAAGAAATTCCAGGAAGGTCTAAAGGAATTAAAGAAGAAGACTTTCGAGACTTCTTCATCAGGTATTTTTGTTATAGAAGTTAATACAACTACTTCTGATAATACCTCATGGGTCATGGATACTGGTTGTGGGGCTCATATTTGTACTAATATGCAGGCACTCAGCAACAGTAGAAGGCTGAAGCAAGGACAAGTGGAACTACGAGTTGGGAATGGAGCGAAAGTTTCAGCACTAGCTGTAGGAACTTACTTGTTGTCTTTACCTTCGGGATTGATTTTAGAACTTAATAATTGTTATTTTGTACCTGCTATAAGCAGAAATATTATTTCAATTTCTTTGTTGGATTTGGAAGGTTATGATTTTTCAGTTAAGAATAAATTATGTTCCTTCAATCGCAACAATTTGTTCTATGGTTCTGCCCCTCTTACGAATGGGCTTTACATACTCGATCAATCCGCGCCAATTTATAACATTAATACAAAACGGTTTAAACCTAATGAGGAAAACCGAACGTTTCTATG
The DNA here is from genome assembly GCA_030180135.1 of Orychophragmus violaceus. Taxonomy (NCBI): domain Eukaryota; kingdom Viridiplantae; phylum Streptophyta; class Magnoliopsida; order Brassicales; family Brassicaceae; genus Orychophragmus; species Orychophragmus violaceus. Next base: position 63,556,239 of record CM058240.1, on the reverse strand, counting down.
GCATTGTCGTTTAGGGCACATCAGCGAGAAACGCATCAAGAGGCTCCATTCAAATGGACTTCTTGGCTCATTTGACTTTGAGTCATGTGAGAAATGCGAATCCTGCATGATGGGCAAAATGACACGGGCCCCCTTTAATAAACCTAACGAGAGGGCCAGTGACTTATTGGGCCTGATACACACTGATGTGTGTGGCCCAATGTCCACTAATGCAAGAGGAAACTATCAGTACTTCATTACCTTTACTGATGATTTCAGTAGGTATGGATATGTTTATTTGATGAAACATAAGTCTGAATCTTTTGAAAAGTTCAGAGAATTCCAAAATGAAGTACAGAACCAACTTGGCAAAAGCATTAAGGCTCTTCGGTCCGACCGAGGAGGAGAATACTTAAGCCAAGAATTCAGTGATCATCTGAGAGAGTGTGGGATCGTATCCCAACTCACTCCTCCTGGAACACCTCAATGGAATGGTGTGTCTGAGAGGAGAAATCGGACCTTATTGGATATGGTTCGATCTATGATGAGTCACACAGACCTTCCAATATCCCTTTGGGGATATGCTCTGCTAACAGCAGTGTTCACTCTAAACAGAGCGCCATCAAAGGCAGTAGCAAAGACACCATATGAATTATGGACTGGAGAAGCTCCAGTGCTGTCTTATCTAAGAATTTGGGGTTGTGAAGCCTATGTTAAGAGATTAATCTCAGATAAGCTTACACCAAAATCTGATAAATGCTACTTCATTGGTTATCCACGGGAAACCAAGGCTTATTACTTCTATCTACGTTCCGAGAACAAGATCTTTGTTGCCCGGGATTGTAACTTTCTTGAGAGAGAGTTTCTTTCTAAGAAAGACAGTGGGAGTAAGGTACTGCTTGAAGAAATTCAAGATGAACAGGATACTGCTCAACCTAATGAGGAAGAGCAGCAGGAGGACCTACAAGAAATTGTAGAGCCTGAACCTGTAGTACCTGAAGTTCGAAGATCCGGGAGGATCCGTCACGAACCCGAGAGATATCAGGGATTCCTCGTGACTGACTGTCATGATCTTTTGATCATTGATGGTGATGAACCATCGAACTTCAATCAAGCCATGATGGGCCCAGATTCCTCTAAGTGGCGCAAGGCCACTGATTCCGAAATGGACTCCATGTCGGTCAACCAAGTCTTTTCGTTGGTTGACTTACCCGTTGGTGTAAAAGCCATCGAGTGCAAATGGATCTTCAAGAAGAAGATTGACGTGGATGGAAATGTCCAGATTTATAAAGCCAGGTTGGTGGCAAAAGGTTTCAGACAAGTTCACGGAGTGGACTACGATGAAACCTATTCACCGGTGGCTATGATGAAATCTATTCGGATTCTACTAGCAACTGCAGCTTTTCATGATTATGAAATTTGGCAGATGGACGTGAAAACCGCCTTCCTGAATGGTATTCTGGAAGAGGATGTGTATATGACACAACCTGACGGTTACATAGATCCAAAGAATGCTGGGAAAGTATGCAAGCTTCATAAATCCATTTATGGATTAAAGCAAGCATCGAGGAGCTGGAATCTTCGTTTTGATGAAGCGATCAAGCAATTTGACTTTATCAGAAACGAAGAAGAACAATGCGTGTATAAGAAAACTAGTGGGAGCAAAATCGTCTTTCTTATTCTGTATGTCGATGACATACTGCTTCTCGGAAACGACATTCCAATGCTGAAGTCTGTAAAGGACTGGCTTGGAAGTTGTTTTTCCATGAAAGACATGGGTGAAGCCGCATACGTTCTTGGAATTAGGATCTATCGGGATAGACCTAAGAGGCTGATAGGCTTGTGTCAAGACTCATATATTGACAAAGTCCTACAAAGATTCAGCATGAAAGATTCCAAGAAGGGCTTCACGCCAATGGTACATGGCACAACGCTGAGCAAGAAGCAGAGCCCTACGTCGGCTGCTGAGCTTGAGCGCATGAAGAATATTCCTTATGCATCTGCAATAGGATCTGTCATGTATGCCATGATCTGTACTCGTCCTGATGTTGCTTACGCATTGAGCATGACGAGTAGATACCAGTCAAATCCAGGTGAAAACCATTGGATTGCCGTAAAGAATATCTTGAAGTATCTAAGACATACTAAGGATAAGTTCTTAGTGTACGGTGGAAGTGATGTGCTTAAAGTCAGTGGATTCACGGACGCAAGTTTCCAGACAGACACTGATGATTTCCGGTCACAGTCCGGTTATGTCTTTTGTCTGAATGGCGGTGCAGTAAGTTGGAGAAGCTCCAAGCAAGACACCGTTGCTGATTCCACTACAGAAGCTGAATATATCGCCGCCTCAGAAGCAGCGAAGGAAGCTGTTTGGATACGAAAGTTCATTATGGAACTAGATGTGATACCAGATGCGGCTGAGCCTCTGGCACTGTTTTGTGACAACAATGGTGCTATAGCTCAGGCAAAGGAACCAAGATCACATCAGAAATCCAAGCATGTTCAAAGAAGATATCACTTGATACGTGACATCATTAATAGAAAGGAAGTCAAGATCAGCCGAGTTCCGACAGATGATAATGTCGCTGATCCGTTGACAAAGCCACTCCCAAGGCCTAAGCTCGAGTTCCTGACTGAAGCTGTAGGCATTAGAAACATTGAAATGTAATCTAAATTTGAGTGGGAGCTTTGTGAGCTTTATTTTAGTTATTTGATATGTTCTTGTAAAACATTATTTATGTTTTAATGAAATTATTATTTCAAGATTATTTTAACTGTGATGAAATAATCGTTCCAAAATGATATGAACCATTTTATAGGTCATCGAAGTAAATGATTTGATCTTGAGTTATCGAAGTCATTTAGCTTGATCATGAGATCCTATATTTGATAAATGTTTTATATCATCCTGTCCCTAGTCGAAGGTTGTTGAAATTGGAACATCAACAACCGTGTGAGACTGGATTGGTACGTGACTTATGACAAAGTCTCAATGTGTCATAGATGCGCGGCATCAAAGTCAGTACATAGGTGTATGTTGGGAACATACGACCGGACAAGACCCGCTAATAAGAACTCTTCAGGATATTTATATCTGTGTCATAAGAGATTCTTACTACGACTATAGAGTATAGTCCTTAGACCTGAGTTCACATGCATGTGGCTGCATACGGACTGATGTACTTTGATCATTGTCTAACGCTATCGTTCTGCGATAGCTATAAGGACCTTGTTTGGGTACATCATGAAATGAGTAGTTTACAGTGATGGAACAAGATGGGATTTGTCCCTCCAATATAAATGGAGTGAATATCTCTAGGCCAATCGGAGATTTGAATACTGGAAAACGCATGGCCATGCTCAAACGGACTTTCCCGAGTCGTTTGGATTGTCAGTATCAAATCAGAGTCCGATGAACAAGATTAGGCTTTATAAGGATGACACTAATCTTGCCTTATGACTAATCGAGATATTGGGACAAAAGGATTATGAATACAGAGATTCCAGTACAAGTGGGAGATTGTTGGAATTGTGTCCAGTAATCTCGGTACTGTCTCTAGAAAGTAAGAGTATGTCAATGATCAGACATAAGTCATATAATACTGGGGGTCATGATGGCTTGCTAGAGTCCGCTCATGATCTATAAGTCTTGGACTTATTGCCTTTATTATATGATCCCATATGGGTCACACGCCTAAGCTAACAGGAAAATGTGTAGGAACGTTTTTAGCAGAAGTACAGTAAAAGTGCTAGGCATTTACTGTACTTAGAGAGAATAAAAGGTTTAGCCACTGTGCATCGATCGATGCATAAGGTGCAACGATCGATGCAGTGCGCAAACACCGACGAGTTAATTGGTATTTGGGCCAAATGGCCCAAACGGAACAGGACGAGTTTTGTGTCATAAAACTCGAGTTTCAGACTGATTAACCCTAACACTGGAGCCGAAAACTCTCTCTCTCTGCGCCGAGTTCCCCTTGTGGTCTAGCAGCTGTTTCCTGTGAAAGCGTGTGTGAACCTTTGGAGGATTCATCCCTCGGTGTTTCTCTGATCTCAGACATACCATCTTCTTCCGCTGCAATAACAGGTATAAGGTGAGATCATCATTTGTTTCTATTCTGAGAAGAACCTAGATCGCATGTTTAGGATAATCTGAATCTGGAATTGAATCAGGATTCATCTAAACGTCCCAACAGTCCAAACACAGGTTACACCGAGATATGACCCTTGTGCTGCTCTCACCAGGATGCAAGTGAAGGCACTTAATGATTACAACAAAAGACAGCCGTATGTCTTAACACTCTACATAGACGAGTAAGTTGTATACCTAATCTCTTAACTCGATGTCTAACAAGCGTATTGTTCTTTGTAGGGGTTATCCGAGTAGGACAGTGAACACATCACTCCAATGGTATTATGATCTTCACACTCCAAAGGAATGGCTGCATGACATGGTAAGTATCACTCCAATGGTTGTGAATTAAGAATTCGATTTCAGTCTGGATGTAAATTCAGACTTCCTAAGAAGTCTGGCTGTATATTCAGACTTCCCAAGAAATCTGGTTGTATTTTCAGACTTCCGAAGAAGTCTGGTTGTATATTCAGACTTCTGAAGCTGCCTGGTTGTGTTTTATTCTTTTATAATAACACATTCTTGTCTTGATGCAGCAAATTGATGCCGGGATTGATCTGCTAAGGCTTCGTCAACAAAGCCATCTAGAATGGTTCAGGAGCGAGAGGATTTGCTTCATTGACACACTCCTTCAAGCATTGTGACGTCAACACTATCCATATTTTATTAAGAGCGGTGCAGAAGAGAATAGTTATGCCTCAACTAGAAGGCTTCCTCCTGGTGTTTGGGATTACTATACTGGTCGTCTACCCGTATTCTGCAAATCATTGAAGTCTTCGGGGCTGGAAATTGATTATATCTACACCGCACTGCACATTGGCAGAAATCATTGGGTAGAAATTATGATTTGTATCCCAGATAGGCACGTAACAGTCTAGGACAGCATCCTTATTGAGAAAACTGATGAGTTGGTCGGAGCGGCAATGGCACCAATTTGTGAGATGTTTCCTTATGTGTTGCACGTCTTGGCCCCAACTGATGATGGGTGGCCTTATCCCTTGGAAAGTTACACCTACACGATTGTTAGGAGCAAAAATCTTCCCCAAAATGACCAAACAGGTGACTGTGGAGTGTTCTGCTTGAAGTTCATCGAGTTCCATTCACTTGAAATGGCGTTTCCAAAGTATCTTTGTGATAAGAACATCAAGCAAATCAGGGACATGCTAGCTTTTGACATAATGTTTGAACTCGGGCGAACAGGTGAAGAAGAACGTACCGAGTATGCATTGTTAGACACCTACGGTGAGAAATAGACTTCCGATATCTTTTGGATTCCCAAACAATGGATTTCTTGCATATATTTATCTTTTATAGGTGTAAGAAAAACAAATCCATCTTTTGGCCTACTTTTGTGCTTGTTTAGTTATGTAACAAACTTAAGCACTAATCCTAGTTATTTTTATTACTACGTTTGATGAAATAGAACCCAAACAATTGAGACAAGTTTCAATAACAGACTTCTGAAATACATCCATTACTACGTCAGACTTCAGTGAAACCCTAAAAAATATCAGACTTCAACCAGTTATTCATTAAAATATATCAGACTTCATTAAACCCTAAAACTTATCAGACTTCACTAAACATGAACACATATCAGACTTCAGCAAACCCTAAATCACATCAGACTTCAACCATTTCTAGTCAGCCTCAGGGTGTGGACAACTAGGTTGGTTGTGGCCTGGTTGTCTGCAATTCAAACAACAATATTGCTTGTGTAGTTTCCGCGGTTTACTGCCCTTCTTCTTGGTGATTTCTAGCATAGATTTCTACCTCGACTTCTTTTGTCTTCCAGGCTTCCGCCTCTCTTTCGGCGGAAGGACACACACGGTCTCATGACCAGCTGTGCCAGTTTGGTAAGATGTTGCGCGAGTATGCAGCGTACAAGTAGTTCGTCCTGTAAGATGGACATACAAGGGTAGAAATGTGTAGCTCAAGTTCCGGTGCAGCGCATATGGCATGTGAGCAAGGTATCTTTTCGTAATCCCAAACACCACATTCACACTTCTGATGTTCCAAATCGACAACACAATCCCTATGTCTTCCCTTAACAACGAACTGATATGTATCTACGCGTTCTGCCGTCATCATATATGCATAATATTCACGAATAGCCAGAAAATATTCAACTCCTCGGCTAAATGTTGTTGAGAGACCCATTGCATCTAGGGGCCTTTTACAAAACAACGTCCCTAGTTTCTCTTGTATAAACTCTAAAAGGAAAGATATGGGATATCTTCTTGCCTTGCGGAGTTTATAGAAAGAGGTTTGCACAAGTAAGAACTAGAAAATATTAAGAAAAGCAATACGCTTTCAAACTTCTCCTGTCGTCTGGTAAATAATCAGTCACCAGGAGAAGTCTGATTATAATATCAGACATCCCTAGAAGTCTGCGTAGAAATATTAACTCTGACACTTAAGTTTCAGACTTCTCCGGAAGTCTCGTAAATAATCAAACAGCAGGAGAAGTCTGATAATAATATCAGACATCAACAGAAGTTGGAGAAGAAAATATTAAGTCTGACACTTATTGTCATACCGCACAAGTAATTGTCTCCGCCGAAATGCATGCGTGACCATAGACTCACATCCGCCTCCTCCAGGTAAACAACAAGTTCAGGATTTACCGCTCGTAAGGAATCCATGTTTCGGTCAAAATCATAAATCGTATAAGCCTAAGCCGCGTTTTTCACCAAGTACAGAATATGTTTTCCCCTGAACTTGGTAACTATGTTATTTTGTAGATGGTAATAGCATATCACTTGTTGTGCCCAATGAAAATCTGCTTCACACGCATTCTTGATCGACTCGCATCTATCCGAGACTATGACCAAAGGATATTGGTCTGAAATGCATTCTTTCAGCTTGGTGAAAAATCATTCCCACGAGTCATCATTCTCAGAGTCTACAATTCCAAAAGCCAACGGAAATATTTGAAAATTTCCATCTTGTGCGGCCGCCACTAGCATAACACCGCCATACTTTCCTGTAAGATGAGTACCATCCACCACAATGACTCTTCTAAGAAACGTAAACCCATATATGGAAGCTCCAAATGCTATAAATAGATATTTAAATCTATTCTTCTCATCTAGTTCAAGAGAAGTTATCGTTCCCGGGTTGGTTTGCCTAATTCCATGGAAAAAAGAAGGCAGTCTCTCGTACCCATCTTCCGCTGTTCCTCTCACAATATTTTGAGCATGTAACAATGCTTTGTATGCGGTTGTGTAGCTCATCCTAATCCCAAACTGCTTCTTCATTGTTACTTTGATATGCTTTGGTGTTATCCCCTCAATTATGCCAAAACATTTAGTAAACAACCAACCAATATAAACTGGAGTATAACGTTTGCGTGTAGACATCCGGTCCACCACCGAACATGTATGGGTTTTTAAATAGCTCACCACCCAATACTTGTTTGGTTCGCTCTTCACACACGCTCGAAGCATCCACTTGCATCATTACACACAACATATAGCCACAAAACGTGTCTTTTCAGACTTCTCTGCCTTGAATGCGATTTTATTCATTATCGCTGTCCAACGTAACTCTGATATTAGGTCTTTCTTTCTATCAAAACACTTATTGAGAAAGATACCCTCGGACAAGTCCCTTTTGCCAACACACCGATTACTCGTACCCTCCAACTCATATTTCTTATATTCTTCATCTTCTTCCACATCTACATTTTCATGTTTCACCTTCCCATATAGGGTATAATCAGCATCGTCATGGTAAGCCTCAGCGTGTTTCTTGAAAACATTTTCAGGCACATCCAAGTTACCAACACCATCATTACCACCACCACCACAAACAGAATCATATGAGATTGAGTCCACATCTTCCTCATTCAAGACTTCTTCTTTGTCATCTTCGTCTACATCTTCAGCTTCATATTTTTCATCATGATTCACCGCATCTTCATCTTCCATACCAGATCAGCTCGAGACACAAAGACGGATTAAATGCGTATTAGCTAACTCGACCAAGCTCCTTACTTGCCTATCATTTGTGACATAAACCGGAGGGCTATCCGGATCCATTTGTTTCAAGAGTGCTTACGGCAATGGATATGATAACTCCGCCAGCTCAGTTTCTTTGTCCAGCATATAATCATCTTGTACCATCTCAACAAGTTCTTGATGTGTAGAACCATCACGCAAAGTGATAAACCGCCCTCCTTTGAGATTATCAACCATAAAATGCCAAATCTTGTCTCTCACAACCCATCAGACAGCGGATGCAGTCTAAAATCCATCAGACAGCGTACACAGTCTGCTTTGGAAATTTTTGAACTTTTTGTCAGACAGCTTATGAAGTCTGAGAAAAAGGGTAGTTTTGCAATTGAATTTGAATTATCAGACTTCTCCGAGAAGTCTGACATAATGTAGGGGATAGTTTTGCAATTCCATTTGAATTGTCAGACTTCTCCGAAGAAGTCTGATAATGTTCATACTTCTTATGATGTCTGACAATAAATTCAGACAGCGAGGGAAATCTGATAAAAAAACTTTGCATTTTCGGTTTTTATCCAGTGTTGACCAAAATTCGATTTTCAGATGTCTATAGCCACCTGGCAAAAGTTTGGAATTTTAGATGTCTATAGCCGTCTGATATTTTTTTTCCTTATTTTCAGACAGATTTAGAAGTCTGACGATTTTTCGCTTATTCTGGTCAACATCTGAAAATTTAGGTGAATTGCAGTTTCTACCCCCATTGGTGAATTGCAGCTCTATCAGCGGTGGAAAGTCGCGGAAATGGGGTGATGCATTAGGGCTTCGGATTAGCTGAGGCACCGGCGGAGAGCTTGTCGGCGTAGATCGTGGTGGTGCGATAGGGGTGTTTATCTTTTGAGGCAGCGGCGCGGAGGATGACGGCGTGAAAGCATAACGCTGTGGTAAAGGCGATTGACTCTTCGACGGCACTGAAGTTCTTGGCCTTTGAAGAATGTTCGGCGCGGCTCGCTTCTGACTACCGCCTACGATTCCCTTGCCTCGTCCTTTGTTCACCATCGCCGGAGCACAGTCGCAAATCGTCGGAGCACAGATCGTCGGAGAGGATTTCATCATGATAGGATTTCGTTGGAGAGGAGTCGCGAATTAGGATTAAGGTTATTCAATTAGGATCTAATTGTTTTGGGCCTTAATCGTTTTGGGCCTTAACCTAAAATGTTTTGTTTAGTTTATTAATTAGGCCCAAATTTTGTTTACCACAAACCCAAATACCTATTTATTAAAGAAAACCAAAAATGTCTTGGGAATTCGGGTCCTCGGGTCGGGTACGGATCGGGTCCGTGTCGAGGCCGGGCCGGTTCCTGCTGGTTCCGAGTAGGGTCGGATCTTAGGTTAGCTTACCTGCCATTACCCGTTATTATTCAGATACTAATCGGGTCAAGTATGGTTTTAGGTTCGGAACTGGTTATTAAAATATTTAGTATATATAAATACATATAAATATGATTCTAAATTTAAACTATGTTTAAAATTTTGCATATTGTAGAATTTGAAATATTTTATTAAAATTTAGTACAATTCTTCATCATCTTCATCGTCCGACGATGATACGTTACTTTGAAATTCATCTTCTTGTTCTGCATCTCCAACATCATAATCAAGATCTAATGGATTTACATCTTGTACCACATTTTCGACTTCGATATCGTCAATCGTAGTCAAAAGTACATCATCATCGTTTTCTTGTTGCAAAAGAGTTGGTTCACTAACTTCGTAGTCTCCTGAGATATAACTCCTTGGATTTAATTTTGTAACATTGAGCCATGATTGCTTCGGCTTCTTTGTGAACGAATATGGGATATAGCAAACTTGCTCCGCTTCTGAAGCTATGCATTATCAATACATTGAATTAAAAATACATAAATATATGATATCGCCATATATATACACATACCTAGAACAAATGGTTCGTATTTATTGTATTTCCTCGATGAAAGAACGTCAACAACACCACCATTGCTTCTTCGAGTGCCTCTTCCAATAACAGGATCATACTACTTACACTCAAAAAGTGTAATTTTCAAATCAATTATTCCTTCGTACTCAAGTTGTATGATATATGTTAAGGTCCCGTAGAAATCTGCTTCATCTGATGCATTGGAGTAATTCTGACCTTTGACACATACCCCATAATTACAAGTCTTCCGTCCCTCGCCGTGATTCTGAGTATGAAACAAATATCCTCTTGTGAAATAGATAGGCCATGTTTTAGCTTTATTCACATGTCCATTCACGACCTCTTTGACCCAAGGATGAAAAGGAACTGTGTTCTTCCAGTAAGCAACCTCCATTTAAATATACATTATCATGTGTCCACAATATGTATATACACACAAAACTAGAAAGTTTTTTATGACATACATAATCCTTCACCCAAGTAGCATATTCCTCAGCTCTTTTCACAGCAATTTCTTTTTCTGGGAGTTCTGGATATTTAGCAGAAATATAATCTTCGAACATACTATATATAAGACAAATACATATGTTAGAAATAAAAACACATGTTTACTAATCAAAGTAAAATAAACTCCAAGTTATACCTCTCAAACGGCTGAAAATAATCACAATTTTGCAGAACATATGCATGTGCACATGTATAGTCCTTCTCTGATAACCATACTTGGTGCATTTCGCCACTTGGACGGCCTACGCGAGAAAATATATCAGGTACTCCTTTGACATGATACACTGGGGCTTCAACTTCGTCAAATCTTGTTAACCTATGCGGTGAAAGGTAATTCACATTAAATATATACATATAACATAAATCTACAAATGAAACTAGTTTTAGTGTTTACCTTGATTTTGTTTGTATATTAGCGTCAAAGTAGTGCTCTGAGAAATAATATATTTCGATATTGAGATACGATTGAACAATCGATCCTGCTGCATATCTTTTGTTCTTCGCCTTTCCCTTCAACTTTTTGAAAAACCTTTCAAAAGGATACATCCACCTATATTGCACAGGGCCTCCTAACTCAGCTTCATCAAGGATATGTATAGGCAAATGCTCCATCACGTCGAAAAAAGAAGGAGGAAATATCTTTTCCAAATTGCATATGATCAGAACTATGTTTTGCTTTTGAATTTGGACTCGACTTTTCTGTAAATTTCTTGAACATAAGTCATGAAAAAATGCTCCAACCCCTACAATAATATATAATTAAGAAAAACGATTATTATAAAATACTATAATCTTAGAAATTTGTTGAGATAACCAATGAAAGTATTATTAGTACCTGATAACACAAGGTGGACGTTCCTGTCTAGTAGTTCTGCAAAGATAAATTGAAATAGCCGCTCCATAAAAACATGGCAGTCATGACTCTTCATGCCCGAAAACTTTCTATTAACCATTTCAGCACAACTGGCTAAGTCTGATGAATAACCATCTGGAAATTTAACTGCATGTTTCACACATTCCAATAACTTTTCCCTGGCTTCTGTTGTCAATGTGTAGATGGGGAAAGAAGCTTTACCATCACTATCAACATGTAGGTGTGGTCGATAACAGAATAGTTCTATATCCCTTTGTGACATGATGTTGTCTTTTGTTTTACCCTTAACATTCATCAGAGTAAACATTCCGAGGTTCTTCGGCAAAGTGGGGATGCAGATCTTGAAATTTTTTCCACTCTGCTGCATCAGATGGATGAGACATTTCTCCGTCCTTTGCTCGGTGCTCAGCATGCCATCTCATAAACGCTGCAGTCCTCTCGCTTTGATACATTCTCTTCAATCTGTCAGTAATAGGTAGATACCACATACGACTATATGGTATTTTGGTTCTACGTTTTCTCCACATTCTCTCCGTTCCATCTTTCTGCGCCACAAAATTGACACTTATTCCACTTTTCATCCTCTTTCCAGAAGATCATACAATTGAAATAACAAACGTCAATTACATGATACGGGAGACCTAAGTTGCGCATCAACTTTTCCGTCTCATAGTGGGAGCCGGTTGATTGGTTTCCGTCTGGTAAATACTCTGTCAACGCCTCGCACCATGAATCCACGCACTTTTCGGTCATATTGTAGTCCGTCTTGTTTTGCAGGACCCGAGCAGCTAAGGACAATTTAGAGTGACCTTCACGACAACCATCGTATAATGGGTTTTTCGCCCCTTCTAACAAGTCGTAGAATTTTTGGGAATGGTTACGTACCGGTTCTTCTACATTCGGACAACTATCATCATGATGATAGTTGTCAAAGCTCACGTTATCGCGAAACGCATCATTCACCATATCCACATATCTATCTTCTACGACATTATCCGAATGCGTCATATTATCATAACTTGGTCCTAAAGCCGAATCAATTTCTTCTCCGTGCTTATACCAAATATAATAATCTTCCAAAAATCCTCTACTTAATAGATGATTCCAAATTTTCTTCCCCGAAATAACTTTTTCGGTTTTGCAGAACTTACAAGGACAGAAAAACCTACCTCCATTATTTAGCGCAAAGGGCTGGTTACCTGCAAAACTCATGAATTGCTCAACCCCCATTTCGAACTCTGCTGAGAAATTTTTCGTCTCTTGATTCATCCTATTATACATCCACTCCCGAGAATTATAATAACCCGACATTTAGTTAAATTTTTTTTTTGGTTTCTTTGATGCGTTTCTTTTCTTTGTGATTGATTTTTTTGTAAGAAAGGAGCAAGAAACGTTTTGTTAAGAATACCAGTAGCTACTTATCTGATAGGCTGGCTCATTACAGAAATGAGGAAGAGGAAGATCGTTGTCCTATATATATAGATATTTGCGACTGATTAGTGACCACTTTTGCGACTGTTTTGCGACTGCGACAAAAGTTGTAAAAAGTTGTTATAACTAATTCGAAAGTGTATATAAAATGTGCGTATAACCGTTTTCCACGACTATATCCATGTAGTCACTCTTCAGTCGCAAAGAAACGACTGTTTAACGACTGGTTAATACGACGTACATACAGTCGCAGATCAGTCGTAATTTTGCGACTAAAGTACGACCAAACATAGGTTGACGCTTAGCAGTCGCTGATCAGTCGTACTTTTGCGACCGTTTTACGACTAAAGTATCTGGATGCAAAAGAGAGACTAAATTACGACTGTTTTTTCTGTCGTCGCTATTATGTCGTTGTATAGTCACAAATCGGTCACTTTTTTTGCGACTATATATTCAGTCGCAAAATTTAGTCCCAAAATCCCAGTTTTCTTGTAGTGGCTATAATGATGTTGAGAGGTTGGAATTGGCTTCTCGGCGTTTAACGGAAAGAGCGTTGCACTGGTTCAACAGATAAATGGCAAAAGCACCATTCTTGGATTGGTCACAATTTACTGACAGACTCATTGATCGATTTTCATTGGATACAACCATGGGCGGATTTACAGTGATAGTGGGGGCATGTGGCCCCCGGTAACGATAAAAACTGTTCCGTTATAGAAGAAATTGTTGATCTTTGTAGATAATTTGGCAAAATTGCCCCCTGTTAAGTCATGCGTATCGAGTTCAATACCCTTTGTTTGACGCTTTTTACTTTACGTTATAAAACGATTTGACGCTTACTTTTTACTAGTTAGTTACTACTATTAAATGCCTTTTTCTTACCTTTTCTTTCATTTATATAAGATTATTTTTCCTTCTTATTAACATTCTTCTTTCCTTTGTTGTTTATATGTCTTTCCATTCTATTTTCAAATTTAGGTTTTAATTTCTTTTTCATTTAACAGCCGGTATTTGATAGCTATTAAAGGGATAATAATAAAATAGTAAACAATTTATTCACTTTTTATTTCATATTTAGTTTTTATTATATGATGACCAAAACAAGTTATATATGATATTGTTATATATAAGACTATTTTTCTTATATATTTTTAAATTAATTTTAATTGTAACCGTGCATTATTGTAATTAATAACATTTGTAAAAAAGTTTAATAACTTTTATAAATATGCCACAAGAAAATTTTTTATTGTTGTTTTTTATTCACAGGTTATATTTAATTATGTTTTCTGTTTAACAAGTATAATATAAATTATTTAATTTTATAATGTTATTTTATTAATATTAATTATATTTATGATGTGCCCCGTCAAATAATTTTTCTGGCTCCACCAGTGGATACAATACAGGTGGTGTTCAATAAGGAACAAAACTCTGATAATGCTCAAGAGACATCATCGATGTGTGAGTTAGAATCAACGGTAACCATGGCGGAGAGGCATGTTTACATTGGAAAATCTGAGTTGCAAGCCACAGTAGGTTCAATGTTGTCAGATGCTTGTGTGCAAAACTCTGGCTTGCCTTCGGAGAGAGCTGCTTTATTAGAACCAAATGAAGCACTTAGATCAACAATTCCACAATTCACAGACCGCTTGTTTGACAGATTTGCAGGGTCTATTGATAGTGAACCAGTTGAGACTTCTCCAGTGACAGATTTGAGATGTTCTTCGCCAACTCCAGATTTTGTTCAAGTGACAAGCTCAAATGGTGCAACAAAACTAATTGACACAAGCTTGATTGATGAGAAATCAAGAGTTAAGAACCTAATGATTCCGGTGATTGATCATGAGAAAGATTCTAGCGAGATATCACCAGTTTCAGTGGTGGATGAAATGGCTTTGAAAAAACAACTAACTATTGGGATTTTTTAGGAAATAGAATTGGGAGTTAGTGAAAAAACAACTGAAACAATTTTGAGAGTTAGTAATGAATTTAAATCTGATTTCGGACTTGATGCATTGTCTGTACATAAAGAGGAACCATTCCATGTTTTCCATGTCAAAGAGGTGGGAGTAAGGTCGCAGCAATCACCATGTTCGCAAGACAAAAACATTTCACACCAATGGTATGTTCGGATGCTTCTACAGGTACAAAGTATGAGGAAGCGGCAAAAGTATCGTAAATCCTGGAAATTTAAGTTCCAAACCGAGGTCAAGCAGAAGAGATTGGAAACTACAGTCTATTTCAGATTGTATGAGGTTTGGATTAGATTACAAAGGAAAGCGGCTCAGAACTCAGGTACAATAAATGTTATAAGGCTTATATATGCAAGTATAAACAGATGAATCTGCAGAGAGTCATGCCACAAATGTATAAACTCAGTGCCACAATGTTAAAAGCAGGAGAACATACATTAGAATGACACCAACAGTTGATATGAGAGGCAACTTAGCTTGTTATGTGGATTCATGGGTCATTTTTAAGTTGTGGGCACAACAGTGTAAAAAGCAACAGTCTTGTAAAAAAGACTGGATGTTCATATACAAAAACCAAGGAGGTACTTGTGGGAAAAGACAAAGAAGTGCTACAGACAAAGACCCTTGGAGGTTTACATACAAAGCAACAAGATGGCATTGTCGTGGCACAAAATCTTGTTCTACATAGCACTGACTGCAGGACTACAACACTTCTGTGTTTGAATGGTTATAAAGTTGAAGTCTCACATAACTCCATTTAGAGACGATTGAAGATTCACAGCTTGGGGACAAGCTGTCTTTGAAAAGGGGGTATTGATAGGTACTAGGAGTATTGCTGACGTGGCACCTGCAACAAAATAAACAGAATCTATTGTTAGGAATCTTGAAGGATATAAAGAGGAGAGTCGAGAGTTAGAAGGGACTATGTTGAATATTTTTGTTGAGTGAGTGAGACGTGATGAGTCTCATTGATTCACGATCGACATGAGATCGTGAATGGAGCTTTAGGTTATGATCGACATGAGATCGTAATTCTCTAACTCTTTGTATCGGTGTTGATTACGAGTAGAAATCTGTGTTTTAAGATCAATAAAGGATATTTGGAGGAAGATAAGAGTTACGAACCTATCACATAGCAAGGCCACTTGCAACATCTCTCCGAATTCAATCATACCATTGTTTTTCCCGAGTTCTCAGTCCACTATTTCCTATATTTTAATTTCTTCATGCAGTTAAACACAAACATACAGCAAACAAGGAAAAATGTTTAATTCGGTTGATCATATCAATGTAATCAAGAAAGTGTGATTATGAGTATCATTACTGACCCATTCTAGCAGAGCTCCTTCCTGGCTTAAGGATTTACCAAACTCAAGAGCTCTCAATCCAGTTATTAGCTCAAGCAGAAGTATACCAACGCCAAACAAATCGGTCTTCTCAAAAGACTTGACATGTGGAGAGATATTCAGGCGCAATGTGGGCAACAGTGCCAAGAACCACAACCGTGGTAGTGACATGAGAATACTCGTGGTTAAGGAGCTTTGCAAGCCCAAAATAACAAACAACTGCTTCGAAGAAATAGTCAAAGATATATTTGTTACCTTGACATTTCTGTGAATGATCTTGGGATCACAGTGCTCATGTTACTGCTCCAATTCCAATCCTCTTCCTCATGTTACAGTCCAATGCCGGTTTAGCTAAAACACATAGTTTATTCGATATTTCATAATCTATAGAATAGTACCATATATTTGTTATTCACAAACCCTTGCCGGCTCTTTGACTCTAGAATTCTAAATAAATGGTGAACTCCAAAGATTATATATTTGGTAATGAACTTTTTGTGGTTAAGTAGAGAAGCAGTTTCAGAAATTAAAAAGTCGTATTTCAAAGCATAGAATCAAAACGTAATAAGTCAAGCATGAGTAGGACAAACGAAGAAAAATTCCCAAAGAGCAACGGAGAAGAAGCATTTCTTTCCAGCACATCTATCTTCTACTTCTCCAAATAGTTGGGTACTCTCTTCTTTCGAAAACTAACAACTGCAAATATCCATCAACGAACATAAGTCAAATGTATATATGAAAGAATGATCTTGAAACTAAGCACTCAAGTAGATTAGGCATTTTATTGTAGAGAGGTGACCAATCAGGCATTATCAGATACCCAAGGAGTTGTCATCTATAAACAAGTTGAAAACATTCAAACATTTCTGTAGATTATTGCTAATAATACATGAAGTTTCAAGTAATCACAAATCCCAAAATCAATTCAAACTGAACAATGTAAGAGTGTCAATAAAGCGCAATCAAAGTATCTAAATTCCAACTCTCATGGGCCGGCGGTAATGAAACGCTTGTGAGCACGTTCTCTAGGTTTCTTCTTTTTATCTTCCTTCACAACCTTCAGTGTCTGTCCTCTAATGTTACCGGCACAATCCAAAGATCTGTGTCCTTTGCTACTCGGTTTAAGTTTCACCTAACTTCTTCTGAGGAGAATCTTTAGAAAGCAAGAAGAAAAAAGGTGGGGGGAGACGAACCAGGTACATCTCAGGGCTCTAAGTTGCAAATATCGACCTCAGGGATAATCTGGACGGACCTCTCCAAGCCATCCATCTTCCGTTTCAAGTAATACGAAATAAGCTCGATGTCCGTCGTAGAGAATTTGAAACCAGGGAACGACGTCGAAACAACCATTGACACCGATGTATCCCTAGAAACCTCCGCCGATAGGAAAATTATGTTTTAAATGCTTAAAAAGAAGCAATTACAAGATTTTCAATTAAAAAGAGGCAACATCTCATATGCCCTTATCTGGAAAAAGGTAATATGATCTCATACTGGTAATCGATTATTCCTAAAATTAAATCAAAATGAGAAAAAAAATAGATTTACAATGTTTCATTAAAAAGAGGCAACATCTCATATGCCCTTATCTGGAAAAAATGATCTCATATATCCCTAAATAAAAAAATAATTTACTTTACATTTATTTTTAATGTTAAAAAGTGGATAATTACAAGTTAATCCTGAAGAGATTGATTTTATTACGAAATCATCCACTAGTATCCACCCAGTTAAGTGATTCGATCCAACTCAATCGGATAACCCGTCCAACTCTAAAAAATTAGAAAATTACGATTTTAACTTTACTGAATACAAAGAAAAAAAATCACACTAAAGTTACAGTAATGGATTCGAACTCGGGTGGATACGTGAAATAATAACACCAAAACCACTGCTCTATCAAATTCTATTGTTACTCTATTCAACATATATTACATATAATGTATATTGGCGAGAAGAGATCTATTTAAATTCAAATCAAAATCTGTTTTTTGGATAAAAATCGAGAGACACTAAAAGACATCCTTTTTTTTTTTAAATAGCGCTGATATAATAAAAATTATGGGTTTAAATACAGTTGTCCGCAAATGTACATTTATCATTTCAGTTTCATAATTATATTTTTCGATTTTAATGTAATTGAAGTTGAACCTTGTTATAAATTTTAATGTTTTAGTTGTCCCCATAATTTTCTAGTATTAAAAATCATTTGGAACGATTTTATAGAAAAATTATGTAAAATCATATATTTTACATTTTTCCGGAAAAATCTAAAATTTTCCTGCTTAAAATTTTAGGCGTATTAAACACAGTTGTCCACTTATCCTCATAGTCATACATTTGCAATTTTCGTGTAATTGAAATAGTACCTTAATATAAATTTTAATGTTTTAGTTGTCCCCATATTTTTCGAGTATTAAATATCATTTGGAAGGTTTTCACAGAAAATAGTGTAAATCATGTATTTTTCCTCTTCTCCATCAATTGGAGGGAAAATCTGATTTAAAAAAAAAAATTGGAGGGAAATTCTGAATTTTTCCGCTTAAAATTTTAGGCATATTAAACATAGTTGTCTCCAAATGTACAGTTGTCCGCTCCGCTTCATAGTTGTACTTTTGCGATTTTCGCATAATTGTAGTTGTACCTTGACATAAATTTTATTTTTTTAGTTGACCCTATAATTTTCGAATATTAAATATCATTTGGAAAGTTTTCATAGAAAAACTAGCGTGAAATTATATATTTTGCTCATTTTCCATCATAATAGGCTAAACATAAGATAAATGTTACGTATTTCATAAGGTGTGTTTTATGTCAACGAAGAATCTTTCATATGAATTTTTTTTAAACTCATGTTTTCCAAATTTACAATTATTCTAATGATTTTAAGATGTGTTTAGAGTTATTAAGGTGAAACTACAATTTTATATACATTTCTAAATATTAATATTTTTGTTGTAATTAGGAATTAATAGTATTTGAATTTTAAGGAACTCGAATTGAACAAATGATCATGAATAACAAGAGGATATATAAATCTTTGTTTGCCATTTGATGTTCTTGAATAGTTAGTTAGGATCATTTGATATTTTTTGGTTTGATTTTTCTCTTTTAGGATTGTTTGATTGTTTTAAGCATGGTTTGATATTTTAGAATTCTTTTGTATTGACTTCTAACATATTTTATATTACTATATAACTTCAGATGTAAAAAAAGAATATATAAGAAGATAAATGTATGATTTCATTCCATTTTCTGTGTAATTTAGCGGTAGGTTGAACAATTTTTTATTTCATTGGATATACATTTGTATTCGCTGTACCAGTTTTCTTGTATCAGTTGTCGTATATCTCTCAGTTATACAAATTGTACCAGTTGTGCTGTATCTGTGGAATTCACGAGGTGTCGGAGATGCGCCAGAGACATCAGAGATGCGCCGGAAAAAGTGTCGGAAATGCCAGAAATATCGAAGGTGGGGTCCACTCTAAAAATATTGTTTCTTTTATTTTGTTTCTTTTCATTTCTTTTAAACTAGTTTTTATTTAAAAAATAATAATATTTTAATCAGATTCATTAAGGGTAAAATTGAGATTCCACTTAATAAGGGGGATGTAGATCATAGGAAGGCACATGAGATTATTGGCTCCTCAAGTAAGGGCAAATGAACAATTGATTCAATTAAAAACCCAGATCAGAAAACCTTCACGAAACTCCTAATTTGCAACTATCAGATAGCGAGGGGGAAACAGATTCATCGAAATCAATGAAAGAGAAGCAGAGTAGTAAAAGATACTACATACATATAAACTTATATCTCCATGTTTACGTAGGGTAGAAGGGCCTAAGAACTCTTTGGAAGAACGGTCAATATGCAAATCGTCGAAAATACAATACAAAGTGCGGGGATTGCCACGACATCAACATAAACCATGGCAGAATTGGAAGACGAAAGGGGTTTGAGGAAATTGTAAGTGGTTCGCTTTACAATACGATTATTTAAATATCTTAATAACAAATATAGTTAAAAAAAGATGAGGTTCACTTCTTTGTGCGTAAAAAGAAATCCTACCCGAGGTATTAACGGTTATCCTTTATGCCAAAGATGTTTTCAAGCTCAGGAAGATATCAACCATATCCTTTTGAATGTGATTATGCTTTGGCAGTGTGGAGGTGTGCAGGGATAACTATATTTCAATCGGGTATTAGAAATGTTGAAGAGAATGTCAAGGTTCTGTTTCAAGTATCTAAGGACTCTAGGTATGACAAAATGGAACGGTTTAAGCCGTTTTGGATTGGATGGAATATCTGGAAGTCAAGGAATGATTTTATATTTAAGAAACAGGACATATCCCCAAATGTTGTAGCTGAGAAAGCACATTTTGCAACTAAGGAATGGTTTGAGTGCATGGATGAGGGTGAACAAAATGGTATAAGACAACGAGCCAATATCCAGAAATCAACAAAGTGGGAACCACCGACTACAGGATGGTTAAAGTGTAACTTTGATGCGGGTTTTAATAAAGAAACAGGATTGGTTTCTGCTGGCTGGATAATCAGGGATGATACAGTTAATCATATACTCTCGGGATGTGGTCGGCTCCCAAGAAAATCAACGATCCTAGCTGCAGAAGCATCAGTTTTCCAACATGTTCTACAATTAGTTTGGCCCAGAGGTTTGAGGTATGTTTGGTTTGAGACTGACAATCTGGAACTTTCAAAGCTTGTTAATATGAATGCTAATCACACGGAAATAGGCAATATGCTGATTGACATAAGATATTGGATAGGGAAGTTACCAAATTGCTCATTAGGATATGTCAACAGAGAGAGGAATATGGCAGCAAATCATCTTGCAGGATTGGTTAGTGATTTCAGTGATTTATTTTGTTTGTATTATGCACCAATTGTATCTCTTAGAAAATATTTGTATTCACCGTTCACAGTTTGATTAAATAAAATAAGATGTTATAAAAAAAAGAAATCCTATTTGCTCGAGTAATCTCTTTTATGGGTTTACTAAAGAGATAAAATCCAATGTTATAGGATCACATTTATTTTAGAGAAATACCATATTGGTTCTCAAGAAAATATAGTTACAAAATACTCTTACAAATTTTATTTAAATATAAATCATGAAAAATATATTTTCTAAACTTTATATATTAATCAAAATATATTTAAAATGCCATTTTAAACTTTGTTATACTCTAGGTCGATCCTGCAAACGTAGAGAGCAAAACACAAAGCGTTACCTTATCTTGATATGGAAACATAGATGAATGATTCCATACATGTCGATATGCATATTGTCATACTTGACGACACCCATTAGGATTAGGTTTGCTAGTATCAACCAGAATCGCGACGTCGGTGATTACATCTTGCAAAATAAGTGAATGCCTCTCAATTAAACATATATAGAACGGTGAGGCTCCCTTCGAGAAATCCTGAAGATTTTAAACCCTCATCTACTACACGGACTTCTGTTGTGGCAATACATCAACAAAAATCAACAAAACTTTTGCGATTAGAGATAAAAATTCGATATTGTTAAGTTTCTTGGACTTCCAACCTAAAACCAATTGGTGATAAGTGGACTGGCCCAAGTCCCTTATATATTAGTCAATATTACTCCCAACTTCCAATGTGGGACAATTATCGCCCCCTCTCTAGAGATTAAGGCCTAATGGCCCATTAATCACTACAATATCTTAATACCTCCCCTCGAGATAATGGCCCTTCTAGCCATTAAGCTCGACATACCATCAATTCTAGGGTCCAAAGGCACGTGCCACTTTTGGGCCGGGTTACGATAGTGTGTGGGTTTGGCTATGATACCATGTTAAGTTTCCTGGACTTCCAACCTAAAACCAAATGGTGATAAGTGGATTGGCCTAAGTCCCTTATATATTAGTCAATATTACTCCCAACTTCCAATGTGGGACAATTATCACACCCACTCTAGAGATTAAGGCCTCATGGTGCATTAATCTCTACAATATCTCAATAGATATAAAGATAGACGTTTTGAAATATTGATTTTTGAATCAAAGCAATTAGACAAAAGTTTTGAAAATTAATCGAATAGATAAATGGGAGTAGAAGGTTACCATTCGGTGACGAAAAGCGTCTAGTAACGGTTTCCATGTTTGACAATGATCCCCCCCCCCTTGACCGATATTAATGACAAACTATAAAACGGCAAATTTGATCTATTTCTTTCCTGGTTGCTATTTTGTGTTTTTTGGCGCTCCTGGTTGCTATTTTGTGATGGCCATTTAGGAGAATTTCTTTATATATATATTTATACATTGCTCTCGAAAAGAACAAAGTGTAGATTGATTTGGATTTGCATAAACAATATTTTTTTTGGGTCAACGATTGTAGCCGTTGGTTGATGATCTTCTTAGGCTCAAAAATAGGCAAGTCGGTCCATTTGATTCTCCAAGTGATTATGTGCATTATGTATGGACTTAGGACGTCTTCTAGCTTCTTTGGGTTGTGGTAAATGTCTCATGGTCGCCAAGTCTTGGTTTGAGAGGTGATTAACCAAGTGGTCTTCATAGTTTCCTTAAATGGCTCCGGATTGGCAATTCGTATACGGCTGTTCTGGCTCAACCAATGTCTTCAAGGATGGCTATTTGATGCAAGCCATTGATGATGAGTTGGTTGGCATGAGTGGAATCTCCATGGCTGAGTGGTTTAGCTCCTGGTTGCTTATCTCCAATGGCATGAACCGGCTGGTTGGTCTCTCCTCTATGCATCTTGGTGCCATCAATAAATAGAGATAAGGGGAAAGGGGATCCCCTTGACGCAAGCCTCGTTGAAGACATACATGTTCTCCTGGAGTTCCATTCAAGAGGACAGAATACGTGACAGTGTTTATACATTTCATGACCCAGTTACACCAAGTATCAGAAAACCCAAGCTTACGAAGTATAGCTTCAAGATATGTCTATTCTACCTTATCAAAAGCCTTCGAGATATCCAACATAAGGGCCATGGAAGGGCGTTTAAGAGTTTTTGTTTTCAAGGAATAGAGGAGCTTATGGGCAATGACGACATTATCGGTAATAAGCCGGTTTGGAATAAATGCCGACTGATACTCCGTGATGATATCATGGAGGTAAGGCTTCAATCTTTCAGCAAGAACTTTGGAAAGAAGCTTATAGACGACATTACAGAGACTAATCGGCCGAAAATCTCGGACATGGGTGGGGTTGGATAGCTTCGGGATTAGACATACATGTGTGTGATTGAGAGCTGGATCAAAAGAGCCTGTGGAAAATAAATGATCGATATATTGGATAACAATGGTTTTGATGGCAGACCAGTGATAACAATAAAATCTTCCGCTGAAACCATCAGATCCAGAGGCTTTGTCAACATTCATCTTGGTGAGAGCTTGGTATATTTCTGACTCTGAAATGGGTTGGGTGAGCTTAAGATTCATTTCAGTAGTAACTGTAGGTTGGACATATTGCAGAATTGTTCTAGACAAGGATGGCTGGATGTAGAATATAGGTCTGTGAAGTAGCGATGGGTCAATGCGTCTAATCCTGGCCAGAGCTATACAAATGGCCAGCATCATCAGCCAGGGAGGTGATACAATTAATAGTCCGGCACTGTTGAGTAATTGCATAGAAGAACTTAGTGTTTTTATCGCCCGCCTGCAACCACATCAGTCGGCTTTTGAGACACCAGTATTCTTCCTCCAACTTATATTCAGTTGCTAATTGTAACTTAAGGTCGGAGAGCAGATGAAAGTCAGGAACATGGGATTCATAGGCTTTATGAAGAGCAATTGGAAGTTGTTGAATCTTTTTCAGAGAGTTGAGTTGGTGTTGGTGCTTCCAACGAGAGAGACTAGTGTGACATCGTTACAAAGCCAGATCAAACTGCATAGGAGAAAGAGAGGAGCATTGGGTGGACCAAGTAGAATTGATCAGATCATGAATATCTTGAATATGCCTCCAGCGATTGTCATATTTGAACTGTCGGCGACCATGCTTAAAATTGTGATCAGTCTGTAAGAGAAGAGGTCTATGATCGGATCCACTCCAATTATGCACCTGCACCCGAGCCGAAGGATAAAGGTCTTGCCAGACCGGTGAGGATAAGACTCGGTCAAGTTTGGACCGGACAGTTCCTTTAGCTCGATCATTCATCCAAGTATAAGGACCTCCATAGGTTCTGAGTTCATGAAAGTCAGCAACATTAAGCAGATGGCGAAATCTAGAGAAATACCAGCCAGATTTTAGAGTTCCTCCCAATTGCTCAGAGTTGTCACTGATATCATTGAGGTCTCCCAAGAAGAGAAGAGGTGGTCTGTGGGACGTACTTGCTTGCAAATAATCAGTGAGATGATCCCATTGTTTCATCCAGTGAGGTCGGTGAGGGTGACCATAGACATAGAGAAGAGAGAAAGAATACAAACCATCTTGCACTATTATTTCAGAAAGGTGAAGTGTTGGTTTCCTTACAAAAGTACACTGCACCGTATTACGCCAAAAAATAGCTAATCCCCTCCCCCCAATCCATTAGACGCTACAACAAAACGATAAGGATATTGGAGATCCTTACCTAGATTATGTACATAGCTAGCCTTATGCTTAGTTTCTAGTAGGAGAAGGATATCTGGATTATCTGTACGCAAGATATCCTTAAGGTAAGGAATTGTCAGGGTGCTCCCTAATCCCTGGCAATTCCAGTGCAATAGCTTCATGTCTGATTTGGTGGCTGAGAGGGCGCCACCAAGCTCGTGTCAGTGCCAGAAAAAGAGACATGAGTACGCTGACGAGTAGAGGAAGATTCTTCAGCGTCTTCTAAAACATCTGCCTTGCGTTTCATACCTTGATCAGGAACTGGTTTATATGTAGAGCCCACTTCAAAATTAGTAGGAGGAGAAACAAGAGGAACCAGAGAGATCTAGGCAGGCAATAGGTTCAATAACACATAACTTGTTAAGACCAAATTTCCTGAGTAATCAGAAGGATTAACATTAGAGCCAGTCGTTTCATCCACAGCTACTTCAGCAGGAGCGGACGGTGAGAGAGGTGGCGATGGCACCATGATATGATTACCAGCTAGGAGATCAGGAGCATTAGCCAAGGGAGGTGATGGTGGATGAACTTGGAGAAGATAAACATCAGGAATGTCTGGAGGTGGAACATTTCAAGTTTCGAAGTCATGAGTGAGACTGCCACACGCTGAACAGAATCTATGTAGTTTGTCATAAGTAAAACGTACTAAAATGGGAGCCTCATACGCATCAAAAGGCACAAAGCGAACAAAGATGAGGTGTCGAAAGACATTTACCACTACACGAATCCAAATCTCTCCAAATTGATCTCTCGAAGGTTGATGAATACAAACTTTCTCTACATGGCCGAGCACACTTCCAACTTCACGGATCGTTCGATCATCGATGGAATCGTCAGGAATCTTATCAACTTTAACCCAGAAGACAATTAATTGAAGATAGTCGGGAACGTGAAGGCGAGACCATTTATCTATGACCACTATCCAATAACAATAACTCCAGATCTTGTTGTCAGTAACTGTGAGAAGGTGGTGTTCATGGCGGAAGAAGAATTGGACTGTTCCGTCATCATTGATTCGGCTCGGATTTGCATAAACAACTGACCTCGTAATCTTTTGAAATCTCATTGACCAGTTAGAAAATTAGAACGTAATGATAACCAAAAACTGTAAAGTTGATTCAATCAATTTGGTCATGTTCAGTTTGGATCAAATGACCGCTATAATTTTAATTTTAATACCATATTATTTTATTTATTTATGGCATAAAGTTAATTCTAGAAAAAAAAGAAACATGATGTCGATCATGTTACATATTTTAAATATTTTTTCTTTTATAATTATTTGAAAAATGGATAAATAGTCAAACTATTTTAACTCTTTCTTTTAATATCTATTGTGTTATTTTAGAAATTAATTTGATTAATAAATTACTGATTACTAGAATATTTTAACAAATTATTTATTAAAATAACTATTAAAATATCCCATTTTTTTCTAAACAAACATGGACTTTTTCACAAATACCATCAAATTCGATAGTATTTCTCATATCATCAGTATTCTGAAATATGGATGATCTATTCTAGAACCTACCATCATATAATAAAAATATACTATTCTCATGGATATTATAGTACTTTTTGAAAAGTAAAAATGATGATAAATTATATAAAAATTTAGATTGGAACCTTCTGGAGATTTTAAACAACTGAAATGGAATTCCTAACATGGGAAGGATCCCAAACAAATATGCTTCAATAAAATTGGCCGGATCAGATGGCAATGGAAAGTGAGATAGAAACAAATTTGATTCAAAAGGGACAACAGGTCTATATAGAATGCCCATGAAAAGAATTTGACTTGTCATGCTGTTAAGAAAGTATGAATGTAGTTCTGGGCAAAAAATATCAGTAGTATCTCCCTAGTGTACGCTAAATACGAGGCATTAATCTAGAGCATATAATGCATGGAGTTCTTCCAACATAAGAAAGTTGATTTTTTACTATTTTGAGTTGGTGAAAATTGTGTCTTAATTAGAGAAGTGAAATCCCTAATGAGAATCCTTCAACCTAACAGGTAAACTACTCAGACATGTTCATTGAGACAGAAAATATCATAAGTAGAAAACCAAATATCATTAAACAGAATAATCAACAGGGGTTCGAAATCAAGTCTCTTTCGAGAACAAGATCAGCCCCTAAGGCTCTCTGAAATAAAATAAAACTAAAGTAAAGCGTAGCCTAAACAATGGCTTAAAAACTCTTATATAATGGTCTAAAGTCGGCTGAGGCTTCTTTGTAATTATGGAAACTTCTGGGCAAATTTGCAATATCCAATTCTTCTCATTAAACGCTCGCGAGAATGTCTGCGTCGACCTTGCATCGATCGTTGCCACAAGTGTATCGATCGATGCAGGTCTGTGAATTCGACAGTGAAGTCCATCTCTCGGGTTAAATCTCTAAAATGCTCCAGAATGCTCCAACAACTCCAATTCCGCTCCAAACGTGTCTAGACCTGTAAACATAACTAAAAGACTCCAAAATATAGTAAAAGACTCGATAAATAACACATATACCATGGTTAAAAACCCTAAAATCCATGGTATATCAACTCCCCCACACTTAGCTCTTGTTTGTCCTCAAGCAAGTAAAGAACCAAAGCATAAGAAAAGAAGTTTGAAAACACAGAAACTCATTTCGTCTTAGGAACTTTCGCATTCACATTCACTTAGTAATCCACTGAAAACTTTCCTGCAGAACTCAAGACCAACATGTACTTCCCCCACACTTAGCAACTGTCCTAAGTAAACTCAACAA
Source organism: Orychophragmus violaceus (assembly GCA_030180135.1). Taxonomy (NCBI): domain Eukaryota; kingdom Viridiplantae; phylum Streptophyta; class Magnoliopsida; order Brassicales; family Brassicaceae; genus Orychophragmus; species Orychophragmus violaceus. The sequence continues at coordinate 63,528,724 of CM058240.1, read as the reverse complement.
TCACATTCAAGCATTCAAATTCTCCCTACTGACTTCTGCAAGTATTCAAATAATATTACAAAGATTATAAACATGTTCTTTTCCTTTTTGTTAATTTCCAAAAATATAAAGGAATACAAATTAATAATAAGAAGAAAAAAGGAGTTAAAATAAATTTAGTAATAAAGGCAACAATTAACTTAAACGCGACACATGAAATTGACTTCTTAATTAGTATTCTTGTATAATATTATATTGAGATAACAAAAAAACTTCCATTTTTTTGCAACATGGGTACTATTTGCTTGTTTGCATTAACCTTTTCTCCACATTTCCTATTTCCTCAAACTGATTTTTACCAAGGCGATTAGCTTTAGTGATGCTTGTATACTGAGTTGTGCAACCCAAATTTATCCCCACATGAATTAAAACCGACCCATTTAGCAAGTGACAAAGTTCATTAAAGTCCTGTCCAAGTCATGATAAACTTAACTACTGGAACAGTAAAAGCTTCTAAAGTGTCTATAAATACAAAAGTGCCTCACTGAAAAAGAGGAGGATTTTTTAGAGGAGCTGCTCTTAAAAGAGACCTAAAAGATTATTGACGCACTTGTTGCAAAAAAAAAAAATCATTGACGCCATGTCACAACGACCTCCCTTTATGAAAATTCAGGTCTCAATTCAACTGATCATCCTGACGAGCTGCCACGACGACCTGTCCTTAAGCAAATTCGAGTTTCAACTCAACTGGTTATTCTAACGATCTATCACGCGTGATGTTGGTGAGTATAGAGAAATTAAAACTTTACTTAAAAAAAGTCTCTCCGGTGCAGAGTTAACTGATGAATGGTTTACAAAGTCTAAGAAATGAACATTTAAGAGCGATGTAAGTTTCAGGGGAAGCTCACACTGAATCGGATTTATGGTTGGCACAAAGGATAGAATGAGGTCGCTCTCCTTTGGCGACATACACGATAGATGACAGAGCACGAACAGTTGGACTGAAGTCACTTTCTGCATATGGTAGGAGATGAATTGATTGGGAGGTAACTCGAACAGGAACATATTTGTCTTAAGCTACAAAGGGAAAACTACTTAGTGCACGCACTCACAGCCGCCAAGCAAGACAAGTAGCTTAGGGTTTTTCTTCAGATTAAATGTAAGACTAAAAATTACAAGAGTACTAGGCTAAATAGGCTTTAGTTTTCGAAAATCCTCTAAGAAAATTTAAAAAAAGATTGGGCCCTAAGGCCTTACAAGAAATAAGATAGAAAAATAAAGAGAAAAAGCCTCTTAGGCGTGAGACAACTTGGGCTTCATGGGCCGTGTGTTCTGTCTAATGAATCGAACCTCGGCTTACCTCTTTAAAAACCTTACAAGGAAAACCCAGTGGGATAAAACCTTGCAAGGTCCGGGGGCCGCTCACCATGGTCGGGAATGGTTCTGCTTGGTCGGTCTGGTCAGGTTTGGTTGAACCGATGTCCTTATCATTCCCACCCTCTTGAGAAGGTTCTGTCTTCACAACCGCATCATCTGCACAAAAAGGAGATAAAAAAGATTAAAGCTCGAAGAAATGTTCAAATCCCCTGGAAGTTCTAGCTTGTAGGCGTTGTCATTGATCTTCTCCAGGACTCGGAATGGGCCGTCTCCTCGTGGTGCAAGCTTGATAGGTGTGTTTTATCCCTATACTAACTGCAAGTGCAGAGTGATGTAGTTGTAGTACTTAGGGTATCGAATCCACAGGGACTCCGGTCAACGATAGATAAGAACAGAAAAGATTAAACTAGGAGAAAGCAAAGGTGATTAAACTAAAAGCAGAGCAGAAAAGTAAATCAGTAGCAGGAGTGGTTTGTGAGCAAGGAGGCGAAGCGTTAGGTTTCAGGAGTTCTCAGGAAATCAGGAACACAGGCAATCAATCAGTCTGGATCTAATCAGAAACTGTTCTAGAACTCAAAACACGGATATAGAATTAACCAAATTTCTTTGCGAGAATTCTCTAAGTCTAAGTGTAGCAAACCAAACTTTCGTTTGCGAGAACTAACAGATTAAACCAGCATTAAACTCCAAGTTTGATATGTTCACAATTAACCTAAACCAAACTTTCGTTTGCGAGGAGTTTAATTGCTCATCTAGGTTCTTTCTAGCTAAATTAACCAACTTTCGCTGCATTAATCAGCCTAACATCATAATTCTGATTAGCTACTTCAGATTAAGCATTAAGAACAACCTAAACAAAGAACTAGCAGATATGAATCCATACAGATTGATTTAAACTATAGTTCCATGAAATCCCTAATGAGAATCCTTCAACCTAACAGGTAAACTACTCAGACATGTTCATTGAGACAGAAAATATCATAAGTAGAAAACCAAATATCATTAAACAGAATAATCAACAGGGGTTCGAAATCAAGTCTCTTTCGAGAACAAGATCAGCCCCTAAGGCTCTCTGAAATAAAATAAAACTAAAGTAAAGCGTAGCCTAAACAATGGCTTAAAAACTCTTATATAATGGTCTAAAGTCGGCTGAGGCTTCTTTGTAATTATGGAAACTTCTGGGCAAAGTTGCAATATCCAATTCTTCTCATTAAACGCTCGCGAGAATGTCTGCGTCGACCTTGCATCGATCGTTGCCACAAGTGTATCGATCGATGCAGGTCTGTGAATTCGACAGTGAAGTCCATCTCTCGGGTTAAATCTCTAAAATGCTCCAGAATGCTCCAACAACTCCAATTCCGCTCCAAACGTGTCTAGACCTGTAAACATAACTAAAAGACTCCAAAATATAGTAAAAGACTCGATAAATAACACATATACCATGGTTAAAAACCCTAAAATCCATGGTATATCAACTCCCCCACACTTAGCTCTTGTTTGTCCACAAGCAAGTAAAGAACCAAAGCATAAGAAAAGAAGTTTGAAAACACAGAAACTCATTTCGTCTTAGGAACTTTCGCATTCACATTCACTTAGTAATCCACTGAAAACTTTCCTGCAGAACTCAAGACCAACATGTACTTCCCCCACACTTAGCAACTGTCCTAAGTAAACTCCACAATCACATTCAAGCATTCAAATTCTCCCTACTGACTTCTGCAAGTATTCAAATAATATTACAAAGATTATAAACATGTTCTTTTCCTTTTTGTTAATTTCCAAAAATATAAAGGAATACAAATTATTAATAAGAAGAAAAAAGGAGTTAAAATAAATTTAGTAATAAAGGCAACAATTAACTTAAACGCGACACATGAAATTGACTTCTTAATTAGTATTCTTGTATAATATTCTATTGAGATAACAAAAAAACTTCCATTTTTTTGCAACATGGGTACTATTTGCTTGTTTGCATTAACCTTTTCTCCACATTTCCTATTTCTTCAAACTGATTTTTACCAAGGCGATTAGCTTTAGTGATGCTTGTATACTGAGTTGTGCAACCCAAATTTATCCCCACATGAATTAAAACCGACCCATTTAGCAAGTGACAAAGTTCATTAAAGTCCGGTCCAAGTCATGATAAACTTAACTACTGGAACAGTAAAAGCTTCTAAAGTGTCTATAAATACAAAAGTGCCTCACTGAAAAAGAGGAGGATTTTTTGGAGGAGCTGCTCTTAAAAGAGACCTAAAAGATCATTGACGCACTTGTTGCAAAAAAAAAAAAAAATCATTGACGCCATGTCACAACGACCTCCCTTTATGAAAATTCAGGTCTCAATTCAACTGATCATCCTGACGAGCTGCCACGACGACATGTCCTTAAGCAAATTCGAGTTTCAACTCAACTGGTTATTCTAACGATCTATCACGCGTGATGTTGGTGAGTATAGAGAAATTAAAACTTTACTTAAAAAAAGTCTCTCCGGTGCAGAGTTAACTGATGAATGGTTTACAAAGTCTAAGAAATGAACATTTAAGAGCGATGTAAGTTTCAGGGGAAGCTCACACTGAATCGGATTTATGGTTGGCACAAAGGATAGAATGAGGTCGCTCTCCTTTGGCGACATACACGATAGATGACAGAGCACGAACAGTTGGACTGAAGTCACTTTCTGCATATGGTAGGAGATGAATTGATTGGGAGGTAACTCGAACAGGAACATATTTGGCTTAAGCTACAAAGGGAAAACTACTTAGTGCACGCACTCACAGCCGCCAAGCAAGACAAGTAGCTTAGGGTTTTTCTTCAGATTAAATGTAAGACTAAAAATTACAAGAGTACTAGGCTAAATAGGCTTTAGTTTTCGAAAATCCTCTAAGAAAATTTTAAAAAAGATTGGGCCCTAAGGCCTTACAAGAAATAAGATAGAAAAATAAAGAGAAAAAGCCTCTTAGGCGTGAGACAACTTGGGCTTCATGGGCCGTGTGTTCTGTCTAATGAATCGAACCTCGGCTTACCTCTTTAAAAACCTTACAAGGAAAACCCAGTGGGATAAAACCTTGCAAGGTCCGGGGGCCGCTCACCATGGTCGGGAATGGTTCTGCTTGGTCGGTCTGGTCAGGTTTGGTTGAACCGATGTCCTTATCATTCCCACCCTCTTGAGAAGGTTCTGTCTTCACAACCACATCACCTTCACAAAAAGGAGATAAAAAGATTAAAGCTCGAAGAAATGTTCAAATCCCCTGGAAGTTCTAGCTTGTAGGCATTGTCATTGATCTTCTCCAGGACTCGGAATGGGCCGTCTCCTCGTGGTGCAAGCTTGATAGGTGTGTTTTATCCCTATACTAACTGCAAGTGCACAGTGATGTAGTTGTAGTACTTAGGGTATCGAATCCACAGGGACTCCGGTCAACGATAGATAAGAACAGAAAAGATTAAACTAGGAGAAAGCAAAGGTGATTAAACTAAAAGCAGAGCAGAAAAGTAAATCAGTAGCAGGAGTGGTTTGTGAGCAAGGAGGCGAAGCGTTAGGTTTCAGGAGTTCTCAGGAAATCAGGAACACAAGCAATCAATCAGTCTGGATCTAATCAGAAACTGTTCTAGAACTCAAAACACGGATATAGAATTAACCAAATTTCTTTGCGAGAATTCTCTAAGTCTAAGTGTAGCAAACCAAACTTTCGTTTGCGAGAACTAACAGATTAAACCAGCATTAAACTCCAAGTTTGATATGTTCACAATTAACCTAAACCAAACTTTCGTTTGCGAGAAGTTTAATTGCTCATCTAGGTTCTTTCTAGCTAAATTAACCAACTTTCGCTGCATTAATCAGCCTAACATCATAATTCTAATTAGCTACTTCAGATTAAGCATTAAGAACAACCTAAACAAAGAACTAGCAGATATGAATCCATACAGATTGATTTAAACTATAGTTCCATGAAATCCCTAATGAGAATCCTTCAACCTAACAGGTAAACTACTCAGACATGTTCATTGAGACAGAAAATATCATAAGTAGAAAACCAAATATCATTAAACAGAATAATCAACAGGGGTTCGAAATCAAGTCTCTTTCGAGAACAAGATCAGCCCCTAAGGCTCTCTGAAATAAAATAAAACTAAAGTAAAGCGTAGCCTAAACAATGGCTTAAAAACTCTTATATAATGGTCTAAAGTCGGCTGAGGCTTCTTTGTAATTATGGAAACTTCTGAGCAAAGTTGCAATATCCAATTCTTCTCATTAAACGCTCGCGAGAATGTCTGCGTCGACCTTGCATCGATCGTTGCCACAAGTGTATCGATCGATGCAGGTCTGTGAATTTGACAGTGAAGTCCATCTCTCGGGTTAAATCTCTAAAATGCTCCAAAATGCTCCAACAACTCCAATTCCGCTCCAAACGTGTCTAGACCTGTAAACATAACTAAAAGACTCCAAAACATAGTAAAAGACTCGATAAATAACACATATACCATGGTTAAAAACCCTAAAATCCATGGTATATCAACTCCCCCACACTTAGCTCTTGCTTGTCCTCAAACAAGTAAAGAACCGAAGCATAAGAAAAGAAGTTTGAAAACACAGAAACCCATTTCGTCTTAGGAACTTTCGCATTCACATTCACTTAGTAATCCACTGAAAACTTTCCTGCAGAACTCAAGACCAACATGTACTTCCCCCACACTTAGCAACTGTCCTAAGTAAACTCCACAATCACATTCAAGCATTCAAATTCTCCCTACTGACTTCTGCAAGTATTCAAATAATATTACAAAGATTATAAACATGTTCTTTTCCTTTTTGTTAATTTCCAAAAATATAAAGGAATACAAATTATTAATAAGAAGAAAAAAGGAGTTAAAATAAATTTAGTAATAAAGGCAACAATTAACTTAAACGCGACACATGAAATTGACTTCTTAATTAGTATTCTTGTATAATATTATATTGAGATAACAAAAAAACTTCCATTTTTTTTGCAACATGGGTACTATTTGCTTGTTTGCATTAACCTTTTCTCCACATTTCCTATTTCTTCAAACTGATTTTTACCAAGGCGATTAGCTTTAGTGATGCTTGTATACTGAGTTGTGCAACCCAAATTTATCCCCACATGAATTAAAACCGACCCATTTAGCAAGTGACAAAGTTCATTAAAGTCCGGTCCAAGTCATGATAAACTTAACTACTGGAACAGTAAAAGCTTCTAAAGTGTCTATAAATACAAAAGTGCCTCACTGAAAAAGAGGAGGATTTTTTGGAGGAGCTGCTCTTAAAAGAGACCTAAGAGATCATTGACGCACTTGTTACAAAAAAAAAAAAAATCATTGACGCCATGTCACAACGACCTCCCTTTATGAAAATTCAGGTCTCAATTCAACTGATCATCCTGACGAGCTGCCACGACGACATGTCCTTAAGCAAATTCGAGTTTCAACTCAACTGGTTATTCTAACGATCTATCACGCGTGATGTTGGTGAGTATGGAGAAATTAAAACTTTACTTAAAAAAAGTCTCTCCGGTGCAGAGTTAACTGATGAATGGTTTACAAAGTCTAAGAAATGAACATTTAAGAGCGATGTAAGTTTCAGGGGAAGCTCACACTGAATCGGATTTATGGTTGGCACAATGGATAGAATGAGGTCGCTCTCCTTTGGCGACATACACGATAGATGACAGAGCACGAACAGTTGGACTGAAGTCACTTTCTGCATATAGTAGGAGATGAATTGATTGGGAGGTAACTCGAACAGGAACATATTTGGCTTAAGCTACAAAGGGAAAACTACTTAGTGCACGCACTCACAGCCGCCAAGCAAGACAAGTAGCTTAGGGTTTTTCTTCAGATTAAATGTAAGACTAAAAATTACAAGAGTACTAGGCTAAATAGGCTTTAGTTTTCGAAAATCCTCTAAGAAAATTTAAAAAAAGATTGGGCCCTAAGGCCTTACAAGAAATAAGATAGAAAAATAAAGAGAAAAAGCCTCTTAGGCGTGAGACAACTTGGGCTTCATGGGCCGTGTGTTCTGTCTAATGAATCGAACCTCGGCTTACCTCTTTAAAAGCCTTACAAGGAAAACCCAGTGGGATAAAACCTTGCAAGGTCCGGGGGCCGCTCACCATGGTCGGGAATGGTTCTGCTTGGTCGGTCTGGTCAGGTTTGGTTGAACCGATGTCCTTATCATTCCCACCCTCTTGAGAAGGTTCTGTCTTCACAACCACATCACCTTCACAAAAAGGAGATAAAAAAGATTAAAGCTCGAAGAAATGTTCAAATCCCCTGGAAGTTCTAGCTTGTAGGCATTGTCATTGATCTTGTCCAGGACTCGGAATGGGCCGTCTCCTCGTGGTGCAAGCTTGATAGGTGTGTTTTATCCCTATACTAACTGCAAGTGCACAGTGATGTAGTTGTAGTACTTAGGGTATCGAATCCACAGGGACTCCAGTCAACGATAGATAAGAACAGAAAAGATTAAACTAGGAGAAAGCAAAGGTGATTAAACTAAAAGCAGAGCAGAAACGTAAATCAGTAGCAGGAGTGGTTTGTGAGCAAGGAGGCGAAGCGTTAGGTTTCAGGAGTTCTCAGGAAATCAGGAACACAAGCAATCAATCAGTCTGGATCTAAACAGAAACTGTTCTAGAACTCAAAACACGGATATAAAATTAACCAAATTTCTTTGCGAGAATTCTCTAAGTCTAAGTGTAGCAAACCAAACTTTCGTTTGCGAGAACTAACAGATTAAACCAGCATTAAACTCCAAGTTTGATATGTTCACAATTAACCTAAACCAAACTTTCGTTTGCGAGAAGTTTAATTGCTCATCTAGGTTCTTTCTAGCTAAATTAACCAACTTTCGCTGCATTAATCAGCCTAACATCATAATTCTGATTAGCTACTTCAGATTAAGCATTAAGAACAACCTAAACAAAGAACTAGCAGATATGAATCCCTACAGATTGATTTAAACTATAGTTCCATGAAATCCCTAATGAGAATCCTTCAACCTAACAGGTAAAATACTCAGACATGTTCATTGAGACAGAAAATATCATAAGTAGAAAACCAAATATCATTAAACAGAATAATCAACAGGGGTTCGAAATCAAGTCTCTTTCGAGAACAAGATCAGCCCCTAAGGCTCTCTGAAATAAAATAAAACTAAAGTAAAGCGTAGCCTAAACAATGGCTTAAAAACTCTTATATAATGGTCTAAAGTCGGCTGGGGCTTCTTTGTAATTATGGAAACTTCTTGGAAAAGTTGCAATATCCAATTCTTCTCATTAAACGCTCGCGAGAATGTCTGCGTCGACCTTGCATCGATCGTTGCCACAAGAGTATCGATCGATGCAAGTCTGTGAATTCGACAGTGAAGTCCATCTCTCGGGTTAAATCTCTAAAATGCTCCAGAATGCTCCAACAACTCCAATTCCGCTGCAAACGTGTCTAGACCTGTAAACATAACTAAAAGACTCCAAAACATAGTAAAAACTCGATAAATAACACATATACCTTGGGTTAAAAACCCTAAAATCCATGGTATATCAACTCCCCCACACTTAGCTCTTGCTTGTCCTCAAGCAAGTAAAGAACCAAAGCATAAGAAAAGAAGTTTGAAAACACAGAAACTCATTTCGTCTTAGGAACTTTCGCATTCACATTCACTTAGTAATCCACTGAAAACTTTCCTGCAGAACTCAAGACCAACATGTACTTCCCCCACACTTAGCAACTGTCCTAAGTAAACTCCACAATCACATTCAAGCATTCAAATTCTCCCTACTGACTTCTGCAAGTATTTAAATAATATTACAAAGATTATAAACATGTTCTTTTCCTTTTTGTTAATTTCCAAAAATATAAAGGAATACAAATTATTAATAAGAAGAAAAAAGGAGTTAAAATAAATTTAGTAATAAAGGCAACAATTAACTTAAACGCGACACATGAAATTGACTTCTTAATTAGTATTCTTGTATAATATTATAGAGAGATAACAAAAAAACTTCCATTTTTTTTTGCAACATGGGTACTATTTGCTTGTTTGCATTAACCTTTTCTCCACATTTCCTATTTCTTCAAACTGATTTTTACCAAGGCGATTAGCTTTTGTGATGCTTGTATACTGAGTTGTGCAACCCAAATTTATCCCCACATGAATTAAAACCGACCCATTTAGCAAGTGACAAAGTTCATTAAAGTCCGGTCCAAGTCATGATAAACTTAACTACTGGAACAGTAAAAGCTTCTAAAGTGTCTATAAATACAAAAGTGCCTCACTGAAAAAGAGGAGGATTTTTTGGAGTAGCTGCTCTTAAAAGAGACCTAAAAGATCATTGACGCACTTGTTGCAAAAAAAAAAATCATTGACGCCATGTCACAACGACCTCCCTTTATGAAAATTCAGGTCTCAATTCAACTGATCATCCTGACGAGCTGCCACGACGACTTGTCCTTAAGCAAATTCGAGTTTCAACTCAACTGGTTATTCTAACGATCTATCACGCGTGCTGTTGGTGAGTATGGAGAAATTAAAACTTTACTTTAAAAAGTCTCTCCGGTGCAGAGTTAACTGATGAATGGTTTACAAAGTCTAAGAAATGAACATTTAAGAGCGATGTAAGTTTCAGGGGAAGCTCACACTGAATCGGATTTATGGTTGGCACAAAGGATAGAATGAGGTCGCTCTCCTTTGGCGACATACACGATAGATGACAGAGCACGAACAGTTGGACTGAAGTCACTTTCTGCATATGGTAGGAGATGAATTGATTGGGAGGTAACTCGAACAGGAACATATTTGGCTTAAGCTACAAAGGGAAAACTACTTAGTGCACGCACTCACAGCCGCCAAGCAAGACAAGTAGCTTAGGGTTTTTCTTCAGATTAAATGTAAGACTAAAAATTACAAGAGTACTAGGCTAAATAGGCTTTAGTTTTCGAAAATCCTCTAAGAAAATTTAAAAAACGATTCGGCCCTAAGGCCTTACAAGAAATAAGATAGAAAAATAAAGAGAAAAAGCCTCTTAGGCGTGAGACAACTTGGGCTTCATGGGCCGTGTGTTCTGTCTAATGAATCGAACCTCGGCTTACCTCTTTAAAAACCTTACAAGGAAAACCCAGTGGGATAAAACCTTGCAAGGTCCGGGGGCCGCTCACCATGGTCGGGAATGGTTCTGCTTGGTCGGTCTGGTCAGGTTTGGTTGAACCGATGTCCTTATCATTCCCACCCTCTTGAGAAGGTTCTGTCTTCACAACCGCATCACCTGCACAAAAAGGAGATAAAAAAGATTAAAGCTCGAAGAAATGTTCAAATCCCCTGGAAGTTCTAGCTTGTAGGCGTTGTCATTAATCTTCTCCAGGACTCGGAATGGGCCGTCTCCTCGTGGTGCAAGCTTGATAGGTGTGTTTTATCCCTATACTAACTGCAAGTGCACAGTGATGTAGTTGTAGTACTTAAGGTATCGAATCCATAGGGACTCTGGTCAACGATAGATAAGAACAGAAAAGATTAAACTAGGAGAAAGCAAAGGTGATTAAACTAAAAGCAGAGCAGAAAAGTAAATCAGTAGCAGGAGTGGTTTGTGAGAAAGGAGGCGAAGCGTTAGGTTTCAGGAGTTCTCAGGAAATCAGGAACACAAGCAATCAATCAGTCTGGATCTAATCAGAAACTGTTCTAGAACTCAAAACAAGGATATAGAATTAACCAAATTTCTTTGCGAGAATTCTCTAAGTCCAAGTGTAGCAAACCAAACTTTCGTTTGCGAGAACTAACAGATTAAACCAGCATTAAACTCCAAGTTTGTTATGTTCACAATTAACCTAAACCAAAATTTCGTTTGCGAGAAGTTTAATTGCTCATCTAGGTTCTTTCTAGCTAAATTAACCAACTTTCGCTGCATTAATCAGCCTAACATCATAATTCTGATTAGCTACTTCAGATTAAGCATTAAGAACAACCTAAACAAAGAACTAGCAGATATGAATCCCTACAGATTGATTTAAACTATAGTTCCATGAAATCCCTAATGAGAATCCTTCAACCTAACAGGTAAACTACTCAGACATGTTCATTGAGACAGAAAATATCATAAGTAGAAAACCAAATATCATTAAACAGAATAATCAACAGGGGTTCGAAATCAAGTCTCTTTCGAGAACAAGATCAGCCCCTAAGGCTCTCTGAAATAAAATAAAACTAAAGTAAAGCGTAGCCTAAACAATGGCTTAAAAACTCTTATATAATGGTCTAAAGTCGGCTGGGGCTTCTTTGTAATTATGGAAACTTCTGGGCAAAGTTGCAATATCCAATTCTTCTCATTAAACGCTCGCGAGAATGTCTGCGTCGACCTTGCATCGATCGTTGCCACAAGTGTATCGATCGATGCAGGTCTGTGAATTCGACAGTGAAGTCCATCTCTCGGGTTAAATCTCCAAAATGCTCCAGAATGCTCCAACAACTCCAATTCCGCTCCAAACGTTTCTAGACCTGTAAACATAACTAAAAGACTCCAAAACATAGTAAAAGACTCGATAAATAACACATATACCATGGTTTAAAACCCTAAAATCCATGGTATATCAACTCCCCCACACTTAGCTCTTGCTTTTCCTCAAGCAAGTAAAGAACCAAAGCATAAGAAAAGAAGTTTGAAAACACAGAAACTCATTTCGTCTTAGGAACTTTCGCATTCACATTCACTTAGTAATCCACTGAAAACTCTCCTGCAGAACTCAAGACCAACATGTACTTCCCCCACACTTAGCAACTGTCCTAAGTAAACTCCACAATCACATTCAAGCATTCAAATTCTCCCTACTGACTTCTGCAAGTATTTAAGTGCGGTCTCACCTAAGGAGTATCGATCAAAGGGCACATGGATTCTTACCTTATCAGCTCTAGACCACCATACTATCTTTCTCTAGTCCCTTTCTTCTCTTTCTCTTCCTTAACAACTGATTTTTCCCCACTGGGTATCATTTTTTTTTATTAGTGTTCTTCCCGTTAAGGGGTGTACTTTGGACATATTCCATGGATCGCATAAGAGATAATAGTGTTTGCTACTATTCCCATGACCACTTCGGAGTTACTAACTCATCCTCAGTTTATTATTATTTATTTTTTTATGGAAGGGGAGAAGGGGACTAAATAGGATAGGTTGACAGGCTGTGTCAGAACTAACAAGGGAATCCGACACAAAGTATACCAAGCCCTTAGGTGACAAATCTAAGTCAGTATTAAGGTGAAGTCAGTAAAAGGATCCTCTGATACCTGAAGTGATGTGGGTGTCCTCAGTAGGCTGATCTGTGTCTGGGTTTTCTAATAGTCATAGAGGCTCTGCAAGTCTGTCCAATGGTCACTTAGTTCCTGTTCAAGCGAAAAGTTTCCTCGAAAAATCATAGTTTCATACAAATTTTGACTCAATAAAACAAATTTTGAAAAACTAAGAAAACAAAAGCGTGCGTCAGTAGCTTCCTCCCCCACACTTAAACTACACTGTCCCCAGTGTAATCAAAGCATGAGCTCGGTGAAAGAATAATCAAATTGAAGAACAAACCGAAAAGTTGCAGATTACTTACCTGTCGTCGCCCTGTGTCGATCGATGCCACAAGGGTGTCGATCGATGCAAGGCGAATATGCTCGCGGTTATTGAGATAACCGGTGTCTGAACCGCAATTGAATCGGTAAACCACAAATCGTGACTGCATCGACCGATGCACTATATGTGTCGATCGATGCAATGCGATTATTCATGTTTCCCTCAGCTCTGAACACACTTAAACAGAAAAATTAAAAATACCAAATCAAAACGAAAAAAAAAACAAAAAAACAAAAACGAACCTAACAGTGGGTTGCCTCCCACTCAGCGCTTGTTTAAAGTCAGTAGCTTGACTATTGGAAGAGATCAGATTCATGGGGGTTTCAATAGAGACTTTGAATGTCTCTGTGAGTATCTCTTCATCCAAGGAGGTGTATAGGCATTATGATCATGAGGCTTCCCAAGGAAAGAGAAATCAGAATCAGGGCGGGAGCGAAACTTGGGCGGTCTACTGCGTTTTCCTGCATTCAAAACAATGTGATCAGAAGGTTTAAGCTTAGTTGATTTGTACCTTACCTTTGATGTATATCAGATGTCTGGAGCTTTCTGTTTATGAGCAGTTCCAGGTACTGAAGATGTTAGAGCAGGTTCAAGAGGAACCACCATCTTCTTCTTTCCACTATCAGATACTGTAGTTCCACCAATCTGAACTTCTTCTTTCAGATGACCATCAGTGGAGATCATCTTCTTTGCATGAACTCGCGAAGTTTCAACTGGTGGTGTTTTATTCACCTTCTTATCTATCACTTTCATGCAGTTAGCCACTTCTAGCTCTTGTTTGGAAGGTTTAGGAACCTTAGGATATGGCATAGGGGGCTTATAGACTCGTTCTGGTACTGTTGCAGGTTTCTGGTCATGTCTGCGTTCTGTGTCGATCGTTGCATGATGTGTGTCGATCGATGCTGGGCGATTCTGTTTGTCGTAAGAACTCGAAATTGCCGTCAGAACGGCGTGTCGATCGACACTAAGGGGGTGTCGATCGATGCATGTCTCAGACAGACACTATTCATCCAGAAAATCCGAGATTATGCTCTCTTCTTCACCTAGCAACTCAATCTCATCCCTTAAGGTCACAGCTCTGATGGATTTGTACTGTTCAGCTTTCCTAGCTTCATTATGCCTTTGTATTGCTCCAGCTGTTTGTTGAACTCGGTCATCTAGCTTCTTCATATGTGTGCTCAAGTATTCAAACTTCTCACTCAGATTTTCATTTATAGCTTCCAGCTTCCTGTCGAAGTTTGCAGCAGTCTCAGCCTGATCCTCTAGCAACTGCTCCATCATGCTCATCAGCTTATTAGAATGTGTATTGCGAGGAGGAAAAGGCTGATATGATGGAGATTCATAATCTCTGGTGAATGAATAGGAACCATAGCCTCTGCAGAACGAGTTATTCTGCTGATTTTCCATCATCTGTTCCATCATTCCCATCATTCTTTCGCAATGTGTCGATCGATGCATAGTAGCGTCGATCGATGCAAGCTCGAGAATGCAACGATCGACACACAGGACCATGTCGATCGATGCAAGGCGATTACAGGCGTACCTGAAACGCAAGAACATAAAAAGAAAAAAAAAATTAGTAGCAAAACTTAAAAACGAAAATCCTAGTCTAAACCCTAAGTTCAAATCTATCGAGGACTCAAAAGAGTCCCCGGCAACGGCGCCAAAAACTTGATAGGTGTGTTTTATCCCTATACTAACTGCAAGTGCACAGTGATGTAGTTGTAGTACTTAGGGTATCGAATCCACATGGACTCCGGTCAACGATAAATAAGAACAGAAAAGATTAAACTAGGAGAAAGCAAAGGTGATTAAACTAAAAGCAGAGCAGAAAAGTAAATCAGTAGCAGGAGTGGTTTGTGAGCAAGGAGGTGATATATCATGGTTTTTACCGGTTTTATGCCATGATATAGTTGTTTTTTTAGTGTCTTTTGTGTTCTTTTAGAGTCTTTTACAGGTATAATCAGGTTTGGAGCTGAATTGGAGATAATGGAGCATTCTGGAGATTTTTGGAGTGATTGGCCGAGAGATAGAGTTCACTGTCCGAAACAGAGAAAGGTGTCGATCGTTGCATTCCTAGCATCGATCGATGCACCAGCGAGATGGGCCAAAACTCGGCGGTTTAGAAGAATCAAGAATTTGCACTTTGATCCAGAAGTTCCTGATATTTACAAAGAAGCCCCTGGCCGAGATTAGACCTATATTATTGAGTTTTTAGATACGCTTGACATTACGCTTTCATAATTAAGAGCAGAGGATTTTTAGAGCTTTTGGGGCTGATCTGAACCTGTTACATCATCTGTATTTGGAGAAGATTTCGAACCCCTTTTACTCTTATTCTTTTATGCAATTTATTCATCATATGATTATGTTTTCATTATCTATGTCTGAGTAGATTCCTTGTTAGGTTTAGGGTTTCTCACATAGGATTTCATGACCTGCTAGACTTGTTAAATTTCAGCTAAGGATTCAAACTATATCTGTTCTTCAATTTTATTGTGCTTAAAGCTAGTTCTAACCTGATCAATTAGAATCTAGATCTTAGGTTGCTAAATACGTCACGGAAGTGGGGTTTAGGAATCTGAACTAATTAAGTTGGGCAATTAAACTTTGCGCAAACGGAAGTTTGGTTTAGGATAATTGTGAACATATCAAACTTGGAATTAAAGCTGGGTTAATCTGTTAGTTCTCGCAAACGAAAGTTTGGTTTGCTGCACTTAGACTTAGAGAATTATCGCAAAGGAATTTGGTTAATTCTATATCTGTGTTTTGAGTTCTAGAACTGTGCTTAATTAGATCCTTGCTGAATGAACTGTCTGCTTGTCTGATTTCCTGAGAACGCCCTAGACCTAGCGCTCTTAATAACTTGTTTTCACAACCAACAATCTCTGCTACTGATTTACTTTCTTGCATTGCTTTTAATTCAATTACATTGCTTTCTTCCTAGTTAAATTCCTGTTCTTGAGCTATTGAATACCGGAGTCTCTGTGGATTTCGATACCCTATATACTACATTGATATTGCTGTGCACTTGCAGTTTAGTATAGGGATTAATTCTTGACCTATCAAGTTTTTGGCGCCGTTGCCGGGGACTCTTTGAGTCTTCGATAGCTTCGAGCCTAGGGTTTTACTAGGATTTTTATTTTTGTTTTCGTTTTTGTTTTTATTTTCAGTTTTATTAATTTTCGTTTTTCTCTCTCTCGCAGGTACCGATTTCGCACTGCGTCGATCGTTGCACCCTTGCATCGTTCGTCACTAGGCGATTTGAGATTGAACCGATCGTTGCACTGATAGCATCGATCGTTGCTGGACGATTACAGACAGTTTATGCCAACGCAGAAAACTAGAAGTAATCCGAACTCGAGCTTGGTTAATCTCGATCTTGAGGAGCTTGGACGTCTAGAAACGACTATCAGAAGAGAAAAGAGAGAGAGAATGGTACGAGAACGTCTGATCTTGATACGAGATGCTGAAGGTGTCCTGAGGGATCCGGAAAACAATCCTTACAATGCTGCTGGGCAGAGGATTGATGCTGATGGACGAGTGATCCCTGACCCTCCTGAGCAACAGCAACAGGAGCAGAACCAAAACCAGGGTCAGGAACGGGCCCAAGGTAGAGAGATGGTGGTTCATGAGAGGACACTAGCTGACTACAACAGACCTGATGAGTTTCATGCAAACCGAGCAGCTCTAGTGCTTCCTGCTTTTGAGAGGAATGATTTTGAGGTCAAGACCATCTACTACCAGCTGATGAGGCAGATTGCTTTTAATGGTCTTCAAGCAGAGCAGCCTATGGATCACATTGACAAGTTTGAGGACATAGTCACTGGCATGAAGTATGAAGGAGTATGCCCGGACTATCTGTTCCTTAAGCTATTTCCGCACAGTCTTGCTGGAGACGCTAGTGCATGGCTGAGACAACTGGCACCTGGTCAGTATACTACTTGGGCAGCCTTAAAGAGTGAGTTCCTGCGTCACTTTTATGATGATGCGCGCTCAGATCAGTCCAGACAGGACATACTCACTTTTTCCCAAGGAGCTGTGGAGCCCTTGAAGACTGTCTGGATGAGATTTAAGCAGTATCAGCGTGACTGCCCACACCATGGATTCACAGAAGTACAGCTGATTGGTATCTTCTTCAGAGGCATAGATCTCCCTTATTAGACTGCGCTGGATAATTCCAGTAATGCTAATTTCAACACCAGGACTCCTACACAAGCTAAGCAGTTGATTGAGAACCTGATTGGCAGCAACAGTTGCAAGACAATGGATGAAAGGAGGAAGAAATCTGGTGGAACTGTAGAGAATTCTGATATAGCTAATATAAGATCCAGATTGGACACAGTTTACAATCTCCTGACAAGTAAGAAAGCTGTCCACTTTGCCCAAGATGTAGAGGTGATTCAGACTGAGGAGGACACTCAGGAAGAAGATGTGAATTTCATAGGAGGTTCTGGTTTCCAAGGTAATAGATTTAGTAATCAACAGGGGAACAGATTATCCAATGGAGGACAGACTGGTGGTTTTCAGAAGACCTATGGACAAGGTACTCAGAGAACCTATGGATCTACATCCTATCAGACTCCTCCTGCACCTACAGCCCATGAGAGCAAAATGGAGGCTATGATGGAACAACTGATTGAGAGTCAGACCAAGATTTCTGTGGACTGCAACAAGAAGTTGGACGCTGTCTATGAAGACCTCAATGGGAAGTTTGAGTCTCTGAGCACTCACATGAAACAGTTGGACACTCAGGTGAACCAGATGTCCAGCTCACTGAAGGGAAAAGGAGTGGCAGACACTCATGTTAAGGCCTGGTCTGTGTACATTAATGATGGATCTCACCTAGGTGAAAGATTTGAGCTAAGTACAGCTGAGTTGATGACAGAACAAGAATTTTCGGATATTTGTGAAAAACTCTCGGGTGAAATCTGCTGCAGTGCGTCGATCGATGCAACATCTGTGCCGATCGATACACCAGTCGGGATGGCAACGATCGACACACCCTTAGTGTCTGTCGTTGCAGGGCGTGAACAGACAAAACTGTCGGATGATAATGGCATAGATGCTGACTTGGAGCTTGATCGCCTATTCAATGGAGCCTCTGAGATTACTCAACAGGAGATCTACGAACAGATTGTTAGACAACACTCCTCAGTGTCTGAAGTGATTAGGCAAGAGATTGAAGAGCTGAAGAAATTAGAAGGGATTGGTGAAGAATTGGAAGAAATTCCAACTTCTGATGATCCACCTTATCATCCATGTGTGCAGAGGTACTTAAACAAGATGTTGCCCCTGGATGATGATCTGAAAGACTGGGTGATAATAGTTCCTCAGCATATTAGTGATGTTCTGCTAACTAAGATCCCGAAGAAGCTGCCTGATCCTGGAGTATTTGTGCTGGATTGTTCTATCTTTGAGGATAGCTTTAGGCGTTCTCTGTGTGATTTAGGAGCTGCTGGAAGTTTAATGCCTTACTCTGTAGCAGAGAAGCTGGGTATGTTGGATTTTACTCCTACTAGGACTTCTCTTGTCCTAGCTGATCAGTCCATACGAGTTCCTGAAGGACTCCTTATGGACATTCCGGTGAGAGTTGGAAATACTTAGTTCCAACGGACTTCCTTGTGCTGAGATATGACTGTGATCCGGATGAAGCATTATTGCTTGGGAGACCCTTTTTGGCTACAGAAGGAGCATTGATTGATGTTAGGAACAGCTTGATAGACCTCCATCTGGGAGATGAACCACTGCACTATGAGATGGATAAGCTGCGAAAGCCACTGATAGATGGGCAGACATTCACCATAAGGGACGCAGATTTTGAGCAGCCGGATAACACTATGGTTATAGATCCTGGAGCACATTTCACTCCATCTTTTCTTGGACATGAGCATTCCGCAACAGCCTACTCACCACCTTGGATGAGGAGACTTGAACAGAGACAGAAAAAGTCTCTGTCAGGACCTTCTGGTACCTGAAAATTCCCATCCGTCCGGTCAAGCTATTGATCTTAAACAAGCGCTGGGTGGGAGGCAACCCACCATTAGGTACTGGTGTTTTTCTACTTAATTTTTGGTGTTTTTGTTAGGATTTTACGTTTGTTTTTGTTTCTGGTGAGTTTATGTTTGCAGGTCTCGGACAAAATCGCAGTGCAACGATCGACTCACTTCTGTGTCGATCGTCACAACACGAAAGGAATCGCATTGCAGCGATCGTTGCGCTCTTGAGAAACGATCGACCATACACGAAAATCGCCAAGTAACGGTCGATGCACTTAGTGTAACGATCGATGCCTGAGCAACAGAGGTAATCCGACAGACATAATTTCATCTTTTCAATTTTTTTTTATTATTTTCTTTTTACCAATTCTTCGCTGGACACTACTGGGGACAGTGTGTCTTAAGTGTGGGGGAGGTGCTACTGACTTTTGTTTTCTGTTTTCTTAAGAGTCAGTCCGTTTTTCAAAAAAGAATTTTGTTTTATTGAGTCAAAATTGTTTAAGTAAGAAACTATGATTTTCTGAGAAGATTTACAAGACTTGCAGGAACTTAAGTAACCATTGGGACGAAGTTGCAGGATCTATCTCTGACTATTAGAAAACTCCATCACAGATCAACCTACTGGGAACACCCACATCACTTCAGGTATCAGAGGATCCTTTTACTGACTTCAATTTAATACTGACTTAGATTTCTCACCTAAGGGCTTGGTATACTTTGTGTCGGATTCCCTTGTTAGTTCTGACACAGCCTGTCAACCTATCCTATTTAGTTCCCTTCTCCCCTTCTATAAAGTAAAAAAAAAAGATAATAAACTGAGGATGAGTTAGTAACTCCGAAGTGGTCATGGGAATGGTAGCAAACACTATTTTCTCTCATGTGATCCATGGAATGTGTCCAAAGTACACCCCATAACGGGAAGAACACTGATAAAAAAAATAAAATGATACCCAATGGGGAAAAATCAGTTGTTAAAGAAGGGAAAGAGAAGAAAGGGACTAGAGAAAGATAGTATGGTGGTCTAGAGCTGATAAGGTAAGAATCCATGTGCCCTTTGATCGATACTCCTTAGGTGAGACCGCACTTAAATACTTGCAGAAGTCAGTAGGGAGAATTTGAATGCTTGAATGTGATTGTGGAGTTTACCTAGGACAATTGCTAAGTGTGGGGGAAGTACATGTTGGTCTTGATATCCTGTGATTGATTCTTTCAGTGGTTTACTAAGGGGAATCTGAGTATTGTAGCTTCTAGGAGGAAATGAGTTTCTGAAGAGTTTTCAAACCTCTTCACCAAGCTTTAGTTCTATGTTTTGCTTGAGGGCAAGCAAAGGCTAAGTGTGGGGGAGTTGATATATCATGGTTTTTACCGGTTTTATGCCATGATATAGTTGTGTTTTTAGTGTCTTTTGTGTTCTTTTAGAGTCTTTTACAGGTATAATCAGGTTTGGAGCTGAATTGGAGATAATGGAGCATTCTGGAGATTTTTGGAGTGATTGGCCGAGAGATAGAGTTCACTGTCCGAAACAGAGAAAGGTGTCGATCGTTGCATTCCTAGCATCGGTCGATGCACCAGCGAGATGGGCCAAAACTCGGCGGTTTAGAAGAATCAAGAATTTGCACTTTGATCCAGAAGTTCCTGATATTTACAGAGAAGCCCCTGGCCGAGATTATACCTATATTATTGAGTTTTTAGATACGCTTAACATTACGCTTTCATAATTAAGAGCAGAGGATTTTTAGAGCTTTTGGGGCTGATCTGAACCTGTTACATCATCTGTATTTGGAGAAGATTTCGAACCCCTTTTACTCTTATTCTTTTATGCAATTTATTCATCATATGATTATGTTTTCATTATCTATGTCTGAGTAGATTCCTTGTTAGGTTTAGGGTTTCTCACATAGGATTTCATGACCTGCTAGACTTGTTCAATTTCAGCTAAGGATTCAAACTATATCTGTTCTTCAATTTAATTGTGCTTAAAGCTAGTTCTAACCTGATCAATTAGAATCTAGATCTTAGGTTGCTAAATACGTCACGGAAGTGGGGTTTAGGAATCTGAACTAATTAAGTTGGGCAATTAAACTTTGCGCAAACGGAAGTTTGGTTTAGGATAATTGTGAACATATCAAACTTGGAATTAAAGCTGGTTTAATCTGTTAGTTCTCGCAAACGAAAGTTTGGTTTGCTGCACTTAGACTTAGAGAATTATCGCAAAGGAATTTGGTTAATTCTATATCTGTGTTTTGAGTTCTAGAACTGTGCTTAATTAGATCCTTGCTGAATGAACTGTCTGCTTGTCTGATTTCCTGAGAACGCCCTAGACCTAGCGCTCTTAATAACTTGTTTTCACAACCAACAATTTCTGCTACTGATTTACTTTCTTGCATTGCTTTTAATTCAATTACATTGCTTTCTTCCTAGTTAAATTCATGTTCTTGAGCTATTGAATACCGGAGTCTCTGTGGATTTCGATACCCTATATACTACATTGATATTGCTGTGCACTTGCAGTTTAGTATAGGGATTAATTCTTGACCTCGAAGCGTTAGGTTTCAGGAGTTCTCAGGAAATCAGGAACAGAAGCAATCAATCAGTCTGGATCTAATCAGAAACTGTTCTAGAACTCAAAACACGGATATAGAATTAACCAAATTTCTTTGCGAGAATTCTCTAAGTCTAAGTGTAGCAAACCAAACTTTCGTTTGCGAGAACTAACAGATTAAACCAGCATTAAACTCCAAGTTTGATATGTTCACAATTAACCTAAACCAAACTTTCGTTTGCGAGAAGTTTAATTGCTCATCTAGGTTCTTTCTAGCTAAATTAACCAACTTTCGCTGCATTAATCAGCCTAACATCATAATTCTGATTAGCTACTTCAGATTAAGCATTAAGAACAACCTAAACAAAGAACTAGCAGATATGAATCCCTACAGATTGATTTAAACTATTGTTCCATGAAATCCCTAATGAGAATCCTTCAACCTAAGAGGTAAACTGCTCAGACATGTTCATTGAGACAAAAAATATCATAAGTAGAAAACCAAATATCATTAAACAGAATAATCAACAGGGGTTCGAAATCAAGTCTCTTTCGAGAACAAGATCAGCCCCTAAGGCTCTCTCAAATAAAATAAAACTAAAGTAAAGCGTAGCCTAAACAATGGCTTAAAAACTCTTATATAATGGTCTAAAGTCGGCTGGGGCTTCTTTGTAATTATGGAAACTTATGGGAAAAGTTGCAATATCCAATTCTTCTTATTAAACGCTCGCGAGAATGTCTGCGTCGACCTTGCATCGATCGTTGCCACAAGTGTATCGATCGATGCAGGTCTGTGAATTCGACAGTGAAGTCCATCTCTCGGGTTAAATCTCCAAAATGCTCCAGAATGCTCCAACAACTCCAATTCCGCTCCAAACGTGTCTAGACCTGTAAACATAACTAAAAGACTCCAAAACATAGTAAAAGACTTGATAAATAACACATATACCATGGTTAAAAACCCTAAAATCCATGGTATATCAAAGCTTTGACTTTCGTTGATTTGGGAACCTCTCGGATAGCATGTGTAACCACACCCAATCTCCATGCTCAAAGGTTATCTCCTTCCTCTTCTTGTCGGCTTCTCGTTTGTATTGGGCCGTCTTCTTTTCCAGGTTATCATTGACCTTCTGGTGCAACTTCTTGATGGAATCGGCATTGCATTCACAATCTTGTTTGGTGAAGTCCAGTGGTGGTAACGACTTGGGATCTATGGCGGTCTCTGGCTTAAATCCATACACAATCTCAAAAGGTGAAAGATTAATAGCAGAGTGGTTAGCATTATTATAAGCAAATTAACCTAACAAAATACAATCTTACCACCTACTTAAGTTTTTGCCGACCGTGTCCCATAAGAGGGCTGATGGTGTCTGGTTGACGACCTTGGTATGGCCGTCCTTCTGCGGCTAACAAGTCGTAGAAAATCGAAACTTGGTCCCGAGTTTTCTCAAGAGTGCCCTCCAGAAGTGGCTCAGGAACTTGGTATCTCGGTTTGAGATAATGTCTCGGGGTAGGCCGTGTAGTCTCACTACTTGGAAGAACAGGCCGGCCGTCTGAGTTGCGTCATTCGTCTTGGCGCATGGTATGTAATGGGCCATCTTCGAGAATCGATAAACCACCACGAAATCGATAGAAATATCTACCCAATGCATGTTAGGACTCGGTAAGGACATGTATTGAACATAAGGATGTGACCTGGACTTGGTTTTATGGCATGTAATGCACTCGGAGCTGAATCGCACTACGTCTCGTTTTAAGTGCGGCCAGAAGAAATGGCCTGACAGAATGCTCATCGTCTTAACCACACCGAAGTGTCCCATCAAGCCGCCTCCATGAGATTCACATATCAGTAAGTCTCGCATCGAGCCTTGCAGAATACATAGTCGCCGGTATCAGAACAGAAAGCCGTCGTGCAAGTGGAATGGTCCTTTAGCTCATTTGCTGCATTCCTGAAAAATTGCTCCAAAATAATGGTCAGCATCATAATGTTCCTTGATTTGTTCAAACCCCAAAACTTTGGCCACCATGGTGCTGACCATGGTGTATCTCTGGGATAAGGCATAGGCCACGATCTTCTCCTTTCCCTTCTTGTACATGATGCTGTACAGAAACGTCTCCACGGACTCGAGCCATTTTGTGTGTCTCCTCAATCGTAGTCTGTCCCCGTATATTCTTCAACGTCTCATGATCGGTATGGATCAAGAACTTCTTGGACAGAAGATAATGATGACACGTCTCCAAAGATATCACCAAGGCATATAGCTCCTTATCGTAGGTCGGATAGTTGAGTGTGGCTCCGTTGAGTTTCTCGTTGAAGTAGGCCACATGTCGTCCTCCCTGCTCTGATCCCTAAACCTGAAGCATCACATTCAATCTCGAAAGTCTTGTCAAAGTTAGACAAAACAAGAGTAGAAGCGTTAGTCAAAAGATCCTTGAGCTTCTTAAATGCGTCCTCTTGCAGAGGTCCCCATTTTAACGGGACGTTCTTCTTGATCACGGCTGTGAGTGGTGCAGATAGAGTGCTGAAGTCTTTGATGAACCTCCGGTATAAACTAGCCAATTCTTGGAATCTCCGGGCATGGCCAATGCTTGTCGATGTTGGCCATTTCTGGATTGCCTTAACCTTCTCTTGATCCACCTGTAGTTCATATGAACTCACAACAAAACTTAGGAAAACAAGCTGATCAGTGCATAATGTGTACTTCTTGAGGTTTGCATAAAGGCTTTCTTGAGGAAGAGTCTTTATTACTTGCTAAAGGTGAACAAGGTGGTCGAAAAACACTTACTGTAAATTAGAATATCCTCAAAGTAAACGACCACAAACTTACTGGTGTAGGCTCGTAAGACCTGGTTCATGAGCCTCATGAAAGGGCTGGGAGAATTGGTAAGACCGAATGGCATGACGATCAAATCATATACACCCTGCTTGGTTTTAAACGCTGTCTTCCATTTGTCTCCTTCTTTCATTCTCACCTTATGGTAGCCACTCCGTATATTGATCTTAGAGAAGACATATACTCCTTGCAGCTCGTCCAAAATGTCGTCTAGACGCGGTATCGGGTGCTGGTACTAGATGGTGATGTTTTTGATTGCTTGGAAGTCGACACACATTCTCCACGTACAATTTTTCTTGGGTACTAACAAGGCCGGATTGGCACATGGGCTGAGGCTCTCGCGGATACAGCCCTTGAACATGAGGTCCTGAATCTGCTTTTCGAACTCCTTGGACACCGTCGGGTTCATACGGTACGCTGGTCGGTTCGTTATAGTTGCTCCGGGTACGAGGTTGATCTGATGCTCAATGCCTCGGATCAAGGGTAGGCTGGCCGGAATATCCTTTGGAAACACGTCCTTAAATCTGTCCAACAAAGAAACCACTTCTCGGGGCAGCTCTATGTCACTAGAACAAGAGTGTAAAGCCTCCTTAAAGATCATTAGCAGCACCTGCATGTTCTGGTTAATAGCTTTAGATACGGAATTTGAAGTAATTAACTGGTTCGTCTTACTGTTCTTGCTGTCCTTGGCGAGTTTTAGCTGCATCTCGTAGACCTCCAGCGGTGTGAGCGGTGCGAGCTGGTACTTGCGCTTGTCGTGGCTGAACAAATAGTGGTTGGTGTATCTGTTGTGCAGCGTCTCTTTATCGAAATGCCAAGGTCGGCCTAGAAGTAGATGACCAACTTGCATGGTCACAGTATCGCACACCACTTGGTCACTGTACTTTCCAGCGCTGAATTGAATGGTGACTTGATCAGTATTACATATCTCTGTATCGTAATTGAGCCACCTTAGCCGTTACGGTCGCGGGTGCTTCGATACTTGAAGACCAAGATTATTGAACATATATCTGCTAGCTACGTTGGCACACAATCCTCCATCGATGATAAGACTGAAAACATTGTTGTTCACCGTGCACCGGTATGAAAGATGTTCTCCCGTTGGACAGTCTCAAGATCTACTAGGGCGCTGAGAGCTCTCCGGATCACCAACATCTCTATGGTGTCTAGATATTCAACGGGCGTTCCCAGGTCAGCCATCTCCTCGCCTTTTTCTTGCTCGTCATGTGACTCGTACTCGCCAGCCTCCATGAGGATCATGATCCATCAATTTGGACATTCTCGGGCCATATGTCCTTTTCCCTGATATTTAAAACAAGTAAAATTTCTAGCTTAAAAGGTACTAGGAAACTTATCTGCTTCAAGACAGTTGAACTTAGGAGCCTCGATGTTCGGCTTTTTAAACCGTGACTTGAGATCAACGGCCTTGCCTTTGTCGACATCTCTAGGCGCTGGTGGCGTCCATGTCGAGTTTTTTCGAGCTCGGTTCGTTGTCATCGCCTTCCATTTGACGTGCTGCTCGACCTGAATGCTCATGTGTAGTAACTCAGACAGGTCTCAATACGGCTAGATCTCGACCTTTTGGGCTATACGGTCATGTAGTCCGTAGATTAACTGAGCTATGAGAGTTTCCTCAGAGCCGTCTACCTCGATCTGTATCCGTACTTGCTCGAACTCCTCGAAGTATTCTTCTACGGAACTTCTTCCCTGCACCAACTTACGATTGTAAGTCTCTATGAAAATTTTGAGGCACATGCCTTCGCGTTAGGTTGTATTTCATGTCAGCCCACGTGGTGATCTGGTCGTGGTGATGTCGTCTACGTTCAGAAACGTCTCGATCCCACCACGACAAGGCATGGTCCGTAAATTGGGCTGATGCTAGCTCTACCTTCCTCTGATCATTGTATACGTAGTAATAAAATATATGCTCAATCCTCCGTTCCCACTCGAGATATGCCTTGGGGTTAACCTTCCTGAAAAAGTTGGAGATTTTAGTTTAACATTGTTTGAAATAGGTCGTCTCATAGGCGCTCGCGATGGATCGGATCGCGTTGTCTGTTGAACGGTCGACTGTTTCGGTCATGTAGTTTGTCGTCGAGCCCAAGCATATCATTTTCTGTTTCATCAATCAGGTTGACTCGGACATACTGATCTCTCCTAGCTGGAGCAATCGGCGGTACTAGTCGAGGCTGTTGGGGAGCGGGCGGAAGTTGGACGGCTGGTTGCTCGAGCCAGTCTAAGTGCGCACAAATAGCCTGAATCGCGCCAAGTAATTGAGAAAGATCTGTCAGTTCAGCTAGATTATCTCCGATTACCGTTTGTCCATCACATTTAACAAAGAATCAAACGCAACAAATGATGAACAAGCAAGAAACAAAAAGGCAACTACCAAAAATGGAATCTAGGCAACTATATGGTCAAATTTTTTTTTTTTTTTTGACAGAAGATGCAACAATGGAAATATGCAATAAGAAAATAACAAAGACGACAATGTTCGAGTTTGGGCTAGCCAATGTAAGAAATTCACAACAAACCGCAAAGAACAATCAAATCGATATGACCTGTGAGAGTAGCTAACCTAGTTCGTTTTTCCTTTACTGATATGATGCAAATGAAACTAAAACCAGCAACCTAAACAATCTGAACCAGATTCACACTCAAACCGCATGTACAAAATGAACCAATTCCAAGAAATCAATTCACAAATCACACAATTTTCAGGCGCACGCAAACAACTCAAGCAAATGGTAATACAAGATGTAGCCGGTTCTAAATCTAGCACAACCAGTCAATTTCCTTTTTTTATGTATGCAGAACAAAAAATAACTAACAACCTAGATGCAATCTAGAACAGGAAATAGAAGCTGAATTAACCAAGCAAATAACAATCAGTCAGACAAGTCAACCGGAAATCAAACAAGTTGAACACTCCGGTCTAAAACCCTAGCGAAAACTAGATGCAGCCATTTTTGATTCTAAACAACTCAACAACTATTTTTTTATTTTATGATGCAGGAAAGAAGCAAGATGATATGACATAAGCAAAATATATGATGCAACACAATTTTTTTTTTTTGAGATTTTCGAATTCAAGAAAACAAGGAAGCAAATTTCAAACAACTAAAGTGAAGGGATATAGACTTGACCGAATGGTTTCAAGAGCTTAAGCTCTGAAATTTGAAGATGTAATCTTCAGAGGAAGCTCACACTTGCTAAACTGGTTTGATGGTTGACAAAAAGCCTGGATTGAGGTCGCTCTCCTTTTTCCACATACGCGATAAATGATGGAGCACAAGTAGTATGACTGAAGTCACTCTCTTGTGATGCTAGGAGATGGATCGATGGGGAGGTGACTCGAACAGGAACATATTTGGCTTAAGCTGGAAAGGGGAAACCACTCAGTGCACACAAGCCAAGCAAGACAAGTAGATTTAGATTTTTCTTTAGATTAAACGTAAGACTAAAAATTACAAGAGTACTAGCCTAAATAGCCTTTAGTTTTCGAAAACTCTTAAGAAAATAAAAGATATTGGGACTTAAGGCCTTACAAGGCTTCTTAGGCGTGAGACAACTTGGGCGTCATTGGCCGTGTGTTCTGTCTAATTAATCGGGTGAGTATGTTTGCGGGTCGTAGAGTTTGTTAGATCCCGCGAGTCTTGTGTTGGCGTTCCGGTGCTTCCTTCTCGATTGGATCCTTGGGAGATCTTGATCAGTACACGTATCTTCGGGTAGTGGTTCTGGCTAGTTGTTATCCTATTGGTTGACGCTGGTAGGTGTGTAGTCTAGATAAACGGGGTGTCCTAAGGCCGGGCTGCATGGAAACTTTGGCTATCTAGGGGTAGTCCGAGTCACTGCAGATCGATGGACAGAGAATGGTTTCGTAGTCGTAGGACTTCGTGTTTACGTCTAGGAGTCTGGGAGGTTCCATCCATAGGCAGCTAGATGTTCCTGAGGAAGATCACCATGTTCGTGTTAGGGGCCCTTGGTGTTGAGAAAGCGTTAGATTGGCGTTTAGTATTTAGATCGAGTATAATCGAGGGCAGTAGTGTTCTCGATTCCTCTTTTGTGTTATATGTTATGTTTATCCATTACGTGGTGTTAACACGTAATTGTTTTGTATTGTTTTCATTGATTATTTTTGCCTGTTATTTTGGGTTTGTCGGGTGGGGTTTTTAGCCTTTCTATTTGGGATCCAACTAACTGAACAATCTTAGATTGCTCATACCAACTCTTTTGTCTGGTAGGAAGCCTTAGGTGGATTCATGAGTCGAGAAAGCAGCAGAGGATCAAGAGTCTAGCAACGCGTAGCAGGGAAGCTAAGGCAAAAACAACAACATATCGAAGATGCATCAACATAATCCAAAGGAGGAAGGTAGAAGCGTGAGTGATCATTGTAACCCTGAATCAATTCTCAATGGTCTAGTAAGCGGAGGAGTCTATCCAGAAAGAGTAAGGGAGCAGTGTAAACCCTAGATTTAAATTTTTACCTAAACCTTCTGGACTTTAATCACCGGGCGAGGTAAGTAGGGCGCTAGAACTTCTTCTAAATTTGAGTGGTGGTTTTTGCATGCATTACATAATAGATACTACATATTAGTTTGAAAGAAATAGTTGGGTTGGTTGGTATTTAGAAACTTTCGATGTGGGGATCGAAGTTTCTAGTACTTGTCGCAGAGGAGGATAAATCATATAATTGCATTAGATGTGATAATAGTTCCATTAGTATTGTTACTTTAGATGGCGTTTGATAAGGTAAGGTTATTGGTAGGCAATTAGGAATAGTTGGGGGTGGATAGATTAGTTTACTACGATTATTTTTGTGAAAGCTATACATTATTGATAATTCCTCGTGCATGTTCTCGATTGATTGTTGCACGACCGGTTTTCAATGATTGTATAGTGGAAGTAACATCACTTCATAAGATTATCATTTTAAGTAGAGTAATAGCTGATAACTCCATTGTGAGTTTTGGATAAGTGTTGTCTAGGGCGTGATGGTGATCAGATCTTAAGGGTATAAAATCCTTAGAGTTGAGTAGAGTTTAAGTCCGAAGACCAAACCCAAACCCAAGAAGATCAAGATGAGGATTTCAGAAATTTTCAGAGGAGTGGTATAAAATCATAGTTGGAGAAATACAAGAGAAGTGGAAAAGTCGCGGACTAGCTGAAGGATGTTGTTCTAATTGGTCAGGCAGAGGATGAAAGCAAGCTCAGTTTACCAAAAATTAAGATGTATATGGACATGGATAGAGGAACCGATGAGATTGGAGGAATCAACAACATCAATGATCGGTTGGAAGGAAATTCAGAGGAAGTTCAGAAGTTCCATCATCAGAGGAGTCGATTGATATCGGACTTTGAATTTCATAGCAAAGTTGAAGAAGTAAAGATGAGATTAGAAGGGTCAAAGAAGATCGTGTTGGAGAAGCTCACGGAGTTTAAGGCGGAAGTACGTCAAGAAAATATCCCAGTTAGAAGTTCATCAAGGATTAGGATTTTATAAGGGAATAGTTTTGTTTTCTTAGAAAGGATGGAACGATATCAGTAAAATCTATCGAAAGGACAAGATAGATTTCCGAAGTCAAAATAAGGAACAGTCAGAGCAAAGCTAAAATAAAGATTATCGAGAACATGTAAATTTCTCTAGAGAAAAGTCAAGCCATCATTGGAAAAGTCATCAGAATATTGCAGCGGAATTGTGGTCGGCAAAACTTCAGAATTCGAGTACGAATTCTATTAAGGGTGAAGGATGTAATACCCTGTTTTGGAAAAACAATAAAATATTATAATAAAATAATGTTTATTCTATAAAATGAATTATCTTTTAAGTAATTCATTAGAATTATTTTTGAGCGTTTCTGTGAGTTCTCATAAATAAATCTAGGAATAAGTTCTTATCGAGAAATTATTAAGGCGATCAGGTGCATCGGAAAAACCTCTAAAGTGCACCAAAAATTATGAAATATCGACCACAAATCTTGATGAGGACATCGGATCCTCCAGACCCGACCCGGGCGAGCAG
The DNA here is from genome assembly GCA_030180135.1 of Orychophragmus violaceus. Lineage (NCBI taxonomy): Eukaryota > Viridiplantae > Streptophyta > Magnoliopsida > Brassicales > Brassicaceae > Orychophragmus > Orychophragmus violaceus. Next base: position 63,498,365 of record CM058240.1, on the reverse strand, counting down.
TACGTACCGTCCTCGACCACGAGGCTGACCGAGCTATTCCCGACCCCGCGGAACGTACCTGAGGAGGTTCAGAAGGCCACTGCAAGTTACGCCAGACCAGATGACGTGATATCAGGAATTCATAAGCCAACAGCATGTTTCAGGAGTGATGATCATTCCGGAACCCAATTGGAACGATCCCATTTGGAGACGGTCGACAACCGATCTCCCGGAGCCCTAACCGTGTCCTGGAAGATGTCCATAGAAGAGTTGGTTGAAGCCAATCATGCCAGACTTGATATTCATCATAAAGTATGCTATTTGGAAGAGTTTGGTCAGAAGGAATCAGCTTGAGTTCGAGATCAACTAGGAGGATGTCTAGAAGCTGTCCAGTTAGCCCTGTCCGCAGATATAGGTGCAGTCAAGAGAGTATTGCGAATGTACCAAGCGGAATCAAGCTGTAACTAAACATTTTCTGGAAACCTGACTCATCAAGGAATCGGCACGAAGTTGAATCACATCAAGACCATTTTCTATGAAGAAGTTATGCCCGTTTCAAGACAGGTGACTTTCAGGGAACGCGATAAATACCGACTTGCACATTTTGGAGTACTCAGAACGAACCAGGATGAATCAAGGAGTAAAGGAACTTGTTATGGATTCTTGATTCTTCAGGGAATGTATGAGAGTTGGAATCACACCAATACCTGCTCGGACCAAGAAGATATGCAAGATCAAATCCGAAGGTTGCTGGACCTGCTTTATTTGGAAGCTCACGGACTTAGTGGGCTTCAGACTTATGTATGGCGACCAGGAGTACGAACAACATCTCCTTGGGCATTGGTTTATACTATGCCCAAGGAGATGTGATCTCTCTCTACTTTGCGCGGCTTCCCCTTTGGAGAATTGGATCTCTTGGTTTTTGCTTGCTGCCCAAATATCCCTAAGTGTTCCTAAGTGTTACTAAAGCACATTAATTCCTAACTCACCATCCGACCATCACTTAACGAGAAGAGAGCGCCATCGGCCAGCTTCTCGTCCTGCTCGACCATCGTTCGCATCGTACGTCCGTCCGCTCATCTCTCTCGACCACCCGCTCCGCATCTCATATCATCTGGTATCAGAGCTTTAAAGCTCCTGACCCAGCTCGGTTACATCTCATCCTTCATCTAATTTCATTCTGTTTTGCTTTTGCTTCTTTCTAAACTGAAAAAAGGTTGATAGCTTTGTTCCTTCTCGGCCGAGTACTCCTTCGTGAACCAATAGTAGAATCTGCTAGGTTGTTGGCTGTCTCGATTTGCCTTGTTGTCTTGCTTCCTGTTTAGCTTTGTCTTGGTGATCTCGGCCTAGTTCATTGTTAGGTTGTCGATCTCTACAGCGGCTGCGAACTAGGGTGATAGGGTTTCTTTGTTTGCGATTTAATTTATCTGAAACTTGGTTTAGTTCTGGTTAATCTCATTCACAAACTCTCGGTTTACCTTGTTTTCTTTTATAGTTTTAGTCAAAAAAAAAAAAAAATCACCATTTTCTTGTTTTCTTTTTGTGCTAGCACCCAATATTGCCTTTTTGCTCATTTGTTGCATTTTTCCTTTTTCTCCCTTGAGCTTTTCCAGAGACAATGGACGAAGAACATGCCCAACAAGGCGGACCGACCAAGTTCACTCAGCTCCTAGCTGCGATCCAGACGAGGAGCTCGACTCGACCGCCTGGAGCGACCACCCGACCCATCTCGACATGGTCGAGTGAAACAAGGACGACCAGACCATGGTCACAACCCGTACCATTGTGGAGACGACCATGCTGCGAACAAAATGGATCTCGAGCCACCTGACCAATATCGGCGCCATCAATCCTCCAGACTAAGACATTCAAAACCCAATAAATTTCAAAATAATTTTTGTGTATTAGACTCACAACTAATATCTTTCTCAGGTACTGAAGACTACTTTCAGTGGGAGGAAGACCTAGAAGATTACTTTGGGATTACAATATCCCAAGGAACGAACAGGCCTCATATGCGATCCAAACCCTGACCGGAGATGCCCATGCTTGGTGGCAGCTCGAGGAGAAGATACGAAGACAACTGAAGGAACCGTCAAGGACGTGGAAGGAGCTGAAATGGTTAGTATATGAGCAGTATGTCATAATAAGACCAAAGACCCAGGGCCGTCCACGCCTTTCGACCGCCTCGACCAAAGTCCCGATGCTCGAACCGCCTCGACCAAAGGTTAAAGTGTCCCAACCCAAATCTTTTCCATCTGATTATAATGAATCAAAAACTGTCTTAATGCACTTGGGATTGGTCAAAAGTGTTGATCAGGATGCAGGAAAGATAGAGGGTCCCATGGACCGCACAGGTCAACAGACCCGAGGCGAGACCGAGAAACCGAAGGAACCGGTCGAACGAGAAAGTGATCCGACTAAAACCAATGAAGATCACGACCCAAACCAGACTGAGAGTGTTAGTCAGAAACCAGAACATGATTTGAGACCACAACTTGATGTTGGAACCAAAGAGGCGAACTGGAAAGAAGTGCCACGTTCGCCCATTTCTCTACCATGACCCTCGACCGCCTCGACCAAGGGCGCAGGAATGAACAAGGGTCCGATGGACCGCACGAACCAACGGACCGGAGGCGAGAAAATAAAGGAACCGGCCGACCCAAAGATTGAGCCGACTAAAGCCAATGGAGATCACGACCCAGAGAGTTTCCCATGGAACCCGGGCCAAGACAAAGGCGTGATACTGAGTTCCCAACCCAACGGAACACGCATGGAAAGCCATTGCACCAGCCGTCCACCAATTCCTCAAGGTAAGGCCATGAACTCACGAAACCGCATGAAGGCTGACTTGCTTTCTATTGGTGCAGGTTATGCAGATTCGAGGTCGAATCCTCTTCAAGAGAGAGGGTATGATGAGGAAATCAGATCCTCCAGACCCGACCCGGGCGAGCAGTACGTACCAGCCTCGACCACGAGGCTGACCGAGCTATTCCCGACCCCGCGGAACGTACCTGAGGAAGTTCAGAAGGCCACTGCAAGTTACGCCAGACCAGATGACGTGATATTAGGAATTCATAAGCCAACAGAATGTTTCAGGAGTGATGATCGTTCCAGAACCCAATTGGAACGATCCCATTTGGAGACGGTCGACAACCGACCTTACGGAGCCCTAACCGTGTTCTGGAAGATGTCCATAGAAGAGTTGGTTCAAGACAATCACGCCAGACTTGATATTCATCATAAAGTATGCTATTTGGAAGAGTTTGGTCAGAAGGAATCAGCTTGGGTTCGAGATCAACTAGGAGGATGTCTAGAAGCTGTCCAGTTAGCCCTGTCCGCAGATATAGGTGCAGTCAAGAGAGGATTGCGAATGTAACAAGCGGAATCAAGCTGCAACTCAACCTGTTCTGGAAACCTGACTCATCAAGGAATCTGCACGAAGTTGAATCACATCAAGACCATTTTCTATGAATAAGTTATGCCCGTTTCAAAACAGGTGATTTTCAGGGAACGCGATAAATACCGACTTGCACATTTTGGAGGGCTCAGAACGAACCAGGATGAATCAAGGAGTAAAGGAACTTGTTCTGGATTCTTGATTCATCAGGGAATGGATGAGAGTTTGAATCACACCAATACCAGCTCGTACAAAGAAGATATGCAAGATCAAATCCGTAATTTGCTGGACCTGCCTTATTTGAAAGCTCACGGACTTAGGGGGCTTCAGACTTATGTATGGCGACCAGGAGTACGAGAAACATCTCCTTGGGCATTGGTTTATACTCTTTTTACCTTAAGTGTGGTTTTGTCCCAATTGGGTTTTCCCACTAAGGTTTTTAATGAGGTAAACCAAGGCCCGCTTCAAGAGAAGAAGGATATGGCCCGTCCAACCTTCTTTCCTGTTTTCTATTTTTGTAGTTTCGACCAGGCCACTTTATGGCCCTTTCTTAAGTCCTGTAACCCTATTACTTTGGCTATTTAAAGCCACTCCTTGTTTTCAATAAACTCAAGCAAGTTTAAACTAAGAAAACCCTAAGGTTTATGTGATCTCTCTCTCCTTTGCGCGGCTTCCCCTTTGGAGAATTGGATCTCTTGGTTTTTGCTTGCTGCCCAAATATCCCTAAGTGTTCCTAAGTGTTACTAAAGCACATTAGTTCCTAACTCACCATCCGACCATCACTTGACGAGAAGAGAGCGCCATCGGCTAGCTTCTCGTCCCGCTCATCCATCGTTCGCATCGTACGTCCGTCCGCTCATCTCTCTCGATCACCCGCTCCGCATCTCATATCAACTCTACTAAAATATGTATGAGCTATGGTTAAAGGAAATAACAAGATTTGATCCTTGGATTAAGTTATGATTTCAGATCATTAAATAATATTTAGGGATCAAAAATTAAAAATCAAATTGGTGGATTTGGACCTTGAACCAAGGTGATGTGGGAATCAAGCCACCCATCCCACCAAAGATGTCCTCAATGCCCAAAGATGGACCATCGACCCAACCAAGGGTGATCAAAACCATGGAGAGGACGAGACTAAGGATCCATACATCAAACCAAGCAAAGGGCGACATTTTCCTCAGCCAATCCATGATGAAGAAGAGCCCGGTTGAGTCATTATGCCCATGACCAGATCGAAAACAAGAGCTGCCCTCATAAGGCTCCACGGACACCCCGATAAAGCCTATGGACCAGAAATGATGAATTTCAGACCAAGACCACGAAGACCTGATCCATATGAGTCCAAACCCATGTACTGGAGTCTCTTATGGAGTCCACCATATGAAGACACGACCTGGATCAACTAGGAGACACCTCTACCAACCAAATCTTCTCATCGACCACATTTGGATCCAAATAAGGAAAATCCGGAAAACACTTGGGATAGCACATCTCCAGCTCGTTTACTGATGTCTACAGAGACTACCAAGGACCAAGGACCACCAGAACACAGCAACACACGCCCAAAGATTCATCAAAACGAGCCTGACCACATGAAGAAGAAACTTTCCATTTTCAAGACTCTTTACTTTTCTAATAAAGTAAAGAAGGACCACCAACGTCTATTTCTCCAATCTAATCTCGACCACTGATATATCATGGTTTTTACCCACTTTATACCATGATATAGTTGTGTTTTTAGAGTCTTTTGTATTAGTTTAGAGTCTTTTACAGGTTAAATCAGGTTTGGAGCTAATTGGAGATATATGGAGCATTTTGGGCATTTTGGGACGTTTTGGCCGAGAGCTTTATTCACTGTTCGATTATTTGATGTTGCATCGATCGACACGCATTGTGCATCGGTCGATGCAGTCGCGAGATGGGCCGTACGCGTCGGCGTAACAAGTATTGAAGATTTGCAAAGAAGCCCAAGATACTTTCAATATTTACACAGAAGCCCCAGCCGAGATTATGCCTATATATACTAGTTTTTGGTGTTTAATTTAGATACGCTTTGATACTTAGAGCTAAGAGATTTTTAGAGCTTTTGGGGCTGATCTATTTTCCTTGTATTGATTTATTTTGGAGAAGATTTCGAACCCCTTTGATATTTTAATTTCTTATATGCAATCTATTTATTCTATGATTATGTTTTCATCAATCATGTCTGAGTAGATCCATAGTTGAGTTTAGGGTTTCTCATTAGGGTTTGATGACTTGCTAGACTTGTTTAATTCAGTTAGGATTCATATGATTAGAATGTTCTTCAAACTAAATTGTGCTTAAAGCTAGTTCTAACCTGATCAATTAGAATCTAGATCCTAGGTTACTAAATACGTCACGAGAGTGAGGTTTAGGAATCTGAACTATTTAGGTTGAGCAATTGAATTATTCGCAAAGAGATTTGGTTTAGTTTAATTGTGAACATATCGAACTTGAACTTAATGCTAGTTTAATTTGTTAGTAATTGCAAAGAGATTTGGATTACTGCACTTAGACTTAGAGAGTTTTCGCAAAGAGATTTGGTTAATTCTATTTCCGTGATTTGAGTTCTAGAACTGAGTTTAATTTGATCCTGATTGATTAACTTGTCTGCTTGTCTGATTTCCTGAGAATACCCTAGGCTTGACGCTTTTAGTTTATTGCTTACAAACCGATTTCCTGCTACTGTTTACTTTCTTGCACCGCAATTCATTACAATCACTACTTGCTTATTTCTAGTATTAATTCCTACGGTTCGATTCTCTTGAGACCAAGTGTCCCTGTGGATTCGATAACCCTATATACTACATTGACTATACTGTGCACTTGCAGTTTAGAATAGGGATTAAAACTCGACCTATCAAGTTTTTGGCGCCGTTGCCGGGGACTCTTTGAGTCTTCGATAGGACCGAACTTAGGGTTTTACTAGAAATTTTTCGTTTTTGTTTTTGCTTTTCGTTTTTGTTTTATTTTGATTTTACTGATTCTTTTCTCTGATTCTTTCTGTCGCAGGTACCGAAATCGCCTTGCGTCGACCGTTGCACATCTTGCGTCGATCGACACTAAGCGATTCTGAGATTGAACCGATCGTTGCACTGATAGCATCGATCGTTGCTGGACGATTACAGACAGTTTATGCCAACGCAGAACACTAGAAGTAATCCGATCTCGAGCTTGGTTAATCTCAATCTAGAGGAACTTGGACGTCTAGAAAGGACAATAAGAAGAGAAAAGAGAGAGAGAATGGTACGAGAACGCTTGATCTTGATACCAGATGCTGATGGAACCCTGAGGGATCCAGAGAACAATCCTTACAATGCTGCTGGGCATAGGATTGATGCTGAGGGACGAGTGATCCCTGATGAAGCTGAGCTACTGGGCCAGATGGTTGTCCGTGAAAGGACATTAGCTGATTACAACAGACCTGACGAGTTTCATGCGAACCGAGCAGCTTTAGTGCTTCCTGCCTTTGAGAGGAACGACTTTGAGGTAAAGACTATCTACTACCAACTGATGAGGCAGATTGCTTTTCATGGTCTTCAATCAGAGCAGCCTATGGATCACATAGATAAGTTTGAGGACATAGTTACTGGTATGAAATACGATGGAGTTTGCCAGGACTATCTGTTCCTTAAGCTATTTCCGCACAGTCTTGCTGGAGACGCTAGTGCATGGCTGAGACAACTGGCACCTGGTCAGTATACTACTTGGGCAGCCTTAAAGAGTGAGTTCCTGCGTCATTTCTATGACAATGCGCGTTCAGACCAATCTAGACAGGACATACTTACTTTCTCCCAAGGAGTTGTGGAGCCTTTAAAGACTGCCTGGATGAGATTTAAGCAGTATCAACGTGACTGTCCGCACCATGGATTCACTGAAGTTCAGCTGATTGGTATCTTCTTCAGAGGAATAGATCTTCCGTATCAGCAGGCGCTGGATAATTCTAGTGATGCCAACTTCAACACCAGGACTCCTACACAAGCTAAGCAGTTGATCGAGAACTTGATTAGCAGCAACAGCTGCAAGACTATGGATGATAGGAGGAAGAAATCTGGTGGAAGTATTGATAACTCAGAGATGGCTGAATTGAGGTCCAGAATGGATAAAATCTGCACTCTTCTAGGAGAGAAGAAAGCTGTCCACTTTGCTCAAGAAGTAGAAGTAATTCAGACTGAGGAGGACACTCAGGAAGAGGATGTGAATTACATCGGAGGATCTGGTTTCCAAGGAAACAGATTTGGATATCAATCTGGGAACAGATTTTCCGGTGGAGGACAGAAAACTGCCTACACGGGCAATCAGAACTCTTCAGGCTATGGACAAAACAGCAACTTTCAGAAGCCTTATGGACATAATGCTCAAAGGACCTACGGGTCTTCATCTTATCAAACACCTCCTACACCTACTGCTTTCGAGACTAAGATGGAGACAATGATGGAACAGTTGCTGGAGAGCCAAATCAAGACTTCTGTGGACTGCAACAAGAAGATTGATGCTATGTATGGAGATCTCAATGGGAAGATTGAGTCTATGAACACTCACATGAAGCAACTGGACACTCAGGTTAATCAGATTTCAGGTACTATGAAAGGAAAAGGACCTGCAGATACTCATATTAAAGCCTGGTCTGTACTCGTTAATGATGGATCTCATCTGGGTGAGAAGTTTGAGCTAAGCACAGCTGAGTTGGTTGATGAAGCAGAATTTTCGGAATTGAGTGAAAAACTCACGGGTGGAATCCGCGACGATCGCATTGCAACGATCGACACACACCTTGTGTCGGTCGATGCAGGACGTGAACAGACAGTGTTGCCGGATGATTATGAGACTGATGCAGAACTGGCCCGCCTATTCCCCGATGTGTCTGAAATCACTCAGGAGGAGATTTATGCACAAGCCATTAGGCAATATCCCAAGGTATCTGAGGTAATTAAACAGGAGATTGAGGAGCTGAAGAAACTGGAGGAGAGTGGTGAAGACTTGGAAGAAATTCCACCGCCTGATGATCCACCTTATCATCCCTGTGTGCAGAGGTATTTGAACAAGATGCTACCATTGGATGATGACCTGAAAGAATGGGTGATTGTAGTTCCCCAACACATTAGTGAAGTGCTACTGAACAAGATCCCAAGGAAGTTACCTGACCCTGGAGTCTTTATACTTGATTGCTCAATCTTCGAGAATAGCTTTAGACGCTCTCTTTGTGATTTAGGAGCTGCTGGAAGTATGATGCCTTATTCTGTGGCAGAGAAGCTGGGGGTGCTGAATTTTTCTCCTACTAGAACCCGTCTTATCCTAGCTGATCAGTCTATACGAGTTCCAGAAGGAATTTTAGAAGACATACCAGTGAGAGTTGGAAACTACTTGGTTCCAACAGACTTCCTTGTGCTGAAATATGATTGCGATCCGGATGAAGCACTGCTACTTGGAAGACCATTCTTGGCTACAGCAGGAGCTGTGATTGATGTCAGACAAAGTCTAATAAACCTCCACCTGGGAGATGAGACGCTGCGATATGACATGGAGAAGCTGCGGAAACCACTGATAGATGGGCAGACCTTCACGATCCTGGAAGCAGAAGATGAGCAGCCAGATGGGCCTGTGATACTAGATCCTGGAGCACAATCTACACCTGCTTTTCTTGGACTGAAGCATTCAGCAACAGCCTACACTCCACCATGGATGAGGAGACTTGAACAGAGACAGAAAAAGTCTCTGTCAGGATCTCTAAGTGCCTGAAAGATCTTGTGCGTCCGGTCAAGCTAATGACCTTAAACAAGCGCTGAGTGGGAGGCAACCCACTGTTTTCGTTTTTGCATTTTGATTTTAGTATTTCTTCTAGATTTTACGTTTTTGTTTCTGTTTGGTGAGTTTTTGGTTGCAGGGTTCGTGACAATCGCATTGCGTCGATCGACACACGTTTGTGTCGATCGTTACAACAGAAATCGCACAGCAACGGTCGGTGCACCTAGTGCAACGATCGATGCCTGACTGCAACAGAGGTAAAACCCGAGAGAACTAACCATTCAACTATTTTAATTTTTCTTTTCTTTAACCAATCCCTTGCTTGACACTACTGGGGACAGTGTGTCTTAAGTGTGGGGGAGGTTCTACTAATTAGTTTCTTTTGTTTTCTTAGAGTCAGTTAAATTTTTCAAAATTTGTTTTTCGAGTCAAAATTGGTTTAAGTAGGAAACAATGATTTTTGGAGGAGATTAGCAGCATTTGCAGGAACTTAAGTGACCATTGGGATGAAGCTGCAGATCTATCTATGACTATTAGAAAACCCCATCACAGATCAGCCTACTGAGGACACCCATATCACTTCAGGTATCAGAGGATCCTTTACTGACTTCACCTTAATACTGACTTTAATTTTTCTCACCTAAGGGCTTGGTATACTTTATGTCGGATTCCCTGTTAGTTCTGACACAGCCTGTAAACCTGTCCTATTTAGTCCCCTTCTCCCCTTCTGTAAAGTAAAAAAAAAATAATAATAATAAACTGAGGATGAGTTAGTAACTCCGAAGTGGTCATGGGAATAGTAGCAAACACTATTATCTCTCATGTGATCCATGGAATGTGTCCAAAGTACACCCCATAACGGGAAGAACACTGATAAAAAAAATAAAATGAAACCCAGTGGGGAAAAATCAGTTGTTAAAGAAGGGAAAGAGAAGAAAGGGACTAGAGAAAGATAGTATGGTGGTCTAGAGCTGGCTAGGTAAGAATCCATGTGCCTTTAGATCGATACTCCTTAGGTGAGACCGCACTTAAATACTTGCAGAAGTCAGTAGGGTGAATTTGAATGCTTGAATGTGATTGTGGCGTTTACTTAGGACAGTTGCTAAGTGTGGGGGAAGTACATGTTGGTCTTGATGTCTGTAGATTGATTCTTTCATGTGGATTACTAAGGGGAATCTGAATGCTGCTGCTTCTATGATAAAATGAGTTTCTGAAGAGTTTTCAAACCTCTTCACTGCATTTTAGTTCTCTGTTTCGCTTGAGGGCAAGCAAAGGCTAAGTGTGGGGGAGTTGATATATCATGGTTTTTACCCACTTTATACCATGATATAGTTGTGTTTTTAGAGTCTTTTGTATTAGTTTAGAGTCTTTTACAGGTTAAATCAGGTTTGGAGCTAATTGGAGATATATGGAGCATTTTGGGCATTTTGGGACGTTTTGGCCGAGAGCTTTATTCACTGTTCGATTATTTGATGTTGCATCGATCGACACGCATTGTGCATCGGTCGATGCAGTCGCGAGATGGGCCGTACGCGTCGGCGTAACAAGTATTGAAGATTTGCAAAGAAGCCCAAGATACTTTCAATATTTACACAGAAGCCCCAGCCGAGATTATGCCTATATATACTAGTTTTTGGTGTTTAATTTAGATACGCTTTGATACTTAGAGCTAAGAGATTTTTAGAGCTTTTGGGGCTGATCTATTTTCCTTGTATTGATTTATTTTGGAGAAGATTTCGAACCCCTTTGATATTTTAATTTCTTATATGCAATCTATTTATTCTATGATTATGTTTTCATCAATCATGTCTGAGTAGATCCATAGTTGAGTTTAGGGTTTCTCATTAGGGTTTGATGACTTGCTAGACTTGTTTAATTCAGTTAGGATTCATATGATTAGAATGTTCTTCAAACTAAATTGTGCTTAAAGCTAGTTCTAACCTGATCAATTAGAATCTAGATCCTAGGTTACTAAATACGTCACGAGAGTGGGGTTTAGGAATCTGAACTATTTAGGTTGAGCAATTGAATTATTCGCAAAGAGATTTGGTTTAGTTTAATTGTGAACATATCGAACTTGAACTTAATGCTAGTTTAATTTGTTAGTAATTGCAAAGAGATTTGGATTACTGCACTTAGACTTAGAGAGTTTTCGCAAAGAGATTTGGTTAATTCTATTTCCGTGATTTGAGTTCTAGAATTGAGTTTAATTTGATCCTGACTGATTAACTTGTCTGCTTGTCTGATTTCCTGAGAATACCCTAGGCTTGACGCTTTTAGTTTATTGCTTACAAACCGATTTCCTTCTACTGTTTACTTTCTTGCACCGCAATTCATTACAATCACTACTTGCTTATTTCTAGTATTAATTCCTACGGTTCGATTCTCTTGAGACCAAGTGTCCCTGTGGATTCGATAACCCTATATACTACATTGACTATACTGTGCACTTGCAGTTTAGAATAGGGATTAAAACTCGACCTATCAACCACCCATATATCCTAGCAGATCATAGATGTCCACTCAAGCCAGAAGACCTAAGAACACTCTTTGCTCCAGCCGCAACCCCAGAAGCTTCCTCGTTAAAGCCTAACGGCTAGTACTTCAATGGCAACAACTCTCATTCTGTTTTTGCTTTGATTATGTTTTCACTTTTTGATTTATGACTGTTTAGTCTTGCTTTATATAAGCTCTATATAAGCTCCTTTCATTCATCCTTTGTAGGGACGTTTTATTAATAAGAATTCGGTTTTCCGCTTTTGCGGCAAACACTTGTTTTTGAATCAAAATCTGTCTTTGCGAGTTCTAGTAGTTTGTGGAATCAAATCACTTGAATTTCGTGTAGACTCTGGTCTCTCTTGCGAGGAATATCCGTTGAGAATCAGGCCTCTTGCCCTCGTTGTTTTTGGATTCAAGCAGAAACCTGGTTACTCTCCATCATCCATATCATCCATCTGCAGCTTAAGTTTTTGTATCTTGTGTAACACTTGGTGGAATCTGAGCCTTACATCATTGGTATCTGAGCTTAAAAGCTCCTATCTAAGGTGTATTCAATCCTTTCCTTCTTTGTTTTTTTCCTTCTGTTTTGTTTCACTTTAAACCAAAATCACAAAAAAGAGTTCTCTTGATTCATTCCTTGTTCTAGTTTTTGTCTTTGCTTGCTACTATTTTATAAAACCCATAAAAACCAATAAAATATCTGGTCTTCTGTTTGAATTTATTAACTCTTAAGAAAACCCATAAAAATTGTTTCTGGAATTTTAGGAGTCGATTTGTTATTTTTAAGACCAAGCAAGAATCAAACCGAAAAATCTTCACTTTTCTGTTTTTCTTTTTTTGATTTGTTTTGGATACAAATTTGACTTCTCTTGAATCTTTTGCAAGGTACCAGCATGGAAGACGAACAACCAGACCCTATGCAAAGCCATCATGAATATGCTAGCTACCATTCAAAATGACATTGCCACCATGAAAAGAGATCTTGGAACGTGTAGTACACGGCTGAACCACTTGGAGCAGCCATGGTGGAATGAGCCAATAGCACAAAGGAGGAACGTACCTCCAGCTTCTCCTAGGGCTTACAATGACTCTAACAGTGTAGATGAGCCACCAGACCTGCAACAACAACCACATCAACCCCGTGCACCTGATCCAATTCAAGCTGCCCAGGATATCCTTAACCGGAGAAACCAAGTGGACCGCAACTGTCCCAGGGATGATGAACGACACTGACCTCCAGAAGTTAAAATAAAAGCTCCTACTTTGGCAGGAAAGATAGATCCAGCAACCTACCTAGAGTGGGAAAGAAGAATGGAGTATCTCTTTGAGTACTATGCCTATCCCGAGCCAAAGAAGATTGCTCTAGCTACAGATAGCCTCACAGATCGTGCTCTAGCTTGGTGGGATCGTGAATTTGATTAGAAGAGAAGGATGAGATACCCTCAGATCACCTATGGGAAGACATGGAGTTTGAACTTCACAGAAGGTATGTACCACCTCATTACCATCGAGATTTGCTAAAGAAATTTTGTTCATTCTTTCAGGGAACTAGAAGTGTAGAGGAATACTATGAGGAATTTGATCTCCTAAGAAGCCGCCTTGAGCTAGATGAAATAGAGGAGTCCCTAATGTCCAAATTTGTGGAAGGACTCCAAGAACGCATTCAAAGGAAGGTTGAGATGCAGCCTTACCATTCCTTATCCGAGCTTCTTCATCTAGCCATCCAACGTGAGAAGCAAATCAAGAAGAAGACTACAACTAGGACTAAGGCCAGTAGCACAACATGGAACCAACCTCAACAGCCACATCAGCTACAATCAAATCCAACTCCAACCATAGACAAATTAAAATCAGTGGTAGTGGATTCTCGATTTAAATCCAATGACAACCATTCTGACCAAGGTAAGTCTAGTACTTATCAAAGATCACATGACATGCTTTGCTATAAGTGTCAAGGCAGGGGTCATATGGCACGAGACTTCCCAAACAAGAGAGTCATGATGATCACACAAGATGGCTATGATTCCCAAGAAGATATCAAAGCAGCTGATTATGATGAGGGCATTAGCATACATGCTGATGAAGGTGAGCTCTTGGTGGTTCAGAGAGTTTTGTCTTCACAACCATCTCTAGAAGCACCTGTGCAAAGAGACAACCTATTCCACTCTCGGTGCACAATATAGGATAATGTATGTCATTTGATAATAGATAGTGGTTCATGTGCTAACATTGCTAGTTTCACTCTTGTTGAGAAGCTAGATCTTGAAACCACCAACCATCCGAGACAATACAAGCTCCATTGGATCAATGAAAAAGAAGAGCTACAAGTTTCTAAACAAGTTGAGGCGCCTTTCTCCATTGGTCATGACAATTACCAAATCTTGGGTGATGTTGCACCAATGCAAACTGGTCACATTTTTCTTGGAAGGCCATGGCAATATGACCGAAGTGTATCTCACAATGGCCGTACCAATGAATACTCATTTGACCTTAATGGTTGTAAGTTCACTCTTGCACCATTATATCAAAAGGAAGTTCATGTGATGCAAGTCAAGGCTAAATCAAAGATTAATAGTAAAGCTAGTTACTTTGCTATTGCTAGTACAAAACCTTTTTTCTCCAATGATATGATACACTTGTCTTGTTGAAAGGTGTTTAGTGCAGGTTCTACAGACCGTGGAGACCTATAGCAACGAGATACTGGTGCCTTACCAACCTGATTTAACTCCAACACTTGATTTGAATGCAGCCAAAGGGATTCATTACTCCCTGCTCATAGATGCAATGCACCTAAAACCCCCAAAACGACACAATACACCAAGGCACCAAGGTAAGATTCTAGTGTCTAAACTTAGAATGAAACCAAACTTGCTCTATCTTGGTGCAGATCAAGAAGTTTCGAGGACGAAACCTTTCCAAGGGGGAGGGTATGATGTGGGAATCAAGCCACCCATCCCACCAAAGATGAACTCAATGCCCAAAGATGAATCAGCCGATCAAACCAAGGGTGATCAAAGCTATGGCGGATGAGACTAAGGATCCATACATCAAACCAAGAAAAGGAGTAAGTTTTCCCCAGCCAATCCATCATGAGGAAGAGCCCGGTCGAGTCATTATGCCCATGACCAGACTGAAAACAAGAGATGCCCTTATAAGTCTCCACGGACCACCCGATAAAGCCTATTGACCAGAAATGATGAATTTCAGCCCAATACCACCAATACCTGATCCATATGAGTCCAAAACCATGTATTGGAGTCTCTTATGGAGTCCACCAGATGAAGACATTACCTGGATCAACTCGGAGCCACCTCTACCAACCATATCTTCTCATCGACCGCATTTGGATACGAATAAGGAAAATCCGGAAAAAAACTTGGGCTAGCACATCTCTCGTTTACTGATGTCTACAGAGACTACCAGGGGCCAAGGACCACCAGAACACAGCAACACACGCTCAAAGATTCATCAAAACGCCCATGACCACATGAAGAAGAAACTTTCCATTTTCAAGACTCTTTAGAAGGACCAATGTCTATTTATCCAATCTAATCTCGACCACCCATCTCTCCTATAATATCCTAGACGTCCATTCAAGCCAGAAGACCTAAGAAAAATACTTGCTCCAGCCGCAACACCATAAGCTTCCTCTTTAATGCCTAACGGCTAGTACATCAATGGCGACAACTCTCATTCTGTTTTTGCTTTGATTAAGTTTTCCCTTTTTGATTTATGACCGTTTGGTCTTATTTTGAATGAGCTCTATATAAGCTCCTTTCATCCATCCTTTGTAGTAACACTTTATAAATAAAATTTCAGTGTTTTTCTTTTCCTTCAAACACTTGTTTATGAATCAAAATCTGTCTTTGCGAGTTCTTGTAGTTTGTGGAATCAAATCACTTGAACTTCGTGTAGATTCTGGTCTCTCTTGCGAGGAAATAGCCCTTGAGAATCAGCCTCTTTCCCTTGTTGTTTTTGGATTCAAGTAGCAACCTGGTTACTCTCCATCATCCATATCATCCATTCGCAGCTTAAGTCTTGTATCTTGTGTAACACTTGGTAGAATTTGAGACTTACATCACAAGGGGACTTGGGCCGAGGGATAGTTTATTTTTGGACATAAAATCAAGCCCAAAAAAAGTATGGGACACGAAATTTGCTTAGAAGAAACATGGATGCCATCTCGCTACTATACATTGCATAAGAATTGGTTGTTGGCAAGCTTCTAGACAGATTCTAGGGTGAAGAAGAAGGAAGGATTTTATACAATGGTCTTGGATGGTTTATGAGGTAAAAACGGGGAGGAATGGCTTACAAGTGTAGTGTGAAGATGAAGGAAGGATTTGATGCATTTATCTTCAGACCATTTCCTCACAACTCACGTCACAAGAGAAAAAGAAAGAGAGAAAGGGAGAAGAAGAAAGAAACTGGAGGAGGAGAAAGAGAGAAAGGAAGAAGAAGAAGAGAGAAACCGGAGGGGGAGGAAGAGATAGAGAGAGAGAGAGAGAGAGAGAGAGAGAGAGAGAGAGAGAGAGAGAGAGAGAGAGAGAGAGAGAGAGAGAGAGAGAGAGAGAGCAAGAGAGAAGATAGAAGTTAGAGAGAGAAAAATGAGCAGAAAAAGAGAAGGAAAGGTATCGGAGGAGCGATCGAATATTTCCTAAACGGAGATTTCCACATCATATTTTTGGGTTTGTTAGTGTGAGATTGATCCGGAGGTACATTGTGGAGGAACAATCTTAGTTCAGGTTCATCTGAAAGGAGTTGTCGAGAAGTGGGTTTGAGGTTCGGGTCGGGTTTGTTCAAGAAATGTTCCGGTCACATCCGCCTTCTAGCCAAAAACACTTTGAGGTTGTTATGTCTGATTGATTGTTGCATTAGGAATAGATCGAGTCAGCATATAGACCCCAAAATTAATAAACCTAGAGGTGTGAATATCGTACCTTGAATTCAAGTATGATAGAATGCCTTTAGGTTGATTAAATAATTGGGAAATTAAATAAACCGCCTAGGATAAAAAATATACATGGCACTATTAAATATCGGTAGATGGCATGATTGATTGTTTTAGTAGATGGAATTGATTTCTTGATTCCTTGATCATTAAGTTGCATTAAATATAGAATGGCATGACTAGGAAATATATGCATATATAGTATAAAACTATTTAAATGAATCGATATATAAGGAGTTAATTGATAACTAAAATATGAATTAAAACTCAACAAACCTTAAACTAAGATATAACCGGGCAAGGGTTAAATAGAAGCGGATTAAAATAATTAAAGAATTTTTAGAGTAAAAGACTTAAAGAAATGGGGTTAAACTGTCTAGGGACCAGTAAGTTTACTAACTTCATTATATCGGTAAGATAAATTACATAATTAAAGTATAATTAAATTAAACTAGGAACTAAACCTAAATATGAATTGAAAGGAATTATTTAAATTAATGGAGTTGAGTGATTAATGAATCTAAGTAATTGGATGTGTAGAGTGTTGCATGTTTTATATTAATTGAGTGTACAATTTTTTGTTATCGTTGTATTGAGTGTTATTATTACCTGACCCGGTGTTGGGTCGGGAAGGTTGTGTTGATAGGTACATATTCCGGTGTAGGGCCGGATAGCTTGGAATAGTTGTGATGATGAGTATTGTGGTGTTTGGTTAGGATTTGCAGGATAGCTTCAGGTACTTGGTTAAGTTATTAATTGGTCTATTGACCTTATCAGTCTTGTGTTATGTCCTAGAGTCTATTTGTGGGTCGTAGAGTTTGTTATTATTGTTAAGAATTTTTAAGGTGCGTTAGATTCTGTGAATCTTGTGTTGGGGTTCTCGTGCTTCCTTCCTGATTGGATCCCCGAGAAATCCTGGTCAGTTTAGTATCTTCGGGTAATGGTTATGGCTAGGCGTTAACTTACTGGATGACGCCGGTAGGTGTGTAGTCCGGAGAAACATGGTCATGGCATATGGGCCGGGCTGCATGGAAACTTTGGCTATCTAGGGGTAGTCGAGTCACCGCGTATCGATGACAGAGAACGGTGTCCTAGTCAAAGGACTTCGTGTTTACGTCTGGCAGGTTCCAGCTATAGGCACCAAAGCGTTCCTGAGGAAGATTACCAATTTTGCGTTAAGGGCCCATGGTGTAGAGAAAGCGTTAGATTGGCATTTAGTATTTATATCGAGTATAATCTAGGGCATGTGAAGCAGTGTTATCGATTACTTTGTTTGGTTATATGTTATGTTTAACTGTTACGTGGTGGTAGCAGATAATCGGTTTGTATTGTTGTTTTCATTGATTGTTTTTGACTGTTATTTTGGGTTGGGTGGGGTTTTCAGACTTTGTAGTTTGGAGCCAACTCATTGAGCAATATGATTGCTCATACCAATTCTTTTGTCTTAGAGGAATCCTTAGCAGGAGACCGGGTAGCTGTAGCTAGACGTTAGGCCAACTAGAGTAGAAGTCAATGCCTTTGTATATTGATATTTTTGTTTAGTTTCTTTATTCAGTTTAAGACTTAAGTCAAAATTCCGCATTTGTGTTTTATTGTATCGAATATATCTTTTATTAAATAAAAGTAATCATTTTATATTCGCAATGTGAGTAACTGTGATATTAGCTAGTCCGGTCTATCAAACTCGTTGACACGGTATAGGTTGCAAAGCCTTTGGCCATTGAAGCGAGGAAAAAATATCGAGGTTAGAGATGGATCAACTAGAGTTTCTGAGTCCCGATGAACTGTCTCTGGCTTCGAATGTAACAACTCCTTTCTGTTTGACTGCACAACTTCGAACGGTCATGTTCTTGTTTTATTGTTGGCCAATCATCGAAAAAGAGGAAGGGGGCGTTACACCAGTGATATAACAAGTAAAAGTGAAACGGCCAGGATCTCTGACATTTTTAGGTCTTTGAAGAGGTAGCCGTTTGGGTACCTTGAAAGGGGAGTTATAGATTCCTCGTTTTCCTTCTAAGATTTTTCATGAAAGGGAACATAAGTAGGCATTTCCCTGGAATAGTTTTAACTTCCTCCGTAGCGGTTGCAGTTGAGATAGAATTACAATTCCCTTTTCGGGTTGTCTTCTACCTTTCCAAATAGGATTTCGACTTGTGTATTCATAGCCTCAGCGGTTTGAGCGACTTTTGTGTCTTACTTAATGGTATTGGTGTTGAATGATTAAAACTTCTCATTCAATTCATTATACATACCGTCTACTCTAGAATTGAACTCTTTGGACAACTTATGTTGCTCAGAGATGAGTTGTTGCATCATTCTCTCGAGCTTGTCTTCTCTTGAGCCGCCAGGAGGTTCTAGTGGAGCAGAAGTTTGCGCGTTGAAAGGTCTGGAATAAGAGTTATAAGGAGCTCTCAATTGAAAGTTGCCATTTCCTTAAACTTCCCGTTCTGGAAACGATTTTGGAAAGGTTTGAGATAAGGATATAATAGATTTCGTGGACTTCCACATTAGGATTGAAATAGGAAATGGGATTCATGTTCTTGAAGTTGTTATTGAATCCATTTTTGAAGTTGCGGTTCGGATACATACCTTGGGATACATCACAGTTAACTTCTTCTTCAGGATAGAATGTTCCATCTTCGTCAAATTATCCTTGGGATACATCATAGTTAACTTCTTCTTCTGGATAGAACATTCCATCTTCGTCGAATTCTTCTAGGCGGTCGCCTTGGATAGCTTCGCATGAGTTCACCGGTCGGTTTTGTTTCTTTAGCAGCTTGCCATCATTTATTTAAATTCATCTATTTTCTTCCACATTGGATTAGTAGAATGGTTCTTTCTATCAGTCGGGACAGTTATTGCTATTACGATCGTAAAGATTCTCGATAGAAGAAAGTCCTCCAGCAAGAGTGTTCGTGGTGAAATAACCATTACTCGTAGTGTCTAGGGAAAGTTAGTCTTTAGGTTGTAAACCCTTGTAGAAGGTTTTTAACAAACTAGGACCAGAGAAGTCATGCTGGGGACAATAACGTTCATCATCTTTGAATCGCTCCCATGTTTCAAAGATATATTCAACGAGACCTTGCTTAAATCTTTGAATCTTGTTTCCGAACAAGCAACAAGTTCGATTTAGACTTAGTATAGAAATTATTTAGAAATGCATATTTGCATGCTTCCCAACTAGTAATTGATCCATCAAACATAGATTTCAACCATAGAAGAGCTTTATCAGCAAGTGAGAAAGGGAACAACTTACATTTAAAGTAATCTGCTGAAATTCGTTGGTTTGGGTGGTACTGCAAAGTTCCTCGAACTTTTTGATGTGTTACATTGGGTGCTCCGTTGAGTAACCATGGTATTGTTTGACCAAGTTTATGATCTATGGTTTGATCTCATACTCGTTCCTATGTGATATAGTCGCTGATCGATTCTTAAAGTGTTGATGTACGGTATCAAAATCATAAATTGTGCAGGCTTTGAGTTGTCTTCTCGGTTGTGGGCGAGCAGGTAAGACATAATGGATCGCATCATCATCTTTCTGGTGTTGGTTACCAACGACGGAGGTTATTCAGGCACCAGCATTGTTTTTCCTTATATCATGTTTAGAAGGTAAAAAAATATCTTAATTATGAGGAAGAATAGGGGTACCCTCAGCATTGAGAATTGACAGTTGGTTTGCAGCTCCAACTGCCTCTCATTCATTGTTGTGAATTTCTTCACGATTGTTGTGGTCTTCCGGGAGGTCAATATGATCGTCCATACTAATTTTTCTTCTAAGCCTTCATAGTTTTCTCTCCTATCTATCAATCTCTTTAACATGATTAATGATTTCAGAAGGTGTTCTCCTTGTTTTCACGCACCTGAAACTTATGGAAAGAAAGAATATAAAGAGCTTTCGGAAATAAAATAAATAACTCGAAAGAACCGAAAGTTTAGAAATTAAAATTAATCAAGAAATATCAAGTTATAAATCAAATCCTAGGCAATGGCGCCAAAGTCATGACGTGTACCAGGTTTTACCCCTAAAACCTACTACAAGTGCACATAAATCAGAGTAGTATATTAAGGGATCGAATCCATAAAGAAATGACAAACAATTGATTTCTATCAGATTCTGTCATTCTCTAGACTAATCAAAGGGAATTTTGATGTTTTATCATGAAAATAACTAAAAAGCAATCATCGGAAGGTAGATAGCGGCTCAAAAGCAATAAAACGATATGTAGGGTCGTTGGAGATTCCTCAAGGGATCATGGGGTCGAATTATACTTAGAATTATACCAAGGGTTCGGAGACTTAATATAATATGGTTTAGAACTCGAAACCTGGAGTTAAACACCTAATCTCTTCAACTCGACCTGTCAACTGTAGCAGTTGTCCGCAAGGAAGATCATGCATTAATATCTAGTTCATCTACGTTCACATTTCTTGACAAGTAAACTCTTGTATCTTGCAAAACAACTACTCGATTATCGTAATTCTGGTTAATATATGCAATACTTTCATAGATCTATCAATCCTATGATCAGCTTCAAGGTGATCAGTCTCTAATAATGCATTAAAAATAACATAATAAACAAATAAAATAAAGAACCATAATTCTTTAAATTGTCCATATGAGTCTTACCCAAGATTAACCCTATCGAAAATATTTCCTAAAACCCCAATAAGTTAAGTACTCTGATTTCCAAATAGAAAAAATAATAAATACTTGCATTAAATAAATTATTAAAATAAAATTGCAGCTAGGCTTTCGTATCTTAGCTAGGACAAACTCATGACTAGGGATCTAATTTCCTAGGTACTATCTACATGCTAAGAAAACCAGATAACTACTTAGAAAACTACTTAGACCTTAGAAGTGATTGTGTTGGTTATGATTTGAGAGGGGGGGGGATTTCATGTCCTTATATAGGTGCTGAGAGGAGGTGATTTTCCTAAAACTTCCGATATGTGACTTTGCTAACTTCTTTTAGTGGGCATAAGTGGGCAAAAACGTCCCAAAAATGCTTCTTAGTCGGCTGGCTTCAAAGGTCACCTGGACGCGGCTTCTTGAGGTCAAAATCCCCCTCGACGAAATCAATAGTCGAAAACAGTTTAAACAATCGGAAATAGCCATACTTCACCACAGACAAAACTTCTTATGTATAATATGTCGTACGAATAATGTTTTGCGCGAAACGTACGAAACTACTTGGCCAAACTCCCGGACAATAAAACAGCTCGGATGGGTCGCTCCGACAAGAATATCACTCGATAAAATCCACGGTCAAGCGTAGATACTCAAACAACCTGCTCGGAAGATTCCAACAGAACAACCTGCTCGGTAGATTGAGCTAACCGCGAAAGGATAATTACAAAAATGGAAATATAAATTCGAAGAAGAAAAGAGGGAGATAATTCTGAGCAAGAAGAGCAGAAAAGTAAACACCAACGGAAATGGAATATGTGATAACATGAAGATTTCCAGAAATCTTGCAGGCGGATATCCTCGACACCGACTCACCGCGACTTTATAAGAATACAAACAAACCATCTCAAGAAACCCTAGCAACTATACTTAGAATTTTCTTGAGCTCTTACGCTTTGTATTATGTTTTCTGTCAAGCAAATCAATAAAATATCCTTCGGGTCTCTTTCCGTGTCGTTTACTTAAGATTATTTTGTTCCGTAAAAGTTTTCTCTGCAAAATTGACAGTGCGAGTTTCAACTCTCACAATTTGGCGCCATCTGTGGGGAATAGAAGTTTCTTACACCTAAAAACCACCGATTAGCCGATCCGAAGATATGGCCACTAACGGAGATGGAAATAGAGACAGGATAGATCACAAATTGACGATCGACGGAACATGCAACAACACTGCAGCGTCATACGACATCGTTACAGACTCAACAGCAACAAATGCAACAGCCACCATGAGGCTGACCGAATTGAAAGAGATTGTAGCCGTGTTGATGCAGAGAACTGAAGAACAAGAGAAGGCGAATAACATGCTAACAAAAAAAAAGTCAAGAGAGTTAGTGATGTAGCCCTGGAATCAAAGTGATGCTCTGATACCAGATGATGTAGCCCCGGAGCGGAAGCTTGAGCGATGGATTGATGGAGGGCAAGCACTGGCTTAAAAGCTCTCTTACTTGACCGAGATGGATGGAATGAATGGACGATGATGAACAACTCACTTGTTCGATGGGCTGATTGACTCTCTCAATCTGTGGTTGAACAACTTATTTGTATCACACAAACAAGTTAATCCAAGGTTTTCTAGAGAATAGGTGAATCACACACTTATTCAAGAGAAGGGGAAATTCTTAACAAAGAACACTCTTTGAAAGAAACTGAATAATACTTAGTTGATTGATTGAAAGCGTGAATAATACAATGGACTATGCTAAGCTTATATAAGCTATACACAACGGTCATATGACCAAAAATAAAGAAGGAAATCGAAACTTAATGAAAAACTAGCCGTTAGGCTGAATATGGTAAGGATCCAAGCTCTTGATGGTTTCTTGTATCTGGATGGCTTTAAGGGATAAGTGAGGATCCTTGGGACAGCTTGATTGACAAACAATTCGCAGCTTGCATGTATGGAAAGGAGCCGTTGGTGTTTGATCTCTTTCTTCTCCAAAAATGGTAAGTATGACTTGTTGAAGTTATGGAGAATCTTGTGTGGTCTTGTGCAGCTGGGGACGTCTAGACTTGATGGAAAGGAGCTCAATACACTGTAGTTTTGATAGGCAAACGTTTGGTGCTGAATTGACCTTCCAAATGTGAATGCTTCCATATATGGCAAGTCTGCTGAGCTAGTGCCGATGCTACTTCCTGAGCTAGCTGTGATGCTACATATGGTTAGCTCCTTTTCGGTATCTTCTTCTTGTGTCATCTTTTGGGGATGACTCTTCTTAGTGGCATGCTGATGATGATCTGAGCAAGATGTCTTGACCTTGGTCTCCACTTGAGCTAAGATAAGCTCATACGCCTTGTTGGATCTTCTCGGCTCCATAATCTCTTCTCCATGTGTTATGATTCCTCCTGGGTCATATGTCTTCTTAGGATTGATTGTTGGATGTATAATCAATCCTATGCCTTGCTTTGGATCAGAAATCATTGTGGCCTTGACTTCTCTTTGTTTCTTTGTGCTGCTTGACGTAGTGGTTAAGTCAGCGATTGAGTTAGTCAGCGCCTGGTCTGGTCTGGTTCTGATGACCGCATCATACCCTCCCTCTTCAAGAAGTTTTGACCTCAAAACTTGATAACCTGCACATAGATAAGTCAAGTTAGTCCAGTGAAGTGAATGAGGGTTTAGAAGATTACCTTGGGAATCATTTTGATTCCGGTTGAGTTGTGGAGCATCCGGTGGCTCTTCTTTGAGCAAATAGGATAACAATGCTCCTCTTCTTTGAGCTGGTGTGATGTTTCCTTTGCTGATCTTGCTCCTGCTCTCCTTAAGACCTGAAATATTCTCAACACTTTGGCAAAGAGACAAGTGCATTATGGGCTTCTTATGAAGAGATAAACTTGAAGCTATTTCACTATCTGTAGTTGTAGTAACTTCTGGGAAGTTTAACAAGTCATTCAACAGAGTTGTTGGGTCATTAGAAATGAGGTGGATTATAGATAGACTTACCTGGCTAACAACCTGATGGTGGTGACTTTCTTCAGTGGGCATGATGGTAGAGCCAAGTGATGTTTGGTCCGGTGGATTTTCCTTGATCTCCCATTTGGCCTTATCTTTGGGTCTAATCCCTGTCTCAACACTTGACTCAAGAAACAAGTGCGTTATACCAGTGGATTGATACTCAAAAATACTCATTCCAAGTTCAGAAATAACCTCATGTTTGGTTGAAGCATGATATACATCAAGCCTCTCATTTGCTTGTGGCTTACGTGTGGAAAGATGGATCAGTTTTGGTATCTCTTTCAAGACTCCTTCTGCCCTTGGCTTCTTGATCTTTATCAGACCTGTACCTAATTCAACTCTTAAGGAAAAGAGCAAGTGTATTATATCTGAGTTTGAGACTTTAAAAACAGGTTGCACAAGGTTGAAGCTTACCATTATGGCTTTGACAAGCTGGTTCAGAGTCTCCTCTCTCCTAGTGCGTGTACTACTAGAAGTTTCATGCTCTAGTCCATCATTGGTTGAAGCTCCCTGATCTTTCTCATCTTGATTCCTTTGTGTTGATGGTTCTGCTCGAAACTTGACGTCATGACCTATATCTTTCTCAAGTTCTCTTGGACAAGACAAATGCATTATCATATCCTTGGAATCATTATAAACTGTTTGAGTAAGATAATTACTCACCTTTCCTTGTTTATGTCTTGGTGCATCAGTCATGATGGTACCTTGAATGTACTCTTGTCCTTCACTAGCTTGCAGCTCATGACATTGGTGTTGCTCCACTTCTTCTTTAACACCTAAACTTTTATGAACCTTTTGGTCCAGACACAAGTGCATCATAACAGTGGTTGAACAAACAAGTTTATTCACTCTAAGTTCAGAATTCACCTTGTTTGCTTGCACCTCACGGTTGATGTCCTTTTGACTTGTGTGCTCTTCTTCTTGTCTTATTCCTGGATAAAAACTCTTTGGCAAAGATAAGTGCATGAGTCTTGAATTGGAAATTAAAATATCATATTGCTCATTTGTATCAGTTACTTCCAATTTGAACTCTGATATTATATTTTTGATCAA
This sequence comes from Orychophragmus violaceus, assembly GCA_030180135.1. NCBI lineage: Eukaryota > Viridiplantae > Streptophyta > Magnoliopsida > Brassicales > Brassicaceae > Orychophragmus > Orychophragmus violaceus. The sequence goes on along the minus strand of CM058240.1, from coordinate 63,473,071 downwards.
TTTCCTAGATGGACAATTTGTAGAAAAATGTCCTCTCATATGGCACCTATAACATGTTGGCTCTTTGGAATTCACAAAGTTAGAAAACTTACCTTGTGTTGGCATGTCTTGCGATTTAGACAATGAGTTGGGGCTCAACTCTTGCTTCTCCTTCAAGACTTCGTGAGTGTGTTCTACTGGTGCAAATCTGAAGGTGGGAAACTCATTAAATGGTTTAGAGGCTGCTGGTCGCTTTTCTCCTCCTTTGGTCTCTTGTGGTACTAGCTTTTCACCATTTGATGTTGTGGTCCTCTTTCTTGGATAGTCCTTAGCAACATGATCCCTGCTCTTACACTTACAACACATTAGTTCTAATGTATTCTTAGAGACAGAGAACTTACCTTGATACTTTGTTTGAGAGCTATTGGCATCTTGCACAAGTTTAGGAGTTGATGATCTCTTCGGTGGATAAGTAGTTTTGTTCTGTGAACAATACTTCTCCCACATGCTCAACTTTAAGTCATCCCATGTTCTGATCTTTGGCTCCTTGTAGTACCATCTCTCATACTCTTCCTTGTTCCACCATTTTAGAGCCTCTTTGGTGAGTTGTCCAAGTGCTATGTGGAGTCGCTCTTCATCAGGAACACAATAGTAGCTAAAGTACTCTTCCATGTTGCTTTCCCAATCTATATAGCTTGCTTTACCTCCTGGATATACAAAGAATTCAGGTCCATAATAATAATATCCATCATCCCAAATTAACCTGTCTTTTGACTTGTAGGTGGCTTTGAATGTTGCACGGCTTGAGTCACTCCCTGATTTTCGTTGGGAAGCCCTTGGTGGATGTGACTTTGTCGTTCTTGTTCTCCAAGGTTGGTCTGGTGGTTTAGGCTCCACATAAGTAGTTCCTGGTGCATTCCCAAGTCCATTCTCTTCTTGTTGTTGTGTAGGATGGGACTTCTCTAGCTGGGTCAGATGCTCACTCATGCCTCTCAAGACTTCAAGAAGCTGATTCATGGTGATCTGATCAGCAGCTGCTCCTTCTCCCATGTCTGAGCTAGTTCCTGAAACAGTTCAAATTAAAAGAGTATCAATGGGTTCGAAGTGATTTGAATGAAAATTGAAAACCTTCCTTTTTTTTTTATAAATGCAATAAACAAGAAATGGAAACAAGATTTTGGTGACACAAAACTTAAATGTAAACTTTTTTTTTCTTTAAATTTCGAAATGAAACAAAACTAATATGGAAAGAACACTTTTTTTTTGGTTTTTGGGTTTAAGAACTTTTGAAACTAAACTTGAAAGATCAAATAGCAAACGATTTTCTTTTGTTTTTTTTTTTTTTTAAATATGCAAACAAAATCAGAAACTAAGTAATATGATAAAACAAACAATTTTTATGGTTTTTTTATTTTAAAGATGCAATGAAAACAAAAATATAAATGCAATAACCGAAAGGTAAAGGATAGAATACACCTGATTAGGAACCTTTCGGCTCTGATACCAGATGATGTAGCCCTGGAATCAAAGTGATGCTCTGATACCAGATGATGTAGCCCCGGAGCGGAAGCTTGAGCGATGGATTGATGGAGGGCAAGCACTGGCTTAAAAGCTCTCTTACTTGACCGAGATGGATGGAATGAATGGACGATGATGAACAACTCACTTGTTCGATGGGCTGATTGACTCTCTCAATCTGTGGTTGAACAACTTATTTGTATCACACAAACAAGTTAATCCAAGGTTTTCTAGAGAATAGGTGAATCACACACTTATTCAAGAGAAGGGGAAATTCTTAACAAAGAACACTCTTTGAAAGAAACTGAATAATACTTAGTTGATTGATTGAAAGCGTGAATAATACAATGGACTATGCTAAGCTTATATAAGCTATACACAACGGTCATATGACCAAAAATAAAGAAGGAAATCGAAACTTAATGAAAAACTAGCCGTTAGGCTGAATATGGTAAGGATCCAAGCTCTTGATGGTTTCTTGTATCTGGATGGCTTTAAGGGATAAGTGAGGATCCTTGGGACAGCTTGATTGACAAACAATTCGCAGCTTGCATGTATGGATAGGAGCCGTTGGTGTTTGATCTCTTTCTTCTCCAAAAATGGTAAGTATGACTTGTTGAAGTTATGGAGAATCTTGTGTGGTCTTGTGCAGCTGGGGACGTCTAGACTTGATGGAAAGGAGCTCAATACACTGTAGTTTTGATAGGCAAACGTTTGGTGCTGAATTGACCTTCCAAATGTGAATGCTTCCATATATGGCAAGTCTGCTGAGCTAGTGCCGATGCTACTTCCTGAGCTAGCTGTGATGCTACATATGGTTAGCTCCTTTTCGGTATCTTCTTCTTGTGTCATCTTTTGGGGATGACTCTTCTTAGTGGCATGCTGATGATGATCTGAGCAAGATGTCTTGACCTTGGTCTCCACTTGAGCTAAGATAAGCTCATACGCCTTGTTGGATCTTCTCGGCTCCATAATCTCTTCTCCATGTGTTATGATTCCTCCTGGGTCATATGTCTTCTTAGGATTGATTGTTGGATGTATAATCAATCCTATGCCTTGCTTTGGATCAGAAATCATTGTGGCCTTGACTTCTCTTTGTTTCTTTGTGCTGCTTGACGTAGTGGTTGAGTCAGCGATTGAGTTAGTCAGCGCCTGGTCTGGTCTGGTTCTGATGACCGCATCAGTTAGAACCAAGAACCGAGCGCGGAACACCCTAAAGGTGAAATTCGCCGCAACCGAACGTAGGAGACTCGATTTCTAAACGCCTAGCAGCTCAACGAGAAACCCTATGCAAATTGTCATATCTCAAAAGAACATACCCTCCGACGTTTAGACACAACACATTGGATCCTCTGCCATAAATCCGACCGCGAAGGCTTTCGATGGCGATCGACTTCGACGAAGAGGGCTGCGGAGATAAAGATCCCATCTTGCCCGAGAACCAAACTGAATCACAATCCGACGATGAAGAAAATATGATAAGGGAGGATCGGTACGTCCCTGGATGAAGCGAAAACGAACGCCTAAAGGAAGAGGGAAAAAAATCCACTGAAGGAGAGCGAATGAAAACGGAGGACGAACTCAACAAGATTAGGGCACGCTGGCACAAATGACCGCAGAGATTAAATCCATTTATCGCAAGTCCATAAGGCAACGAGGGCTGCGCCCATGATTAATCGTGTTTTGGAAGAGACGCGGAAGACTCCATTCATTACTCGAATCCGTGAACACGAATCCATAATCAAGGGAAACTTAGAATCCCTTGTTACAACTAATCCAAAGTCTCACATGATGGCTTTCCGCATAGCTATGGGGAGTGCCAATCTGAGGGAAAGGGAGAAGGATGCCGGTTTCTGCCTCTTATTCGTAGAACATCTAAAAGAATCGGCGCTCGAATGGTTCTCCTGGCTAGAACGTGACTCTATAGATACCTTCCAACAACAATCCTCCGAGTTTATGAAACAATACTCGATATTCATGGATCAGAAGACTTTTGACGTTGATTTATGGTCGATGATCCAAAGCCCGAACGAAAACGTGAGCAAGTTTATCGAGAGATTCAAGAAGGTGGTGCCAAGGATCGAAGGCTTAAACGACAACGCTGTCATCGACCCGTTGATATATCATGGTTTTTACCCATTTTATACCACGATATAGATGTGTTTTTAGTGTCTTTTGTGTTCGTTTAGAGTCTTTTACAGGTTGAATCAGGTTTGGAGCTAATTGGAGATATTTGGAGCATTTTGGGACTTTTGGGACGTTTTGGCCGAGAGCTTAACTCACTGTCCGATTTATTGATCAAGCATCGACCGACACACCTTGTGCATCGGTCGACACACTAGCGAGATGGGCCGTACGCGTCGGTTTAACAAGTTATGAAGATTTGCAAAGAGGCCCAGAATAGTTCCAGTATTTACACAGAAGCCCCAGCCGAGATTAGGCCTATATATAGAGGATTTTGGTGGTTAATTTACTTACGCTTTCATACTTAGAGCTAAGAGATTTTTAGAGCTTTTGGGGCTGATCTATTTCCTGTATTCACTTATTTTGGAGAAGATTTCGAACCCCTTTGATATTTTATTCTCTTTTATGCCTATTATTTCTATGATTATGTTTTCATCAATCATGTCTGAGTAGATCCATAGTTAAGTTTAGGGTTTCTCATTAGGGATTGATGACTTGCTAGACTTGTTTAATTCAGTTAAGGATTCATATGATTAGAATGTTCTTCAAACTAAATTGTGCTTAATGCTAGTTCTAACCTGATCAATTAGAATCTAGATCTTAGGTTGCTAAATTCGACACGAGAGTGTGTTTTAGAATCTGAACTATTTAGGTTGAGCAATTAAATTATTCGCAAAGAGATTTGGTTTAGTTTAATTGTGAACATATCGAACTTGAACTTAATGCTAGTTTAATCTGTTAGTAATTGCAAAGAGATTTGGGTTACTGTACTTAGACTTGGAGAGTTTTCGCAAAGAGATTTGGTTAATTCTATTTCCGTGATTTGAGTTCTAGAACTGAGTTTAATTTGATCCTGACTGATTAACTTGTCTGCTTGTGTGATTTCCTGAGAATACCCTAGGCTTGACGCTTTTAGTTTATTGCTTTCACAACCAACTTGCTACTGTTTACTTTCTTGCCTCGCAATTTATTTACTTCACCATCTGCTTATTTCTAGTATTAATCTCTACGTTTCTGATTCTATTGAGACCAAGTGTCCCTGTGGATTCGATAACCCTATATACTACTTTGACGATACTGTGCACTTGCAGTTTAGAATAGGGTAAAACTTAGAACCTATCAAGTTTTTGGCGCCGTTGCCGGGGACTCTTAGAGTCTTCGAATGGACCGAACTTAGGATTTTTACTAGAAATTTTTCTTTTTGTTTTTGCTTTTTTCGTTTTATTTTCATAATTTGCTAATTTTTTTTTCTGTTTCTTTCTGTCGCAGGTACGACTTTCGCCTTGCGTCGATCGTTGCATCCCTTGCCTCGATCGTCACTAGGCGATTTGAGATTGAATCGATCTTTGCACTGACAGCATCGATCGTTGCTGGACAATTACAGACAGTTTATGCCAACGCAGAAAACTCGAAGTAATCCGAACTCGAGCTTAGTTAATCTCGGACTAGAGGAACTTGGACGTCTAGAAAGAACTATCAGAAGAGAAAAGAGAGAGAGAATGGTACGAGAACGTCTGATCTTGATACCAGATGCTGAAGGTACCCTGAGGGACCAAGATAACAACCCGTACAATGCTGCTGGGCATCGGGTTGATGCTGAAGGGAATGTGATCCCTGACCCACCTGAGCCACAACCGCATGCGCAAGCCCAAGTTCAAGCTCAAGGTAGACAGATGGTTGTCCATGAAAGGACTTTGGCTGACTACAACAGACCAGATGAGTTTCATAGAAACCGAACAGCCTTAGTACTTCCTGGTTTCGAGAGGGAGGATTTTGAGATCAAAACCATCTACTACTCGCTGATGAGACAGAATGCTTTCCATGGACATCCAACAGAGCAGCCTATGGACCACATTGATTCGTTTGAGGACATAATCAATGGCATGAAGTATGATGGAGTTTGCCAGGATTATCTGTTCCTTAAGCTCTTTCCTTACAGTCTCGCTGGAGACGCTAGTGCATGGCTGAAGCAACTGGCACCTGGTCAGTTTACCACTTGGGCAGCACTGAAAAGTGAGTTCCTGAGACATTTCTACGATGATGCGCGTTCAGACCAGTCCAGACAGGACATTCTCACATTTTCCCAAGGAGCTGTGGAGCCTTTAAAAGCTACTTGGATGAGATTTAGGAAGTATCAGCGTGACTGCCCACACCATGGATTCAGTGAAGTCACATTGCTAGGTATTTTCTTCAGAGGCATAGATCTGCCATATCAGTCTGCGCTGGACAATTCCAGTAATGCTAACTTCAACACCAGGACTCCTACACAAGCTAAACAGTTGATTGAGAATCTAATAAGCAGCAACAGTTGCAAGACTATGGATGAGAGGAGGAAGAAATCTGGTGGAAGTGTTGATAACTCAGAGATGGCTGAATTGAGATCAAGGATGGACAAAATCTGCAATCTTCTAGGTGAAAAGAAAGCTGTCCACTTTGCTCAAGAAGTAGAAGTAATTCAGACTGAGGAGGACACTCAGGAAGAAGATGTGAATTACATCGGAGGATCTGGTTTCCAAGGAAACAGGTTTGGATATCAGTCTGGGAATAGATTTTCCGGTGGAGGACAGAAGAATGCCTTCACAGGCAACCAGAACTCTTCAAGCTTTGGACAAACTGGTAACTTTCAGAAACCTTATGGACAAGGAAATCAGAGAACCTACGGATCTTCATCTTATCAGTCACCTCCTGCAGCCACTGCTTTTGAGACTAGGATGGAAACGATGTTGGAACAGGTACTGGAGAGCCAGAACAAGATTTCTGTGGACAGTAACAAGAAGCTGGATGCAGTTTATGAGAATCTCAATGGGAAGTTTGAGACTCTGAGCACTCATGTGAAGCAGCTGGACACTCAGGTGAATCAGATCTCCAGTTCTATGAAGGGAAAAGGAGTTGCAGATACTCACATTAAGGCCTGGTCTATGTACATTAATGATGGATCTCACCTAGGGGAAAAATTCGAACTAAGTACAGATGAGTTGGTGGAGGAAGAAGAATTCTCGGATTTTGGAGAAAAACTCTCGGGTGAAAAATGTGAGAATCGTATTGCAACGATCGACACACATCCAGTGTCGGTCGATGCAACTCGTAGACAAACAGACTTGCCGGATGATAATGGCATTGATGCAGAGTTGGACCTCGATCACTTATTCACTGGAGCCTCTGAGATTACTCAACAGGAGATCTACGCACAGATTGTTAGACAGCACTCCTCAGTAACTGAAGTGATTAAGAAAAAAATTGAAGAGCTTAAGAAGCTAGAAGAAAGTGGTGAAGACTTGGAAGAAATTCCACCGTCTGATGATCCACCTTATCATCCCTGTGTGCAGAGGTATTTGAACAGGATGCTGCCTTTAGATGAAGAGCTGAGAGACTGGGTGATTATAGTTCCCCAACACATTAGTGAGGTGCTACTGAACAAGATCCCGAAGAAGCTGCCTGACCCTGGAGTCTTTGTGCTTAACTGCTCCATCTTCGAGGACAGTTTTAGACGCTCTCTTTGTGATCTAGGAACTGCTGGAAGTATGATGCCTTATTATGTGGCAGAGAAGCTGGGGATGCTGGATTTTTCTCCTACTAGGACCTCTCTTGTCCTAGCTGATCAGTCTATACGAGTTCCGGAAGGACTCTTAAAGGACATTCCAGTGAGAGTTGGAAACTACTTAGTTCCGACAGACTTCCTTGTGCTGAAGTATGACTGCGATCCTGATGAAGCATTGCTGCTTGGAAGACCATTCTTGGCTACAGCAGGAGCTGTGATTGATGTTAGACAGAGTCTAATAGACCTCCACCTGGGAGATGAGCCGCTGCGATATGAGATGGAGAAGCTGCGAAAACCACTGATAGATGGGCAGACATTCACAATCATGGATGCAGATGATGAGCAGCCGGGTGACACTGTGATTCTAGATCCTGGAGCACATTTTACACCATCTTTTCTTGGACGTGAGCATTCTGCAACAGCTTATTCTCCACCTTGGATGAGGAGACTTGAACAGAGACAGAAAAGATCTTGTGCGTCCGGTCAAGCTAATGACCTTAAACAAGCGCTGAGTGGGAGGCAACCCACTGTTAGGTTCAGTTGTTTTTCTTTCTTATTCTAGGTGTTTTTCTTAGGATTTCACGTTTTTGGTTTTTGTTTTTGCTAAGTTTCAGATACAGAATTCGAGTCTGGAGGTGTGTAACGATCGATGCACTTGTGCACCGGTCGTTGCAAGGAGATTTGACGAAGAGGGGTAATAGCATTGTGACGATCGTTGCTCCTAAGCAACGGTCGTTGCAATTGGTTCAATTGCAAAACTAAGGTATGCGCTAACCGGAAAATCAATTTTGATTTGACCAGCAACGGTCGTTGCCCCTAAAGCAACGATCGTTGCACCCACGACCAGGTAAGTGCCTTAAACCCTTTCTCTTCTCTTTTCTTTCTCATTTCCGATCATCCGTACAACCGTGAGCTCACACCCGAAAATCGCCATTTCTCATCATTTTTCTTTGTTTCAATTGCTAATACTTCCTATTTCACACTCTAAACCCTTGTCTTTAGCTCATATCTCACGAATCCAAGGTAAAGAACTTCTATTTCTCAAATTTTCGGATTGGATTTTAGGGTTTTAGGGTTTTAGATTTTTGAACTGAAAATTGATGTTGCATGCGTAATTAGACTGATTTAGGGTGATGGATTATGATTTTGAACTGATTTGAGGCAATGCGGCTTGGATTTGGACTGATTTTGTTGATATTGTTTGCGGCGAAATCGCCTTGCAACGGTCGTTGCTTTCGAGCAACGGTCGTTGCTTTGCGATTTTGGGAAATGTTCGATAAAGTGAAATCGCCTTGCAACGATCGATGCCTTAGATGCAACGGTCGATGCTTCGCGATTTCACAGAGAGTTGCCGAGACTTATATTGTTTGAATTTTATTTCTTTTGCAGATGGCATCTCGTAGACAGCCCCGCAATAAGCAAGCAACAGCATCAACGGCTGCAAGACAATACATTCCACCTCCAGAGTGGTTTCACAGACACTCTGACCCACCCGAGCCATATGTAAGAGATGGACCTGCAGTTGCTTTGCTTGGCCCCAAGAGGACTCTACAGAGATCCCGACAAACAGACAGTGGCCAAGGGACATTCGCTCGTTCCTTAAGACTGCAGACTTCACAGAGCGACCACTGCTTGACCAGTGGGATGAGTTTGATTCACTTCTCTACAGTGGTTGGTGTGGGATGACCATAAAGCCAACCAAGTTCGCTGACTACTCTACCTGCAAGAGTCTGGGGATTGATGAGCAGGTACTTGATGTGTGCAGAGGCATTGGTCTATGGACAATGCCAATGCGCCCTTATGATCTCTATCCTGAGCTGGTCAGACAGTTGCTAGCCACTTGCAGAGTGGTTTACCCAGATCCCGATAGGAGGAGCGCTACAGGAGGTATCTTTACCTTCATGAGTTGGGGAGTCAGGTATCGGATTCCTCTACTTGATCTTTGCAGGATCTACGGGTTCAGTACTGAGCCGAGGCGCATTGCTATGGCACTTGAGTGGGATCCAGTTGAGGCTCGCACATTCTGGGAGAGTATTGGCAGCGGTCGATACAACTCCAGGATCACACCGGTGAAGATGATGAGGCATCATGTGCTGAGATATGTCTCGCGTATCTTGTGTTGGAGCTTGCTATGCAAGTTTGAGGCCAACAAGATGCGCAAGTATGAGATGGAGATGCTGTTTATGGGGTTGAGATATCAGTTTAGAGGTTCTGGCGTGACAGATCCTACTACGGGTCTCAACTTGGGAGCTGTCTTTGCTTTACATTTATGTGATCTGCAGACGAAGCCTTTTGATGGAGCTAGTACAGAGACGGTAGGGAGCTTGCTTACTCCCATTTTTATGCATTGCGGGATTCCTCTACATGGCACAGAGCGTGATAGAGCCCAGGAGTTCCTAGACTTCAGTCATTTGCAGAGCGCTACCTGGCTCAAGGAGGGGCGCATTTGGGCCTATCAGGACCCGGATACTGGGATGTGTGGTATAGAGCTTCCTGCTGCTAGGTGGACACGGATTGATACATTGGAGGCTCTGAGATTTCAGCCTCCAGAGATTGAGCAGCGTGGGATTCCGACTATGGCTCATCCGCTGGGAGAGCCCTCCACACGAGCTTCGACTTCTGCTGCCCCTGCGCCTGCTGCTGCTCCCGTTGACCTTGGCCCTTATCCTGAGATGTCAGTTCCCTATGGAGATATGTCCGAGGCTGAGTGGAGAGAGCGTAGTGATGGGATCTGGAGGACCGTTTGGGAGTGGATGCGTGGCTGCACTTGCAGGAGACAGCCACCAGTTCATCAGCCCGTCCCTGCTTCACGACGTAGACAGCGTTCTCCTACGGACGTCAGTGACACTGAGCGCTATGGAGGGATTGATGATAGCGAGTGAGCGTAGCTGTCATCTCTGGATTATCGCTTGCAGGATTCGAAACTGACAAAAACCGACGGATTAACCTGCTAACTTGCTGACTGTTCGTGAAATCGCAGTGCGTCGATCGACACACCATTGTGTCGATCGTTACAACGAAAATCGCACAGCAACGGTCGGTGCACCTAGTGCAACGATCGATGCTTGACTGCGACAGAGGTAAAAACCCGAGAGAACTAACCATTCCATTAACAAATTTTTATTTTCTTTCTTTAACCAATCCCTTGCTTGACACTACTGGGGACAGTGTGTCTTAAGTGTGGAGGAGGTTCTACTAATTACTTTCTTTTGTTTTCTTAGAGTCAGTTAAATTTTAAAATATTGTTTTTTGAGTCAAAATTTGTTTAAGTAGGAAACAATGATTTTTTGAGAAGATTAGCAGCATTTGCAGGAACTTAAGTAACCATTGGGATGAAGCTGAGATTATCTATGACTATTAGAAAACCCCATCACAGATCAACCTACTGAAAACACCCACATCGCTTCAGGTATCAGAGGATGTTTTACTGACTTCAATTTAATCCTGACTTTAGATTTCTCACCTAAGGGCTTGGTATACTTTATGTCGGACTCCCTTGTTGGTTCTGACACAGCCTGTAAACCTATCCTATTTGGTTCCCTTCTCCCCTTCCATAAAGTAAAAAAAAAAAGATAATAAACTGCGGATGAGTTGGTAACTCCGAAGTGGTCATGGGAATGGTAGCAAACACTATTTTCTCTCATGTGATCCATGGAATGTGTCCAAAGTACACCCCATAACGGGAAGAACACTGATAAAAAAATAAAATGATACCCAATGGGGAAAAATCAGTTGTTAAAGAAGGGAAAGAGAAGAAAGGGACTAGAGAAAGATAGTATGGTGGTCTAGAGCTGATAAGGTAAGAATCCATGTGCCCTTTGATCGATACTCCTTAGGTGAGACCGCACTTAAATACTTGCAGAAGTCAGTAGGGAGAATTTGAATGCTTGAATGTGATTGTGGAGTTTACCTAGGACAATTGCTAAGTGTGGGGGAAGTACATGTTGGTCTTGATATCCTGTGATTGATTCTTTCAGTGGTTTACTAAGGGGAATCTGAGTATTGTAGCTTCTAGGAGGAAATGAGTTTCTGAAGAGTTTTCAAACCTCTTCACCAAGCTTTAGTTCTATGAGAGAGAGAGAGAGAGAGAGAGAGAGAGAGAGAGAGAGAGAGAGAGAGAGAGAGAGAGAGAGAGAGAGAGAGAGAGAGAGAGAGAGAGAGAGAGAGAGAGAGAGAGAGAGAGAGAGAGAGAGAGAGAGAGAGAGAGAGAGAGAGAGAGAGAGAGAGAGAGAGAGAGAGAGAGAGAGAGAGAGAGAGAGAGAGAGAGAGAGAGAGAGAGAGAGAGAGAGAGAGAGAGAAAGAGAGAGAGAGAAAGAGAGAGAGAGGCGTGAAGCTTGAAGAGTGTAAGAGAAGAGGAAGAAGCCGGAGTAAGAGAAGAAGAAGGAGAGAGAGAGAGAGAGAGAGAGAGAGAGAGAGAAAGAGAGAGAGAGGCGTGAAGCTTGAAGAATAAGAAGATGGAGAGAGGAGAAGCGTGAAGCTTGAAGAAGAAGAAGATGGAGAGAGGAGAAGCGTGAAGGAGAGAGAGAAGATGAAGCTTGAGGGGAAGAAGAAAGAAAGAAGATGATGCGTGAAGAAGGAGAAGAAAGAGAGAAGAAGAGAAGCGTGAGAGATAAGAAGAAGAAGCATGAAGAATAGGAAGAGAGAGAGAGAGAGATGGAGTAAGACCGGAGAGGAGAAAGGAAAGGAGGAGAAGAAGAGGGAGAGAAGAAGAAGACTGGAGGAGGAAGAAGAAGAGAGAGGAGAGGAAGAAAAAGGGAGAGAGAGCGTGAAGAAGAAGAAGAATAGAGGGAGAACTAGAGAAGAGAGAGAATCGGAAGAGGAGAGAGAGAACCGGAGGAAAGAGAGTACCGGAAGAGAAAGAGAGAGAGCCGAAAGAGAAAGAGAGAGAACCAGAGGAAAGAGAGAGAGAACCGGAGGAGAGAGAAAATGAGGAGAGAGAAGATGGTCCGGAGGCTCCATCAGAATCATTCGGTCAACGGTGCGGTCAAAGGCGGGTCAAGGCCGGGTCAAAGCAATGGAGTTTTGTGGAAGGTTCGGGTTAGCGTCGGGTTTGTGTCGGGTCTCGTTGTTCAGCTAGTCCGTCAATCCGTCCGTCCGTCGTCATAATAACACTGTTAGTCGGCTAAATTGTGTGTTGCATTTAGTTAGAATCATATAGATCCGAAATTGATAAACCGTAGTTTAGATTGCATACCCGATTGATTGAATTGGTTAGAACGGCTAGGTTGACTAATAACTCGGTTAATTAATTAAATGGTTAGGTTAAGGGATGCATGCTAGTTAGCTTATATCCGTAATCGTTGATAGTTCGTGGATTACTTGATTGGGTGTTGCATTAATTGATTGATAGTTCGTTGATTGCTTGATTGGGTGATGCATACATACAGAACGGCATGCTAGGACATATATGCATATATAAGTATTTAAGAACGTATCTAAAGGAATCTATATACGGGAAATTATGAGTTGATTAAAATACGGTTAAATGACATAATCTTACTAACTCTAAACCAATAGATCGAGGACATATTAAAAGATACTTAGGAAGGGATAAGTAAGAGAAGTGGTGTGATTGATGGACCATCTACGGGATTAGTAATCCACTAATCCCAAGGTAGCGGATTGAATGAGTAAAGGTTAAGGAAATATAAAAGACTAATACACCTAGATAATTGTTTGTGTGTTGTTGTGATTATTGATTGTGTGATTGTGTATCTACTTCGGTATTGGGACGAGTAGACTGTTGATTGTTTGTGTGATTGTGTATCTAATTCGGTGTTGGGCCGAGTAGACTGATTGCTTGCTTGTTTATCTACTTCGGTATTTGGCCGAGTAGACTGTTGATTGTTTGTGTGATTGTGTATCTACTTCGGTGTTGGGCCGAGTAGACTGATTGCTTGCTTGTTTATCTACTTCGGTGTTGGGTCAAGTAGACTATACTGGTAGATACTTACTCTAGTGCGGGACCGAGTAATTTTGGGTGATGTGGAAGTTGGTGACAGGACTTGCGGGATGGATTGGGCATTAAGATAGTAATTATATTTGACCTTGTCGGTCTTGTGTGATAAATTCCCAGTGAGCCTGCTTGTTTACATTGCTGTTATTAGGACTTTATAGGGTGCGTTAGATCCCGCAAGTCTAGAGATGGCGTTCCGGTACTTCCTGCCCGTTGGATCCTCGGGAGTTGAGAACCTGGTCAGTTCACGTACCTTCGGTAGTGGTTCTGGCAGGTGTTAACCTATGGAGTGACGTCTGTAGGTGTGTGGTCCAGAGAATACGGGGTCGCATCCTAGGGCCGGACTGCATGGAAACTCGGGTTTTCGGGGGTAACTTGAGTCACCGCGTATCGATGGACGGAGAACGGTGTCCTAGCCGTTGGACTTCGTGTTATCATCTAGGAGTCGTGGGAGGTTTTAGCTACCGTAGAAGCAGCTAAGTGTTCCCGTGGAAGTCACAGAGTTCGCAAAGTGGTCCCAGATGGTGTGGAGTTGTGTAGTTCCGCGATAGATAGATCGAGTCTAATCAAGAACATGTGCCGCAGTGTTCTCGATTCCCTTTGTTGATGATTGTGTTGTTATTTGAATGCTTGTGTGTCCTGAAGCTCATCACGTCCTGGTAGCACGTGATCGGCTATTATACTTGATTGTTATTTTGGGTTTGGGTGGGATTATTAGATTGTTAGCAGCCTTTAGTGGGGAGCCATCTCACTGGGTAATCTTATATTACTCATTAGACTCTTTTGTGTTTTTCCGGTTTGGCATAGCTCGGCGGACGCATAGGACACTCAGAGTAGTCTCGGGTTGGCTTTTGGCTAGGGTTTGTAATCATTTTGACTTAATTTCGGTTTTCGGATTTTGTTGGGATCCCATTAAATGTTTTGTGTAAAAGCGTATACTGTTATGAATAAGATTTTATATTTTTAAAGTAATAAAAACAGAATAATTCCCTGATATATGGTTTAGTCCGAACCAAACACAACTCGTGGAAGCGGTACGGGTTGAAAAGCCTCGTATCGTGGAAACGAGGTAGACGGAGTCAAAGGTGGTTTGGTTCGAACCTTTGTCTCAAACCTGACTGTCTCTGGCTTTCGTATTGTGACAAACTCTTCTCGTATGACTGCTCGGGTTCGATCGGTCATGTTCTTGTTTGATTGTTTGCCGGTCAGCTCGTCGGTTAGCGGAAAACGGGAAGGGGGCGTTACAATACTGGTCCGAACGACTTCTTGGCCAAGTACACCTTGGTCTGGTATTCGTTGATACCAATTTACCAACCTTGGTCTGGTATCTGCAATGGGAATATATGTCGAGATGCCTCGGACAAGTACCAAACTTGAAGTAAACTTTGAAACCCAGTTAAACGCTTCCGAGCACATTGGTCTTAATCATCAATGGTCCGCAATTCGAGTATATCTTGCTATCGCTAACCTTCAAACTTAACTCGAAACCCAATCAGACGCTTCCAAGAACGCTGGTCTTAATCATCGAAGGTTCGTAAGTCGATTATATCTTGATTACCTTAAAATCTAACTCGAAACCCAGGCATGCGCTTCCGAGCACGCTGGTCTTAATCATCGAAAGTCCGTAAGTCTATTGTATCTCACTGACCTTCAAACCTAACCCGAAACCCAGTTAGACACTTCCAAGCACGCTGGTCTTAATCATTGAATGTCCGTAAGTCAAGTATATTTCGCTAACCTTCAAGACTTAACTCGAAACCCAGTCAGACGCTTTCGAGCACGCTGGTCTTAACCATCATAGGTCCCTAAGTCGAGTACATCTCGTAAACCTTCAAACATAACTCGAAACCCAGTTAAAACACTCCCGAGCACACTAGTCCCAATCATAATAGTTCCATAAGTCGGGAATATCTCGCCAACTGTCGAACTCAGAACTTGACTCAAAACATGGCGGAACGCTCCTATGCATGCTAAGTTTAAGCATTATTACCAAAACAGACCCGTTAGTCGGGAATATCTCGCAAACCTTTGAAATCAGAAATTGAACTCGAAACAAAACCCAATACGCTTCCGAAAGCCACACTATTGAAGCACCAAGAAACGAACGCTAAATCACGCTTTCCTCGAGAAACTGTACAAAGATGTTCGGAAAGTCTCCAAGCTATACACAACCAACTCACACAAATTATACGAAGCCAAAAGAAACGGAAGATTCTTCGTTTGACGAAATCTGTTCGACTTTTCCACACTAATCGACAAAAAGTTAACACGACTACGCGACTTCTCGGAAGAACACGTCATCCTAGAAGGCTCGAAAAACTAACTGAAATCCAATCCTGTTCGGAAATTTTAAGCAAACATGCTCGGAAATCCGATTCATGTTCAATGCACGATTCAACACATTTCTTCTACTACTTCGTTTAACTCGGAGTTGGAAACAGTAATGAAGCGCCAAAAGCGGATTTCAAAACATCCAAATATGAATCTCAACACTTGAAACAAAACATTTTGTTTTGAATGACGAGGCGATCAGTTTAGGACAAACAACCGATCCGAGAAAGAGTTCTACGACATACGATAAACACATGTACAATTAACTCAACGTTCGAAGCAATAAAATCTCAAACAACAATTAGACAATGCCATTTGTCCGAAAACGAAAGATCCCATTGAGACAGAGAGGCGTAGTAACCATAGAACAGAGATAGATCAAAGTAGTTTTCAGCATTAGCAATTAATCGATCATATTCGAGAACATCGCTCCCTTCCAACTGGTCTCGCGTCGATCTAAGCTCCTCCTCCTCAGACTCAAACGCAGAAGGGCCCTAATCTTTCTAATAGGCAATCATGTCAAGATTTCCCTAACTTCGAGGTTCAGACGTTGTTTTCCTTTGGCGTCGGCAGATTTAAGAAGATTCAGCGAAGCTTAGAAAGGTGGAATGCAATCTTTTTGAACATCCCTCTACTTCATTTCTTAGTCGCCTTCCTTAAAATCGTCTCACAGGAAAGTTTTTCCTTCGCAAGTTAAGTCCTCAAAAGCTCAGCTTCGGAGAGAGCTTGTGTTTTTTCAGTATCAAGCGAAAACCTCGCCATCTCAAACTCAACCTTCTTATCTTCGAGCGATTTTTTTCAGCGCAGCAACAGAAATTTCCAACTTTGCATTGTCGATCGAATGTCGAGCGAGAAGATCTCTGATCCTTTGGATCTTCCTGTCGGATTCAGCGGCGTGTTAGTTAACCATTGCCCAGGCCTACGACAAAAAAATAAGAAAGAAAATTAGCAATTTAAACATGTAAGGCCGCGAAAGAAGGAAAATCGCTCCAGTTAATAGAAAATCATTCTAACCTTCAGCAAGTCATGTCCTGCGTCAATAAGAGAATCACCGCGGACCATATCCTCGTATCTCGCAGAGCAGTCTCTGGGATGACGCACACCCGCACAGAAGTTTTCCACCTTGGCAGCGTTAGAATACAAAGAGCCACCTTCGCCTGGGTCATACCGAAATGGCTCCGAGTTGGTTTGAGGAACCTCGACATCTATGATGTCCTTCTTCTTCCGTCACCGCTTAGACTTAGACACGACGATTTGTTCCGTCAGCTCGGAGACCAGTCCTTGAGGAACTTCTGGAATGACCGTATTTCGACTACCATCAACACCATCATCAGAAACAAAGATACCTTCGCCAAGCGTCGGGTCTTCACCTTTCCATTGGTCGCCCCCGTAAAAATCGAACTCGTGGAGAGGAGCTCCGCTATTAAGCCACGATGTGGTTGGATCGGTTTCTTGCGCCGACTCCTTGTCTTGTCGCTCCTTGATATATCATGGTTTTTCTAGGTTTTCAACCATGATATAGTTGTATATATTTAGTCTTTAACCTGGTTTTTAGAGTCTATTGAGTCTTCTACAAGTGAGCTTGCGTTTGGAGCAAAGGATGGGATTATAGGACATTTCTGGTGATTTGTGCAACGAGCTGAAGTTGGTGTCTCGACTACGATTGAGTGTTGACCGACACTGACTTGGATGTTGGTCGACATTGAGCGCGACAGAACAATACCCGAGGGTTAAAGACAAGTTTTGAATATTTGCAGAATTGCCCAGAAGTTTTCCTTAATTCTTAACTGACCCCAAAACATGTTTAGAGAGTTTAATTCTTGACCTATCACTCCTCTTCGATCGTCCGTTCCTCGACCCTCGCCGCTTGACAGACCATTTCCATTCTCCTCTCTTGAGCAACTCTTTCATTAGAAAAGCTTATGTTCTAATCCGTTCCTTCGTACTGTAACTTCAAGAAAATATCAACTAGATCCCAAGGACACGACATAACAAGATATGGCTCTGCAAGAAAGAAAAGCAGACAAAAGAGTTAAGGATCAGAAAACAACAGAAAAAACAGCTCAAAGCCAAATGACTAGATTGGCTACAAAAGGTCCCGATCGCGACTTCATCAGTCAGACACAATCTTTCTCGAGGGAGGCTTCATAGATCAATATGTAAAGGAAGTGAAGCAATCTTTCTGATTGTGGGCATCGCCGTCACCAACACACTGGTCCTTATTTGGGAAAGAGGCGCCTTCCGGGTGGGACGAGGTACCCGCAATTCTTCTCGAGGAACATCATCGATCGGAGCGAGGCATGGCCGGCCGCCATGTCCCAGAAGACTCGTCTTCGTAAGAAAGATCGGCATGCCCACGCCTCGGTAGAAGATTGGTCGCACCACTAGACCTCTCCATCGAAAAACACAACAAAGCAAGGATCCAAACTTGTAGAAAGATTAAAGACTCCAAATTCCACAAAAAAACTCAAGAATGCCCAAGAACTGTCAAAGACAATGAGAACACTTTGGCAAAACCCACAAAACTAGAAAGAAGCTAGAACTTATTTTGATTAAGCATGGCATCAAAATCGGTAATACTTCACAAGGACGATTCGTTTACGGCAACGGGTCCAAGAGAAACCTCACACTTGTGTCGACATTTCCAATTCGTCATGTTCAGAAATCGTAGTGAAGCATTTTCGTAAATACCATTTCGAAGACCAACCTTGCTCGGCATACCAGTCATCGATAGAAAATTGAAAAAAGTTCGGATAAGTTTTTGTCGTGGATAAAATGGCGTGAAGAAAGAAACAACTAGACTAAAACTTTCGAAAAATTGTTTTCACCACGACCATCTAAAGCTCTCCATCATTTTACTCGAGTCTGACAATCTTGGGGGCTAATTGTTAAGGTCAAAATCCCCCTGCACGAAATCGATAGTTGAAAACGGTTTAAACAATCAGAAATAGCCATTTTATGAATAGACAACACTTTGTATGGATAATATGTCGTACGAATAACACTTTGCACGAAATGTACGAAACCACTTGGCCAACTCTCGAGCAATCAAAACTGCTTGGATGGGTCGCTCCAATAAGATTTTCACTCGATAAAATTCACAGACATGCGCAAACGCTTAGACAACCTCGGATAGTCCAAGGAGGACAGACTGCTCAAAAATTCCAAGCAGGACAGCGTGATCATAACTTTCGATCAGTCCACACTGCTCAGAACGTATTAGCATAATGCATTCCTCAGAATTTCCGAGCATGATGCACTGCTCGGAATTTACGAGCATGATGCACTGCTCAGAATTTCCGAGCATGATGCACTACTCGTAATTCCGATCATGATCCACTTCTCAGAATTTCAGAGCATAATGCACTGCATGGAATTTTCGAGCATGATGCACTGCTCAGAATTTCCGAGCATGATGCACTGCTCGGAATTTCTGAGCATGATGCACTACTCGGAATTTCCAAGCAGGATCCATCCCTCGAATTCCAACCAGAACACACTCCCTCGGAAGTTCCGAGCTGGATCCATTCTTTGGAAGTTCTGAGCTGGATTCATTCCTCAGAAGTTCCGAGCATAACACATTTCCTCGAAAGTTCCAAGATGGATCCATTCCTCCGAACTTCCGAGCTGAACACACTTCCTCACAGGTTCCGAGCATGATCCATTCCTCGGAAGTTCCAAGAAGAACACACTTCCTCGGAAGTTCCGAGCAGAACACATTTCCTCGGAAGTTCTGAGTAGAACACATTTCCTCGGAAGTTCTTAGCAAAACGTATTTCCCAAATCTACCAAACGGATACTTTGCGTAGCTAACTGTTCGGACACTCTCTAACATCTTCCTCCAAAAACACATTTGTCAAACAAGTTATATGAAATACGAACATGGGCCAAACCCACAAAACTCGTAAGTCCTAGAATTTAGGCTGGATTAAGAAGACTTGCATTCAAATGGACTTGGATCTTCCCTTTTCGGCCCAATTGGTAGATAAATCTAAACTGTGAAAGCATATATAAGAATGGAAATATAAATTCGAATAATAAAAGAGGAAGATAATTCCGATAAAGTAGAGGAAAATCCGACAGAAATTTAAATCCCAACGGAAATAGAATATGCGATAACATGAATATTCTGGAAATCTTGCAGGCAAATATCCTCAACCGTGACTCAGCGCGACTATATAAGATGAAGGACATCTTACGATTAAACCATCTTGAAAAACCCTAGCAACTAGACTAGACTTTTCTTGAGCTCTTACTCTTTGTACTCTGTTTTCTGTCAAACAAATCAATAAAATATCCTTCAGGTCTTTTTTTCGTGTCGTTTACTTCAGATTATTCTGTTCCCTAAAACGTTTGCTCTACAAAAATTGACAGTGCGAGTTTCAAATATTACGTGGATCTGATCGTCCTGGTAGCGGCGAACAAGCTCATCCCATGGTATGGGCAGCTCTTGCCGCGGCTTGGCCTGATTGATATGCATCATCTTCAGCCTCTGCCACGGGCCATATGGAACACTAATTCTACACCTCAGGATCTCCTGTACTTTTTCTAAAGGTTGGCTGCGGTTTGATCATCCCGACATCTCTTGATGGCTATAACAATGACTTTGGCTGCAGGCTATATGGTATGTTGTGAGGCAACCGCAATACTTATTTTTCTTGGGTTCTTCATGGCCACATTTTTCTTTGTACTTTGTGTCTCGGCCGCAGCAGCTGAGGCGATTTACTCACCCCGGTGCGGCTCGGTCAATATGGTTTAGCCAGATTTGCCATGACTCCCCTTCTTTCTTTTGATGATCCCAACTTCCCTATCATATAAAGATCAAGAATAAAAAGAAAATATAAAATTCAAAGCATATATACGAGGATATGCATGGGAATTCATACCAAGTGAGCTTGTTTTGAGTCTCTAAGCTTGACTACCTTTGTTTCTAATGAGGAGGTGGGAATGGCCTAACTTCTTTATTGATAGTTAGGAATTTGGTGAGATTCTCATGGAGCTTGATCGGATCACCTTTAACCTCGGGAGTAAGGATTTCCCTAGCACTTAAGAAAAGCTTAGCTCTTCCTTTTCATTTTAATTTGTACTCAATGCTTCCATCCTTGAGCTTCAATGAGTGAAGGGTGAGAGCATTTGGGGATTGAGTATTAGTGGAGGTTTTTGGTGCTTTTCCCTTCTTCTTTTTGCTCATAAGGGGAGCTCCTTTGTGTCTACTCACCCCCTCTTTTTGAGCACTTTCCAAGTGATAACCAATTAACTATTGGCTTTATTGCAACTAAAACATCTTTATCAACATCTTAAGACTTTGGAGGCCTCAAGTGATTGGAAGGAAATGTGGATCGAGAATTCGTCTAATTATGAAGACAAATCGGAGAATAGTTGGTTAAGGAGAAATCACGATCTGTCGAGAAACGGTCATCAACAGACATCAAAGGACGTCAAAAATAAGAAAACGTCAGGATTTAAAAATCACTACTAAGTGATAAAGGAGGTTAAAATATGAAGATAGGTAAAAACGGAAGAGAAAGCGGCTTAAGAAATGGAAACTTATGCAAGATACATTCTGACAAGCTAAACGGCCTATGCATCGGACTATTGTCATGTACCGCAATACATTCACAGGAAGTGGGTAGATGAGGCTGAGTTAATGGAACAATAGTTAGGATAATCAAGGGAGAATGGTCGAGATCAGTAAATGACGGCATCAGGTCAGTTGGTTTTATACCAAGGATTAGAAGGTATAGTCGTTGGGTTTTGAATGTCACGTAAGCATACGTCTATGATGCCATCAGAGTATCGCCAGTTCATCAGAAAAAGACAACACTCAGGAACAGTGACGAGAGGTGTCACAACAGTACTGTGCGGTAGGGATGGACGACAGTATGGTTAATGTTGCGACTATTCACCACCGCCCACATCCGCAAACCAACCGTCGACACCTCACAAGGCCATGATCAGCTCATGAACCGCCAACAGTCCAAGATATAGGGAGTAGCCTCGTTGTGTGTCACCGCATGATAGTTTCAGTGCATGTGTTGGACAGGTGTCCCAGCCGTGAGCTCCTCCGCGACACTTGTCACCGATTTGCATAGAATGTCGCATTAATCGCGACACTTGCAACTCTTTTCCCCCCTCGTCCTACAGGTTATAAGTACCCCTCCTTACCTCAGTTCAGTTCATTTTTCTCTTCATTCAATATATTTCTATAGAGATATCGTGAGTAACCTAGAGAGAGAAAGCGAGAGGAAAATCGAGATAGGGAGTTCGTGATCATGTGAACGCTCGAAGGGTGTTCCGCTGTTATTTGCATGCTTTTCATTGAGATGTCTTATAGGTTTATTTGAGATTGTGTGATCATGCATTATGTGACAAGACGAGTTGTTTACCCGACATGTGAGGATGTGGTAGTTCCACAAGATCGTTGATCCGCAGGAGACTCCCTTACTGTTGTGATAAGACTGTAGTGGCTACTGTGATCTTCGGATCCTTTACATGAGCCTAGTCCTTAGGAGAAGGGTTTTTCACGTTTTACCTCATATTATGTGATCATGTAGGTTTTCCGTGAAGTGGTCCTAGAACATGTGTGTGGTTCTAGGAAGTTCATCCTAGGGTATGTGTGAGTACTTTAAGTGAATGCTACCGGACATACTCATTGTGTACCTCCCTATGTGAGGGGAGAAGGCTCAGAGGGTACTTGGGTCGCTCCCATCACTGAGCATCGTGTGATGACACGATCCCGAGGGAAGTGTGTTCCCAGTACTTGGGTGTGATGCTTGGACTAGGAACCTTTGTGGTGATTAGTCTCGAGTACTCACGTGAGAGAATGGGTGTGTTAGTACCAGACAATGCATTTAGGGACCATGCATTGAGTTGAGTTTATCGAATCTAAATAGTGTAGACTAGCAACACTACATTGCATTCATGACCGTTTATTAATGTTTGCATTTTGATTCATGCTTCTGCTTATGTTGCTTTGATATCGTTGACTCGATTGTTAATGCCTTCACGGTTATTGTATTGTTCTTCGACTTGGGGAAGATCTGGGCACTGACTTTTCCTTTAGCGGGTCCTTGACTCACTGGGTAACCTTATGTTTCTCATTAAATGATTTTTGTCTCGCAAGAAGCCTTAGAGACGAGATTAGTGATTGGATTCAGACATCGGTGGCCGGACTAGTTTTCAAAGATTATATGTACACAATAATCTAAGTATGTAAAGTAAATATATTATGTTTTCAATACAAAATTTATTTGGGAAGTTCTGATTAGATTTGGTATTTACTTCATTTTATTTTCTGCGCTGTAAAACGTATTTTCAGGATCAAACCCCTCTTACACATGATGATATGTGACTTCGTCCAAGTCGACACAACTCTCGGCTTTGGTACGGGTTCGCAAGCCGTAGGCCTTAGTCAAGAGGGTTGGATATTTTGGACGGACCGGCCTACTTTGTTCGAGCTGGACAATTCACGATATTCAAAATATTGTGGCATCTCCGGCTCCTTTATGTCCATAGATTGCATAGGTGTTGTTACAGATGGTGGTATCAGAACATGGTTCACGATCATTCTCAAGGGATAGAGTTTTCAATTGGTTTTATCAAGTCAAATGGGTTATAACTAAACTTTATAGGAATCTGGACGTCTGAAAGCCATTAGGATAATGGGAGAAATTATTTTAGGACTTATCTTGTTATCGAGTATTGGAGGATATCTGCAGTAAATGGACGAGATGGACAAGGTGAGGTATGGAACCGGCTGATAGTGGGGATAGTATTACAGGATATCACGGTTCCAGTGGTATCAAATTCGTGGGAAAATTCTAGTATCTCTAGCGACCTCATCATGTCGCTCCTCTTCGGCAGTCCGTTCCTAGACCCTCACCGCTTAACACGCCATTTCCATTCTCCTCACTTAAGCAATTCTTTCATTAGAAAATATTTCGTTCCAGTTCGTTCCTTCGGCTTGTAACTTCCAGACGATATCAACTAGATCCGAAGGAAACGACAGAACGAGATCTGGCGTTGCAAGAAAGAAAAGCAGACAAAAGAGTTAAGGATCAGCAAACAACAGAAAAAACAGCCCAAAGCCAAATGACTAGATTGGCTAACAAAAGGTCCCCATCGCAACTTCATCAGTCAGACACAATCTTTCTTGACGGATGCTTCATAGATCAATACATAAAGGAAGTGGCGCAATCTTTCTGAAGGTCATGATTTTCAAAATTTGTAACGATCTCCCGATGATGGCAGGGCCTGAGATAATGTGTGGAGCCACCCTTCACTGTTAGGCTATAATCGACATGTTCCGAACAAGCAATACTCGGAGATCGATCACACATTCAAAACTACAGAGCAATGGCCCAATCAGATGTCGCATGCCTCGAGGCGTTAGCTGTGTAAGAGCCAGTCCATGACATCAAAGATAGCGGACTATCAGCCCGTGGACCCGAAACCAAAGGAAGCACGACTTGAAAATTTTTTCATACAAATAACCGGCTGGCGGGGAATCAACTCGGTTATAAGGACGGAACCATGAACATCTCGGCTTTAGAGACATCAAATTGCCCTGAAGTTCTTCAAATGATTCTTCAAAAGAAAATGTCAAACTAAGAGGGTCCGGAAGCTTTCTCTTCTTGTTTTCTTCTTACGGAGAACCATTTTTTTGCTTTGTCTGATGATAACCCCAATAGCATAAACTCCTCCTTGCTAACGGAAACATTCTCAAAATATTCTTTGATTAAAGGCCCGTCTGCCACAGAGGAAAAATGCATTTGGGCATCGCCGTCACCAACACACTGGTCCTTATTTGGGAAAGAGGTGCATTCCTCGTGGGACGAGTCACCCACAAGTCTCCTCGAGGAACATGATCGATCGGAGCAAGGCATGGCCGGCCGCCATGTCCCGGAAGACTTGTCTTGTGAACAAAGATCGTCATGCCCATGCCTCGGTATAAGATTGGTCGCACTACTAGAACTCTCCATCGAAAAACACAACAAAGCAAGGATCCAAACTTGTAGAAAGATTGAAGACTCCAAATTCCACAAAAAAAAACTCAAGAATGCCCATGAACGGTCAAAGACAAGGAGGAAACTTGGAAAAGAAGCTAGAGAGAGAAGTTACATTAGAAATTTTCTTTGTGGTGAAAGTGTGAACAGTGAAGTGAAGAACGCTGAACAATTATAGATTTTACAAATTCAAAGAGTATTAATCATGACTACACCTGATTACCATAGCATAAGCATGCTTGGGCTAATCATGCTAAAAATTATCAATATTAAGCATGGCCTCAAAATCAGCAATACTTCACAAGGAAGATTCGTTTACGAAAACATGTCCGAGAGAACCCTCGCACTTGCGTCGACCGGTCCATGTCGTCATGTTCGGAAATTTAAGCGAAGCATGTTCTGAAATACCATTTCAAAGACCATTCTTGCTCGGCGTACCAGTCATCGACGGAACAATGAAAAGAATTTGGATAAGTTTTGTCGTGGATAAAGTGTTGCCGAAGAAAGAAATGTCTAGACT
This sequence comes from Orychophragmus violaceus, assembly GCA_030180135.1. Taxonomy (NCBI): domain Eukaryota; kingdom Viridiplantae; phylum Streptophyta; class Magnoliopsida; order Brassicales; family Brassicaceae; genus Orychophragmus; species Orychophragmus violaceus. The sequence goes on along the minus strand of CM058240.1, from coordinate 63,448,040 downwards.
AATACTTTCGAACAATTTTTTTCGCCTCGACCATATAAATCTCGCCATCATTTTACTCGAGTATGACGAGCTTGGGGGCTAATTGTTGAGGTCAACACCCCCCCCCCCCCCGATGAAATCAATAGTCAAAAACGGTTTGAAAATTTGAAAATAGCCATTTTTTGCAGAGACAACACTTCGTATGGATAATATGTCGTATGAATAACCTTTTGCACGAAACGTACTAAACCAGTTGGCCGAACTCCCGAGCAATCAAAACTGCTCAGATGGGTCACTCAAAAAAATCCACGGACAAGCGCAGACGCTTAGACAACATGATGCACTGCTCCGAATTTCCGAGCATGATGCACTGCCCGGAATTTCCGAGCATGATGTACTGCTCAGAATTTTCGAGCATGATGCACTTCTCGGAATTTCAAAGCACGATGCGCTGCTCGGAATTTCCGTCCATGATGCGCTGCTCGGAATTTCAGAGCATGATGCGCTGCTCGGAATTTCCGGGCCAAGATCCATCCCCCGGAAATTCCTACCAGAACACACTTCCTTGGAAGTTCTGAGCAGGATCCATTCCTCGGAAATCTCGAGCAGGATTCATTCCTTGGAAGTTCCGAGGAGAATACATTTCCAAGGAAGTTCCGAGAATGATCCATTCCTCTGAAGTTCTGAGCTGAACACACTATCTCAGAAGTTCCGAGCAGCATCCATTCCTCGGAAGTTTAGAGAAGAACAAATTTCCTCGGAAGTTCCCAGCAGGATCCATTCTTCGAAAAATCCAAGCAGAACACAAGTCCTCAAAAGTTTCGAGCGAGATCTATTACTCGGAAGTTACGCAAATAACACATTTCCTTGGATGTTCCGAGCAGGATCCATTCCTCGGAAGTTCCGAGAAGAATACACTTCCTTGGAAGTTAAAAGCATCATCCATTACTCGGAAGTTCCGAGCATACACATTTCCTCGAAAATTCTGAGCAAAACGTATTTCCCGAATCTTCCAAACGGATCCTTTACTTAAACTAACTGTCCGGAAACTCATTGACATCTTCCTCCAAAAACACAATTGTTAAACAAGTTATACTAAATACGAAGGTGGGCCAAACCCACAAGAATCGTAATTCATAGACTTTGGGCTGGATTATGAAGATTTGCACTCAAACGGACTTGAATCTTCCCTTTTTGTCCCATTTGGTAGATAAAGCTAAACTGCGAAAGGATAATTACAAAAATGGAAAGATAAATTCGAAGAGGAAAAGATGAAGATAATTCCGAGAAAGAAGAGGAAAATACGAGCAGAAAATTAAATCCCAATGGAATGGAATATGCGATAACAGGAAGATTTCCAGAAATCTCGCAAGCGAATATCCTCGACACCGACTCACCGTAACAACTAGACTTGGACTTTTCTTGAGATCTTACTCTTTGTACTATGTTTTCTATCAAACAAATCAATAAAATATCCTTCTGGTCTTTTTTCGTGACGTTTACTTTAGATTCTTCTGTTCCGTAAAATGTTTTCTCTACAAAAATTGCAGTGCGAGTTTCGTCTCTTATATGGATCTGATCCTCCTAGTAGCGGCCAACAAGCTCTTCCCACGGTATGGGCAGCTCTGGCCGCGGCCAGGGGTTCTTCGTCTGCTGCTCAAGCCATCTTTCTCCTAACGGCTCTTGAGATCTAACTATTGGATTCTTCTTAAACAAGTTGCTATGTGTTCATGGTAAATCTCTCTACCTTATATCCAAATTTTAGGTTGATCTAACGGTTATAAGGTCTTCATTTGGTGTGGAACTTCTGACGGAAAGTGTCGGTATCAAAATGTCGAATTTATGGCTTGTTTCACCTTCTTTTCCTGAAAAGTCACACAAAACTATAAAATGTGGAAATCACATGAAAACAATTAGAAAAACGTTATAACATCAGTAAAAAGAAAGTGTTATACTAGTGTTATAGAAATAGATATAGAAATGATATCTAAATGGAGTAAAAATGGGTTATATCACTACCGAAGATCCTAACTGAAAGTTTTAAACCCAAGAAGTTTCAATCCTAGTCTACCGTTTCTTAAGCCAAGTTTGCCTTCTCGACCTACAAAACCCAATCATTTTCTTCTTTTCTAAGAATTTGGGAGATTTTCTTGATCAATGGTAAGACTTAAGTCTTTTCATATCTTTAGATCTATTCTCTTTACTAATCTCTTTTCTTTTTATACTTGAGCATTTGGCTTCTTTACTTTTTCTTTAGAGACTTTCTTTTTCTATTCACTTAGAGTTATTTCAACATATTTGTGTCCACCATATCTCCTATTATTTCTAAACTTTCCCATTGATTGCCTCTTCTTTCTTTGCTTCCCATTTTCCCAAGACATATGTCCTACCTTATGATAGCCTAAATGATGCAAGGGTAGCTTCTACATGGAAGATTACCCTTGTCGTTCTAAACTAAAATTTTTTTTCTTAGTTGATCCAAAAGAGACCTCAAACTCTCAATAAAGTGTTTAGGTTTGAAGGAGGATTGGTTAAAGGTGTGGAAGCTAGTTGGACTAGCAAGAAAGTCCAAGTATTAAGTACCCATGAGATCACTTTTCAAAGTACAACATGATAATTAAGATCAAGATTATTTGTTCTTATAAATAGGGAAATTATCAAATCACAACATGCTTCAATCAAGACAAGAACAACAATGCATGAGGTCCAAAAATGTAATATTATAAATCAACAAAAAAGATGTTGCAAAGTTTTGTTTTGATCATCTCTTTTGGAGGTGATGAAACAAAGACTGAGCTGATCTTACATGACATTGTTTTTGATTTAACAAAGTATTAGATATTTGAAGAAAATAAAATCAGACATGTTTCTTAAGAACGAGAGGTTGTGACCAATTCTGTCCATCGTTTGAGTGGGATATTTTCACCTGCTTTTTTACGATGCGACGCTTTTAGTCTATACTCCATCTCCTTTTGAATGTGCTTGGACAGGCGAGCATTGTGAGTTGGATGGCGATCATGTATACGCCCGTTTCTTTCTCTCCAAACCCAGTAGATTACAGCTTGAAAGACCATCTTGAGAAGTGTTTTGTCAACCCGTGTAAGCCTGTTCTTTTAAATTGAGGTTACCGTTCTAGACCAGTCCGGGTTTAGTTGAGTTCCAAGGAGGCCCTCGCATAACTTGTCCCAGATTGTGTAGGTATATGGGCAAGCAAAGAATAGGTGTTCCTTGCTTTCATCCGGCTCTCCACATAAAGTGCAATGCTGGTTGTATTCCCACTGTCTTGTCCTATCGCTTGTTGGTAAACGGTTTAGGAATGTGAGCCATACAATGAAAGCTTGTCTAGGGACAGCTTCCTTGAACCAGACGAGTTTGTGCCAGACCACCTTCTGTTTTTGAGTTCTGATCGGTTCCCACGTCTTTGCTGTTGAGAAACAGTTTTGGAACTTGTCCGGTCCTTGCTTCCATAAGTATATATCGCACCCTTTTCCCAAATTAGGCACTGCTGTGTGACGGATTTGCTGGACTGTTTCATTAAATCTTGTACATCTCCTTCGTATCTTCCATTCATTCCCATCAACTACATCTGCGACGTTTGCTTTTCGCGGTACTCCCAACAGACGACAGCCATCCTCACCCATTAAATCGTGTAGCGTATTATCCCCTAACCACTTGTCGAACCAAAAGGATGCACTTATCCCATCCCGCAGCTCAACCCTCATGAATGACTTAGCCAATGGTCGTATTTTTAGAAGTTTTTTCCAGATCCATGAGCATCTTGATGTTGTTGCAGGTATGTCCCAGAAAGAGATGTTCCGCATAAGGTAGTGCTTTGTCCAAGCTACCCACAGTGAACTTTTGTTTTCAAATAACCTCCAAATGAGTTTCAATGAAAACACAGAGGTAGTGTCCTTGAGTATCCGGATCCCTAGTCCCCCTTCTGATTTTGTAACACACACATCCGTCCAGTTGACTCTTGAATTATTCGTGATATGAGGTGAGCCGGACCAAAGAAACGCTGCACACATCTTTTCGATCGTTTCTAGACAACCTGTGGGCAGTCTAAAAAGCTGAGCACCAGAAATTAGTTGTGCTTACAATGATTGACTGAATTAGCTGTAAGCGCCCCGCATATGACAAAGATTTGCTTGACCATGTGATCATCCGGTTCCTGATTTTACCGATTAACGGTTCGTAATCGATTTTTTCATCCTTTTTGTTGTGTATGGGATACCGAGGTATCTTATCGGAAGCTGTTCGAGCTGGATGCCCAGTGTTGTAGCGACCTCTTGGAGCTCATTTCTTGTTTTCCCTGCCATGTATAATGCTGATTTACTCATGTTTATTGCTAAACCCGAGTTAACCTCAAAATGCTTCAGTACCGTTATGATTCCATTAATTGATTCTGCTTTTTCATCTGCGAATATAACCATGTCATCAGCAAAACTTAGGTGCGTAACTTCAAGATCAGAGCACTTCGGGTGGTATCCCATCAGTTTTTGTCTTGCGGATTTATTTAGTGAGTGAGATAGGACATTGATCGCCATTACAAAGAGAATTGGCGAGAGAGAACAGCCTTGTCGAAGACCTCGAGAGCTCTTGAAAAAGCCTTCTAGCTCTCCATTTACACATACTGAGAATGAGGCCGTAGATATAAAACTCTTTATCCAGTGTATGAAGATTTCGGGCAGTTCCATCTTCTGCAGCATGTTAAGAATAAAATCCCATCGTACTGTATCAAAAGCTTTTGTAATGTCGATCTTGAAAGCACATCGTGGTGATATTGTGTCCAAGTGATAATCCTTGATCAGCTCAGTTGCCATCAGGAAATTTTCTAGAAGAAGGCGTCCTTTGATGAAAGCACTTTGATTCGGTAACATGGCAGTAGGTAGCAGCTCTTTCAAACGATTTGCGATGATCTTGGAAATAACTTTGTAAACCGTATTACAGCATGTGATAGGTCTATAGTCCTTCATACATTGTGGATCGACCTTCTTTGGCACTAGCGTTAGAATCGTTGTATTAACTCCGCTTGGCATGAATCCATTCATAAAGAATGACTGTATAGCCTTTACGAAATCATGTCCTACAATGCTCCAAGCCGCAACAAAAAACTCCTTTGTGTACCCGTCAGGTCCCAGTGTCTTGTTCGATGGCATCTTCAGCAATGCTTGCTTAATCTTTATTTCTGATACTTCACATGTTAGTTTTCTGGCATCTGTTTCGGAGCACCGATAGGTCAAGTGTTGTAACAAATTCGGTGTATCCGGGATCTCCTGATTGCTTTCTTGCATGAAGCTTTTGTAGTAGTCCACTGCCATCTCTTTTATTTTTTTAATGTCTGAAACATTTTCACCGTCATCGTTGTTGAGACCTCGTATTGAATTCTTAGCTCTCCGAATTTGTATCATTTTCTGGAAAAAACTTGTATTCTTATCTCCGTGCTTTAACCATGTGATTCTCAATTTCTGCATGAAGAATTGCTCTTCCACGTTCGCAATTTTCTGCCATTCATGAACAGCTGATGCTTCTGATTCAAACGTTTCAGAGCATGGATTGAGCAGAGCCTGGTTTTGACATTCACACAGTTTTTCAAATGCAGCCTTCAATTTTTCAGTAATATCCCCATATCTTTGCTTGTTAAGACCTCTGAGTAGTGGTTTTAGCAGCTTCAGTTTCTTGCTGAATCGGTGGAGAGCTAGTCGAGAATGGTAAATTGGTTCCGTTTCTTTCCAATAATCACCTACTGTCTCAAGGAAGCGATCGTCATCAGTGAGGTAGTTGAAAAACTGAAAATGTCGCCTGTTACTTGTCTCAGCCGTTCCTATCCTGATCACAGATCTTGTATGGTCTGAGATACCATTTGTTTCAAATGAAACATAGAAATTTGTAAACAGGTCGCCCCACTTGTCATATATCAACACTCTGTCGAGTTTTTTCCCAATTGGATCAGAGCTTCTTTTGTTCCACCAAGTTAATTTTGGTCCAGTATACCCAAGATCAGTGAGCTCACAGTCCATAACAAGAGATTGAAAATCCATCATTCCAGTCTGGTCGCATAAACCTTCAAGTACCCGCGAATGCTCGTCCGAGGAGAGGATAACATTATAGTCTCCGATGAGAGTCCAAGGGAGATTCCAGTTCCTGAAGAGATCTTTATTCTGTCTGATTTCTTCCCAAAGAGTTTGACGATCTTGTCTGAAATTTGAAGCGTAGATGCATGAACAGATGCAAACCTCACCTTTGCTCGTTTCCACTCCCATTGTGATAAGTTGTGGACTCTTATATAGAGTCGTAAGCTGGACGTCATCGTTCCAAACCACCCAAATGCGGCCCAAACGATGAAAATCGTAGTTTGTTTCATGATTCCATCCCGAGAAGACCCGATTCAGAATCTTAGTACTCTTCCCTTGCTGAACTCTTGTTTCCAAAAGACAGCCAAAAGAAGGTTTAGCCGATGTTAACCATGTACGAACTTTAGTTTGTTTGCGCATTTTGTTGAAACCCCGGATATTCCACGCAAAAAAGGTCGTCATATCATTAGTTCCTCCGTGAGGAAAATTTCTTCGTTGTGTTTTGATGTGAAATTTGTTGATCCTTGCGACAATTTGTTTGTTTTGTTTGATTGCTCTTCTTCTGATTTTTACTTGCTCCTATTTTTTGTTTGGTTTGTCGTAAAGGCCGTTCTTCCTCAGATGATGATATTCCACCTCTTCTATTGTTTCCTTCTCCACTTCCTCTGCAATTTCCCCTTCTTCCTTCTCCATATCTTCAGGGATGTCTGCGAGAATGTTGAATCTTGAGGGAAATGATCCTTCTAGACCAGACCCAGTTGGACCTTCTTTTTTCTTTAGATTCTCTTTTGTTTGGTTGGAGAGTTCTTTCTCAGGATTGTTTTCCAGTTCTCTTCTGGTTCCACTTTATTCCCCACTTGCTGCTGTATATTTTTGGTCCTTGTAGTCTCTTCGTCATTCTCAATCTGAGCTATCTCCACTGTCATAGCTTCTGTAACATTGTTTCTTGAGCTTGATGTTCCATTCTCACTATCCTCTTTTGGATTTCTCCTCTGCTCTTCACTTTCATTTCCTTTAGTCATAATCACCATACCCATCTTCATTCGTTCACATTCTGCGTTCTTATGGCCCCATGTGCTGCATTTATCACATCGCGTTGGGAGCCATGGGTAACTAACCGGGATTAGTATTTCTTCGCTTAACGATATCATGCTTGGTAGTTACTTTTCCAAGTTTACGACCACCAATACTCTTTCTACGTCCAATCTTACACATCTCTCTGTGCTGGGATGGAGTTTTTCAACTTTGCCTATTATATCGCCCAGAAACAACATACATTTCTCCGAGAACAGGTGGTCCAGAACGTTTCTGAAATCTACCCATAGAGGCATGGAGGTGAGATCAGGCTTAAGGCTTGCAGCTCGAGGACTCCATTCCTGAACCACCAGTGGAACCTCACCGATATGCCAATAGTGTCTCCGCAGAACTCTGGATCTCATGTGTGGGTCATCGATTCGGAACAGAACCATTTTTGGACTTATGAACTGCACATCAATTTTCGATGCTCTGTCCCTGGCGGTCCATAATCTGTTCACCGTTGCGTGGACTTTTCCTATATGCGGTGCATCACCCATGAAATAGCCCACAACGTAGTTGGTCCATAGGGGTTTAGAGTACTTCAGCAGTTCATCTGGAATGGATGTCTTAGTAACACCATCGGCCATCTGTACTTCAGGGACAAAAGATGGAGGGGTTTTCGCTGTGTTCGACAGGGTAGAGAGCCATGGGTTTCTCTGTGCAGTATGTATCTTCATGCCCTCGCTTTCAGAAGACTGAGTGTTAGGAAATGCCAGATTCGACGTCTCCTTTGCCACTGGTTCGCCGTTGGGTGAGTTGATGGATTCTTGCTGGAGATGATTTGTGACCATTAATGGAGTTTCTGTGGTGGGTATGTTGATTTGTGAGATCGCCGGTGTTATGTCTGTCGTTTTCATGGCCAGATCGGCCGGAAAGACGTTGCCGACAAGCTTCCGAAAGTAAAAGTTTAGATCGCACTATGTTCGCCCTTTTTGCACGAGAGAAAATGATGTAGCCTCAGAATCACACTGATGCCAAACCACTTGATGATCAGATGATCTCAAGCCAAAACGATGCGGAAGATGGTGTAGAAGGTAGAGATGGTGATGAGGGTAGGGATTGACTCACTCAATCAATTGGATGGACAGAGATATGAATCACTCAACACTCTAGACCACAGATTCTATAGCACTAGATGAATCACTCAAATAGACTAGAGAACAAACACAAAGTAATTCACAAACTTTGTGGAAGAAAACTGAATCGAAATTCTATTGCTTTTAGATTGATCAAGGGTGAATAATACAAATGGTCTAATGGAGCTTATATAATGCTCTTACAACGTTCATAAACTTCTAAGTAAGAAAAGAAATCAAAACAAACAATAAACTAGCCGTTGGAGTCATTAAGAGAGAATCGGCCAAAATAGGAAGATATGATGTGATCTTTGAATCTGGACGGTTTGAGGGGATAAGTGAGCTTCTCTGGAACATCTTGTATGTAGTAAATGACGTCCAAGACACAGCAGCTAAAGGAATAGAGCCGTTGGAAGCTTTTGGCAAGAAATGGGAAGTTTGCGCTTGTGTCCATATATGGAAGGTTGGTCCATAAGCTCATGTGATTGATCCTGTGCATTTTGGTGATGCTAAGGACGTCTTCTATTGCTTCTGTCTGATGGTTATTGTCTCCTGGTCGCCAAGTCTTGGTTTGATAAGTGAGAAACCAATTGGTCTTCATAGCTTCCATAAATAGCTCCGGTTGAGTTGGTTTATGCTTCAATGGGATCCGCCTGATCCTGTGTGGTCTGGTGCTTCTGAAGGTGTTGTAGAGTGCTTCTAGAAGTGATAATAAGTCTCCTGGTCGCCAAGTTCGAGTTTGGCAATATTTGAACTCATGATCTTCCAAATAAGGCAAGTGTAGCATCTCCTGATTTGGAAGTTGAATATCTTTCAAACCATTACTCCTTTTGGTTTGAATCCAATTCTCCTTGGTCCTCTGATGAGATGGGAATCCAGAACAATTGGATTTGTTGATTGGTTCCTCCTGGATTGGTCGGAGTGCTTCATTTTCTGACTGTTGGTCTCCATCGGGTCTGGTTGCGCTGACTGACGTAGTGGTTGAGTTAGTCAGTGTGCTGACTGACGTAGTGACTGACGTAGTGGTTGAGCTAGCGATTGAGTCAGCGAGTGCCTGGTATAGTCTGGTTCTGATGACCGCATCATACCCTCCCTCTTCAAGAAGTTTTGTCCTCAAAACTTGATCACCTGCACATAGATAAGTCAAGTTAGTACAGTGAAGTGAATGAGGGTTTAGAAGATTACCTTGGGAATCATTTTGATTCCGGTTGAGTTGTGGAGCATCCGGTGGCTCTTCTTTGAGTAGATAGAACAGCAATGCTCCTCTTCCTTGAGCTGGTGTGACGCCTACCTTGCTGATCTTGCTCCTGCTCTCCTTAACACCTGAAATATGCTCAACACTTTGGCAAAGAAGCAAGTGGATTATGGGTTTCTCATGACGAGATAAACTTGCTCTCAGAATACTTATGACAAAATGCCTTTTCTCTCCTCGTGGACAGAACACTGATTCCTCATTTGACAAGTTCATTTAGCTATCAAGAACAAACTGATTATAAGAATTACTTACCTGATGCACACCTTTAGTGTTGTGATTCAGCTTGGATATCATGGTAAGATGTCTGAATTTCGGATCTGGTGGTTTCTCCTTGATTCCTCCTTTGGTCTCAACACTCTTAGCTCTACCTGCTTCATCACTTGAATCTAGGGACAAGTGCATTATACCAGTAGCATGAGAGTTAGAGTTAGACACTTTAAGTTCAGAGACAACCTTGCATTTGGTTGGGACTAGGTTTCTTCCAAGTCTCGGATTTACTTGTGGCTCTTGTAGACACAAGTAGCTTTGTTCTGGCCCCTTTACTAAGGCTTCCTTTGCCTTATGCGTCATGGTTTTTCCTGTACCAAAATCAATTCCCAAAGACAAGAACAAGTGCATTATATCTGAGTTTAGTATTATAGGAACAGATTTGGTGAAGCTTAAACTCACAGTGATTGCATTGGTGAGTTGGCACATGATACTTTCCTTGTTTGCTTGCACCTTACGGTTGAGGTCTTCTTGGTTTGTGTACTCTTCTTCTTGTCTTATTCCTGGATCAAAACTCTGACCAAAATTCTGATTTTTTTCTGCCTCCTTTGATGACATGGTCTGTGAAATTAAGGTGTGGGCTGGTGGATCCTCTTGGGTCAGAATGTTGTTGGTACTGAGCTCTTCCTTGTTATGAACATGACCTGCATTTTTAACCTTTGGCAAAGACAAGCACATTAATCTTGAATTGGAAGTTTTAGAACAAGGCTGTGATAAGCAATATCTTGACCTTGGTGAATTCAATTTCAGTTCAAGTGATGCTAAATCAGTAACTAGTCTTTTCGGGCATGCAACAGCAAAATGACCTCTCTTATGACATCTATAGCATGTCTGAACTTTGATATTCACAAAGTTAGAAGACTTACCTTTACTTGATGTGTCTTGTAGCTTAGGTAGAGTGTTGGAGCTGGATGCGGTTTTCTTGGGAGAACCTCTTGATTCTTCTAGGTTCATAAAGGCTTTATGACTCTGCTTCAGCTCGGTTTTCTTCTCCTTTAGTTGCAGCATCTCTTTTATCATTTGCCACTGCTCTTGTATGCTTGGAGGTTCTGGTGGGAGTGTGGAGGCTGGCCTTTGCTGATCCATTTTTGCGTGAGCAGTCTTCTTAGCTTCTGCTGGACTTGTCCAAGTATTTGAAAACACTTTCTTGGGCTCAGGACAGTAAGCATTCTTAGGCATGGAAGTAGACTGCAAAACTGGTGAAACCTTCACTCTTCTTGGTGTTGCTTGGCATTGGGGTTTTGAAATGATGTTCTTGTGTGTCTGATGCTTCTTCGCAAACTCTATGTACATCCTTGCTTTAAGGTCTCCCCAATCTAGTACTGGCTTGTTGTAGAAGCCTGGAGTACACTCTCTTAGCCACCACTTATATGCTTCTCCGGTGAGTGCGTCAATAGCATATGATAGCTTCTCCTCCTTAGGAATATGGTTGGATTTCAACCACTGCTTCATGTTGGTCTCCCACTGCAGATAATCTTCAGGGTTTTGGCTACAACCTGAAAATATTAGGGAACCTCTTGTCCTGGTGGTTGGCTGCCTTGTGCTTGCTCGTTGTGCTGTAGCTTTCCTTGTATCAGTGAGTTGACGTTGAGCTGGTACATGGTAAGAAGCAACTCCATGGTTCTGGAATGCACTCATGTGCCTAGGTGGGTGGTACTCTCCATACATGCCTGCTTCTGAGTCTTCACTTTCCTCATTGATTTCCATGCACAGCTGACTCCAAGATGAAGTTGTAGTGTGCCGCTCCTTGTGTTGCGGCTCAGGATCACAGCCTGAGTCACCATCTGACTCATACTCAGAGACATCATCTCCTGGCCATGGTGGTGTTTCATACTCTGTCTCCTCATCTGAGCATAGTAAGCTCTCTTCTTCCTCACTCCAATTATCTGATTCTTCTTCCTCCATGTCACTGATTCAGTACCTGACACAATAAACTCAAAGTGTATCAATGGAGTCTTTGTAAGTTCAAATCTCAAGCGAACTATACACAAGCTTAACACTCGGTTCTAACAACCTTAAGCAAAACAATTTATGACAGAGATCAAACCTTTTTTTTTTTTAAGTTTTTAGGAAGAAAATGGAAACTCTTTTGAATTGGTCCACAAAGTTTGGTAATTAAGGAAACTAAATTTCGCTTGATACACCAAAACTTGGGGAGGAGCCAAAGACTTTTGAAAACAGGTTACAAAAAGGAAAGACTTTTTTTTTTTTTTTTTGTGTGAATCAAAAACGAATTTGCAAAATAGGAAATAACACTTTTTTTTTTTTTATAGAGAAATCAAATCAAACAATGAAACTTTTCCTCTTTCCTTTTAAAACTTTTTTTTTTTGTTTTATAAAACAAAACAAGAACACAAAACAAACTTTTTTTTTTTTTAATGAGATGAATCAAATAAGAAAAGAAATCAAATAATTTTATGGATTTTATGGGTTTATCAAAACAAAACAAGAACTGATTGAAAACAAAACAGAAGCACAATTTTTATGGATTTTTGGTTTTAAAAGAAAAGAGACAACAACAAAAATAAAAGATAAGGGTTGGATGAACACAACCTGATTGATAGGAGCTTTTGAAGCTCTGATACCAGATGATGTAGCCTCAGAATCACACTGATGCCAAACCACTTGATGATCAGATGATCTCAAGCCAAAACGATGCGGAAGATGGTGTAGAAGGTAGAGATGGTGATGAGGGTAGGGATTGACTCACTCAATCAATTGGATGGACAGAGATATGAATCACTCAACACTCTAGACCACAGATTCTATAGCACTAGATGAATCACTCAAATAGACTAGAGAACAAACACAAAGTAATTCACAAACTTTGTGGAAGAAAACTGAATCGAAATTCTATTGCTTTTAGATTGATCAAGGGTGAATAATACAAATGGTCTAATGGAGCTTATATAATGCTCTTACAACGTTCATAAACTTCTAAGTAAGAAAAGAAATCAAAACAAACAATAAACTAGCCGTTGGAGTCATTAAGAGAGAATCGGCCAAAATAGGAAGATATGATGTGATCTTTGAATCTGGACGGTTTGAGGGGATAAGTGAGCTTCTCTGGAACATCTTGTATGTAGTAAATGACGTCCAAGACACAGCAGCTAAAGGAATAGAGCCGTTGGAAGCTTTTGGCAAGAAATGGGAAGTTTGCGCTTGTGTCCATATATGGAAGGTTGGTCCATAAGCTCATGTGATTGATCCTGTGCATTTTGGTGATGCTAAGGACGTCTTCTATTGCTTCTGTCTGATGGTTATTGTCTCCTGGTCGCCAAGTCTTGGTTTGATAAGTGAGAAACCAATTGGTCTTCATAGCTTCCATAAATAGCTCCGGTTGAGTTGGTTTATGCTTCAATGGGATCCGCCTGATCCTGTGTGGTCTGGTGCTTCTGAAGGTGTTGTAGAGTGCTTCTAGAAGTGATAATAAGTCTCCTGGTCGCCAAGTTCGAGTTTGGCAATATTTGAACTCATGATCTTCCAAATAAGGCAAGTGTAGCATCTCCTGATTTGGAAGTTGAATATCTTTCAAACCATTACTCCTTTTGGTTTGAATCCAATTCTCCTTGGTCCTCTGATGAGATGGGAATCCAGAACAATTGGATTTGTTGATTGGTTCCTCCTGGATTGGTCGGAGTGCTTCATTTTCTGACTGTTGGTCTCCATCGGGTCTGGTTGCGCTGACTGACGTAGTGGTTGAGTTAGTCAGTGTGCTGACTGACGTAGTGACTGACGTAGTGGTTGAGCTAGCGATTGAGTCAGCGAGTGCCTGGTATAGTCTGGTTCTGATGACCGCATCAGAAAACGTTTTCCTTAAAGTAAAAATCATCTTCATTTGATTTCTTCCCAAAGAGTTCGACGATCTTGTTTCAATGGATGAATTATATGAGTATGCACTAACTCTAGAATTCTATCTATAATGGGATTAAATTTTAATTTTTATAAAGCTCCGTTGCCGGGAAAAAGAACATGTTCTAGCATAATATACCAATATCTCAAGACAATTCTTTACAAATCTCTTAGCTCTCAAATGCAAGTGAATGCAAGCCTATTCATGTACAACTAGATGTTTTTTGTGAATATTTTTTTTTTAAAATTAATTTTTATGGTTTTTCTATTCCTTGAAAAACGAATGAGGCTAAAATGATGCAAAACAGAAAATAAGATCACAAAACCCAAAATTAGCAACTAGTCTCTTCCCCAAAATTAAATCACACATTCCCTTGTGTGATAAAAGTAAATCAAAAGAGAATAAAGACAAACAATAGTGCAAAAAAATTTAAGTATGAACAAGAATTAGGGTTTGGTTTTTGGAGATGGAAGAGATAGGAATGGGATGGAGGAATGGGAGGTGAAGGCTTGAAATTCCCCAAAAATAGACCAAAGGCATGGGATGTTTCCTCCTTTGGCTTTGGCAAGGATGAGTGGTTGTGGTTTGGTGTGACCGTGGCTCATGACTGCTAAAAGTATTTCCCTGAACGCGCATTGGCCTGTTTGATATGCATCATCTTCAGCCCTGGGCCATATGGAACACTAATTCTACACCGCAGGATCTCCTGTACTTTTGCTCAAGGTTAGCTGCGGTTTGATCATCCCGATATCTCTTGACCGCTATAACAATGACTTTGGATGCGGGCCATCTGGTCTGTCATGAGGCAACTGCAATACTCATTTATCTCGGATGCTTCATGACCGCATTTTTCTTTGTACTTTGTGTTGGCCGCAGCAGCTGCGGCGGTTTTCTTACCCTGGTGCGGCTCGGTCAATATGGTCTAGCTGGATTTTTCCATGACTTGCCTTCTTTCTTATGATGATCCAAACTTCCCAATCATATAAAGACTCAAAAGAAATATTTACAATAAAAAGAAAAGATAAAATTCAAAGCATATATACGAGGATATGCATGGGAATTCATCCCAGGTGAGCTTGTTTTGAGGCTTTAAGCTTGACTACCTTTGTTTCTAATGAGGAGGTGGGAATGGCCTAACTTCTTTATTGATAGTTAGGAATTTGGTGAGATGCTCTTGGAGCTTGATCGGATCACCTTTAAGCTCGGGAGTAAGGACTTCCCTAGCCCTTAAGAAATGCTTAGCTCTTCCTTTTAATTTGACTTTGTACTCAATGCTTCCATCCTTGAGCTTCAATGGGTGAAGGGTGAGAGTCTTTAGGGGTTGAGTATTGGCGGAGGATTTTTGTGCTTTTCCCTTCTTCGTTTTGCACATAAGAGGAGATCCATTGTCTCTACTCACCACCTCCTTTTGATCACATTCCAAGTGACCAATTAACTCTTAGCTCTCCATTGCAATTAAAACATCTTTATCAACCTCTTAAGACATTGGACGCATCAGTTCCTCATGCTTCTCATGATTAACTTATTGATGGTTAGCTTGCCCAAGAATATGGATCATAAATACTCAAGCCTTACAAAACTATGAGTGTAAGATTTGATGTAGAGAATCACACATGAGCTGGCAAAGGAACAAACAGGTTGCCGAAGGGCACTCTCTCTTTGATCCGCCGATAGAAGGTGGACGGTGGAAGCTTCACAACTGGCTGATGTGCTCTCTTTGATTAGCTGAATGGATGGGTGATGGATTTGTATCAAGAACGAGTTGGTTTTGTTTCTCAGGAACAAGAGGCAACCTCACTAGTTCGAACAAGACTGGTGGTCGCTAGGGTTTTTAAACAACATTTGTCTGAAAATTTATTTGTAATAAATTTCTTTACTTTACAAAAGCAATGCAACTGGCTTTATAGCCTTAGTTCTAAAAAATTAGGTAAAATAAAAATGTGCCAAAAAGGCATTAGCGAAAACTAGAAGAAAAGGCAAGATGGCTCGTGTTCTCTTTCTAATGGATCGGCCTTGGATTACCTCAATAAAACCTTATTGTGAAAACCCAGCGGGATAAAACCCCCCAAGGTAAAAAGATTAGAAACACGGTTTACGGCTCGACGGCTCGGATGGTAAAGATCACAAATTGGCAGTCGGTCTTGATCATGGGCTATTCGGTTGTTGGGCTGATCCACATTTATGGGCCTGTTATGGGCGTGTGGTCTTGACTGTCTTCTTCTCCAGAATCATATCCATGTTGTAAAATTCCTTCGGCTGGGTCGGATGGATCAGTAGTCTCTCTGATGCTCGTCTCGACCATTCGCATGGCCAACTTGTTAAGCATAGGCTGATTACGGGCCAGCTGGTCCAAATACTCCTTAATGTCGCCTATGTTGGTTTGTGTGATCAAAGTATCCATGGAACTGTTGAATTCTTCAAGGAGCTTCATGTATCCCGATCGTGTCCTTTGTGAATTCTTCATGGCCGGGAAAAACTCATGCTGATCGATAGCGCTGGCATGGGTTGGCTCCGGCTGTTCTGCATCGGCTTGACTCAGCATTGGCATGACATCACTCGCATTGCTCGATGGCCTGCCTCGGTCACGAACGGTTGACATATCTCGGCAACGTTGATGTCCTCATCATTCCCACCCCCTTGAGAAATTTTTGGCTCATAATACCATCATATGCACAAAAAGGAGATAAATCAGTAACATTAAAGCTTGTTGAGATATTTAACTCACCTTGAAGTTTAAGTCCGTAGGCATTGTTATTGATTTCCTTTGGTGTGAAAATATCTCTGGACTCATGTGCAATGACACCCAATCTTCTGAATCAAAGATGATCTTTTTCTCTTATTATCCGCATGAAGCTTGTATTGGGCCGTCTTTTTCCCATGATTGTCCTTAGTCTTCTGATGCATCTTCTTTATGATCTCTTCTTTGTTGGCTCTATCCTGATTTGCAAACTTCACTGGCAGAAATGGCTTCAAATCTAATGGACTCTCTGGCATAAATCCATAAATAACCTTAAACGGTGAGAGTTGTTAGCTTGATTATAAGTAAATTCAGAGTATGAAATACAATGTAACCAATTACTAAGATTTTTACAAACCATGGCCGTTAATAGAGTAGATAAGGTTCTATTGACAACCCCGGTTTGGCCATCTATTTGAAGATGGCACAAAGTAGAGAACAACAGCTTGGTTCCTAGATTTCTCAAGTGTTCTCAAGAAATGGCTCAGGAACTTCGTGTCTATGTCCGATGCTATGAATCATGACCGTAATAACCTGCCAAGTTAATTGATATGGCCGGCCAAATCAACGACCAAGACATGAACGGAAAGATTATTTATGTGAACATTTATGAAGTTAAAAATCAGCAGATAGCAGCTAAGACGAACCTTTGGAACGTTCATCATTAAGTTAGTTTCAAAACGGCTAAGTGTTTAACCATCGGCCGATTACGCGAGGTTAGCGTCCAAGACGATCCAACGAGAAGTCATGGAATTCAGAAAGCCGGGAAAACGACCTAGTGATTGGAAGGAAGTGTGGATCAAGAAATAGTCTAATTATGAAGACAAATCGGAGAATACTTGGTTAAGGAGAAATCACGATCAGTCGAGAAACGGTCATCGACGGACATCACAAGACGTAAAAAATACAAAAACGTCTCGAGATATTTAGAAATAACTTCTAAGTGATAAAGGAGGTAAAAATTTGAAGATAGGTCAAAACAAAAGAGAAATCGGCTTAAGAAATGGAAAGTTATGCAAGATACAGTCTGATGAGCTAAACGGCTTATGCATTGGACCTTAGTCATGTACCGCAGTACAGCTGCAGGAAGTGGGTAGATGAGGCTGATTGAATGGAACAATAGTCAGGATAATCAAGGGAGAGTGCTTGAGATCAGTAAATGATGGCATCCGGTCAGTCGGGTTTATACCAAGGATTATAAGGTATAGTCGTTGGGTTTAGTATGTCGCGGCATCATACATCTATGATGCCATCAGAGTATCGCCAATTCATCTGACAAAGACAACACTCCGGAAAATTGACGAGAGGTGTCATGATAGTACTGTGCGGTACGAATGGACGACGTGATGGTTACTGTTGCGACTATTCACAACCAACCACACCTGCAAACCAAATGTCAACACTTCACAAGGCCATGATCAGATCCTTAACCCCCAGCAGTTCAAGATATTGGGAGTAGCCTCATTGTGTGTCACTGCATTATAGTTTCAGGGCATGTATTGGACAGGTGTCGCAGCTGTGAGCTCCGCCACGACACTTGTCGTCGATTTGCATGGAATGTCGCATCAGTCGCTATACTTTTAATTCATGTCCCCCTCCTCCTACAGGTTATAAGTACCCCTCCTTACCTCAAATCAGATCATTTTTCTGTTCATTCCACAGATTTCTATAGATATTCCGTGAGTAACCTAGAGAGAGAAAGCGAGAGGAAAATCGAGATAGGGAGTTCTTGATCATGAGAAATATCGAAGGGGGTTCCGGTGTTATTTGCATGATTCTCATTGAGTGTCTTCTAGGTTTCTTTGAGATTGTGTGATCATGCATGTTTTGACCAGACGAGTTGTTTACCCGACGGGTGAGGATGTGGTAGTTCTACAAGATCTTTGATCCACAGGAGACTCCCTTACGGTTGTGATAAGACTGTAGTGGCTATTGTGATTGATATATCATGGTTTTTCTAGGTTTTCAACCATGATATAAGTGTATATATTGAGTCTTTAACCTTGTATTTGGAGTCTTTAGATTCCTTTGCAGGTTTAGGTACGTTTGGAGTTTATTTGGAGATTCTGGGAGCTTTTGGAGGGATTTTTCAGCATATGTGGATTTCACAGAGTTCACTGGGTGCGTCTGCACTTAGTGTCTCCCGGCACTAAGTTGGTGTCGCTTGACGCCACTAAAGGACGAAATTCCTGCACGTCAAAAATACAGCTTTTGGAGATTTGCAATATTTATCCAGAAGTTTCCCATATTTATAAGAAGGCCCAAAACGTGTTTTAGCCATTAATTAGGTTTTACAGCCACTTGTTAGGCAGAGTTGATTCTACATTTTGTTCTAGAGAGATTATGATATTTGGGGGCTGGTCTTGTACTCGAGAGAGACTTGATTTCAAACCCCTGTTCTTACTCTTTGGATTTCTATATGATTTCTACTTTGATTATGTCTATTTATGATTGTAGGAATTTCTAGCAGTTCTAATCAGGATTAGCAACCCTAGTTATAAATTCCAAGCCTAGGATCTAGGGTTCAGGTATATTGAATCTAGAGATCTCGAAGTTACCTGGTGATTAGCAGCGAAAGGTTTGCAAGTAATCGAGATTCTTAGCGCCTCAAATGCTGCGCCTCTACTGGTATCCACACGCACACAAACTGAACAGGTGGGATGCTAGTGCCTTGAGAGATCAAATCTCTCCAGAGGTTCTTTGTTTCTTTTGGTGGCTCTGAATTAGGTTAGATTTTTGTGTAGAAGTCGACCATATATCTTATATATGTTGACTTATACCACGAACTAATTAACCAACGATTAAACCGGAGTTATTCGGGTCATTCGCGATCTGTGTCGATCGATGCCCCTCGTGTGTCGATCGACACAGCCTCAGAAACACGTTATTGAACGCATATCAAATATGCATTCATCAGATCATTACATTAATGATCAACCTCATATTCTATGTCCAGTTTGCTTAGGTGTGTGACCCTGTAGGATCATATAACACTAACAATGAGTTCTAAACTCGTTGATCACAAGTGGCTTCTAGCAAAGCATTATGATTTCCCAGTATTATATGATTGTCTCATCTCGACAATACAACTCTCACTTAGAGTAAGTACAATAGATTTCAGGACATTCCCAACAATCTCTCACTTGTACTGGAATCATCTATTCCTATAATCCCTTTGTATCTATATCTCGATCTGGCATAAGGCAAGAACTGTGTCATCCTTATTTAGCTAGATCATGTTTATCGAACTCTGATTTATACCGATAAGACAAACGACTGACAATCACCTCGTTTGAGCGCGGCCACGCATTTCCAGTATCAAATCTTCGATAGGCCCTGAGATATTTATCTCCTGTTATATAGGAGGTACAAAT
This sequence comes from Orychophragmus violaceus, assembly GCA_030180135.1. Classification (NCBI taxonomy): domain Eukaryota; kingdom Viridiplantae; phylum Streptophyta; class Magnoliopsida; order Brassicales; family Brassicaceae; genus Orychophragmus; species Orychophragmus violaceus. Next base: position 63,428,348 of record CM058240.1, on the reverse strand, counting down.
CCCATCTCGTTCCATCCATGTCCCTTTCATATTTCATGGTACGCCCAATCAGTGTCTTTATAGTCATCAGTTACGGCTGACGTTTGATAAAGTCAAGACGGACCAATCCATATGTAAGAAATCATGATGAACTCAGGTCTAAGGACTATACTCTATAGTCGTAATGAGAAACTCTTATGACACTCATATAACCATCTTGTAGAGTTTTCATCAATGGGTCAAATCCGATCCTGTGTTCTCCAACACATATCTATGTGGTTGACTTTAATACTCTTATTAATGATTCCATGAAACTTAGTCATCAGTCACCTCACATAATAGTCTCACTCGGTTGTTAATGTCCCATTTTAACAACCTCGACCAGGGACCATTATAATTTATGTCATTTATTGCTTATAGGGTTTCATGATCAAGTCACATACTTGATGACCTATAAAATGTCATAAATTACTTTAGGACAATTATTTAATAACACAATTAAATAATACTGAAACAATTTCTTTAAAATAACATAACCATATTATGTTTCACGATCATCATGTTATAATTAAAACCAAATACAACTCCCACTCAAATCAAGATCATATCTTAAGAAATCTAACGCCTATAGCAGCCGTATGACTCTCATGCTTAGGCCTTGGGAGAGGCTTGGTCAGAGGATCAGCAACATTCTCATCCGTCGGGACTCTGCTGATCTTCACATCTCCTCTGTTAATGATATCACGAATAAGGTGATATCTCCTCTCTATGTGTTTGGACTTCTGGTGTTACCTAGGTTCTTTTGCTTGCGCAATGGCTCCATTGTTGTCACAATACAAAGCCACTTGCTCAGAAATACTAGGAACCACACCAAGTTCAGTGATGAACTTCTTGATCCAAACAGCCTCCTTCGCCGCTTCAGAAGCAGCGAGGTACTCAGCTTCAGTTGTGGAATCTGCTACAATGTCCTGCTTGGAACTCTTCCAACTAACTGTACCGCCGTTCAGACAAAAGACGTAACCATATTGTGATCGGAAATCGTCTTTGTCCGTTTGAAAACTTGCGTCTGTGTAACCACTTACTACCAGCTCATCACTTCCTTCGTACACCAAGAATTTATCATTAGTATTTCTCAAATAATTCAGAATGTTCTTGACAGCTGTCCAGTGACTTTCACCTGGATCAGATTGGTATCTACTCGTCATTCTTAAAGCACAAGCAACATCTGGACGAGTACAGAGCATGGCATACATGACGGATCCTAAGGCCGAAGCATAAGGAATCCTACCCATGCGTTCTCGCTCAACAGGTGTCACAGGACACTGCTTCTTGCTGAGACTTATGCCATAAGACATCGGTATGAAGCCCTTCTTGGAATCATGCATACTGAATCTGTGTAAGACCTTATCGATATAAGTATCTTGACACAATCCAATTAACTTGTTTAATCCATCTCTATAGATTCTTATTCCAAGAATGTACGCGGCTTCTCCCATGTCTTTCATTGAAAAACAACTTCTGAGCCAAGTCTTGATAGACTGCAACAACGGAATGTCATTTCCGAGAAGAAGTATGTCATCCACATACAATACGAGAAATGCAGCTGCACTCCCACTAGTCTTCTTGTAAACACACGGTTCCTCTTCGCTTCTGATGAAATCAAACTTTTTGATTGCTTCATCAAAACAAAGATTCCAACTCCGAGATGCTTGCTTCAATCCATAAATGGATCGATGAAGCTTACATACTTTCCTAGCAGCATTAGGATCGGTGAAACCTTCAGGCTGTGTCATGTACACATCCTCTTCCAGAATTCCATTAAGGAAAGCTGTTTTCACATCCATCTGCCAGATCTCATAATCATAATGAGCGGCTGTTGCTAGGAGAATCCGAATTGATTTAAGCATAGCGACGGGGGAATAGGTTTCTTCATAGTCAATACCATGAATTTGTTTGAAACCTTTTGCCACCAACCTTGCTTTATATATCTGAATATTTCCATCCACATCAATTTTCTTCTTGAAAATCCATTTACACTCAATGGCTTTTGCACCATCGGGTAAATAAAACAAAGTCCACACTTGGTTCTGTGACATGGATCCCATTTCGGATTCAGCGGCTTTCAGCCACTTTTCAGAGTCACGGCTCATCATCGCTTCTTCGAAATTCGCGAGCTCGTCACTGTCAATTATCAACAAGTCATGACAATTAGTTACGAGAAATCCATATCTCTCAGGTTCGTGACGGATCCTTTCGGATTTGCGAATTTCAGGCTCCACAGGCGTGGTTTCTACAACTCTTTGTAGATCCAACTGTTGCTCTTCCTCAACGGGCTGAGCGGTTTCCTGTGGCTCTCGAACTTCTTCGAGTTGTACTTTACTTCCACTGTTTCTCTTGGAAAGAAACTCTCTCTCAAGAAAGACGCAATTCCGAGCAACAAACACTTTGTTCTCGGATTGGTTGTAAAAGTAGTAAGCCTTAGTTTCCTTAGGATAACCAACGAAGTAGCATTTATCAGATTTGGGTTCGAGCTTATCTGTAATTAACCGCTTAACATAAGCTTCACAACCCCAAATCTTCAGGAAAGACAAACTCGGAACATTTCCGGTCCACATCTCATGTGGTGTCTTTGTAACTGATTTTGATGGAACCCTATTAAGTGTAAACGCAGACGTTTCTAGAGCGTATCCACAAAAGGATAATGGAAGAGATGAGTGACTCATCATCGATCGAACCATATATAATAAAGTATGATTCCTCCTCTCGGACACTCCATTCCATTGGGGTGTTCCAGGAGGAGTGAGCTGTGAAACAATTCCACAATCTCTTAGATGATCACTTAATTCTTGGCTTAAGTACATTCCTCCACGATATGATCGAAGAGCCTTGATGCTTTTGCAAAGTTGATTATGTACTTCATTTTGGAATTATTTGAACCTTTCAAAAGATTCTGACTTGTGTCTCATTAAATAGACATAGCCATACCTACTGAAATCATCAGTGAATGTAATGAAGTACCGAAAATTTCCTCTGGCACTTGTGCTCATTGGGCCACACACATCGGTATGTATAAGGCCCAATAGGTCACTGGCCCTTTCATTTTGTTTATTGAAAGGGGCCTTGGTCATTTTGCCTAGTAAACAAGATTCGCATTTCTCACATGATTCATAATCAAATGAGCCCAGAAGCCCATCACTATGGAGTTTCTGAATCCGTTTCTCATTTATGTGGCCCAAACGACAATGCCATAGAAAAGTTTGATTCGTGTCATTTGACTTGAATCTCTTGGTGTTAATGTTATAGATTGGTGTACTTTTGTTTAGAACATAAAGCCCATTCTCTAATGGACTGCTAACATAAAATATATCATTGTAATCAAAAGAACAACATTTATTCTTAATTGAAAACTGATATCCTTCCATATCCAAAACAGGAGTAGAAATAATATTTCTGCTTATAGCAGGTACATAGTAGCAATTATTAAGTTCTAAAACCAAACCAGAAGGTAAAAACAAATTAAACGTTCCTACGGCTAATGCAGCAACTCTTTCTCCATTCCCCACGCGCAGGTCCACTTGTCCTTTCTCCAACGTCCTACTGTTGCTTAGGCCCTACATATTTGTACAAATATGAGCACCACAACCGGTATCCAATACCCAAGAAGTAGAACCTGAAGTAGTAACATTTACTTCTATAACATAAATACCTGAAGATGAAGTCTCGAAAGTCTTCTTCTTCTTCTTCTCTTCCAGGAATTTGTTGCAATTTCTCTTCCAATGTCCAAGCTCATTACAGTAATGGCACTTATCAGTCTCAGATGGGCCGGGCTTGGGTTTGGTAGCTGGCGCAGGCTTGTCCTTGGTCTCAACCTGGACAGCCTTGCCCTTTCCCTTGCCCTTGCCAAGTTTCTTAAACTTCTTGCCTCCTTGTACCATAAGTACGTTTGGAGTGCCCTTCTTGATATTAGGCTCAGCTGTCTTGAGCATGCCATGCAGTTCAGTCAACGTCTTTGTCAAGTTATTCATGTTGTAGTTCATAACAAATTGATCATAACTTGACGGCAGTGACTGCAAAATGATGTCAGTAGCCAACTCTAGGCTAATGGGACAATCCAGCTTCCCCAGGTTATCAATATAGCCCATCATCTTAATGACATGAAGACTAACTGGACCGTCCTTTGGTAGCTTGCATTCAATGAGAGACTTAACCGTCTGGTACCTCTCAGTTCGTGCCTGCTCCTGAAACATACTCTTCAGGCTAGTGATCATCTCCATTGGCGACTCCACGTTCTCGTATTGCTTTTGCAAATCCGAGTTCATGGTAGCCAACATGAGACAACTCACATCGACCACATCATTAGAATGCTTATCCCAAGCACTCCTTTCTCCATGTGGAGCATTGGCTCTCGGTTTTTCAGGGAGAACATTTTCCAGGACATAGTCCCTTTTCTCCTGCTTGAGAACAATTCTCAGGTTCCGATACCATTCGAGAAAATTCGATCCATTTAACTTGTCCTTCTCAAGGACGGATCGTAGGGAGAAAGTGTTATGATGAGTGTTAGTCATAGCTGAGATCAAAGAAAGGAAAAGGTTTAGTTATGATGTTCAAGAAATGAGAAATCTTAACTTATTAAGAAAACTCGCATTATATTCAAACAATGTTTCCTCAAATGAATATAACGATCCAAGACCCATACTTCACTAAACTTGTGTGAGCCACTGGCTATCACCCAAATTTCAGCTATCTAGGTAAGCAACAACTTTGCTAGTTATATCCAATATAACTCTTGGTTGTGGATTGACATCTCATGTCCAATCCACCTGATGTCTCTGAGCCCAAAACGATTTCGATGGCCCATTCAAGTAAACCAATCTTTTGAGTCATGTAATTGTTGATGTCTTGCACTGCAAGTCCATCAACACGATTACTTCTTGTCTTACTTATGTAATTGTGGACACCTTGCACTGCAAGTCTATCGCACAATGAAACAAGTCCTGACAGTTGACAAGATCGGGAAGACATCAAGGATTACTTGATATTTGGTTGAGGAACGGAACCTTTAAAACGTTCAGTTTTACTATGTTTTAATTCTTCTAATTAAAGTGGTTCAACTTGGTTTGGTTCTGTGATTTCAGGTTCAATAACCTAAACCAGCGGATCTTGTGTCGACCGACACTACTTTAGTGTCGATCGATACAAATTAACCAAAACCAATTTGCGATAACCGATCAATCCAATTGATCCAGTTTTATGATAACCGGTCTGTGTCGATCGACACTACATTAGAGTCGGTCGATGCTAACCTTATCAACTCAATCGCAATAAACCGTTTTGCGGTTTAACCAATCTGGATAACCGGTCCAATCCAACTGAACCAATTATCTTGACCATAAGGTTTGTGTCGATCGACACAACTCTTGTGTCGATCGACACAGTTAGGTTAAACCAAAATTTTATTCGGGTTATCCTTGTGTGTCGATCGACACCGGATTGGCATCGATCGACACAGTGCGATAAACCCTAACCGTTTTCAAGCAAAAACCTAAACAAGATTACTTTGATTAAAACGAGTTTTAGCATGCTTGTATCAACTATACAGTGATCTAGATTCAACTAATCTAATCAACATGCTACAGATTCAATAGAACCCTAAGGCTCTGATACCACTGTATGAATTTCTAGCAGTTCTAATCAGGATTAGCAACCCTAGGTATAAATTCCAAGCCTAGGATCTAGGGTTCAGGTATATTGAATCTAGAGATCTCGAAGTTACCTGGTGATTAGCAGCGGAAGGTTTGCAAGTAATCGAGATTCTTAGCTCCTCAAATGTTGTGCCTCTACTGGTATCCACACGCGCACAAACTGAATAGGTGGGATGCTAGTGCCTTGAGAGATCAAATCTCTCCAGAGGCTCTCTGTTTCTTTTGGTGGCTCTGAATTAGGTTAGATTTTTGTGTAGAAGTCGACCATATATCTTATATATGTTGACTTATACCACGAACTGATTAACCAACGATTAAACCGAAGTTAATCGGGTCATTCGCGATCTGTGTCAATCGATGCACCTCATGTGTCGATCGACACAGCCTCAGAAACACGTTATTGAACGCATATCAAATATGCATTCATCAGATCATTAGATTAATGATCAACCTCATATTCTATGTCCAGTTTGCTTAGGTGTGTGACCCTGTAGGATCATATAACACTAGCAATGAGTTCTAAACTCGTTGATCACAAGTGGCTTCTAGCAAAGCATTATGATTTCCAAGTATTATGTGATTGTCTCATCTCGACAATACGACTCTCACTTAGAGTAAGTACAATAGATTTCAGGACATTCCCAACAATGATTGCCATGTCTAGGTAGTTTTCTTGTTAGAATTAGGGATGCTCATTAGGGATTTCATGGAATTATCAGATAGATTGATTAACTGGGATTCAAACCATCTAGTTCTTCATCTAGGTTGTTCTTAACGCTTAATTTAAACTAGCTACTTGGATTATTGATATCAGATTGATTAGCGCAACGAGCGTTGGTTAATTGATTAGAAAAGAACCTAGCTGAGAAATTACCTATTCGCAAAGAGATTTGGCTTAGGGAATTTGTGAACAAAAGAACCTAAAATAAATGCATGTTTAGAACTCTAGAATTCGCAAAGAGATTTGGTCTTCTAGGTTGTTAGACATAGTTAGCATTCGCAGCGAGAGTTGGTTTGTTATATGACTATGATTCTAGTTCTAGAACGTCGGTATCTGAATCATGTTGATTTGTTGCTATGTGTTCCTGATTTCCTGAGAACTTCCCTAAGTCTAGCGCCTTCGTTAATTGATCACACACCTTTTGCTTACTTGTTCTGTTTACTGCTTTCATCCATCTTGCTTAGCTTAATTCGATTGCATACAATCTATCGCGTGAAACTAGAGTCTCTGTGGATTCGATACCCTTTGTACTACGATTGCATATATGTGCACTTGCAGTTAGAATAGGGATTAAGATTTGACCTATCAAGTTTTTGGCGCCGTTGCCGGGGAATCTTTGAGTTCGCCGATAGATTCAATATTAGAATTTAGACTAAGTATTTTTCTTTTCTTGTTTAGTCACGTTCTAGCTTCTTGGGTGTTGCGGGAATCGCTCCGTGTCGATCGACACTCTTTTGGAATCGATAGACACCACTCGCGACCAGATACATCGAGAGCTTGAGCACTTAGCAGGATTCTCTCTATGGTTCCTGTGATTCTGATTCGCGGTGAGGACGGCACTTTACGAGACCAAGAGGGTCATATACGCAACGCGAAGGGTCAGAAACTAGATGGGGAAGGAAACCCCATCGTGTCAGATGTTGCGGTGGGCGCGGAACATGCACAAGAGGAGGCTGGTCGCAAGAAGACACTTGCTGACTATAACAGACCAGATCAGTTCTATGCCAATCGGTCTGCGATTCGACCACCTTCATTCACCAGAGCTGAATTTAAGCTGAAGCCGGAGTACTTCGCTTTGGTTGGGCAGCATCAGTTTCGTGGTCTCTCTAGCGAGCATCCTATGGATCACATATAGACCTTTGAGGAACTGGCTAGTAGTATTAATGCTGAAGGAGTCTCTTCTGATTATCTTTTCTGCAAGCTCTTCCCATTCTCTCTTAATGGGGAAGCAGCTCACTGGTTGAAACAACTACCACCAGGATCTTTGACTACTTGGGATGCGGTCAAGAAGGGGTGAGACTGGATCCGATCAGCTTAGACTGGAGCTCTTGACCTTCAAGCAGGTATCTACAGAGCCTCTTAAGACTGCCTGGGTGAGATTTAAGATGTACCAACGAGATTTCCCTCATCACGGATTCTCTAAAGTTTAGTTGCTGGGCATTTTCTTCAGAGGTGTCGATCTTTGATACCAATCAGCATTGGATGCTGCCAGCAATGGCAACTTCAACACCAGGACTCCAGAGCAGGCCAAGGTATTGATTGAGAACTTGGTGAGCAGCAAAAGCGCTAAGAATGCTGATCTGGAGAGGCAAAAATCTGGTGGGAAAGCTGATAGCTCACAGATAGCTGAGATGAGGAACAAGATTGACTCTGTTCACATCATTTTTCTTGGTAAAAAGCAGCCCCATGAAGCATCTGAAGCTGGAGAGTGTATTCAAGAAGCTGTTAATTACATTGGAGGGACTGGATTTCAAAAATATGGCACTCAGAAGCCTTTCCAGCAGCCATTTGTTCTAGGTACGTTAGTTTCATACCTTTAAATCTTAATGCCTTTCAATATATGTACGTATATAACTTCATTCAGTACATACAAATTGCACAACCTCACAAGCAGTTCAAGTTTGTTATATCTCGTATCCATACACGAAGAAACCAAAGGGAGAGAGGCTAAGTGTTGTTCAAGACAACCCGAGGGGAAATATTTCAGGAGATTATGGTGACATGGAACCGATTCTTTTGCAACAAGAAAATGATGATCATGTGATGATGACTAGAATCGAAGATCTTGTTATTGAGAACTTGGTACATGGAGGAAGCACAATAGATCTTGATTACGAGGTCGGGGATGCGGAACTAGAAGATGAATTCCGTTGTCATTTATCATCTTCTGATGATGAGGATCAAGATGACTATGAAGAGCAGGATGAAGAGCCCTTGTAATATGCATGTTGACTTTGTCGAGGTTATTATGGTTAAGGTATTTTTTCGGTTTATGATAATTTACCTAAATAATTTTGTTTAGGCGCGATAATGTTTCTTGTTTTGGTGGGTCTTATTAGATTAATATTTTTTTCAATAGAATGGTTATTAGATTAATATTACTCCTGATTTGTCGGTCCCACAATATTCCACTATAAATTACAAAAATGAAAGACAAGAAGAATATCAAATGGAATAATAATATAGGAATTGACTGTTATACCTCAAATACTAATATTACAAGTCGAACTAAGAAAAATAATTAGAGCTAAACTAATTTCTTAAAAGACAACTTCTACCAAAGTCGAAGCTTGAGTTGTGATAACGGTTTCTTTCCGCCATAAACCGAACCGCTGTCTCGACTGGCGATTGAGTTGTCTTCTCCCAGAAAGGCCATCGATGAGATAGGAACTGTTATGAAATCAACACATGAACCACTGTTCTCCTCAAGATAAAGTAACCCAAAGGAATCGATCTCAAACAATCATCTCACCGCCGAGTGTTTGACGATGAAAGACCATTTGGTCGTTTGACCTTGCAAGACTCGTAGGTGACTTTATCTAGAGGAGAATACTGGTTCCAGTGTTGTTCACGCATAACTCCGGAGGTCGACACAGAACCGAACAAAAGGAAAACAGAAGAACATGTAAGCATATTTAAGGAAGAACTTAAGATAAAAGATAGAAGATGAAGTGAGGCTCTGTTAGAACTTAGAAGCGAAGGAGAGGAAATAAGTGAGGATGGGGAGTAATGATGAAAATAGGGGCTATATATTTACACAGGGGAAGAAAAAACGGTTATCGGACCAATCCTGATTTAAAGCGACACGACCTTCCAGTCACGCTGAGCACATTCATTGGTGGAAGAAGAGGCGTCCTAAATGCCACCAAAAATTTCTTAACATACAAATATGAAACCAAAAATAAATCCAAAATTTTTACTCTTGTTTATCTACGGCTGTTAATTTTACCCCTTTTCAAAAATGTAGTTATTATTACTAGTATATGTATTTAATTACTCCCACTGTCTAATATTATTCATTTTTATAAATCGAAATTTTTATTTTAAATTGTATTAGTATTCATTCTCATTTATAAAGATTACAAAATAGAAGTTGATTTCTTAAATCTTAGTCAAAGAAAGTTATTGACTTGGAGAGGCATCTTAAATGTCACCGAAAAAATCTAACTATATATTAATTACTAAAATATGGCTATCAATTACCGTTATTAAATTGAAATATTAAACATGAAAGCAAAATTAATACGGTTCGATAACATATTAAAACCGAAAGCATAATAAAACGTTAAGTTTTCAAGTAACAGACACTAAATTATGAATGAGATTTAGATAGGGACAACATCACTACTTCTGGCAACATCGGTGTCAGCGGCCTCTAGCTGGAACCTGAGATCTTGAACCTCCTGAATTCGCGGATTGAACCTGTAGTCCGATAAGCCTTCCACGGTCTCAACCCATGTCTCATTAGGTTCACCTATATACAACAAGAACTTTAGCGAACTATCCTAGATTACTATTTTATATAAACAAATGAAAATGTTTAAAAAGTTACTTCCAGTCCCAACACTCCTCCACATCTTGAGCACCACAATCTTTTCTGGATCCTTAGTCTTCAAGTATTCAGGCCAGAAGTCAACCGCGTATTTGCCATAAGCCACACACTTTAACATATACATCCTATTACGAATAAGAGAATAAAATCAGAACTATCCTGATCAATTGTTCTTATTATCGAACAATTTACACTTTTATCAATTGTTTTGGTCATGGTGTTTACTGCTACACTACCAAAAACATGCACTTACTGGGCGTCTGTGAGGTTGAACACTTTCCTTTTCCTTGCAGGGTTATCGGGATCGACTTCAAGGGGGCAGATGATCGAGACAACGCCCATGGTGTCTAGTCAAGATATTTGTTGTTATTTAGAGTTTCACGATTAGAGTTTCAAAAAAATTGAAAAGATGGAAACTTTCGATAGTTTTTACCTATAGGATCGTCTCTGTCTGTTTTTATGTCACATATATGGAGGAAACTAAAAAATTCCATGTAGTGCTTGCTGTCCAAAGGGTCGATAAGTTCAATCTCAGTGTCTCCGTGACTTCAAGTCGGTGGCGAGACTTTGTTGGACAGAAAGATGGATCCGCTCGCACTAGCCTAACTCCAGATATCTCAATCCACTTTCCTTCATTTTTCTAAAGTCCAGAGAAGTTATATACTTCGCCTGGATAAATGACCATTTTGATCTTGGCTCCCTGAACATGAGTGAATGCATAAAGATCAAAGATTCAAGACCAGTGCAGTCTTGCATGCCGAAAATTAGTCAAATAATTTTCACTTACTCTCTGGTCGGCCAAGATGAAACTACAACATGGTCCATCTTCAAACACATAGTATGGGTAGACACGGAAAATCTTAACTCTGAAGCGCCAACCGGTTTCGGCTCTGTTAGGTTGTGTTTCTGCTATATAGTTGTAATAGACCATTGTGTTTTGGTTCTGTTTCAAAGGAAATGATAGTGGGAGAAAGGTTAATCAGGAAGATGATTATTACGACAAAATAACTTCCCCTCACCAAATAAAGGACTTGAATTAAAGAAGGTTACAAGAAATGAGGGTTTAAATAATGTGCCTCGAGCGCCACTTCAAAACAGAGAGAGAGAGAGAGAGAGAGAGAGAGAGAGAGAGAGAGAGAGAGAGAGAGAGAGAGAGAGAGAGAGAGAGAGAGAGAGAGAGAGAGAGAGACGTACAGTTATGTGGAGAGTGTATCTTCGCAACCCCAATCAAATCATTTAATCATGGTTAAATATCCTGGTTAAATATCTTGGTTAGATATTCTGGTTATATCATATTTAAATATTACAAATTGTACACTGGTTTTGTATTTTGTTCTGGTGTAGCCCTTGAGCCCTTGAACCGTATACTGGTTTGTCGTTTGCTTTGGTGTAGCCTCAGAGACATAGAACCGTGCGCTGGTTTTTTTCTTTTGTTCTCTTGCAGGCTTTTGCAGAGTTCCTCTGTTTCGGCGGGATGTTTATGTTGCAGCCACCCTCCAATCTTGTTTTGAACATTTCATTTGGTAGGCTTGTGCTTATTGATTACACATTAAATGAGAGATAAGAAGAATATTCAATGTTCCTCTCGACCACATCATCTCGCTATATTTGTTTGATTAAGATCATTCGATGTAAAAGAAAAGACGAAACCTCAAATTTTAGGTTTGAGCATCTCCAAAAGAAACCTCAAAACCTCAGTTTTGAGGTTTGGCTCACTCCAAAAGAAACCTCAAAACCTCGAATTTCCGGTTTCATCTTTTCTTTTGCAATCTAGTCTCTGTAATTAACCATAAACCCTTAAAATCTAAAGTTTTGCCTGTGCTTTAACATTCTAGTCCGAAAGCTATTTCTTAAATTTTGTTGTGTACTATTTTTAATTTGAGAGTTTCACAATTTCAAAACTATTTCAAAGTATTTAAAAGACAAATTTGCTTTCTTAAAAACCTGTCTTTAATCGTTCTTTATATTGTAAGCATAATTGTTATGATTTTAATAAAGTTAAATAGAATAGTTTAATTTTTAAAACAGAGTCAATAAAAAAGAAATATATTGCGACCACGTTACGCCTACAAGTGTGCAAAAATTCAAAATATTTGCCAAACTAATCCGGGAAACCTAAATCCAATTTTATAGCCCAAAACATTTCAATTACCCGCCTATACCCAAGAATTTTCGACAAAGTGCCGAGAAGAATTCATCAAATACGTCAAACCCTAATTTACTTTTGTTCTTCCATTTTTCAGTAATCTCCTCTGAATCCTCTCTCTAATCTCTCCACGAATCCTCTTCTACGCCCACCATCTCAAACTGATATCTCTTCTTCGAATCTCTTATTCGAAGATTTCCATTTCATAGCTAACTTTGGCCGAAACCCTATCGACTCTCTCAAATTCTTCCTTGAATATCTCAATCATGAAACCCTCCGTGAATCGATGCATGCGGGTACAGGTAGCTATATCGTTAGTTTCATTTTGCTTTGCTTTGATTTTGAAACGGGACAGCAATGAATCTAATTATTTGTAAACGACTCCTATATTCCACAGTCTGGGTAAGTTAATTATTTTTTTAATGAGTGTTGGAGGAGTTAGAGTCCGATGGTTAGGATGTTAATCTTATAATTAGCACGCAATTGAAGACATCAATCTCTGCTTAACTCATTAATGTGTTATGCAAAGTTCGAGTGTCTGAGCGCTTACAAGATAGTTTTTGTATCATTTTAGGCATTCCCAAACCTCACATAACTTTCTTCTAAATTTTTTTTAGGAGATCTATCAATGACGTATGAAAGACATGGAAGAATCACAAAAGACTGTAGAAGCACTGCAAAGAACTGCGACCTCGTGGGATATCAACAGTTGAATATAACATCTTTCCTTAGGTAAAGTAAAATTTTTCACAATCCATGTTTATAAATTTAACTTACGATCTTTATCTAATTCTTTTTCTCTTACTGTCTTTAATTTTCATAGGAAATTGAGAAGGATGAACGAGTAAATCCTCATGGACTTGAAAGCCTAACAACTAATCTTTTAATGCGCAAGCACAAGCAGCCCATACACTTTTCAGCGTTGTCGCCCACCAAGAGCAACTGATGGAAGCTCAAAGTAAGACAACAACACCATCTGATTCGTAGGAAAATTTATCATTGTCTCTTGCTGGTTGTTTGTGTCTACATGTTACCAATGTTATTTTTGATGCAAGTGTTTATTACATTTGTTGTACCATTCAAATTACGGTATCACCGATTACCAAATCGAAAATGAAATTAATTTCAAAATCTTAATTTTACGAATAAAAGCCACTAAACAGTCGTCAGTTATTCACACTACACACACAAACTAGTCGCTAAATATTTGTTGGAATTATGTCCAGTAATCTCTGTATTGTCTCTAGAAAGTAAGAGTATGTCAATGATCAGACATAAGTCATATAATACTGGGGATCATGATGGCTTGCTAGAGTCCGCTCATGATCTATAAGTCTTGGACTTATTGCCTTTATTATATGATCCCATATGGGTCACACGCCTAAGCTAACGGAAAAATACGAAGGAACGGTTTAGCAGAAGTACGGTAAAAGTGCTAGGCATTTACTGTGTTTAGAGAGACTAAAGGGCCTGATTAAATCCAAGGGATTTAATCAGAACTGAGAATTGGGCCCAAAAGCCCATGAGAACTAGAAGGGATTTTAATGAACAAAATCAGACCTAGCTCTCTAATTTTCTCAGCACTCTGCGCCTCCCTCCTCTCTCTCTGCGCCTCCTCTCTCAGCTGGTCTAGCAGCCAAAATTCCCGGTGTGCGTGTGTGAGCCTTTGGAGGATCCATCTCTTGGTGGTTCTGCTGATCTCTGACCCTTACCTCCTATTCCGCTGCAAAACAAGGTAACATGTGAGATCTATTATGTTTCTAATCAAGAGAACCTAGATCTGCATGTTTAGTAGGATGAATCAATCTGAGAATTGAATCAGGAGACACTAAACGACCCAACAGGTGTATCAGAGCCATTGGTTCTGTGGTTTTTCTTGTTTAGAATCATGTTTATGATTGTTTAAGAAGTGTTTTTGAATCAACCTACTGATAAGAGAAAAACACTTAAGAAACAAAGAATTAAAACCTAAACAAACAAGAAATCGCATGATCCAATCTATATGAATTGGTATGCGTCGGAATGATGATCGCCAAAGGATCACCATGTCCGGATCGAGCGACGCGAGGTGAACCGATCGCATGGATCGATCGATCGCATGGATCGAACCGCTCGCGTCCCGTCTCGATCACAACCCGAGCTCGTCCTGCATCTCTCGGCCACAATCGCATGATCATGGGCCGACCGATCGCATGGATCGCATCTCGTCCCGACGCACGGCCCGGCTGTCCCGATCGCTCGGCGATCGCGTGAAGCACCGTCCTGCGTCTCGAGCCATCCCGAACGATCGTCCCGTCCAGCAGCCGTCCCGATCGTGGATCGAACGCGTGCTGGCTTGCGGCTATCGTGATCGCGTGAAGCTCACGGCTAGGTCGTGATCGGTTCACGTGATCAATCGTTTCGGTTCGGTTTAAGGCTCGGTTTAATTTTATTAAAATTAATCGTCTTGGTTTAATAAACAGACTTAATAAATTTATTAAGTTCTGGTTAAACCAGGACAAGAAATCCAAAGTCGTAAAATTGGATTTTGTGCCTAAACCAGTGATTTTCTAATTTGATTTGGTTGGACCAAATAAATTGAGAAAATCCGGTTTAGTAAATAACCGGTTGACAATTGTGGTCGTCGTAGTAATTAATTTTGGTTAGACCAATTTTAATGAACCAGACCGATTATGTCATTTAATTGGGCAATTGGGTTATGTCTTGGACATAGACAAATTCTTGGGCCTCGGGCCAAGAAGTTAAAACAATTGGGTCAATTATTTGAGTCTTTTCTTCAGAATTAATTTAAAATTTATTTTTATAAAATTATAAAATCGATTTTTAAATTAATATGTTTTTCAAAATCTGAAATTAGAAAGTTTCTTAATCAGAAGTTTCTAGATTTGCATGTTTTGGATTTTAGGAAATTTCTATATTTAGAAAGTTTCCGATTTTAGGAAATTTCTATATTTAGAAAGTTTCCAATTTTAGGAAGTTTCCAATTTTAGAAAGTTTCCAAAATTAGTAGGTTTCCCAAAAAGGAAAGTTTTCCAAAATAGTAATCTTCTGTTTTGGGATAAAATTTTAATAAACCTACAAACCTCAAATAATATCAAGCGTTGGATGTCTTGTCCAGTCTATGTCAGCTGTCGAAGCCCATTCAATTGTACTCATGGCCTTACAGTGTGAGGGTGTCTACTTTTGCGTGGATATGACGGTTTGTGATTCATAAATGTCATTGGGAGTCCCAGACATTAGTGATTACATGACTGTATAGTCTGGTTTTCTTGACTAGGCCATCGGGAGTCCCGGGCCTTGGGACATCAAAGTGGATTGGGCCTCGGGCCCAGATTCACAACCAAGAGTTATATCACGGATATAATTAGCCGAGATAGGGCTTACCGATATAAGCTAAGGTTGGGTGACGGCCAGTGGCCCACTTTAATCTTAGTTATATGTGGATCTTGGAATCATTATATTCTATTGAGGGTAACTGATGTTATTGAATATAATGCGAGATTAGTCATATTAACTATAATGCGAGATTAATCATGTTGAACATATTAACTAAAATCCTTTTATCTTATATTTCAGCCATGACTAGCACAAACAATCACAACACTTTCTCGATCCGGTCTGTCCTTGAGATGGACAAGCTGAACGGATCAAATTTCTTGACTTGGTCGCGGAACCTGAGGCTAGTCCTCAGGCAGGAGAGAAAGGACTATGTTCTTGAGAGAGCTCTCCCCGTGAGGATCGGGTCCAATGCCTCCCATGCAGTATATGATGCTTGGAATAAGCATTATAATGATACGGTAGATGTGCGTGGTCTGATATTGTCTACCATGGACTCAGACTTGCGGGAGCAATATGAGAACATGGAGTCGCCAATAGAGATGATCAGCAGCCTGAAATTGAAATTTCAGGAGCAGGTAAGAGTGGAGAGATACCAGTTGGTTAAGTCTCTCACTAGCTGCAAGCTACCAAATGATCACCCAGTGAGTCCTCATGTCAGTAAAATGATGGGTTACATTGATAACCTGAGGAAACTGGATTATCCAGTTAGCCAAGAATTGGCAACTGAGATCATTCTGCAGTCACTGCCGTCAAGCTATGATAAGTTCAGAAGGAACTATATTAAGAAAGGCTTAACGAAGACGCTGACTGAACTGCATGATATGCTCAAGACAGTTGAGCCAAACGTGAAGAGTACCCAGTATAATCTCATAATGGAGAAGGGTGGGTTTATTAAACCTAATGCTGACAAGGGTGAAGACAAAGTTGTCCAGATTTTGAATCATGGCAAGCGTGTGTCTTCTGAGCCCAAGTCAGATACCTCTTACGTTGGTAAGTGCTGCTACTGTAAAGAGACTGGGCATTGGAAGAGAAATTGCATTAAATACATGGAAGATGATGAGGAGTTGAAGTTGATGTATGAGACCACTATCTCAGGTATTCATGTTATTACTTCAAGTTCTACCTTAAAGGTATTGGATACTGGTTGTGGCACTGATATTTGTAGTAATATGCAGAGCCTAAGCAACCGTAGAATGTTGAAGGAAGGACAAGTGGATCTACATGTCTGGAAGGAGCTATGGACGTTGCCTCAGCCGTAGGGTTTTCACTTGTAGATGCCTTCGAGGCTTGGTTTTGTATTAAGTAATTGCTACAATGTACCTGCTTTAAGCAGAGTTGTCTTTCATTTTCTTGTAAGAATTTGAATGTTTTTCATTTTGATAAAAGACAAGTTTTGTTCTTTTGATCTTAATGAAATATTAATTGTAGCACCCTATTCAAGGAATGGGTTTTATATCTTAAACCAAAGAGTGCCTAAATGTAACATAAATACCAAATTGGTTTAAATCTGATGAATTAAACCTGATTTTTCTTGCCATAAAAGTCTTGGTCACATAGAGTAAGTCGGATTCAGAAATCCCATAGTTATGCACTATTGGGCTCATTTGATCGGATATCTTATGAGACTTGAATTCTGTTTACTGGACCAAAAGACAAAGGGGCCTATCCTAGCCGAGCTAGAGAAAGGCCCAAAGGCTTATTGGAGATTGAACATACTCATGTATGTGGTCCGATGAGAAGTAATGCCAGAGAAAATTTCCTGTACTTCATTGTCTCTACTGATTAATTCAGTGAGTAAGACTGTGTTCATTTGATGAGACACAAGTCGGAATTCTTTGACATGGTCGAAAGAGTTCCAGAATGAGGTATAGAATCTGAGTGACAGAAGTATTAAGACTCTGAATTAAATCACGAGTGAGAATACTTGAGTCATCAGATGATGTGATCATCTGAATGAGTGTGAAGTCGTTTCACAGCTCAATTCTCCTGAAAACCTTAAGGTATTTCTGTGAGAAAGAATCAGATCTTATAAGAAATGATTAAAGATGAGTCACACGAATCTTCCATGATATTCTTTAAGAATAACGCTCTAGAAATATCTAAGTTTACGCTGAAATAGTTCCACCAATATCAGTTGAAAGACACCACGTAAATGTGGATTGGAATCGATCCAAATTCGTCTTTACTGAGTATTTATAGTTGTGCTACTTTGCTGGTTGTCCTAGGGAAACCAAGGCTTGTTACTTTTACGTCCATTCTGTTTTCTAAGAAGGGAAGTTATTTTCCAAGAAGAACAGTGGGAGTAAAAGTATAACTCGAAGAAATTCGAGAAACACAGGTGGCTGCTCAACCTGTTGAGGGGAGCAGCGGATGGATTTACAGATTTCTGTAGAATCTACACCTGTGGAACCTGAAGTTCGCAGATATGAATGAATCAGTCACTAATCCGAGAGTGATTTATCGTCATTAGTTGAACCTGATGATCATTGAAAGTTCGCATGATCTGATGATCATTGAAAGCGACGAATCTGCGAAATTCAAGGAAGCGAAAGTGAGCCCGGACTCCGAAAATTACATTTTGTGTAAGTTAGCTTCATCGATCCATTCATGGATGGAAGCAAACATATCGGAGTTGGAATCTTCGTTCTGTTGAAGTAGTCAAGGTTTTGACTTGAACAGGAACGAAATGGAACTGTGCGTTTACTAATAGATAAGTGGGAGCGATGTTGCATTTCTCATAGTGTATGTCGATGACATACTGATTCTCGGAAATAACGTCCCAATGCTGCAGTCGGTAAAGGACTGGCTTGGGAGTTGGTTTTAATGAATGACATGGGTAAAGCCACGTATGTTCTTGGATTTTGGATCTAAAGATAGAGATCCAAAAGAGCTAGTAGGACAATGTCAGGATTCTTAAATTGACAAAGTCCTACACGTTTTCAACAATCCAAGAAGGGTTTTATGCCAATGTCACATGGCATTACGTTAAGCAAGAAACAGTATCCTACGATATCTGCTGAGCTTGAATGCATGGATGAGATTCCATATGCGTCGGCAATTGGATCTATCATATATGCCATGACACGTACTTGTTTTGATGTTGCTTTAATGTTAAGCAAGACAAGTAAAAGACCAGTCAAATCCAGCAAAGAATCACTGGATTGCCGTAAAGAATATCCTAAAGTATTTAAGGAATACTAAGGATAAGTTCTTGATTTACGGAGAAAGTGAGGTGCTACGAGTCGGTAGAGTCTGAAAGGCATGTTTCCAACGGACAAAGATGATTTCCGGTCACAGTCCGGTTATATCTTGTGTCTCTCTGGCGGTGCAAGGCACTGTTGCTGACTCCATGACTTAAGCTGAACATTTCGCAGCTTGAAAAGCGGCGAAAGAGGTTGTTTGGAAAGAAGAGTTCGTCACTGAACTTGATGTGATTCCCAGCATAGATGAGACTAGCTGCACATCAGAGGTTCAAACACCTTGAGGATAGGTATAACCTATTCCGTGAGATAAATGACAGAGATGTTAAGTAGATCAGCAAGTTTCAACGAATGAGAACGTTGCTAATCTATTAACGAAGCCACTCCTTAGGCCTAAGCACGAGTCGCGGACTGTTGCTGTAGGATAAGTGAAATTAAGATGTAGTCTTAATTTCAGTAGGAGTTAATAAAGGGCTTTATTTAGTTATTGATATGTTCTTGTAAAACATTTTATGATGTTTAATGAAATTATTATTTCAAGATTATTTTAACTGTGATGAAATAATCGTTCCAAAATGATATGAACCATTTTATAGGTCATCGAAGTAAGTGACTTGATCTTGAGTCATCAAAGTCATTTAGCTTGATCATGAGACCCTATATTTGATAGATGGCTTATATCATCCTGTCCCTAGTCGAAGGTTGTTGAAATTGGAACACCAACAACCGTGTGAGACTAGATTGGTATGTGACTTATGACAAAGTCTCAGTGTGTCATAGATGCGCGGCATCAAAGTCAGTACATAGGTGTATGTAGGGTACATACGACCGGACATGACCCGATTATAAGAACTCTTCAGGATATTTATATCTGTGTCATAAGAGATTCTTACTACGACTATAGAGTATAGTCCTTAGACCTGAGTTCGCATGCATGTGACTGCACATGAACTAATGCGCTTTGATCATTGTCTAATGCTGTTGTTAAGCGATAGTTATAAGGACCTTGTTTGGGTGTATTATGAAATGAGTAGTTTACAATGATGGAACAAGACGGGATTTGTCCCTCCAATATAAATGGAGTGAATATCTCTAGGCCAATCGGAGATTTGAATACTGGAAAATGCATGGCCATGCTCAAACGGACTGTCCCGAGTCGTTTGGATTGTCAGTATCAAATCAGAGTCCGATGAACAAGATTAGGCTTTATAAGGATGACACTAATCTTGCCTTATGACTAATCGAGATATTGAGACAAAAGGATTATGAATACAGAGATTCCAGTTCAAGTGGGAGATTGTTGGAATTATGTCCAGTAATCTCTGTATTGTCTCTAGAAAGTAAGAGTATGTCAATGATCAGACATAAGTCATATAATACTGGGGATCATGATGGCTTGCTAGAGTCCGCTCATGATCTATAAGTCTTGGACTTATTGCCTTTATTATATGATCCCATATGGGTCACACGCCTAAGCTAACGGGAAAATACGAAGGAACGGTTTAGCAGAAGTACGGTAAAAGTGCTAGGCATTTACTGTGTTTAGAGAGACTAAAGGGCCTGATTAAATCCAAGGGATTTAATCAGAACTGAGAATTGGGCCCAAAAGCCCATGAGAACTAGAAGGGATTTTAATGAACAAAATCAGACCTAGCTCTCTAATTTTCTCAGCACTCTGCGCCTCCCTCCTCTCTCTCTGCGCCTCCTCTCTCAGCTGGTCTAGCAGCCAAATTTCCCGGTGTGCGTGTGTGAGCCTTTGGAGGATCCATCTCTTGGTGGTTCTGCAGATCTCTGACCCTTACCTCCTATTCCGCTGCAAAACAAGGTAACAGGTGAGATCTATTATGTTTCTAATCAAGAGAACCTAGATCTGCATGTTTAGTAGGATGAATCAATCTGAGAATTGAATCAGGAGACACTAAACGACCCAACAATATTTACCATCAGCGAATCTGGATTTTCCGAATAGTCGCTCAGTAATCGTTATTTAGTCATTATACTGTCGCCAAGTAGTCACCATTTCTTATGACTATGTTAGGACTATATTAAACAGGCAGATAGTAGTCTGCCAGACTGTACCATAATCGAAAATTAGTCAATAAACAGTCGCCAAACGTCACCATAGTCTATGACTAAATCGTGACTATACTACTCAGTCACATAACAGTCGCCACATAGTGGCGAGATCATTACCATAATCGTATATAGGTTTTCAGATTAGTCGCGGGATAGTAGTTACAGTGGTCGTTACCCAGTCATTACATAGTGTTGGGATTATGTCCTGAAATCACATTGTACTTACTCTAACGATAGTTGTGTGTCGAGATCAGACATGTTATATGATACTGGGCGGTTGCAATGTTTTGCTAGAAGCCTCTTGCAGTCTATAAGTTGTAAACTTACTGCCAGTATTATATGATCCTATAGGGTCACACACCTAAGCAACCTATAAGCATAAATATGGGAATGATTATCAAGGTGATGATCAAGAAGATGTGTATTGGATACATATCAATATCGATTAAAGAGAGGTGTGTCGATAGGCACAGTAGGTGTATCGATAGACACGAGGTCGATTCCGAAATTGATGTTTCGATTTATGACTTAGACTTTTTTTGGTTAAACCCAAAGATGGTTTAATCATAAAAGGTCGTATATATATGATTATATGATTAACCTGGAAGGAGAGCGGTTCAGCTTTCTTGATCAGAGAAAGTAGAAAACTCTCTCTTCGAATCCCATATCTGGCACTAGCATCCCGGCTTTCCAGATTGTGTGCGTGTGGACTACGATAGAGGCGAGGCGTCTGAATCGCTACTGATCTCGTTGTACCATTCATTCCGCTGCCAGAACAAGGTAAACGCAAGATCCATGATTCAATAACACAAACCCTCAGATCCTAGGCTCGGAATTCAGACTTAGGGTTGTCTAATCGGATTAGTAACTACTAGGAATTCCCTCAGTGGTATCAGAGCCTTAGGGTTTTCCATTGAATCAGCCTGTTTAATAGAATTTGATGATTTAAATTCGCTCATAAAAAAGTATGAATAAGAACAGGTTAGATCGATTTTGATCAGAAACGATTCTGTCTTTCGTATGGTGTCGATCGACACAAAAGGTGTGCCGGTCGACACAGAATTGTGAATTCGTCAGAATCGGCGGCTAGGGTTTTTCGCGAAGAAAACCTGAATGCCTACTGTTTCGATCGACACAGGTTGAGTGTCGGTCGACACAGACCTTGCGATTGGTTGATCGTTTCATTTGGATTGGACTGGTTATCATGCTTGGTTAAGTCCGATCACATCGTTTTAAATTGGATGAATTGGTTCAATTGGATTGAACTGATTATCTCAATTAGTATAAACCGATTTGATCAGTTAAGATCAATTTGATCTGATAAGTCGGTTCAATTGGATTGGACCGGTAATATAAACTGTCTCCGGTTTAGGTCTGTGTCGACCGTCACACATGGGTTGTGTCGATCGACATGACCGGTTAAGTGAACCGGGTTAATTGGATTAACCGGTTATTGAAGTCCGGTTTTGCTTGGTGGTGTCGATCGACAGACATGGTCTGCGTCGATTGACACAGTGCTCACAATTCTGGTTATTGAACCTTGAATTTGCAAAACCAAACTCGACTTAAACCTAGTTTATAAAGAACAATTAAAACACTTCTTGGATGCATATTGGATATGTATCAAGATTAAATGTTCTAAATCCATTTTTATATACATTGGTTGTGTATTAGATCATAGCTTAGCTTCAATATGGTCAACTGTCAAGACTCATTTCGTTGTGTGATGGTCTAGCCAAGAGCTTGGTGTACACAATTACGTGAGTAAGGCAGGTAATTATGTTGATGGACTTGCAGTGCTTGACATCAACAATTTGTTGGATTATGTGTGTTCATGGTTTAATTCATCAGGTTACAACCTAGCACATAATCAACTAGGATCTAGGTGATTTGCAGTTGAATCATAAACAGATCAGATTCATTACCTTGTGATTGCAGCGGATTGATCAAAGGAATGAAGAGATCACAGAGAGCTGATGATAACCGGCTCCTCCTAGGTATCCACACGCTTACAAGCTACTGGATCAGGCTGCTAGACCAAGTTGGAATCAACAGAGAGAGAGAGAGAGGACGGCTGAGGCTGAAAATCGCAGACCACCAGGGCTTAATGGCGCCTCCTCTTCCTTATATGGGCCCAAGGAATTAACCTAATGGCCTATTGGGATTTTTGGGCCCAAGGCCCAAATCAGACAAAAAGTCTGTATTTTGTCTGGCCCAATTCTCTGTACAAATACAGTAAATGTCTTGCATCTTACTGTATTAATTCCTTTTAACTTTCCCGTTAGCTATGGTGTGTGACCCTTAGGGATCACACAATACTGGTAATAAGTCCTAAACTTATAGATCATGAGCGGGCTCTAGCAAGTCATCATGACCACCCAGTATTTATGACTTATGTCTGATCTCGACACTTATCATACTTTCTAGAGATAGTACAGTAGATTTCAGGACATTCCCAACAATCTCCCACTTGTACTGGAATCCTACATTCCCTAATCCTTTTGTCTCAATATCTCGATCTGGCATAAGGCAAGATGCGTGTCATCCTTATATAGCCAGACCATGTTCATCGGACCAGATTTGATACTGACAATGCAAACGACTTGGGCAAGTCCGTTTGGGAGTGGCCACTCTCTTACCAGCTATCAAGTCTCCGATTGGCCTAGAGATATTACCTCCGTTAAACGGCAGGGAAAAATTCCATCTTGTTCCATCACTATGAACTACACACTTCATAATACACCCAACCAAGGTCCTTATAGCTCCCAGTTACGAAACAGCGTTAGACAATGATCAAAGCGCATCACTCCATCTGCAGCCACATGCATGCGAACTCAGGTCTAAGGACTATACTCTATAGTCGTATATGAGAACCTCTTATGACACAGATATTAATATCTTGTAGAGTTCTCATCAGCGGGCCATGTCCGGTCATATGCTCCCCTACATATACCTATGTGTCGACTTTGATGCCGCGCATCTATGACCCCTCGAAACTTGGTCATAAGTCTCAACACACTCTAGTCTCAAGTGGTTGTTGGTGTTCCAATTTCAACAACCTTCGACTATGGACACTATGATTTATGTCATTTCGTTAAATATGGGGTTTCAGGATCAAGTCTACTCATGTACTTCGATGGCCCATATATAATGACATGAATCATTTGGAACGATTATTTATATCACAGTTAAAATAATCCAGAAATCATAGATTTCATAAACATAAAATGTTATGTTTACATGAACCTTTCAAAACAACTAAATAAAGCCCTTTACAAACTCCCACTGAAATTAAGACTACATCTTAATTTCTCTTATCCTACAGCTACAGTCCGCGACTCGTGCTTAGGTCTAAGGAGTGGCTTCGTTAATAGATTAGCAACGTTCTCATTTGTTGAAACTTGCTGATCTACTTAACACCTCTGTCATTTATCTCACGGAATAGGTTATACCTACCCTCAAGGTGTTTGGACCTCTGATGTGCAGCTAGTCTCATCTATGCTGGGAATCACATCAAGTTCAGTGATGAACTCTTCTTTCCAAACAACCTCTTTCGCCGCTACCCAAGCTGCGAAATGTTCAGCTTAAGTCATGGAGTCAGCAACAGTGCCTTGCACCGCCAGACAGACACAAGATATAACCGGACTGTGACCGGAAATCATCTTTGTCTGTTGGAAACTTGCCTTTCAGACTCTACCGACTTGTAGCACCTCACTTTCTCCGTAAATCAAGAACTTATCCTAAGTGTTTTCCAAATACTTGAGGATATTCATTACGTCTATCCAGTGATTCTTTGCTGGATTTGACTGGTCTTTACTTGTCTTGCTTAACATTAAAGCAACATCAAAACAAGTACGTGTCATGGCATACATGATAGATCCAATTGCCGACGCATATGGAATCTCATCCATGCATTCAAGCTCAGCAGTTATCGTAGGACACTGTTTCTAGCTTAACGTAATGCCATGTGACATTTGCATAAAACCCTTCTTGGAATGCTGAAAACGTGTAGGACTTTGTCAATATAAGAATCCTGACTTTGTCCTATCAGCTCTTTTGGATCTTTATCTTTAGATCCAAAATCCAAAAACATACGTGGCTTTACCCATGTCAATCATAAAACCAACTCCCAAGCCAGTCCTTTACCGACTGCAGCATTGGAACGTTATTTCCGAGAATCAGTATGTCATCGACATACACTATGAGAAATGCAACATCGCTCCCACTTATCTATTAGTAAACGCACAGTTCCACTTCATTCCTGTTCAAGTCAAAACCTTGACTACTTCAACAGAATGAAGATTCCAACTCCGATATGCTTGCTTCTATCCATGAATGGATCGATGAAGCTAACTTACATACAGTATAATTTTTCGGAGTCCGGGCTCACTTTCGCTTCTGTGAATTTCGCAGGTTCGTCACTTTCAATGATCATCAGATCATGGCAATTAATCACGAGAAATCACTCTCGGATTAGTGACGGATTCATTCAGATCTGCGAACTTCAGGCTCTACAGGTGTAGATTCTACAGAAATCTGTAAATCCATCCGCTGCTCTCCCTCAACAGGTTGAGCAGCCTCCTGTATTTCTCGAATTTCTTCGAGTTATACTTTTACTCCCATTGTTCTTCTTGGAAAGTAACTTTCCTTTTAGAAAACAGAATTCCGAACAACCTAACTTCGTTTTCGGAATGGACGTAAAAAGTAACAAGCCTTGGTTTCCCTAAGACAACCAGCGAAGTAGCACAACTACAAATACTCAGTAAAGACGAATTTGGATCATTTCCAGTCCACATTTATGTGGTGTCTTTCAACTGATATTGGTGGAACTATTTCAGCGTAAACTTAGATATTTCTAGAGCGTTATTCTTAAAGAATATCATGGAAGATTCGTGTGACTCATCTTTAATCATTTCTAATAAGATCTGATTCTTTCTCACAGAAACACCTCCAGGTTTTCAGGAGAAATGAGCTGTGAAACGACTTCACACTCATTCAGATGATCACACCATCAATGACTTAAGTATTCTCACTCGTGATCTAATCCAAAGTCTCAATACTTCTATCACTCAGATTCTATACCTCATTCTGGAACTCTTTCGACCATTTCAAAGAATTCTGACTCGTGTCTCATCAAATGAACACAGTCATACTCACTGAAGTAATCAGTAAAGATAATGAAGTACAGGAAATTTTCTCTGGCATTACTGCTCATCGGGCCACATACATGAGTATGTTCAAGGTCCAATAAGTCTTTGGGCTTTTTTCTAGCTCGGCTAAGATGGGCCCTTTGTCTTTTGGTCCAGTAAGCAGAATTCAAGTCTCATAAGATATCCGATCAAATGAGCCCAAAAGTCCATAACTATGGGGTTTCTGAATCCGACTTACTCTATGTGACCAAAACATTTACGCCAAGAAAAATCAGGTTTAATTCATCAGATTTAAACCAATTCGCTATTTATGTTACATTTAAGCACTCTTTGGTTTAAGATATAAAACCCATTCCTTGAATAGGGTGCTACAATCAATATTTCATTGAGATCAAAAGAACAAAACTTGTCTTTTATCAAAATGAAAAACATTCAAATCCTTACAAGAAAATGAAAGACAACTCTGCTTAAAGCAGGTACATTGTAGCAATTACTTAATACAAAACCTAGCCTCAAAGGCATCTACAAGTGAAAACCCTACGGCTGAGGCAGCATCCATACCTCCTTCCAGACATGCAGTTCCACTTGTCCTTCCTTCAACGTTCTACTGTTGCTTAGGCTCTGCATATTATAACAAATATCAGTGCCACAACCAGTATCCAATACCTATAAGGTAGAACTTGAAGTAATAACATGAATACCTGAGGAAGTAGTCTCATACATCAACTTCAACTCCTCATAATCTTCCATGAATTTAATGCAATCTCTCTTCCAATGCCCAGTCTCTTTACAGTAGCAGCACTTACCAACATAAGATGTATCTGACTCGGGCTCAGAAGACACAGGCTTGCCATGATTCAAAATCTGGACAACTTTGTCTTCACCCTTGTCAGCACTAGGTTTAGTAAACCTACCCTTCTCCATTATGAGATTATACAGGGTACTCTTCACGTTTGGCTCAACTGTCTTGAGCATATCATGCAGTTCAGTCAGCGTCTTCGTTAAGCCTTTCTTGATATAGTTCCTTTTGAACTTATCATAGCTTGACGGCAGTGACTGCAGAATGATCTCAGTTGCCAATTCTTGGCTAACTGGATAATCCAAATTCCTCAGGTTATCAATGTAACCCATCATTTTACTGACATGAGGACTCACTGGATGATCATTTGGTAGCTTGCAGCTAGTGAGAGACTTAACCAACTGGTATCTCTCCACTCTTACCTGCTCCTGAAATTTCAATTTCAGGCTGCTGATCATCTCTATTGGCGACTCCATGTTCTCATATTGCTTCAGCAAATCTGAGTCCACGGTAGCCAATATCAGACCACGCACATCTACCGCATCATTATAATGCTTATTCCAAGCATCATATACTGCATGAGAGGCATTGGACCCGATCCTCTCGGGGAGAGCTCTCTCAAGGACATAGTCCTTTCTCTCCTGCCTGAGGACTAGCCTCAGGTTCCGCGACCAAGTCAAGAAATTTGATCCGTTCAGTTTGTCCATCTCAAGGACAGACCGGATCGAGAAAGTGTTTTGATTGTTTGTGCTAGTCATAACTGAAATTTAGAGATAAATAGAGTTTTAGTTATTCAGTTCATAAAAGAGTAATCTTAATAACTTATAAGAAAACTCGCATTGCATTCAAAATTTCTTTGTTTAACCTCATAAGAATGCAATGATTCCGAGACCCATGTTCAGCCAAATCCAAAGTGGGCCACTGGCCGTCACCCAGAAGTAGCTTTACTTGGTAAGCATACACACAGCTAGTTATATCCATATAACTCTCGGTTGTGGATTGGGCCCAAGGCCCAATTCACCAGATGTCTCAAGGCCCGGGACTCCCGATGGCCCAGTCAAGGAAACCAATCTCTTACAGCCAAATAATCACTAAAGTCTGGGACTCCCAATGAAATTAGTGACTATATACTACTTTACTTACGCAAAAACAGACACCTCACACTGTAAGCCATATCTGTAATTGAATAAGCGTTAAGTAGCTGACAAGATTGGGCAAGACATCCAAGCTTGATATTGTTTTTGAGGATTTTAGGTTTCAATAGATTTCCTCCCAAAACAGAAGATTACTATTTTGGGAAACTTTCCATTTCAGGTAACTTACTAAATGTGGAAACTTTCTATTTAGCGAAACCTACTATTTTTAGAAACTTTCTAAATCGGAAACATACTATTTTTAGAAATTTCCTAACATGCCAAAATTAGAAACTTTTAATATTAGAAGCTTTCTAATTTAATGTTTTATTAAAGTTTTCGGTTGGGTCACAAATTATAGGCCCAATTCTTGGCCCAAGACCACAGAATTCCAATTGGCCCAATAATTTGACATAACCGAGTCGGTTCATTAATTCTGGTCCAAGACCAAATTAACTACTAAATCCAACTGGTTATTTACTAAACCAGACCAGCTCTAAATTATTTGGTCCAACCAAATCAAACTTAGATTAGCCTTCGGTTTAGGTTAAAATTCAATTTTTAAATTTAAATCCGGTTTAACCAGAAATTAAATAATACCAATTGTATTAAATAATTTCCAGCAAACCGTGATTTGGGTTAACCGCTTGAACCACCAATTAAATTGGATCGGTTCGGTTAAGTCCAAAACCAGGAAGAAACACCTTGTGTTTTAGCCAATTTTGACCTAACTTGCGGTTTAAGCTAAAGCTGACAATGAACCACAATCGGTTTGATCGGTTCATTGTCACGGGTTTGGGAAGAACGAGCCACAATTATCAAGGCTTTGAATTGTTTTTGTCTTTAGCTTAAAAACAAAAAACTTGATCGCCAACCTTATGACTTTTCTTAAATTGGACAATTACTTATTCATACGATCATGAGATCATCAATCGCTAACCAATTCAATAATTGATCATGACATCACTTGAAGACAAAAACGATTTTGTCCTTTTTCCAATTCAACAATCGGTTCACTTAATTCAATAATTGATTTTGACTTTTCCAAATCGTTTTATGCTATTCACTTTACGATCATGACATTAACAAACCAATCAAATCGTTTCTCTATTATGAAACAAAGTCAACAAGCGATTGTTTATAGGTTTAATTATCGATTATCATAAAGCAAAGTTAACGATTCTTATTAAAAAAAAAACGATATCGACATTTATAATCGTTTTCTTATTTCTAGGTTTTCCAAGTTTCAATCAATTTTACTCATTAAAATCGATTCATCAAACTAATAAACAACCTAGTATGATCCATAAGGCAAAAACCTAACGACCTATGCTCTGATACCACTGTTGGATTATGTGTGTTCATGGTTTAATTCATCAGGTTACAACCTAGCACATAATCAACTAGGATCTAGGTGATTTGCAGTTGAATCATAAACAGATCAGCTTCATTAATTCTGTGATTGCAGTGGATTGATCAAAGGAATGAAGAGATCACAGAGAGCTGATGATAACCGGCTCCTCCTAGGTATCCACACGCTTACAAGCTACTGGATCAGGCTGCTAGACCAAGTTGGAATCAACAGAGAGAGAGAGAGGACGGCTGAGGCTGAAAATCGCAGACCACCAGGGCTTAATGGCGCCTCCTCTTCCTTATATGGGCCCAAGGAATTAACCTAATGGCCTATTGGGATTTTTGGGCCCAAGGCCCAAATCAGACAAAAAGACTGTATTTTGTCTGGCCCAATTCTCTGTACAAATACAGTAAATGTCTTGCATCTTACTGTATTAATTCCTTTTAACTTTCCCATTAGCTATGGTGTGTGACCCTTATGGATCACACAATACTGGTAATAAGTCCTAAACTTATAGATCATGAGCGGGCTCTAGCAAGTCATCATGACCACCCAGTATTTATGACTTATGTCTGATCTCGACACTTATCATACTTTCTAGAGATAGTACAGTAGATTTCAGGACATTCCCAACACAATTACATGACCTAAGAGATTGATTAGCTAACCTTTTAGAGTTTCGTTTCCTCAACTAAATATCAAGTGACCTTGATGTCTTGCCCAATCTTGTCTACTGTCAAGACTCGTTTCGTTGTTGGATAGTCTTGGAGTCCTTGGTATCCACAATTACATGAGTAAGACATGTGATAATTGATAGACTTGCAGTGCGACTGTCAGTGATCACAAGACTGAAGAGATTGGTCTACTTGACTGGGCTATCAGAAGTTCTGGGCCCAGAGACGTCAGAGTAGATGAGACATGGATTGTCTTATCTGCGACCAAGAGTTGTACTGGGTACAATTAGCAATTATTTGCTTACCTAGATAACTAAATTTTGGGTGATGGCGAGTCGTGCACTCAGATTTTGGTGAAGTATGGATCTTGGATCATTATATTCATAGAGGAAACATTGTTTTAATATAATGCAAGTTTTCTTATTAGATAAGATTTCTCATTTCATGGAATACATAACTAAATCTTTGTTTTCTTGGATTTCAGCTTATGTCTAAAACTACTTTCTCATTGCGATCCGTCCTTGAGAAGGACAAGTTAAATGGATCAAATTTCCTGGATTGGTATCGGAATTTGAGAATAGTTCTCAAGAAAGAGAGTAAGGACTATGTCCTTGAGAAAGCTCTCCCCGAGAAACTTGGGACCAATGCCTCGCATGCAGTATATGATGCTTGGAATAAGCATTATATTGATGTGGTAGATGTGTGTTGTCTGATGTTGGCTACCATGAACTCGGACTTGAAGAGTCAATACAAGAACGTGGAGTCGCCAATAGTGATGATCACCAGCCTGAAACTGAAGTTTCAGGATCAGGCACGAGTTGAGAGATTCCAGATGGTTATATCTCTCATTGGGTGCAAGCTACCAAAGGATGCTCCAGTGAGTCCTCATGTCATTGAAATGATGGGTTACATTGATAACCTGGGGAAACTGGATTGTCCTGTTAGCCTAGAGTTGGCTACTGAGATTATTTTGCAGTCACTGCCGTCAAGCTATGATAAGTTCATAAAGAGCTATATCAAGAAAGGCTTGACGAAGACGTTGATTGAGCTGCATGGCATGCTCAAGACAGCAGAGCAAAACATCATAAAGGGTAAAAGATTTGAGAAATCTTGTATAGACAAGGGTGGAGGCAAGGCTGTTAAGATTTGGAATCGGGATAAGCATGTGTCATCCTTTAAGCCCAAGTCAGGCCCATCTGATGTTGGTAAATGCTGCTACTGTAAAGAGTTTGGGCATTGGAAGATAAATTGCATTAAATTCTTGGAAGATTCACAAGAGATGGAGAAGATGTATGGGACTTCTTCTTCAGGTATTGTGTTATTATTTCAAGTTCTACGTGAGTATTGGATACTAGTTGTGGTACTGATATTTTGAAATATGCAGGACCTACGCAACAGTAGAACGTTGGAGAAAGGACAAGTGGAACTGCGCGTCTGGAATGAAGCAATGGTTGCTGCATTAGCCGTAGAAATTCTCCACTTGTAGGAGCCTTTCAAGCTTGGTTTTAGAGATTAAGTAATTGCCACCATGTACTTGCTATATGCAAAGATGCCTTTCATTTTCTTGTTAGAATTTGGATGTTTTCATTTTGATAAAAGACACGTTTTGTTCTTTAGATCTTATTGAAATATTCTATGGTAGCACCCCGTTTAGAATGGGTTTTATGTCTTAAACCAGCGTGATTTTGAATATAACATAAATACTAAAGGTTTGAGTCTGATGACTCGAACCAGTCTTTCCTTGGCATAGTCGTTTTGGCCACATAGATGTGAAGCAAATTCAGAAGTTCCATAGTTATGGACTTTTCGGCTCATTTGATTATAAATCATATGAGATATGAATTCTGCTTACTGGGCCAAATGACTAAGGCTTCTTTAGCAGTGCTAAAGAAAAGGGGCAGAGGTTTATTGGGAATTATTCATACTGATGTATGTGGCCCGATGAGCATTAATGCCAGAGGAAATCGTCAGGACTTCATTATCTTTACTGATGAATTCAGTAAACATGGCTGTGTTCGTCTGATGAGACACAAGTCGGAATTTTTTGAAATGGTCAAAGGAGTTCCACAATGAAGTATAGAATAAACTTGACAGAAGTATTGAAAATCCTCGATTGGATCGCGGAGGAGAATACTTAAGTCAAGAAATAAGTGATCATCTGAATGAGTGTGAAGATGTTTCACGACTCAATTCTTCTGAAAACCTGGATGGTGTTTCTGAGAAAAGTTATCGGGCCTTATTGGATATGTTCCGATCGATGATGAGTCACACGAATTTTCCAAAATCCTTTAAGAATACGCTCTAAAATGTCTGTGTTTGCGCAGAAAAGGGTTTCAATCAGAATCAATTGAAAGACACCACATTGGATGTGGACTGGAAGTTTTTCAAGTATGTTGTTTCTGATCATTTGGGGATGATAGCTAACAAGCTTGAACCCAAATCTGATAAGTTATACCTCGCTGGTTGTCCTAAGGAAACCGAGGCTTATTACTTTTATAACCAATCCGAGAACAAATTTTTGTTGTCCGGAACTGTGTCTTTTGAGAAAGATTATACTTTCCAATAAGAACAGTGGGAGTAAAAGTACACATCGAAGAAATTCGATAAACACAGGAGGCTGCTCAACCTGTTGAGGGAGAGCAGCGGTGAGATCTACAAAGTGCTGTAGGACCTACACCTGTGGAGCCTGAAGTTCGCAGATCCGAATAGATCCGTCACTAACCCGAGAGTGATTTCTCGTAAACGATTGCCGTGATCTTTTGATCATTGAAAAGTGACGAGCCTGCGAAATTCAAGAAGCGATGGTGAGGCCCAACTCCAAAAATTGGCTAGGTATGCATGTTAGCTTCACCGATCCATTTCTGGATTGAAGCAAACATCTTGGAGTTGGAATCAACATTCTGATAAAGTGGTCAAAAGCTTTGACTTGATCAGGAACGAAATGAAACCATGCGTTTACAAGTAGACTAGTGGGAGCGTAGCTGCATTTCTCACATTGTATGTATATGACATACTTATTCTCATAAACGACGTTCTGTCGCTTAAGTCTTATGTGACTTGGGTCGGAAGTCATTTTCAACGATGGACATGGGAGAAGCCGCGTGAGTTCTTGGAATGAGGATCTGTTGAAATAGATTGGGTAGGCTTATTGGATCGTGTCAGAAACCTTATGTAGATAA
Organism: Orychophragmus violaceus; assembly: GCA_030180135.1. Classification (NCBI taxonomy): domain Eukaryota; kingdom Viridiplantae; phylum Streptophyta; class Magnoliopsida; order Brassicales; family Brassicaceae; genus Orychophragmus; species Orychophragmus violaceus. Next base: position 63,395,064 of record CM058240.1, on the reverse strand, counting down.
GGTATTGGACAGTTCCAATATACATGATTCCAGGAATGGCTTCACACCAAAGGTCTTATGGCAATAATATTAGCAAGATGAAGTGTCTTGGACACTGGCTGAGCTAGTATGTATGAGTGTGATTCCTTATGCTTCTGCAATAGAATCCATCATGAATGCCATGATTTACACTCATCCAGATACAGCTTACGCATTGCGAGTAAATACCAAGTTGTTCCGGTAAAATTCACTGAACAGTTGCCAGAAATATCCCAAGTGTTTGAGGAACACTAAGGATAGGTTCCTGGTGAACTGAGGAAGTGACGAACCAGTTGAGAGTAGTTAGACGGACAAAGACGATTTTCGGTTCCCACTTGGTTATGTCTCTTGGTCTGAATAACGGTACTAACTGTTGGAAGGGCTCCAAGCAGAGAACCGTAGAATAGTGCTGTTATCTTAATGGCGGTGTGGTTTGTTAGAATTGTTTCAAGCAAAAACACCGCAGTCTCTCCTACAACCTAAGCACGAGATTTATTCTGTTGCTGTAGGTATTACATATCTGAAGAGATGATCTTGATTCTAGTGGGAGTTATTTTAGTTATGTTATAATCTATACATAGACATGCTATGGCTATGTTTGTGTAAGTTAAAACTGACATCGGTATTATTTAATTATTGGATGATTAAATAATGGTCCCAAAGTATTTTATGTTCATCTTATAGGTCATCAAGTTGAGGACTTGATCATGAAACCCTATAAGTAAAAGATGACATAAATTATGATTGTCCCTAGTCAAGGTTGTTGAAGTGGGACACCAACAACCGCGAGAGACTAGCATGTGAGGTGACTGTTGGACTAAGTTTCATGGAGTCAATGATATGATTATCACAGTCAATCACATAGATATATGTTGGTGAACATATGATCGGACATGACCCGCGAATGAGAACTCTACAGGATAGTTATATCAGTGTCATGAGAGGTTCTCATTACGACTATAGAGTATAGTCCTTAGACCTGAGTTCACCATGCTTCCTAGCACATGAGTTGGTGCACTTTGACCTTGTCAAACGTCGATCCGTAAATGGCGGCTATAAAGGCATTGCTTAGGTGTATCATGAAGTGTGTGAAGGAACAGGGATGGAACAAGATGGGATTTGTCCCTCCTATATAACAGGAGATAAATATCTCAGGGCCCATCGAAGATTTGATACTGAGAAAATGCATGGTCGTGCTCAAACGAGGTGATTGTCAGTCGTTTGTTTTATCAGTATAGATCAGGAGTTCGATGAACATGATATTGGCTATAATAAGGATGACACAGTCTCTTGCCTTATGCCATATCGAGATATAGAGACGAAGGGATTATAGGAATAGGTGATTCCAGTACAAGTGGGAGATTGTTGGGATTATGTCCTGAAATCACATTGTACTTACTCTAACGATAGTTGTGTGTCGAAATCAGAAATGTTATATGATACTGGGCGGTTGCAATGTTTTGCTAGAAGCCTCTTGCAGTCTGTAAGTTGTAGACTTACTGCCAGTATTATATGATCCTATAGGGTCACACACCTAAGCAATCTGGAAGCATAAATATGGGAATGATTATCAAGGTGATGATCAAGAAGATGTATATTGGATACATATCAATATCGATTAAAGAGAGGTGTGTCGATCGACACAGTAGGTGTATCGATCGACACGAGGTCGATTCCGAAACTGTTGTTTCGGTTTATGACTTAGACTTTCTTTGGTTAAACCCAAAGATGGTTTAATCATAAAAGGTCGTATATATATGATTATATGATTGACCTGGAAGGAGAGCGGTTCAGCTTTCTTGATCAGAGAAAGCAGAAAACTCTCTCTTCGAATCCCAGATCCGGCACTAGCATCCCGGCTTTCCAGATTGTGTGCGTGTGGACTACGATAGAGGCGAGGCGTCTGAATCGCTACTGATCTCGTTGTACCATTCATTCCGCTGCCAGAACAAGGTAAACGCAAGATCCATGATTCAATAACACAAACCCTCAGATCCTAGGCTCGGAATTCAGACTTAGGGTTGTCTAATCGGATTAGGAACTGCTAGGAATTCCATCACATAGTGGCTAATATTTACGACTACTTTCTGACTATATTATACAGTCACAAATTAATCACCTGGTCGTCACCTAGTTTAACGACTATTTGTTGACAACATTTCTCTGACGTCATCTGGACTTTCTCTATTGTCTCACAAAAGTCGCTGCAGTAGTCGCATATTAGTCCTTATATCTACCGACAACGCTACGTCTATTTTACGACTACCTATGTGAATCTTTTAAATAGTCGTAACTCGCTGACTAATAATACGACTATACGATTTAGCGACTATGGAATTACGACTACCATATTTAGTCGTCATATAGCCGTAACACGGCGGTTAACGACTATTTTGCGATTAAAAGTGCAGTCGTAAAAATGCTGTTTTCTTGTAGTATCCTGCTGATTTTCAGTTTGAGTCTTGACCCATTGGAGGTCACAGCAACTGCGTCCAAATATTAAAACGTCTATGACTCAGAAATCTTGTCCCTCGGTGAAATCTTTCCAGTCTTCAGTTATCCTGTCACCAACACGTTTCACTGGAAATTTTAGGTTACACGCATCTGAAGTGAGCTCACCAGCTGTAAGATTAGTTTTTCCATCTATGTGCTCTTTGTAGAACTTTTTGGGATATTCTGCAACGCCAAAAAAAACACAACTAAGAAGAAGTAAGCATTAAATATAGAGAGAAGAGATAGTAATTACTAAGATTACATACCACATCCGAAAGGAATTCAAAAGGAGAGGCTTGAAGAAATTAGGGTTTCCCATAAGTGAAGCCTTTAGTAGTGTGAAGTTAATCTACCAACATATTAAAATAAATGAAATTTCAGAAAAATGACAATGAAATCACTCATAGTTGATAACAAGGACATTCACTCGATTGTAAATCCACCGAAAAATTGAATCTAACTATTGAAGACTTATAGATATAAATCAGGTATAAAATGAGAAGAAATACCTCATATAGATTCCTTGTCGCATAGGATGAAAAATAAGACGGCGGAAAGGAGAAGAATGTATGTATTTGAGAGAGATTATAATGAGGATCGTTAGGGTATTTAAGTTTAGGATAATTTACCAAAATATTTGGTTTAGCTGTGAAAATATTTTTGGTTTGGCGGGTCTTATAAGATTAATATTTTATTTTCTTATGAAAATGATGAATTTGTGTTTTATTCTCATGTATAGACAAGGTATTTTGAAACTTTGTGTGTGTATATGTATGTTTTTAAGAATCTGATGGATATACAATATACATTTTGAAGGGAAAGTTGCTACTGTAACCTCGGAAAGTTGCTACCGTAACCTCGGAAAGTTGCTTTATTATTTAAACAACCTTGGAAAGTTTTTATTACTGAAATAACCTTATGGACCGTTTTACCCTTTTTCAGCGTGTATACAAAAGGTATTTACGAAACTGCCATTAATAAAATGTTAAGTTTTCTTTAATCTGTGAATAAGTCTACAAGATTTTCATATAAGTCTATCAAATTAAGTCTACCGGTCTTTAGTGACAGACTTTTTTTGGTCTGTAGATTTGTTCTCGAGGTTCAAGATTTGTTTTTGGGGTTGTAGGCTTGTTTTGGGGGTTGTAGACTTGTTTTCACAATTGTAGATTTGTTTTTAAGATTGTATACTATTCGGGGATTGTATATTTTTCTTTACTGATTTGTAGTTTATTTAAAGTTTGGTTAATTTATTTTGTTTAGTTGTCGTAGACTTTTATAACTGATGTAGTAGACTTTTAAGTTTTAATAGACTTGTTTTACATCTTGCAGAGTTATTTTCTATGACCACATATTTGTTTCCGATTTGTAGATTTATTTTGTAGATTCGTAGATTTGTTTTGTAGATTTGTTTGTTGTTTGTTATATTTAAATTATATATCAGTAGACTTAATTTTTCGCTGCAGACTTATTGTTGGAGTTTGTAGACTTTCACCAAGTAGTCGTAGATTTTTTAGGGAACTTGAATACATCGACGTGGTTGTAGATATATCATGTGTAGCCATAGATTTATATTTTCTTTGTAGACTTATTTTTGACGTTGTAGACTTATTTTTCTCCTTGTATTCTTTCATGACGTTATAGCAGATTTTATATGGAATACGACAACGTCGTAGACGTGGTAGATTTTTAAAACGCCATTGCAGTTTTTATGTCGTTTTCGTATACTTTCTGTCGTTTAGTAGACTCTTATTTTTTTTGTAGACTTGATTTGGTAGAATTGTATAATGTAAAGTAGACTTAAGTTACTAATCAGGTGTAGTTCGTACACTTAATGAGTGGTTACCTATGTTAATCCTAGTAATTGCACGAAACATTAATATTGCCTTGTAAACTAGTGTAACTGTCACCACATAAAGGGGTGCCTTTAAAACGTTGGTGTCTGTTTGCCCATGCATGGACGATGTTGCGAGACCTGGCCGAAATTAAAGACCGTCAGACATTAATATTGCCTTGTTAAACTAGTGTAACCGTCAGACATGTGGAGGCTACACGGCAACCTCTTACAAACAATTCACAAAAACGCGCTTCGGTGTGGATTCAGTGAATTCATTCGTACAAAAGCAACATGCACGATGTTGCGAGACTTAGCCGAAACTGAAGAATTCTATAGAAATGTTGTTTTCTTCTACCATCAAATACTTTTATTTCCATTGGAGGCAGAAGACGCATTCGTTGACAACTTCATTACGCACAATATTCCTTCAGCCTTACTCTTAAAAGGTATGTCTTGTTGCGTGTACAACAATAAACAGGATGAAGGAGAATATATGATAAAACGAATAAGGAAGTTGGGAAACAGGGAAATACATATACTACATGTTTGTACGGCTAATTTATGGGCACAAAGAATTGGAAAAACGTGGGCTTATGCTAACTCGAGAATTAGCAAGGAGGGTGAAAATGAAAATAACCGCTCGAGATGTACATCCATGGCCAGAGAATCCATGTAACATATGGTTGGAGAAGGAAAGAGAACTAGAGGTCAACAATATCATAAACTGCAAATGTGCTATAATAAATCGATGGCTACGCTATTGGGATGAAGGTGGAAGCAACCAAAAATGTGCAATGGATGCTTCTGGAAATTAGAATGTCTTTTATTTTTCAGATTAGCTTGAAGTAAATTCGGCCCGTGGCCAAGAGTTTAATAAAAGAAAGTCATTGGGGGACTTCTTTTTTATAACTGGTTTGTGTTAACATTTGTTTTGTAATGCTAACTATATGAAACATTATTGCGGACTTATATTGAGTTGGTAGACTTAATGTTGTCAACGTTATTCGTTGATAAGAATGTAGATAAGTCTTACAAAATATAGATAACTCTTACAAAATAAAGACACCAATACTCCAAAGACGAGTCTTACAAATCAAAGATAAGTTAAACACCAGTTCGACCAACAACACATGCCACTAAGTCCTTCAGCTTTGCAATCTCTTCAACATTGTTTTTCATCTCCATATGCATTTGTTGTATCTTAAATTCATGGTGTAATAAGCTTTGAATCTTCTACGACTGCTTAACTTAGTCATCTCTTCTTCGACAGCGTGAACCCATTTTTTCGAATATGGTAGCCATCCTTCTGCACATAAATACATATATAAACATATATCCAATATTGCCATTAAATTTCTAAATGTTGTCTCCTCTTCTCACCTCAAACACATTGCAGGTAAAGTATCTCATTCCTAGCTCGGCTGTTTGAGAGGTCTCCTAGATGACTCGTCCACCACATGGACATCTTTTATGAATGCCAAAAATCACCATCGGCTATGGCATAAATCTTGTCGACTAGCATCTTGTTCCTCTTTGCATCACTATAGCTCGGGTCCATAATGAATATCTATAAGTATATAGAAAGAAGAAATCAATTAAGCAATATCCTTCCCAAAAAGTCTATCGTTCAAACGAATACTAAATTAATTCTACGATAACTAACTCGACACACAAACAAGTCTAAAAACATTCAAATGAAACCTCTAAACAAGTCTACAATCACTAAACTGAAACTAGAAACAACTCTACGTTTAAGTCTATAAACATGAAACAAAGTCTACAATAATATAACATAAGTATACTATCAAATACGGTTTTTATTTTAAGTAAAAACGAAAGTCAACCGTCATATCAATACATAAATCTACCATCAAATATATCCACCGGGAAATTACAAAAATACAAATATCTTCGGAAATATATGTTTCTTAGGAATCACCACCACAGTTTCACTAAAAATCGCCTATGTTCTATATGTGCGGAGTCACTAACGCATGCGAGGAGGAAAGATATAGAGTCATGATTTTGAAGATGGAGTAAATGAAGAGATTACGATTGAGAAAGGGATGAAAACTAACAAATGTTTCCAGAAAAATCGCCAAAAGTCGCCGATTTGCGAAGTCACAGTCGCATGCGAAGAGAATAAGGTAAATATAGGCTATTAAAAATGAGAAATGGAGAAAGGTAAGAAGATTACGACGGAGAAGGACTAGGAAACTTATCAGAAACTTGAAAATAACTCGCCGGAGTCGTCGATGAAAAACGTAACTTTCGCCTTCTCCATCGCAAATCTCCAAAAGTTTTCACCTTTTCCCATTTTCTGTAAAAAGTGAAAATGAAAATGCAATTAATGAATGTAATCTTCAATTTTTACATTTTAATTTTTTTTAAATATATTATGTCTACCAAAAAGTAACCTAGTAACAGAATAATTCTATGGTATTGAATCTACCATATAAGCAAAAACAAATATACCATATAAGCAAAACAAATAAAGCAAAAATCTACCATGGAAGCAAAGCATAACAAAATGAATTAAAACAAATCAACTTAACAACCAGTCTACCAGAAAATGAAAACAAACCTACTATACAAAATATTTATGCATCGCTGTAAAAAAATAAAGCTACCACTATATTGTCGGAATTCTTGCCGGAATCATTCACTTCGTCATCGGAATCGCCTGTTCATTGCTATCGCTTTCGCCGGAACAACAAAATTTAATCATATTTTTAATAGATTTTATTTTTTATTTAAATGTATAAATATGTATTATTAAATTAGTTTATTTTTTGGATGGCACAACTGTAAATAAAAGTTGAAAACATGGTTTACATGTCATTTGATCAAAATTTTCAGAAACAAACCCTTGCCAAGGTTGTTGTAGTAATAAGGCAACTTTCTAAGGTTGTTTCAGCACATTTCTCTATTTTGAAAGTTAAGTGTAATGAGTAAATTTTGACTAAAATTGTAATTAGTAAAAATGTAGAGTAGTCATGTCCCAACAACATAAAGTTTTAATATAATTAAAAATTAATAACAACTAAACTTTGTTACTTTGTTCCAATCACATTAGATATGTTTTTTGGAAAAATGATATCTACAAGAAATGTTAATATTAATCAAAATCGTACTAAAATATGGCTATTAGCATTATTAAATGGGAATATTTTATGATATGCATGGTTAATATACTCAATTATATAATTTACATGGGTTCATAAACTATTGAGAAACTGAAAGAATAATAAAAAGTAAGGTTCTTAAGTAACATTCCTGAAATTAAATATGAGATTTAGATAGGAACAACAACCCTATTTCCGGCAACATCAAGTTCACGGGGTTGTAGCTAGACCGTGAGATCTTGAACCTTCAGCATTCGTAGATTGAACATGTAGTACTTTAGCAATGTTTTCTAAAATATTATATTTTAAACTAATGAAAATTATTAAAACTTTTACTTCCAGTATGATAGCTCCTCCACATCGTGAGCACCAATGATCACCTCTGGAGGCCGAGTCTTTAGAAACTCAACCCAGAAGTCATAAGCTTATTTTCCATATGACACACAATTTAACCTATTGTTCCTATTATAAATAAAAAGTTAATGAGAACTATCCTAATGTGATTTTTTCATGGTGTTAATTATTATATTATCGAATGCCACAGACTTTACTCAGTTGTTCCTATTATCAATAAAAAAGTTAATGAGAACTACAATGTGATTCTTGTCATTGTGTTAACTACTATATTACCGAAAACACTTACACGGGGTCTTTAAGGTGGAACACTTTCTTTGTCGTTGTAGGGTTTAAGGAATCGACTTCAAGGGGTCCGATGATCGAGACCACACCCATGGTGTCTACAAAATATATGTATTCATATTTTAGTTATTTAGAGTTTCAAGGTAAGAAAAATGAAAACTTTCGATAGTTTTTACCTATAGGAACGCCTCTTTGAGTTTTGATGTCACAGATTTGGAGGAAACAAATAATTGCACGTAGTGGTTGGTGTCCAAAGGCTCGATAAGTTTACTCCTAGTGTCTTCGGTAACTTCAAGTCGGTGGTGAGACTTTGTTGACAGAAACTTGAATCCGCTCGGACCACCCTAATTCCAGATATCTCAATCCACTTGCCTTCATGTTTCTCTAGTCTATAGAAGTCATTTACTTCCTACGGATAAATGAACATTTCGATCTTGGTTCCCTGCATAAGTAAAATCATCAAGATATAGTCAGACCCAATGAAGTCTTATATGTCGAAAACTCTATTAAATGCCTTTCACTTACTCTCTGGTCGGCCAAGATGTAACTCAAATATCGACCATCTCCAAAAATATAGTATGGGTAGACCCGTAAAATCTTAACTCTGAAGCGCCAAGAGGTTTTGCTTATGTTAGGTTGTGTTTTCTGCTATGTAGTTGTAATGGACCATGGTGCTTTTGTTATGTTTCAGAGAGAATGAAAGTGGGAGAGAAGTTAGTGAGAGGGATGATTCTTACGACGAATTAACTTCCTCTCACCAAACAATGAACTTAAATTAAGACGGTTACAAGAAATGAGGGTCTTAGTAAGTCTCCTTGAGCGCAGTATCAAAACAGAGGGAGAGATACAAATTGTTACATGCCACGTACACAGAGTGTTGTACGTGGAGTGTGTCTTTTTGAGACCCCAATCAAATCCAGACTAATCATGGATAAATATCATTCAAACAAAGAGTTATGATGCTTGGTTAACTTACTATGTTTTTTCATTAAATATTGTTATAATATCTCGACATAGAAGAGTAAGAAAAGCTTTAAAAAAAAAAGATGGAGTCAAGCTTTGGTGAAGCTTTACTTTTACAAATCAAAAGTGTTTCATTAAAATTACGCCACCACATTAAATATGTTCCTGCAAATAACGGCTAAATTAGAGTGGAGCATCATATCCCTTGAATCGTACACTGGTTTTTTCTTTTATTCTGTTGTAGCCTCTAAGCACATGAACCATATATTGGTTTTGTCTTTTATTCACTTGCAGGTTTGCAGAGTTCCTCTGTTTCAGCGGGATATTTAGGCTGCGGCAACCCTTTATTTTGTTTTGTGTTTCATTTGGTAGGCTTTTGCTTATTGTTGACACATTAAAGAAAAAACAAGAAGAATATTCAATGTTCCTCTCAACCGATATTATTAAATTTCCTTAACATGATAAGTACATATATATGCAATAAATAAATTAGGTATGTAGAAAAATTCACAAAATCAAAATTAAGTTTTTCATACCATCATGATTAAGATCATTCGAAAATGCTATGTTTAATTTTCATTATATTTTTGTTTTTTTATATTCCCCATGCAATTGCTTTTCAGTATGAAACATATAATTGCAAATGTTCTGATCTCCAAAAGAAACCCCAAAATCTCATTTTTGAGGTTTTCCTCACTGCGAAAGAAATCTCGAAACCACAAATTTGAGGTTTCATCTTTTCTGTTACATTCTAGTCTCTATTATTTATATGTTTTTCATTAGTTTTAACCATTAAAATATTTTATATCTTAATTTTAAAAATTTTATTTTACTTATAAAATAAAGAAATGTTTTAAATGAAAATTTAAAATATTCATATAAAATATTAGATAACATCAAAAATAATTATATTATACATAAACAAATATGATATTTACAATGACATATCTAAATTTTTTGTAGAGATTTACGATAACAATTAAATTTTAATTAGAGAGATGACAAAAAGGCTAAGTAAGAACTTTATGGACGTATCACATTATAAACTTTTTAAGCCGGATAAATCACATTTAATCATCAATGTATATTGATTCTAAGCATATATATATATATATATATTCACTTTTGCATTTTATTTATACTATGTGAATTTAATCGAATTTCAAATCTATTGGTATGGAAAATTGAGATTAAAGTCAATAAATTTAAAAATCTTAAATGCAAAATATATGGGGAATTAACCAAAATGTTGTGTTTTATATATGTTTAGGTTTTTTCGAAAGGAAACCTCAAAACCTTAAATTGAGGTTTTACTCACTCCAAAAGAAACCTTAAAACCTCAAAATTTGAGGTATAGTCCAAAAACTAATTAAAAAAAAGTTTTTAGGGTTGGTTGGGATACCACATACCTCAAAATTTGATGAATTTTGAGTTGGTTGGAGATGCTCTACAAACGTAAAATACGAAACTATACTTTTATATTTACTCTTTTTTATTTTAGGGTTTCAAAACTATTCCTAAACATTTTGTCATTTATAATCCGGGAAGTGATGAGGACATCAGCTCAACCGAGCAAGACCAGCCAGACCAAACCGAAATACTCGAACGTTCCCGACCATGAGGACCGTACCACTGACCTGATCAGGACAAAGACAACTATGGGAAGACTTCAACCGAGAAATGGAGAACCTGATAACCAGGAGCAGCATAGAAGACATTACGAAGAACTTGGATCAGCTTGCCCATGATCAAACCATTCTGAACCAGTTAGCCCAGAAGATTACTGAGGAGAGTCTAACCAAAGCTATCGACCCACGCGACCCAACTCAAGACTATTTCCATCAAGGAGATCATTATGGAGCAGGAGACATTCAAGCCAACACGACCACATCCAGTCCGTCCATTTGGCTCGGCCCAACAGCCGAATGGCCCGTGCTCAAGACCAACGGCCCATTTGTGATCTTCACCATCATGGCTGTTGAGCCTTAGACTGAGCTGGCTCTTTGGGCCGGCGATTATACTCTTTTCTCCTTGTAAGGTTTTGTCCTAAATGGGTTTTCCTTTTGATGAGGACATCGACTCAAGCGTTGACTCAAGCGTTGACTCAAGCGTAGAGATACGTCGAGAAGACCTAGAAGAAGTACCTGCTGCTCAAGACGTGACCACCATGAGAGATCCTCCGAGGACAAGATCAGGAACTAGAAGACTTAGAGCACTGTTCAACACATCCATTCAAAGTCTCCTGGCTCAAGATTATCAAGTGGAGCGTCTAGAGGCCCAAACGAAGACAATTGAAGACTCAATGATGATCTTCTCAATTCAGCCCACTTAGGCCCATTCATGGACGACCACACGCGCTCAATAAGGTATGGTTTCAATTCATATATTGTGTTTGTTCATTTTGCAGGTCCAAGTCTTATATTAGTTGTCTGAGTCAGAGTCTGTATTAGTAGTTAAGTGAGTCAAGTTTCCCTGTATTACTTTAAAGTCGGACCATAGGATATCTTATTTAGTAGCCGTTGTAATTAGGTTTTCTGCCCTAGAAGGCAACAGCTGCACGATCCCCTTTATAAGGATCCTTAGCAGCCGTGTATCATTTACCAAGTATCAATACAATAACGCAGTTCTTCTTCTTCGTGAGAAAACACCTTTCGAATTCTAAGCTTTCTTGTGAGTCATATCAAGGGACCTTAGGTTCAGTCTTATCACAAGATCTTCATCTCTTGTGTGGCGACATTCAATCCATCTTCTATCCATTCAATCATCTCACGTTCATTCTAAGGCGTCTAGAGACCCGAGGTTTGAATCCATCTTACCACCATATCACCCACGATCTAGAATAGAGAGACCTCAGTCCCTGTTCTAAGTCAACCCACGCTTCCATCTTGCATCATCTGGTATCAGAGCCGAAAGGTTCCTAGATCAGGTGTATCTATCCCTTTTCCTTTCGGTTTCTTTGCAATCTAGTTTATAGCTTTCGATTTTTACTTTCAAAAAAAAAAAAACCATAAAAAGTCTTTTGTTTCATCTAGCTTCATTGTTGATCTACATCCTTGAATCAAGTTAGGAATCGCTTCTTTGTGCTTGAGCCAATAAGCGAATTCTCTTGTCAATCTTAGGGTTTTAGAATCAAAGCTTTCCTTTTCTTGCACTCGTTTTCAACTTTCAAAAAAAAACAAAAAAAAGTTTGCTTCGTGTTCTTGTTTTAGTTCTTCATTTTTGCATTCAAAAAAAAAAAAAAAAAAAAAAGATTTACGAAGAAGAAGAAGTGTGCTCTTTTGATCCGATTTTCCCATTTGAATTTTTGGTTCAAAGTGTTCATTTCCTTTTTCAAAAGATTTCGAAAATATTTTCCATATTTTAAGATTTTCTAGTTCCTATTTTTACTAAATCTCGTTTTCAAAAAAAAAAAAGGAAGTTTTCCAAATCTTTTCAAATTTCTAAAGATCTCCTGTATATTTAATCAAATCGGTTTACAACTTTCCAAAATCCTTTTGTCAAAACCGGGCGTGATTTATTTTACTTGTAACCAAGCCTTCTCTTGTGTCAGTCCTTGACGCATCGCTTGTATCACAAGTTATCATAGGTTTGCTTAGGATCTTTCTCCTTATTTTGTGCCTTTTGTTCCCTCGTCACTTGATCGATTGCTCTAGTGTGTATAGGAACAGGAAACCAATGGCAGGAGACCACGTCGACCCTAATGCAGCTTTACTAGAAGCGCTACAAACCATGAAGAACGACTTGTCGGCTCAGATCGGACGGATTGATCAAAGGGTTGGACGACTAGAACTTCCAAGGAACGATGAGCAGTCGGATGATGATGAGAGTGAGAATACTCTGAATGCAGAAGCAGGTGGGAGGAACCGAGATCATCAACATCACCGCCGTGATCGCCAACCACAACAAGAGGTAAACCGTAACTTTGCAAAAGATTTGAAAGTAACTGTGCCAACTTTTGCAGGTAGGGTTAATCCGGAAGCATACCTTGATTGGGAGAGGCGTATGGAGTACATCTTTGACTACTACGAGTACAATGACCAGAAGAAGATAGCTCTAGCTTCGGCTCAACTCACGGACCATGCCTTAACTTGGTGGGACAGAGAAGTCCAAGACCGTAGGCGAAACAACTTTGAGCGGATCACAACCTAGGCAGCCATGAAGTACAACTTCAGGAGGCGATTTGTGCCACCTCATTACCACAGAGATATGCAGAAGCAGTTCAGGCTTCTGTCACAGAAGAACAAGAGTGTTGAGGAATACTATGAAGAGTTTGAGCAACTCAAGAACCGGATGGCGTTGGATGAGAGTGAAGAAGTTCTCATGGGCCATTTCATTGATGGACTCAATGACCGAATCGCCAGAAAGGTAGAACGTCAACCTTGTCATGATATTAATGATTTATTGCATGCAGCCGTGCAGGCTGAACAAGGAATCAAGAGAAAGACAGCGGCAGCGAGTCGCTCAAGACCTAACTCATGGAGTGCACCGCAAGCTAAGAACCTTGACAAAGGCAAGACTGTTGCCTCAGGTTCCCAAGATAAGAGGACAGCTTATGACGCTCCAAGGAACAACCGTACTGACTCAGGTAAGTCTTCAACCACTAATACAAGAGCGCGAGACATAACTTGTTTCAAGTGTCAGGGTAAAGGTCATTATGCACGAGATTGTCCAAATCAGCGAGTTATGATCATAACACCTGATGGAGGATATGAGTCTCAAGATGAAGAGGAACACCTTGAAGCTGCGGATTCAGAAGAGGAAGTAGCATTTCCCGAGACAAGAGAGATGTTAGTTGTTTGCAGGGCATTGAGTGCCTTGAGTGACCCAGACACCATCCAGAGAGAAAACTTGTTTTTCACTCGATGTTCAGTTCAGAACAAGGTATGTAGTCTCATAATTGATGGTGGATCTTGTACTAATGCTGCTAGCAAGATTATGGTAGAAAAGCTAGGTTTGAAGACAACCCAACATCCGAGGCCATACCGCCTTAGATGGTTAGATTCAAGCACCGAGATCAGGATACATGAGCAAGTCCTGATTCAGTTCAAGATAGGGAAGTATGAGGATGAATTTTTGTGCGATGTTGTCCCAATGCAAGTAGGTCATATGCTTCTAGGCCGACCATGGCAATTTGATAGAGAGGTCATACACAACGGACGCACCAATACTCATTCCTTCACGCATGACAAGCGCAAATTCCAGCTTGCTCCTTTATCGCCTTAAGAGGTACATGAGATGCAATCCAAATTTTCTGCTGAGGCCAAGGTAAGTAAAACTAACCTTTACATCACGCCTAGTACTGTCTACAAGGCTTTAGAGCGAAAAGAAACGGTGCTACTAATGGTGTTTAGAGATGTGTTGATTACAGGTTCACAGGATAATGTGCTTGTACCAGAGATTGTATCACTGCTTGACAGATACAGAGATGTGTTCCCCGAAGAGATACCGGCTGGATTACCACCTATTAGAGGAATAGAGCATCAGATTGATCTAGTTCCCGGTGTACTGTTGCCCAACCGTCCAGCTTACCGTATGAACCCAACAGAGACTAAGGAGTTGGAGAAGCAGATTCAAGACTTAATGGAGAAAGGTTACATTAGAGAGAGCTTGAGTCCGTGTGCTGTACCAGTTCTCTTAGTGCCAAAGAAAGATGGAACTTGGAGGATGTGTGTAGACTGCAGAGCAATCAACAACATCACCATAAAATATCGACATCCAATTCCAAGGTTAGATGATATGCTTGATGAACTATCTGGATCTAATGTGTTTTGAAAGATTGATCTTAGGAGTGGATACCATCAAGTAAGAATGAAAGAAGGTGACGAATGGAAGACTGCTTTCAAGACTAAGCAGGGGCTCTATGAGTGGTTAGTCATGCCATTTGGTCTAACCAATGCACCCAGCACCTTCATGAGATTAATGAACCAGGTTCTAAGAGCTTACATCAGTAAATTTGTAGTAGTTTACTTTGATGATATATTGGTTTATAGCAAATCATTTGAGGATCACCAGAAGCATCTTGAGCTAGTCCTTGACACACTTCGAAAAGAAAGCCTATATGGTAATCTTAAGAAGTGCTCCTTTTGTACTAATGAAGTGGTTTTCTTAGGTTTTGTTGTCAGTTCCAAAGGCTTACAGGTTGATCAAGAGAAGATCAAAGCAATCCAAGAATGGCCGAGACCAAACAACATCGGGCAAGTCAGGAGCTTCCACGGGTTGGCAAGCTTCTACCGGCGTTTTGTCAAAGATTTCAGTACTATAGCCGCCCCTCTCACTGCTGTGATCAAGAAGGACGTAGCATTTCAGTGGGGATCAGCTCAAGAGGACGCGTTCAACAGACTCAAGGATCGCTTGACGCATGCACCAGTTTTGGTATTACCTGATTTTAACAAAACTTTTGAGGTTGAATGTGATGCTTCAGGCTTAGGTATTGGAGCCGTGCTAACTCAAGGAGGGCGTCCAGTAGCCTACTTCAGTGAGAAACTAAGTGGAGCCAGCTTGAACTACCCAACGTACGACAAGGAACTCTATGCGCTAGTGAGGTCGTTGGAGATATGGCAGCACTATCTTCTGTCCAAGGAGTTTGTCATGCATACTGATCATGAGACTTTGAAGCATCTTAGAGGACAAACAACACTGAAGAGAAGACATGCTAAGTGGATCGAGTTTGTAGAAGCATTCCCATATGTGATAAAGTATAAGAAGGGCAAAGAGAATGTTGTGGATGACGCACTCTCAAGGCGACACATGCTGATCACAACTTTGGAGGCTAAGGTCTTATGGTTTGAACACCTTAAGGATGCATATAAGGATGATCCAGACTTCGGTTCAGTCTACCAATATTGTACCACTGCCCCAACAGGTTCCTTCTACTTACATAATGGTTATTTGTTTAGGGAAAAACGTTTGTGTGTTCCACAGGGTTCTATGCGAGACTTGTTGATCAAGGAAGCACATGGTGGTGGACTCATGGGACATTTTGGAGTGGATAAGACTCTGAGCGTTTTGGTAGAACACTTCTTTTGG
The DNA here is from genome assembly GCA_030180135.1 of Orychophragmus violaceus. Lineage (NCBI taxonomy): Eukaryota > Viridiplantae > Streptophyta > Magnoliopsida > Brassicales > Brassicaceae > Orychophragmus > Orychophragmus violaceus. Next base: position 63,378,966 of record CM058240.1, on the reverse strand, counting down.
CCTCACCTCAAGAGGATGTGGAACGATTCTGTTCCAAGTGTGTCACTTGCCTCAAAGCCAAATCCAGGTCACATCCACATGGTTTATATATGCCACTTCCTATTCCTAGTATGCCTTGGGTTGATATATCAATGGAGTTTGTCTTAGGCTTACCCAAAATCCGAGGAAAGGATTCTATTTTTGTTGTAGTGGACAGGTTCTCAAAGATGGCACATTTCATTCCCTGTGCCAAGACTAATGATGCCACTCAAACTGCTGAGTTATTCTTTAAAGAAGTAGTACGCTTACATGGGATCCCGAGAACTATTGTTTCTGACCGAGACACGAAGTTTCTGAGTCACTTCTGGAGAGTTCTTTGGAGGAAGCTAGGAACCAAGCTACTCTTCTCAACAACTTGTCATCCACAAACAGATGGACAAACTGAGGTTGTAAACAGAACTCTATCTACTCTCTTAAGAGCCACGGTTGGTAAGAACTTACGTAATTGGTTAGATTGTATTCCATATGTTGAGTTTGCTTATAATCATGCTAACCATTCAACTACTAAGTTGTCACCTTTTGAGATTGTCTATGGATTTCAGCCAGAAACCCCTTTAGATCTTGTTCCTTTGCCGCCATTAGATGTTACTAATCAGGATGGAGAGTCCAAGGCTGAGATGATCAAGAAGCTGCATCAGAAGGTGAAGACCAACATAGAGGAAAAGACGGCCAAGTACAAGAAGGCTGCTGACAAAGGGAGAAAGGAGCTCATTTTCAATCCAGGAGATTGGGTGTGGGTTCACATGCGTACAGAGAGGTTCCCAAATCAGAGGAAGTCCAAACTAGCACCAAGGGGAGCTGGGCCATTCCGAGTGTTGGAGAGAGTCAACAACAATGCCTACAAGCTGGATCTGCCAGGTGAGTTGACCATTTCACCAGTGTTCAATGTTGCTGACTTGCTTCCTTATAATGCAGATGATGGAATTCTGAGGTCAGAATCTTCTCAAGAGGGAGGAAATGATGAGGACATCGACTCAAGCGTTGACTCAAGCGTTGGCTCAAGCGTAGAGATACGTCGAGAAGACCTAGAAGAAGTACCTGCTGCTCAAGACGTGACCACCATGAGAGATCCTCCGAGGACAAGATCAGGAACTAGAAGACTTAGAGCACTGTTCAACACATCCATTCAAAGTCTCCTGGCTCAAGATTATCAAGTGGAGCGTCTAGAGGCCCAAACGAAGACAATTGAAGACTCAATGATGATCTTCTCAATTCAGCCCACTTAGGCCCATTCATGGACGACCACACGCGCTCAATAAGGTATGGTTTCAATTCATATATTGTGTTTGTTCATTTTGCAGGTCCAAGTCTTATATTAGTTGTCTGAGTCAGAGTCTGTATTAGTAGTTAAGTGAGTCAAGTTTCCCTGTATTACTTTAAAGTCGGACCATAGGATATTTTATTTAGTAGCCGTTGTAATTAGGTTTTCTGCCCTAGAAGGCAACAGCTGCAGGATCCCCTTTATAAGGATCCTTAGCAGCCGTGTATCATTTACCAAGTATCAATACAATAACGCAGTTCTTCTTCTTCGTGAGAAAACACCTTTCGAATTCTAAGCTTTCTTGTGAGTCATATCAAGCGACCTTAGGTTCAGTCTTATCACAAGATCTTCATCTCTTGTGTGGCGACATTCAATCCATCTTCTATCCATTCAATCATCTCACGTTCATTCTAAGGCGTCTAGAGACCCGAGGTTTGAATCCATCTTACCACCATATCACCCACGATCTAGAATAGAGAGACCTCAGTCCCTGTTCTAAGTCAACCCACGCTTCCATCTTGCATCACCTTTCAACGTTTTTAATGAGATAATCGTAGGCCCGTCCATGAGAAAGAGGGAGGCCGGCCTTGACTTCTTCAGTCTTATTTCTTTTATTATTTTCGTAGGCCCATTGGCCCATGTAGTTTTTGAAACTCTTAGGCTACTTAGCCACTTTGTATGCCTTGAATCAAGCTAAATCTAATTTTATAGAAAACCTAAGTTGTTCTATTTCCAATAACGTTGCCGGCCCTAGAAAGAATCGAGTGGCTTCCCCGTTATTGAAGGTCAATTGTTACTTGTTCAATCTCTTGTTCGAATCCATTCACAGACCATCCACTAAGCAGAGCAAATATTTTCCCCGACCAGTTTCAAAGCTCCCATCGACCACCTCGTTCCATCGTCCATCTCTCGTGCACGCTCGACCACCCTCGACCATCGCCCACCGCCCTACCAGCCACGTTCTCGGACCAGCAAGGAGAGCACCCTCGGCCAGCCATGTGTTTCTCTTCTCAGACATTTTGTAGGACCTTACCAGGATCTTACACCATCTGGTATCAGCGCTTAGGCTCTTCAAACCATCCGGTAAACTCTAAACCCTATCATCTTTACTTTCTTACGTTATTTGATTCTTTTGTTCTAATATTCGAAAATCTCAAAGACAAATTGCACTAGTTAGTTCATCTTTGTTTCTGTTGAATTATATGCTTATGATATTGCATCATAATTAATAAATATATGTATGTATATATATATATATATATATATAGAAGTTGATAGGTTGTTTGATTCAAACCGGCCGCATATGGAACTATAAATAGGCTTGCTTGCATTCTCTTGGTTGGCTGCTTGTCGATTTGTGATTATTATCTGGTTGTTCTAGTTTAACATTGCATCCTTCGTTTATTTTCATCGAGCATTTTATTTTCATAAAAAAATAGTGTTAAGCTGATTTAAATCAAACCGACCGCATATTAGTGTTATTGATTTTGAGTTGGTTGTTTGCTTGTGTGATTGAGCTGATTGATTGCTGAGTTCTGTTATTTGGTTTTTGCATCACTTAGTTTGAATCATATTCTGTTTGCGTTCATATCAAAATTGAAAAAAGGAGGTTGTTAGTTTGGATTGTTAGATTCGGCCGCATTAGGATTTTAGGTAAAACATGCTATCCCATTGTGCTAGCGGACTGTTTGCATTGTGTTAGGTCTCGGTTCAGATTGTTTAGGTTGCTGATTTTAGTTGCATTTGCATCATATCAGTTAAAGGAAAAACGAACTAGGTTAGCTAGTGATATATCATGGTTTTAATTGTTTTAAGCCATGATATGAGTATGTATTAAAGTTTTTTGTAGTGTCTTTCGAGTCTTTTCAGGTGTTTATTAGGTCTACACACGTTTGGAGAACTTTGGAAGATATTTGAGGTTTTTGGGAAAGAATTAGAGCCGGAGCCATGATGAGAGAAACAGAGATTCTGAGTTCGGACTGAGCGTCGATCGACGCACTATTGCATCGATCGACACAGCTCCCATATCGCAATTTCCAGCGCATTAATGAAGATTTGAAGAATTGCAGTTATGACCCAGAAGTTCCAGTATTTACAAAAGAGACCCAAGACGTGTTATACACTTTATATTAGGGTTTTTGGTGTTTGGTTTTAGTTACACATTCATACTTTTAGCGAGAGAGAGTTCTTTAGAGCTTGGGGCTGATCCGATCTTGTACTGCTTTTTGGAGAAGATTTCGAACCCCTTTCCTAATCTTTACAATTTCTTAATGCAATTTATTCATATTATGATTTATGTTTCATTAATCATGTCAGAGTAGATTCATTGTTAGGTTTACGGATTCTCATTAGGGATTTCATGTCTTGTTAGATTAAATCAATCAGTTAAGGATTCATAACTTGTTAGTTCTTCAACATGAATTGCACTTAACACTAGTTTCTAACCATATCAATTGGGATCTAGATCTAGGGTTTATAAATTGACACGAAAGTGTAATTTAGAATCTAATCTATTTAGGTTGAGCAATTAAATTATCCTCAAAGAAATTTGGTTTATTTGAATTGTGAACTAATCGAGCCTGCACCTAATGCTAGTTTAATCTGTTAGGAATGGCAAAGAAATTTGGATTTCTAGGGTTTAGACTTAGTGAATTCTCGCAACGAAAGTTGGTTAGTTCTATATATGTGTTTGAGTTCTAAAAAGGTTCTTAATTCGATCATGACAGGTATTTGATCTGCATGGTATGATTTCCTAAGAACGCCCTTGACCTAGCGCTTTTAGTATTTGAAAACAAACCGATTTGCTACTGATTTATTTCCTGCTTTTAGTTTACTATTCTTGATTTACATCGCCTAGCTTAACTCGACATTCTATAGTCTATCGCAAGATTTCTTGAGTCTTGTGGTTCGACCCCTACATACAACATTTGCTTGTGCACTTGATGTGTAACATAGGGAATTAAACTCTGAGCATATCAAGTTTTTTGCGCCGTTGCCGGGGACTCTTTTGAGTCTTCGATAGATTAGAGTTTATAGTTTAGACTACGTTTTTCGTTTTTGTTTTTGTTACTAATTTTTCTATTTTCTTTCTTTCTTTGCGTGTTTCAGGTTCTCGATAAGACTCGTGCATCGACCGACACACTTGTGAATCGATCGACGCAACCCTGAACTGAATCGATCGTTGCGGACCTGTGCATCGATCGTTGCTTGATCCGTGAACATCTAGTGCATGCCTAATCGCGCAACTAGAAGTAATTCGTACAAGGAACTCGTGAATCTAGGACTTGAGGAACTTGCAAGGTTAGAAAGAAAAAACAGGAAAGCTCGGAAACCGGTTAAGATGGCAAACGTGAATGTTGTGATCCCAATTCAAGATGAACATGGTGTTCTGTGAGATAGATAGAAACATGTCTGCAATGAGCTTGGTCAGAGACTTGATGCTGATGGGAATGTGATTTTTCAGGATATTATTCAGCAACCACAAAATGAAGAGGCTCAAGGTGGACAGGAAAATCCACAACCTGAAGAGCCGCCTAGAGCACCTGATCCTCCAACTGGGAGGACTTTTGTTGATTACAACATGCCTAATGTGTTCTATGCTAACAGGTATGCGATTGCACCTCCTCTGTTTGCACGGAATAACTTTGAGCTGAAGACTTCTTACTATACGCTTTTGGGATAGCACCTCTTTCATGGACTCCCATATGAGCATCATATGGATCACATAGAGAACTTTGAGTATTTGGTTAATGGAATGAAGCATAATGGAGTGAGCTACGACTTCCTGTACTGCAAGCTTTTCCCTCACTCTCTTGGAGGAGAAGCTGTGAATTAGCTGAAGCAGATTCCACCTGGGACTCTGACTACTTGGGATGCAGTGAAGAGGAAATTTCGTAGGCACTTTTATGATGATGCTAGGTCTGATCAGCAGAGAGAGGATCTTCTACAGCTCAAACAGGTACCTAGAGAGCCTTTGAAAGCAGCTTGTGTGAGGTTTAAGATGTACCAGAGAGATTGCCCTCATCATGGTTTCTCTGAAGTTCAACTGCTGGGCATTTTCTTCGGAGGAGTTGATTTGTGTTATTAGATGGCTTTGGATGTTGCTAGCAATGGGAACTTCAACACTAAATCTCCAGAGCAAGCTAAGGAGCTGATTGAGAACTTGGTATGTAGTAATAGCACTAAGAATGCTGATTTGGAGAGGAAGAAGTCTGGTGGAAAAGTGGACAGTTCACATATGGCAGAGATGAAGAACAAGACTGATTATGTTCATAGTCTTCTACTTAGGAAGAAGAATTTCCATTTTGCTCAGGATGTTGAGGTGTTTGAGGCTGATGAAGGCTGCGAAGAAGAAGATGTGAATTTTGTTAGTGGAACTGGTTTTCAAGGGAACAAATTTGGGAATCAACAAGGCAGAGGTGGCTACAATGGAATGCGTCAGAGAAGTACCTTCACAGGTAATCAGAATCTGGTTTCACTCCTAAGCCTCAGTACCAAAAGCCTTATCAGAGTAACAACAGCCCTGGAAACAACATTAATAGCTTCACAAGGAACTATGGATCTTCATCATATCAGCCTGTTCCTTCTCAGAATGAGCAGTCTGATAAGATGATGGGATTATTGGAGCAACTTCTGGAAGGACAGCAGAAGAGTAAAGTGGACTTCAATGGGAAGATGGATGCTCTGTACTTGGATTAGAATGGAAAAATTTAGTCTATGAGCACTCATGTGAAGAAATTGGATGTTCAAGTTGCACAGACTGTTGGGTCTGTTAAGAGGCAAGATGGGTCACTCCCTGGACGAACTGATGCTAATCCTAAGTACCAGTGTAATGCAATCATGTTGAGAAGTGGTAAAGAGGTCATTCCTGCCAAGAAAAAGGGTCTAAGTTTGTAAGAAATCGTTGAGATAGAGGAGATGTAAATGACATTCGCGAGCTGCAGACTGCGCCGACCGATGCACCCCAACGTCGATCAACGCAGATCGTGAACGAGGAATCCAAACCGAAGCTCGACACATAGGTCGTTACACCTAAGCATAGCATCAACCGACGCACACCTAGTGTCGATCGACGCAAGGCGATTGCAAAGAAATCGGATACATAGAAATTGAAGAAAGCTGGTGAATGGGTCTACAAGTCTAAGGTTCCCTTTCCTAAGAACCCAAGGAAGTCTAAGTACGAGCTGCAGTTGAACAAATGAAAAGAGATGATGAAAAAGGTGTTGATTGAAGTGCCTTTGATTGATGCTCTAAAGACTACTCATGTGATGAAGAGATGTCTCAAGGACATGCTTTCTAGTAACATGACTGATGAGGAGAGTGTACTGATGATCTCAGAGGTATGCAGTGTTGTGATTCAAGGCAAGATTCCTGAAAAACTAAAAGATCCAGGGAGCTTTGTGTTGGATTGTTCTATCTACAGAGATAGATTTGAGAGATCATTGTGTGATCTTAGTTCTAGTGTGAACCTTATGCCCTTCTCTGATGATAAGAGGCTTGGGATGACAGATTTCATGCCTACTAGAATCTCATTGGTTCTAGCTGACAGGACTGTCCGGATCCCTGAATGAGTGTTGGAGGATGTGCCAATCAGGATTGGTAATTGTGTGATTCCTACAGACTTTGGGGTTCTGCAGTGAGGAAAGGAACCAAAGGATCCACTTATCTTGGGTAGACCATTCTTAGCTACGGGTGGTGCGATGATTGACTGCAAAAAGGGGACCATAATTTTGAATGTGGGTGATGTGAAGATGGTTTTGATATGGATAAACTGGTGAAGAGACCAACCATCGACGGACAGACCTTTTATGTGGACACTCTCAGTGATTTGGCAGAGGAATTCTTTCTTAGGACAGCTGCTAAGTGTAGGGGAAGTATATGTTGGTCTTGATGTCTGCAGGTGCATTTTTCATGTGGTTTACTAAGGGAAATTTGAGTGTGGTACTTCTATGATGAAACGAGTTTCTGAAGTTTACAAACTTCTTCACCTCATCTTGGTTTTCAATTTTGCTTGAGGGCAAGCAAAGGCTAAGTGTGGGGAAGTTGATATATCATGGTTTTTACCTGTTTTAAGCCATGATATAAGTATGTATTAGAGTATTTTATAGTGTCTTTCGAGTCTTTTCAGGTGTTTATTAGGTCTACACACGTTTGGAGGACTTTAAAAGATATTGGAAGTTTTTGGGCAAGAATTGAAGGTGGAGCCGTGATGACAAAAACAGAGATTTTGAGTTCGGACTGAGCGTTGTTCGATGCACTCTTGCATCGATCGATACAGCTCCCAGATCGCAATTTCCAGCGCATTAATGAAGATTTAAAGAATTGCAGTTTTGACCCAGAAGTTCCAGTATTTACAAAAGAGACCTAAGACGTGTTATACACTTTATATTAGGGTTTTTGGTGTTTGGTTTTAGTTACACATTCATACTTTTAGCTAGAGAGAGTTCTTGAGAGCTTGGGGCTGATCCGATCGTGTACTGCTTTTTGGAGAAGATTTCGAACCCTTTTTCTAATCTTTACGCTTTCTTAATGCAATTTATTTATATTATGATTTCTATTTCATTGATCATGTCTGAGTAGATTCATTGTTAGGTTTACGGATTCTCATTAGGGATTTCATGTCTTGTTAGATTAAATCAATCAGTTAAGGATTCATAACTTGTTAGTTCTTCAACATGAATTGCACTTAACACTAGTTTCTAACCATATCAATTGGGATCTAGATCTAGGGTTTATAAATTGACACGAAAGTGTAATTTAGAATCTAATCTATTTAGGTTGAGCAATTAAATTATCCTCAAAGAAATTTGGTTTATTTGAATTGTGAACTAATCGAACCTGCACCTAATGCTAGTTTAATCTCTTATGAATTGCAAAGAAATTTGGATTTCTAGGGTTTAGACTTAGTGAATTCTCGCAACGAAAGTTGGTTAGTTTTATATATGTGTTTGAGTTCTATAATGGTTCTTAATTCGATCATGACTGATATTTGATCTGCATGGCATGATTTCCTGAGAACGTCCTTGACCTAGCGCTTTTAGTATTTCAAAACAAACATATTTGCTACTGATTTATTTCCTGCTTTTAGTTTACTATTCTTGATTTACATCGCCTAGCATAACTTGACATTTTATAATCTATCGCAAGATTTCTTAAGTCTTTGTGGTTCGACCCCTACATACTACATTTGCCTATGCACTTGCAGTGTAACTTAGAGAATTAAACTCTGAGCATATCAGCTACTCTCATGAGTCATATCGGATTGATTGTTCTTTGCGTTTTGCTGCAAATTGTTTACTTAACCGGTTATTAACTAGCATAAATTGGAACATTTCTCTCTTGGTAATTTACTTTTTGCATATTTCCATTGTTGCATTTTCTGTCAAAAAAAAAAAAACAAATTCGACCATATAGTTTCATAACTTCCATTTTTTTATAGTTGCTTTTTCTTGTTTCTTGCTTGTCTATATTTCCTTGTTGCGTTTGATCCCGTACTGAGTGTGGAAGATAAACGATTATGGGGGATAACCCATCTGGACTGAACTATCTTTCTCAATTACTTGGTGCGATCCAGACCATTGATGCGTGCTTAAACCAGCTTGAGCAACTAGCCATCCAATTTCTTGCCGCACCCCAACAGCCTCGACCAATACCGCCGACCGCTCCAGCTAGGAGAGGTCAGCCTTTCTGGGTCGATCAGCTCGATGACATGGATGATGATATGCCCAGGCTAGACGATGAACCACCTGGCCGACATAACCGACCTTTCAACCGAAAACACGACCCGATCCATCGAGTACGCATATGAGACGACGAGCTACAACGACCTATTTCAAATGATATCAAACTAAAAGCTCCCACTTTTGCAGGAAAGGTTAACCTCAAGGCATATCTCGAGTGGGAACGGAGGATGGAGCAAATATTCGATTACTACGCAAACAACGATCAGAGAAAGGTGATGTTTGCAGCGGCCAAGTTTACGGACCACTCATTGTCCAGGTGGGACCGATATGTTTTGGAACGTAAACTACATCAACATGATCAGAACACCACCTGGGCCGACATGAAATACAATCTAAGGCGAAGGTACGTGCCACCGTATTTCCATAGAGACTTACAAAAACGATTTCGTAAGTTGGTGCTGGGAAGCAGGACCGTAGAAGAATACTTTTAAGAGTTCAAACAATTACGGAACCGGCTCGATCTAAACAACTCGGAGGAGATCCTCATGGCTCAGTTCATCGACAGACTACATGATGGTATTTCCCGAGAGGTCAAGATACATCCGTACCATGACATGTCTGAGCTACTGCACATGAGCATTCAGGTCGAGCAGCACTTCAGGAAGAAGGCGGCGACGATGAACCAAGCTCGGAGAAAGTCTATATAGATTCCACCTACGCCTAAAGCCGTTGACAAAATCAAGGCCGGTTAGGTCAAGTCACATTTTAAAAGGCCAAACACTGAGGCTCCTACCTTTAACCATCTTAAACCAGGTAAGTTTCTGAGGGATTATGTGTGTTCATGGTGTAATTATCAGGTTACATCCTAGCACATAATCAACTAGGATCTAGGTGATTTGCAGTTGAATCATAAACAGATCAGATTCATTACCTTATGATTGCAGCGGATTGCTTCTCCTAGGTATCCACACTCTTACAAGCTACTGGATCAGGCTGCTAGACCAAGTTGGAATCAACAGAGAGAGAGAGGACGGCTGGGTATGAAAATCGCAGATGGGGTGTGAAATTACCCTAGGCTGCGCCTTCTCCTCACTTATATGGGCCCAAGTTATTAAACTAATGGTCTATTAGGCTTTTGGGCCCAAGACCCAAATCAGACAAAAGTCTGTATTTGTCTGGCCCAATTCTTTGTACAAATACAGTAAATGCCTTGCATCTTACCGTATTAATTCCTTGTTAACTTTCCCGTTAGCTATGGTGTGTGACCCTTAGGGATCATACAATACTGGTTATAAGTCCTAAACTTATAGATCATGAGCGGGCTCTAGCAAGTCATCATGATCACCCAGTATTTATGACTTATGTCTGATCTCGACACTTATCATACTTTCTAGAGATAGTACGGTAGATTTCAGGACATTCCCAACAATCTCCCACTTGTACTGGAATCCTACATTCCCTAATCCTTTTGTCTCAATATCTCGATCTGGCATAAGGCAAGATGCGTGTCATCCTTATATAGCCAGACCATGTTCATCGGACCAGATTTGATACTGTCAATGCAAACGACTTGGGCAAGTCCGTTTGGGAGTGGCCACTCTCTTACCAGCTATCAAGTCTCCGATTGGCCCAGAGATATTACCTCCGTTAAACGGCAGGGACAAATCCCATCTTGTTCCATCACTATGAACTACACACTTCATAATACACCCAACCAAGGTCATTATAGCTCCCAGTTACGAAACAGCGTTAGACAATGATAAAAGCGCATCAATCCATGTGCAGCCACATGCATGCGAACTCAGGTCTAAGGACTATACTCTATAGTCGTATATGAGAACCTCTTATGACACAGATATTAATATCTTGTAGAGTTCTCATCAGCGGGCCATGTCCGGTCATATGCTCCCCTGCATATACCTATGTGTCGACTTTGATGCCGCGCATCTATGACCCCTCGAAACTTGGTCATAAGTCTCAACACACTCTAGTCTCAAGTGGTTGTTGGTGTTCTAATTTCAACAACCTTCGACCATGGACACTATGATTTATGTCATTTCGTTAAATATGGGGTTTCAGGATCAAGTCTACTCATGTACTTCGATGGCCCATATATAATGACATGAATCATTTTGGAACGATTATTTTATATCACAGTTAAAAATAATCCAGAAATAAAATTTCATTAACATTTAAAATGTTTACATGAACCAATCAAAATAACTAAATTAAAGCCCTCACAACTCCCACTCAAAAAGAGATTACATTTGAATATCTCTAATTCCTACAGCAGCAGTATGCAACTCGTGCTTAGGTCTCGGGAGTGGCTTTGTTAACGGGTCAGCCACGTTCTCATCAGTGGGAACTCTGCTGACCATCACTTCACCTCTATTCACTATATCACGAATCAGGTGATACCTTCTCATAATATGTTTGGATTTCTGATGATGTCTCGGTTCCTTGGCTTGAGCAATTGCACCATTGTTGTCACAATACAGTGCTAGAGGCTCAGTGGCATTTGGGAATACACCGAGTTCAATCAAGAAGTTCCTTATCCAAACTCCTTCCTTCGCAGCTTCAGATGCTGCAATGTATTCAGCTTCAGTTGTGGAGTCTGCCACGGTGCTCTGCTTGGAGCTCTTCCAACTTACTGCACCGCCATTCAGACAGAAGATGTAACCAGACTGTGACCGGAAATCATCTTTATCTGTCTGAAAACTTGCATCCGTGAATCCACTCATTTCAAGCACTTCACTTCCTCCGTAAACCAAGAACTTATCCTTAGTATTCCTTAAATACTTCAAGATATTCTTTACGGTAATCCAGTGATTCTCACCTGGATTAGACTGGTACTTACTCGTCATGCTTAATGCATAAGCAACATCAGGACGAGTACAGATCATGGCATACATGATAGATCCTATAGTCGAAGCATAAGGAATCCTACTCATGCGCTTAAGCTCATCAGGTGTTTTAGGACACTGATCCTTGCTTAGTGTAGCACCATGTATCATTGGCGTGAATCCTTTCTTGGATTTATCCATTCCGAATCGATGCAGGATTTTGTCTATATAAGCATCTTGACAAAGTCCAATCAGCCTTTTAGATCTGTCTCTAAAGATTCGGATTCCAAGAACATACGCGGCTTCACCCATGTCCTTCATGGAAAAACAACTTCCCAGCCAGTCTTTAACAGACTTCAGCATTGGAATATCATTTCCAAGAAGCAATATGTCATCGACATATAGGATAAGAAACGCCACTTTGCTCCCACTAGTTTTCTTATACACACATTGTTCTTCCTCGTTTCTGATGAAGTCAAAGTTCTTTATTGCTTCATCAAAACGAAGATTCCAACTCCTCGATGCTTGCTTCAATCCATAAATAGATTTATGAAGTTTACATACTTTCCCAGCATTCTTAGGATCAATGTAACCGTCAGGTTGTGTCATATACACATCCTCCTCCAAGATTCCATTCAGGAAGGCGGTTTTCACATCCATCTGCCAAATCTCATAATCATAATAAGCGGCAGTTGCTAGGAGAATCCGAATTGATTTCATCATGGCCACTGGTGAATAGGTTTCATCATAGTCTATACCATGAATTTGCTTGAAACCTTTTGCCACCAACCTGGCCTTGTAAATCTGGACATTTCCATCCATGTCAATCTTCTTCTTGAAGATCCATTTACACTCGATGGCTTTTGCACCAGCGGGTAAATCAACCAGTGTAAACACTCGGTTGACAGACATGGATTCCATCTCGGATTCAGTGGCTTCACGCCACTTTAAGGAGTCAGGGCCCATCATGGCTTCTGCAAAGTTCGAGGGTTCATCACCGTCAATGATCAAAAGATCATGGCAATTAGTCACGAGGAATCCCTGATATCTATCGGGTTCGTGACGGATCCTTCCGGATCTTCGAACTTCAGGTACTGCAGGTTCATGTTCTATTACAACTTCATGTAATTCATCCTGCTGTTCTTCCTCATTAGGTTGAACAGGTTCCTACCTTACTCCCACTATCTTTCTTAGAGAGAAATTCCCTCTCAAGAAAAGTACAATCCCGAGCAACAAAGATCTTGTTCTCGGATCGCAGATAGAAGTAATAAGCCTTGGTATCCCTAGGATAACCAATGAAGTAGCATTTGTCAGATTTTGGTGTAAGCTTGTCTGAGATTAATCTTTTGACATAGGCTTCACAACCCCAAATTCTGAGAAAAGACATTGCTGGAGCTTTTCCAGTCCATAACTCATATGGTGTCTTTGCTACTGATTTTGATGGCACTCTGTTCAGTGTGAGCGTTGCGGTCAGCAAAGCATATCCCCATAGGGATATAGGAAGGTCTGTGTGACTCATCATGGATCGGACCATATCTAACAATGTCCGATTCCTTCTCTCAGAAACACCATTCCACTGAGGTGTTCCAGGAGGTGTGAGTTGGGAGATGATCCCACACTCACTCAGATGATCACGGAATTCCTGGCTCAAGTATTCTCCTCCTCGGTCCGACCGAAGAGCCTTAATACTTTTACCAAGCTGGTTCTGTACTTCATTCTGAATTCTTTGAACTTCTCAAAGGTTTCCGACTTATGTTTCATCAAGTAGACATATCCATATCTACTGAAATCATCAGTGAATGTAATGAAGTACTGATAGTTTCCTCTAGCATTTGTGGACATTGGGCCACACACGTCAGTATGTATCAGGCCCAATAGTTCACTGGCCCTTTCTGTGGGTTTATTGAAAGGGGCCCGTGTCATTTTGCCCATTAGGCAAGATTCGCATTGCTCACAAGACTCAAAGTCAAATGAGCCCAAGAGTCCATTTGAATGGAGCCTCTTGACGCGTTTCTCACTAATGTGCCCCAAACGACAATGCCAGAGAAACGTTTCATTTTCTTCGTTAGATTTGAACCGTTTTGTATTAATGTTATATACTGGAGCAGATTGATCCAGCATGTACAGCCCATTAATAAGAGGGGCACAGCCATAGAACATATCATTGAGATTAAAGGAACACAATTTATTCTTAATAGAAAAATCAAATCCTTGTAAATCCAATAATGAAACTGAAATGATATTTCTGCTTATAGCAGGTACAAAATAGCAATTCTCAAGTTCTAAAATCAATCCAGAAGGTAAAGACAACAAGTAAGTGCCAACGGCCAGTGCTGGAACCTTCGCTCCATTGCCAACCCGCAACTCTACTTGCCCTTGCTTCAACCTTCTACTGTTGCTGAGTGCCTGCATATTAGTACAAATATGAGCCCCACATCCAGTATCTAATACCCAAGTGGTATTATCAGAAGTAGTAGTATTTACTTCAATAACAAAAATACCTGAAGCAGTAGTCTCCAAGGACTTCTTCTTCTTCTTCAGACTTTCCTGGTATTTCTTACAGTCCCTGCGATAATGCCCTGCCTCTTTGCAAAAGTGGCAGATATCAGAAGGCCCAGCTTTAGACACGGGCTTGGGCTTGGCCTTTTCATTATTGACTGCCTTGCCCTTTCCCTTGTCTGCAGCGGATTTCTTGAAACCCTTGCCCTTCTGCACCATGAGTACAGACGGCTCCTTGGCCTTCTTCAGATTAGGTTCTGCAGTCTTGAGCATACCATGTAGCTCAGGCAAAGTCTTTATCAACCCATGCATATTATAGTTCAGGATGAACTGGTCATATGCAGGAGTAAGAGACTGCAGAACGATATCACAAGCAAGCTCTTGGCTTATAGGACAGTCGAGTCTAGTCAAATGATCGAGATAACCCATCATTTTCAGAACATGTGGACTCACTGCTGTATCCTTAGCCATTTTACAGTCCAAGAGATTCTTTACAGTTTGGAATCTCTCTGTACGAGCTTGCTCCTGAAACAACGCTTTCAGGTTTGCCATTAGTTCCATGGGACAAGTCAGGCCTTCCCACTGCATCTGCAGTTCGGGAGCCATTGTCGCCAACATTAGGCAAACCACGTCATTAGCATCTGAAGAATGCGTATCCCAAGCATTCTTCACAGCTTGTGCGGCATTATTCGCAGGTCTAGGAGAGAGAACTCTTTCAAGGACATAAGCCTTCTTCTCCTGCCTGAGCACAAGTCTCAGGTTCCTGGACCAGTTCAGGAAGTTTGATCCGTTCAGTTTGTCCTTCTCAAGGGCAGACCGGATCGAGAAAGTGTTTTGTGTTGTTGTGCTTGACATAGCTGAAATTATGAGACAATAGAGTTTTAGTTATTTAGTTCATAAAAGAGTAATCTTAAAAACTTATAAGAAAACTCGCATTGCATTCAAAATTTCTTTGTTTAACCTCATAAGAATGCAATGATTCCGAGACCCATGTTCAACTAAAACCAAAGTGGGCCACTGGCCGTCACCCGGAATTAGCTTTACTTGGTAAGCATACACACAGCTAGTTATATTCATATAACTCTCGGTTGTGGATTGGGCCCAAGGCCCAATTCACCAGATGTCTCAAGGCCCGGGACTCCCGATGGCCCAGTCAAGGAAACCAATCTCTTACAGCCAAATAATCACTAAAGTCTGGGACTCCCAATGAAATTAGTGACTATATACTACTTTACTTACGCAAAAACAGACACCTCACACTGTAAGCCATATCTGTAATTGAATAAGCATTAAGTAGCTGACAAGATTGGGCAAGACATCCAAGCTTGATATTGGTTTTGAGGATTTTAGGTTTTCTTTCCAAAAATAAAAGATTACTATTTTTGGAAACTTACTTATTTTAGAAACTTTCTAAATTTAGAAACATGCTAAAAATAGAAATTTCTAATTTAATATTTTATTAAAGTTTTCGGTTGGGTCACAAATTATAGGCCCAATTCTTGGCCCAAGACCACATAATTCCAATTGGCCCAATAATTTGACATAACCGAGTCGGTTCATTAATTCTGGTCCAAGACCAAATTAACTACTAAATCCAACTGGTTATTTACTAAACCAGACCAGCTCTAAATTATTTGGTCCAACCAAATCAAACTTAGACCAGTCTTCGGTTTAGGTTAAAATTCAATTTTGAATTTAAATCCGGTTTAACCAGAAATTAAATAATACCAATTGTATTAAATAATTTCCAGCAAACCGCGATTTGGGTTAACCGCTTGAACCATACATTAATTAAATAATTAATCGATTCATACATTAAAGACAAACACGTTTTTGACCTTTTCCAAATTAAATAATCGATTCAGAACATTGACAAAACTTAACAAATCGATTGATAATTAATAATTGAATTTGACTTTTCCATTATCGTTTCATGCAATACACATAAAGACAAAACGATTCTTATGATTGAAAAACAAAATCAACAAGCGAATTATTAATTATACAACAAGGTCAACATGTGCGATTGTTTAACCTAAAGTCAACAAGCGAATCGCTTGATACTTAACCTTTTACAAATCGTTTGATAATTAATTCAACTATCACTTATTCTTACGATCAACAGCAAAGTTAAAAGCAAAGTCAACAGCAATTATCGATTCTTACAATAAGACGATATCGACATTAATTATCAAGCTTTCATATCGATTTCTTATTTCTAGGTTTTCAAAGTTTCAATCAATTTTACTCATTAAAATCGATTCAACAAACTAATAAACAACCTAGTATGATCCAAAAAGCAAAAACCTAACGACCTAGGCTCTGATACCACTGAGGGATTATGTGTGTTCATGGTGTAATTATCAGGTTACATCCTAGCACATAATCAACTAGGATCTAGGTGATTTGCAGTTGAATCATAAACAGATCAGATTCATTACCATATGATTGCAGCGGATTGGTCAAAGGAATGAAGAGATCACAGAGAGCTGATGATAACCGGCTCCTCCTAGGTATCCACACTCTTACAAGCTACTGGATCAGGCTGCTAGACCAAGTTGGAATCAACAGAGAGAGAGAGGACGGCTGGGTATGAAAATCACAGATGGGGTGTGAAATTACCCTAGGCTGCGCCTCCTCCTCACTTATATGGGCCCAAGTTATTAAACTAATGGCCTATTAGGATTTTGGGCCCAAGACCCAAATCAGACAAAAGCCTGTATTTGTCTGGCCCAATTCTCTGTACAAATACAGTAAATGCCTTGCATCTTACCGTATTAATTCCTTGTTAACTTTCCCGTTAGCTATGGTGTGTGACCCTTAGGGATCATACAATACTGGTTATAAGTCCTAAACTTATAGATCATGAGCGGGCTCTAGCAAGTCATCATGATCACCCAGTATTTATGACTTATGTCTGATCTCGACACTTATCATACTTTCTAGAGATAGTACGGTAGATTTCAGGACATTCCCAACAGTTTCCTAGTACCTCACGAGCTAGAGATATTAAATGTTTAAAATGTCAAGGAAAAGGACATATGGCTCGAGACAATCTAAACCGATGGATCATGATCATCACAGAGACTGGTGTGTACAAGTCCCAAGACGAGCAGGAAGAAGACGAGGAGATGGCCAACCCGGGAACGCCCATTGAATATCCAGACACCTGAGAGATGTTGGTGATCCGGACAGGTCTCAGCGCCCTAGTAGATCCTGAGACGGTTTAACAGGAGAACATCTTTCATACCTGGTGCACGGTGAACAACAAGGTATGCAGCATAATCATCAATGGAGGATCATTTGCTAATGTAGCTAGCTGGTATATGGTCGAAAAGCTCGGTCTTCAAGTCACGAAGCACTCGCGACCATACCGGCTTAGGTTACTCAACGACGATGCAGAGATATGGATAGCCGATCAAGTCACTGATCCATTCAACGTTTAGAAGTATAGTGATCAAGTGGTGTGCGATGTCGTGCCCATGAAAGTTAGTCATCTACTTCTACGCCTACCCTGGCAGTTCGATAAAGAGACGCTACACAACAGCCACAACAAGCGCAAGTACCAGCTCGCACCGCTCACACCACTGTAGTTCCACGAGATGCAGCTAAAACTCGCCAAGGACAGCAATGTCTGTATGACCAATCTGCTCATTACCTCAAGTTCCGTATCTAAGGCTATTTGGCAAACCAAGCAGTTGCTGCTAATGATTAAGGAGGATTTACACTCTTGTTCTAGGGACATAGAGTTGTCCTTAGAAATGGTTTCTTTGTTGGACAGGTTTACGGACGTGTTTCCAGACAAGATCCCAGCCAGCCTACCACCAATCAGAGGCATTGAGCACCATATCGACCTCGTACCTGGAGCCACTCTACTAAGTCGACCAGCGTACCGAATGAACCCGACGGAGTTATAGGAGTTGGGAAACCAGATTTAGGACCTAATGTCCAAGGGCTATATCCGCAATAGTCTAAGTCTATGTGACGTTCTGGTTTTCTTAGTACCCAATAAAGACAGTTCATGGAGGATGTGTGCTGACTACCGAGCAATCAAAAACATCACCATCAATTACTGGCACTTGATATTGCGTCTAGACGACATGTTGGACGAGGTGCACAGAGCATCCATTTTCCCTAAGATCGATCTACGGAGTGGATACCACCAAGTGAGGATGAAAGAAGGAGACGAATGGAAGATGACTTTTCAAACGAAGAAGGGTCTATAGGAATGGCTTGTCATGCCAATAAGTCTTACCAACGCCCCCAACACTTTCATGAGGCTCATGAACTAGGTCTTATGAGCCTACATCAGTAAGTTTGTAGTCATTTACTTTGACGATATCTTAATATACAATAAGTGTTTTTCCGACTACCTCATGTACCTTGAGCAAGTAATAGAGACTCTTCGTCAAGAGGGCCTTTATGTGCACCTCAAGAACTGCACGTTCTGCACTGATCAGCTTGTTTTCCTTGGTTTTGTTATAAGTTCGCAGGGATTACATGTGGATCAAGAGAAGGTTAAGGCTATCCAAGAATGGCCAACACCCAGCAGCATTGTCCATGTCCAAAGTCTACAGAGATTAGCTAATGTCAAAGATTTTAGCACCGTAGCTACACCACTCATAGCCGTGATCAAGAAGGACATCCCATTCAAATGGGGACCCGCGTAGGAGAACTCATTCCTGAAGCTCAAGGATATTTTGACAAATGCTCTTATTCTTGTTTTACCTTACTTTGAAAAAACTTTCGAGATTTTGAATGTGATGATTTAGGTTTAGGGATCAGAGCAGTACTTACGCAAGGAGGACGACTTGGAGCCTACTTCAGCGAGAAACCCAACGGAGCCACACTCAACGATCCGACCTATGACAAGGAGTTGTACGCCTTAGTGAGATCGTTGGAGACGTGGCAACATTACCTTCTGGTCAAGGATTTCAAGATCCACACCGATCATGAGACGTTGAAGCACTTACGAGGAAAGACGACGCTTAAGAGGAGACTTGTGAAATGGATCGGTTCGTGGAGATGTTTCCGTACATCATCAAGTACAAGAAGGTCGAGGAGAACATCGAGGCCGATGACATATCCCACATATACACCGTTATCAGCCCCATGGTGGCCAAAGTTTTGAGATTTGAACAAATTAAAGAAAATTATAATCCTGACCCAAATTTTGGTGAAAATTTTCAGGAATGCAGTGAAGAGGCTAAGGGACTGTTCTACGTACATGACGAATTCCTGTTCAAAGACAAACGGTTATGCATTCTGAGAGGATCGATGAGAGATATTCTTATCCATGAATCTCATGGTGGCCGTCTAATGGGGCATTTTGGTGTGGACAAAACACTAAGTGTCCAGGTTTAACATTTCTTTCGGCCGCATCTGAAACGTGACATGAAAAGATTCTGCTCTAAGTGCAGCACATGCCTTAGAACCAAGTCCAGATGACATCCCTACGGTGTTTATATGCCTTTATCTATCCCAAACAAACCATGGGTAGATATCTTTATGAATTTCGTGTTAGGATTGCCTAAAATCAGACAAAAGGATTCTATTTTCGTGGTTTTTGATCGGTTCTCGAAGATGGCCCATTTCATACTGTGCTAAGACCAACGACGCCACTCAGAAGGCCGATATGTTCTTCAGGGAAGTAGAGAGGTTGCACAGCCTGTCCCGGACCATTCTCTGACCGAGACACGAAGCTCTTAAGACACTTCTGGAGGACACTTTGGAGGAAGCTTGGAACCATGTTAATGTTTTCACGTCATCCGCAGACGGACAGCCAGACCAAGGTTGTTAACCGGACACTATCAGCCCTTTTACCGGAAAAGGTTGGTCAAAACTTAAGTAATTGGTTAAATTGCATTCCATACTTTGAATTTGCTTATAATAATTCTAAACACTCGGCTGCTAAGCTTTCACCGTTTGAGATTGTGTATGGGTTTAAGCCAGAGACGCATGTAGATCTTAAGCCAGTACCACCACTGGAGTTCACTAATCAATAAAATCACGCAAAGCCGAGGATATTGCGAAGCTACATCATAAAGTCAAGGATAATATGGAGAGGAAGACAAACCAATACAAACGACATGCCGAAAAAAGTAGAGGAAGGAGATCACCTTCGATCCCGGAGATTGGGTGTGGTTATAAATGCGACCCAATAGGTTCCAATACTAACGGAAATCAAAGCTTGCGCCATGAGAAGACGGACCGTTCCGAGTCCTGGAGAAGATCACCGATAACTCATAGAAACTCGAACTTCCAGGTGAGTTGAACATTTCTTTGAGCTTTAATGTTGCTGATTTATCTCCTTTTTGTGCATGTGATGCTGTTTTTTAAGCCAGAACCTTCTCAAGAGGTTGGGAATGATGAGGGGATCAGCTCAACAGAACCAGACCATCCGGATTAGACAAAACAATTCGAACCATTCTCGACCATGTGGACCGCACCACGGACCCGATCAGGGCAAAGACAACTCTGGGAAGACTTCAACAGAGAAATGGAGCACCAGATCACCAGGAGTAGCATAGAAGAGACATTACGGAGCACATGTATCAGCTGGCCCATGATCAACCCGTTTTGAACCAGTTAGCTCGGAAGATGTCCGAGCCGAGTCCAAACAAAGCTATCAACCCAACTCAAGAACATTTCCATCAAGGAGATCGTTTTAGAGAACGAGACATTCAAGCCCACAAGACCACATACAATTCGTTCCTTTGGCTCAGCCCAACAGCTGAATGGCCCATGCTCAAGACCGACAGCCCGTCTATGATCTTCACCATCATGTGCATTGAGACTTAGACCAAGCTGATTATTTGGGACGACGATTATACTCTTTTTCCTTTGTAAGGTTTTGTCCAAAATGGCTTTTCCTTGAAAGGTTTTTAATGAGGTAATCTTAGTCTCGTCCATGAGAAAGAGGGAGGCAGGCCCATTACTTCTTAAGTCTTATTTCTTTTTTTACTTTCGCGGGCCATTGGCCTATGTAGTTTTCTAGAACCCTTAGGTTATTTGCTCACTTTATATGCCTTGAATCAAGTTAATTCAAATTTTAAAGAAAACCTAAGATGTTCTATTGCCTTTGACGGTGCCGGCCCTAGAAAGAAACGAGTGACTTCCCCGTTCTTGAAGGCCCATTGTTACCTGTTCAATCTCATATTCGAATCCATTCACAGACCATCCAAAAAGCTCCCATTGACCACCTCGCTCCATCGTCCATCTCTTGCTGGGCTCGACCACCTTTGACAATCGCTCGTCGCCCGACCATCTGCGTTCCCAGACCAACAGGGAGAGCGTCCTCAGCCAGCCTTGCGTTCCTCTTCTAAGACCGTGTGTAGGACCTTACCGGTATCTTACATCAGGAAGTATATCAAAAACTTTCATAAACCCAAGAATTTTTGAAAAAGTGTCGAGACATCCTCAATTATCGTTGGAATCTAAAAACTTTCATAAATCCAAGATTATCCATCAGGAATTATATTAAAAAAAATATTCAGATTATCGTTGGAAACTAAAACCCAATTTTATAGCCCAAAACATTTCAATTACCGCCTAAGCCCAAGAATTTTCGACAAAGTGTAGAAAAATCCTCAATTACAACAACCTGATTTTTAGTTTGTTCTTCCTTTTCTGAAATGTCCTTCGAATCATCTCTCTAATATCTTTCCAAATCCTATCGCGCCTCTCAAACTCTTCTTTGGATCTCTCAATCATGAAACGCTCCGTGATACGATGCCTACAACTACATGTAGGATAGGACGTTAGTGTGTGTGTTAAACCATCTAGTTTGCTTCTGCTTTGCTGTGTTTGCTTTGGAAATGGGATTGTGTCTGAATTCAATAGTTGGTTTACTTATAATTTTCTTATGGTTTCTTTGTGTTGGAACAATTAATTTTTGTTCTAGTAATTTGGAGTCTTAGTTGCTCGGGATATGAAAAGGGCATCTCGGGAATGGGTAAACTGGTCCGCGAGACCTAAGGTTGCCGTTCACTTCGTCAGTTTCTGATGCTATCTCTGAATGTGGCTGGAATCTACCACAAGCTCGATCAGATACGGCTCTCCTTCTACAGCCATTCTTGACATCAAATCGACCCACCAGCACCTAATGACGTAGTAGACTCTTACTCATGGAAAATCGATAACTACATGTGCACGGGTTTCTCTACTTCTAGAACTTGGGAAGCTCTCATCCCTAAATCACAAAACACAACAAGAAAACAACATTTTTGGGACTGGAACTTGCGACTATACTTGTACTCGTAACATTTGGCGACTATTAAGGGACAATATTGCTACTATTTAGCGACCACAGATATATGGACGTTTATTAGTCACTAATATACGACCAGAAATGATTGTCGACAATTTGGTCGTCGATTTACGACTGCTTAACAACTATTGACGAGACCGGAAACAATAGTCGCAGGCTTGTCGGTGATATGGTGACTATTTTTGCGTCTGGTATGAAGAGTCGTAGAAAAACCACGAATTGGTCTGTACATGGGCGACTAATTCGCTACTTCGTGTACAGTAGTAACCAAGTCGTTTATTTGTCACTATTGTTACGACTAATATTCAACTCATTATTCGTGTCGCAAAGTAGTCGGGTATGGGTCGTATCATAGAGTATTTTTGGATTTAGTAATAATAATATAAGATAGTTTGGTAATATATTACCTGTTTGTGGTAGGTGTACGGGTTTCAAAGCTAATATATACTTGCAATATGTAAAGTGTATAATCGCTTTTCAAACTTCTAATAAACATGTATAAGTTGAAATATTATATATTAACTAAATTTTAAATCGAAGTGAAATAACCCTTAAAATAGAAACCAAACGCTTAGCAATCTTTACACTGGTTTTAAGGAATCAAAATTAAAAGTTCATAAGTTCTTAATAGTTATAGAATAAGAGTGAAGGAGAGCAAAAACTTGATAGGTCAAGAATTAATCCCTATACTAACTGCAAGTGCACAGTGATGTAGTTGTAGTACTTAGGGTATCGAATCCACAGGGACTCCGTGTTGGGAATGTCCTGAAATCTACCGTACTATCTCTAGAAAGTCTGATAAGTGTCGAGATCAGACATAAGTCATAAATACTGGGTGATCATGATGACTTGCTAGAGCCCGCTCATGATCTATAAGTTTAGGACTTATTACCAGTATTGTATGATCCCTAAGGGTCACACACCATAGCTAACGGGAAAGTTAAATGGAATTAATACGGTAAGATGCAAAGGCATTTACTGTATTTGTACAGAGAATTGGGCCAGACAAAATACAGACTTTTGTCTGATTTGTGTCTTGGGCCCAAAATCCTAATAGGCCATTAGTTTAATAACTTGGGCCCATATAAGGATGAGGAATGGCGCCTAGGGCTAAGATACACTTCCATTTGCAATTTTCACAGCCACCATTCCTCTCTCTCTGATTCATTCCAGCTTGGTCTAGCAACCTGATCCAAAGCTTGTAAGCGTGTGGATACCAAGGAGGAGCCGGTAATCATCTGCTCTAAGTGATCTCGACATTACCAATCAATCCGCTGCACTCTAAAAGAGGTAATGATCCTGATCTGTATGATTCAACTGCAAATCACCTAGATCTGAGTTATGTGTGCTAGGTTGTAATCTGTGAATTAAACCATAAACTCTCACATAATCTAACAGTGGTATATGAGCCAGGTTGTTAGGTTTTTGCTGTTTGGATCATATTTAGGTTGTTTTAATGTTAAGAATCGAATTTGGCTTATGAAATTTGATTAGAACTTGGAAAAACCTTAATGTGATAATCGCATGTTGATTTTTTCAATCGGATGATGACTTGATTTAAATCGATGTTGATTTTGTTTGAATTCATAAGTTTTGTTAATGAGAACGTGAGCAATTATTAATTGGTTAAGGTTCTAATTCGTTTTGTCCTTTATGAGAGTCACGATCGTTTGTTAACTTAAAGTGAAGTTCATAATCGAAAGACCTTGTTGTTAATAATGAAAATCGTGTTAGTTGATGATGTTCGACTCGTTGACTTTGTTTCATAATAGTAAATCGATTATCAACTTGATTTTGTCTTATAGTGAATTGGTTAATCGTGAGTGATTATTGAATTGGACTTTAAGTATCACAAGTCAAAATTGAATTGGTTTGTCAATATGATCATAATCGAATTTTGAATTAAGATTTATAAAGATCACGATTTGTTATAGTTGGTTAGCGTGATTTATATATGAATCATTAATTATTTAATTAATGTATGGTTTAAGCCGTTAACCCAAATCGCGGTTTGCTGGAAATTATTTAATACAATTGGTATTATTTAATTTCTGGTTAAACCGGATTTAAATTCAAAAATTGAATTTTAACCTAAACCGAAGGCTGGTCTAAGTTTGATTTGGTTGGACAAAATAATTTAGAGCTGGTCTGGTTTAGTAAATAACCAGTTGGATTTAGTAGTTAATTTGGTCTTGGACCAGAATTAATGAACCGACTCGGTTATGTCAAATTATTGGGCCAATTGGAATTCTGTGGTCTTGGGCCAAGAATTGGGCCTATAATTTGTGACCCATCCGAAAACTTTAATAAAATATTAAATTAGAAATTTCTATTTTTAGTATATTTCTAAATTTGGAAAGTTTCTAAAATAAGTAAGTTTCCCAAAATAGTAATCTTCTATTTTTGGAAATAAAACCTAAAATCCTCAAAACCAATATCAAGCTTGGATGTCTTGCCCAATCTTGTCAGCTGCTTAACGCTTATTCAATTACAGATATGGCTTACAGTGTGAGGTGTCTGTTTTTGCGTAAGTAAAGTAGTATATAGTCACTAATTTCATTGGGAGTCCCAGATTTTAGTGATTATTTGGCTGTAAGAGATTGGTTTCCTTGACTGGGCCATCGGGAGTCCCGGGCCTTGAGACATCTGGTGTATTGGGCCTTGGGCCCAATCCACAACCGAGAGTTATATGGATATAACTAGCTGTGTGTATGCTTACCAAGTAAAGCTAATTCCGGGTGACGGCCAATGGCCCACTTTGGTTTTAGTTGAACATGGGTCTCGGAATCATTGCATTCTTATGAGGTTAAACAAAGAAATTTTGAATGCAATGCGAGTTTTCTTATAAGTTGTTAAGATTACTCTTTTATGAACTAAATAACTAAAACTCTATTGTCTCATAATTTCAGCTATGTCAAGCACAACAACACAAAACACGTTCTCGATCCGGTCTGCCCTTGAGAAGGACAAACTGAACGGATCAAACTTCCTAAACTGGTCCAGGAACCTGAGACTTGTGCTCAGGCAGGAGAAGAAGGCTTATGTCCTTGAAAGAGTTCTCTCTCCTAGACCTGCGAATAATGCCGCACAAGCTGTGAAGAATGCTTGGGATACGCATTCCTCAGATGCTAATGATGTGGTTTGCCTAATGTTGGCGACAATGGCTCCCGAACTGCAGATGCAGTGGGAAGGCCTGACTTGTCCCATGGAACTGATGGCAAACCTGAAAGCGTTGTTTCAGGAGCAGGCTCGTACAGAGAGATTCCAAACTGTAAAGAATCTCTTGGACTGTAAAATGGCTAAGGATGCAGCAGTGAGTCCACATGTTCTGAAAATGATGGGTTATCTCGATCATTTGACTAG
The DNA here is from genome assembly GCA_030180135.1 of Orychophragmus violaceus. Lineage (NCBI taxonomy): Eukaryota > Viridiplantae > Streptophyta > Magnoliopsida > Brassicales > Brassicaceae > Orychophragmus > Orychophragmus violaceus. The sequence goes on along the minus strand of CM058240.1, from coordinate 63,353,010 downwards.
GCTCGACTGTCCTATAAGCCAAGAGCTTGCTTGTGATATCATTCTGCAGTCTCTTACTCCTGCATATGACCAGTTCATCTTGAACTATAATATGCATGGGTTGATAAAGACTTTGCCTGAGCTACATGGTATGCTCAAGACTGCAGAACCTAATCTGAAGAAGGCCAAGGAGCCATTTGTACTCATGGTGCAGAAAGGCAAGGGTTTCAAGAAATCCGCTGCAGACAAGGGAAAGGGCAATGCAGTCGAAAAGGCCAAGCCCAAGCCCGTGTCTAAAGCTGGGCCTTCTGATATCTGCCACTTTTGCAAAGAGGCAGGGCATTATCGCAGGGACTGTAAGAAATACCAGGAAAGTCTGAAGAAGAAGAAGAAGTCCTTGGAGACTACTGCTTCAGGTATTTTTGTTATTGAAGTAAATACTACTACTTCTGATAATACCACTTGGGTATTAGATACTGGATGTGGGGCTCATATTTGTACTAATATGCAGGCGCTCAGCAACAGTAGAAGGTTGAAGCAAGGGCAAGTAGAGTTGCGGGTTGGCAATGGAGCGAAGGTTCCAGCACTGGCCGTTGGCACTTACTTGTTGTCTTTACCTTCTGGATTGATTTTAGAACTTGAGAATTGTTATTTTGTACCTGCTATAAGCAGAAATATCATTTCAGTTTCATTATTGGATTTGCAAGGATTTGATTTTTCTATTAAGAATAAATTGTGTTCCTTTAATCTCAATAATATGTTCTATGGATGTGCCCCTCTTATTAATGGGCTGTACATGCTGGATCAATCTGCTCCAGTATATAACATTAATACAAAACGGTTCAAATCTAACAAAGAAAATGAAACGTTTCTCTGGCATTGTCGTTTGGGGCACATTAGTGAGAAACGCGTCAAGAGGCTCCATTCAAATGGACTCTTGGGCTCATTTGACTTTGAGTCTTGTGAGCAATGCGAATCTTGCCTAATGGGCAAAATGACACGGGCCCCTTTCAACAAACCCACAGAAAGGGCCAGTGAACTATTGGGCCTGATACATACTGACGTGTGTGGCCCAATGTCCACAAATGCTAGAGGAAACTATCAGTACTTCATTACATTCACTGATGATTTCAGTAGATATGGATATGTCTACTTGATGAAACATAAGTCGGAAACCTTTGAAAAGTTCAAAGAATTCCAGAATGAAGTACAGAACCAGCTTGGTAAAAGTATTAAGACTCTTCGGTCGGACCGAGGAGGAGAATACTTGAGCCAGGAATTTCGTGATCATCTGAGTGAGTGTGGGATCATCTCCCAACTCACACCTCCTGGAACACCTCAGTGGAATGGTGTGTCTGAGAGAAGGAATCGGACTTTGTTAGATATGGTCCGATCCATGATGAGTCACACAGACCTTCCTATATCCCTTTGGGGATATGCTTTGCTGACCGCAACGTTCACACTGAACAGAGTGCCATCAAAAGCAGTAGCAAAGACACCATATGAGTTATGGACTGGAAAAACTCCAGCAATGTCTTTTCTCAGAATTTGGGGTTGTGAAGCCTATGTCAAAAGATTAATCTCAGACAAGCTTACACCAAAATCTGACAAATGCTACTTCATTGGTTATCCTAGGGATACCAAGGCTTATTACTTCTATCTGCGATCCGAGAACAAGATCTTTGTTGCTCGGGATTGCACTTTTCTTGAGAGGGAATTTCTCTCTAAGAAAGATAGTGGGAGTAAGGTACAACTTGATGAAATTCAAGAAGGACAGGAACCTGTTCAACCTAATGAGGAAGAACAGCAGGATGAATTACATGAAGTTGTAATAGAACCTGAACCTGCAGTACCTGAAGTTCAAAGATCCGGAAGGATCCGTCACGAACCTGATAGATATCAGGGATTCCTCGTGACTAATTGCCATGATCTTTTGATCATTGACGGTGATGAACCCTCGAACTTTGCAGAAGCCATGATGGGCCCTAACTCCTTAAAGTGGCGTGAAGCCACTGAATCCGAGATGGACTCCATGTCTGTCAACCGAGTGTTTTCACTGGTTGACTTACCCGCTGGTGCTAAAGCCATCGAGTGTAAATGGATCTTCAAGAAGAAGATTGACATGGATGGAAATGTCCAGATTTACAAGGCCAGGTTGGTGGCAAAAGGTTTCAAGCAAATTCATGGTATAGACTATGATGAAACCTATTCACCAGTGGCCATGATGAAATCAATTCGGATTCTCCTAGCAACTGCCGCTTATTATGATTATGAGATTTGGCAGATGGATGTGAAAACCGCCTTCCTGAATGGAATCTTGGAGGAGGATGTGTACATGACACAGCCTGACGGTTACATTGATCCTAAGAATGCTGGGAAAGTATGCAAGCTTCACAAATCCATTTATGGATTGAAGCAAGCATCGAGGAGTTGGAATCTTCGTTTTGATGAAGCAATAAAGAACTTTGACTTCAACAGAAACCAAGAGGAACAATGTGTGTATAAGAAAACTAGTGGGAGCAAAGTGGCGTTTCTTATCCTATATGTCGATGACATATTGCTTCTTGGAAATGATATTCCAATGCTGAAGTCTGTTAAAGACTGGCTGGGAAGTTGTTTTTCCATGAAGGACATGGGTGAAGCCGCGTATGTTCTTGGAATCCGAATCTTTAGAGACAGATCTAAAAAGCTGATTTGACTTTGTCAAGATGCTTATATAGATAAAATCCTGCATCGATTCGGAATGGATAAATCCAAGAAGGGGTTCACGCCAATGATACATGGAGCTACACTAAGCAAGGATCAGTGTCCTAAAACACCTGATGAGCTTAAGCGCATGAGTAGGATTCCTTATGCCTCGGCTATAGGATCTATCATGTATGCCATGATCTGTACTCGTCCTGATGTTGCTTATGCACTAAGCATGACGAGTAGGTACCAGTCTAATCCTTGTGAGAATCACTGGATTGCCGTAAAGAATATCCTGAAGTATTTGAGGAATACTAAGGATAAGTTCTTGGTTTACGGAGGAAGTGAAGTGCTTGAAATCAGTGGATTCACGGATGCAAGTTTTCAGACAGATAAAGATGATTTCCGGTCACAGTCTGGTTACATCTTCTGTCTGAATGGCGGTGCAGTAAGTTGGAAGAGCTCCAACCAGAGCACCGTGGCAGATTCCACAACTGAAGCTGAATACATCGCTGCTTCAGAAGCTGCGAAGGAAGGAGTTTGGATAAGGAACTTCTTGATTGAACTCGGTGTATTCCCAAATGCCACTGAGCCTCTAGCACTGTATTGTGACAACAATGGTGCAATTGCTCAAGCCAAGGAACCGAGACATCATCAGAAATCCAAACATATTATGAGAAGGTATCACCTGATTCGTGATATAGTGAATAGAGGTGAAGTGATGGTCAGCAGAGTTCCCACTGATGAGAACGTGGCTGACCCGTTGACAAAGCCACTCCCGAGACCTAAGCACGAGTTGCATACTGCTGCTGTAGGAATTAGAGATATTCAAATGTAATCTCTTTTTGAGTGGGAGTTGTGAGGGCTTTATTTTAGTTATTTTGATTGGTTCATGTAAACATTTTTATGTTAATGAAATTTTATTTCTGGATTATTCTAACTGTGATATAAAATAATCGTTCCAAAATGATTCATGTCATTATATATGGGCCATCGAAGTACATGAGTAGACTTGATCCTGAAACCCCATGTTAAACGAAATGACATAAATCATAGTGTCCATAGTCGAAGGTTGTTGAAATTGGAACACCAACAACCATTTGAGACTAGAGTGTGTTGAGACTTATGACCAAGTTTCGAGGGGTCATAGATGCACGGCATCAAAGTCGACACATAGGTATATGTAGGGGAGCATATGACCGGACATGGCCCGCTGATGAGAACTCTACAAGATATTAATATCTGTGTCATAAGAGGTTCTCATATACGACTATAGAGTATAGTCCTTAGACCTGAGTTCGCATGCATGTGGCTGCACATGGATTGATGCACTTTGATCATTGTCTAACGCTGTTTCGTAACTGGGAGCTATAAGGACCTTGGTTGGGTGTATTATGAAGTGTGTAGTTCATAGTGATGGAACAAGATGGGATTTGTCCCTGCCGTATAACGGAGGTAATATCTGTTGGGACGTTTAGATGAATCCTGATTCAATTCCAGATTCAGATTATCCTAAACATGCGATCTAGGTTCTTCTCATAATAGAAACAAATGATGATCTCACCTTATACCTGTTATTGCAGCGGAAATGGATGGTATGTCTGAGATCAGAGAAACACCGAGGGATGAATCCTCCAAAGGTTCACACACGCTTTCACAGGAAACAGCTGCTAGACCACAAGGGGAACTCGGCGCAGAGAGAGAGAGAGTTTTCGGCTCCAGTCTTAGGGTTAATCAGTCTAAAACTCGAGTTTTATGACACAAAACTCGTCCTGTTCCGTTTGGGCCATTTGGCCCAAATACCAATTAACTCGTCGGTGTTTGCGCACTGCATCGATCGTTGCACCTCATGCATCGATCGATGCACAGTGGCTAAACCTTTTATTCTCTCTAAGTACAATAAATGCCTAGCACTTTTACTGTACTTCTGCTAAAACCGTTCCTACACATTTTCCTGTTAGCTTAGGCGTGTGACCCATATGGGATCATATAATAAAGGCAATAAGTCCAAGACTTATAGATCATGAGCGGACTCTAGCAAGCCATCATGACCCCCAGTATTATATAACTTATGTCTGATCATTGACATACTCTTACTTTCTAGAGACAGTACCGAGATTACTGGACACAATTCCAACAATCTCCCACTTGTACTGGAATCTCTGTATTCATAATCCTTTTGTCTCAATATCTCGATTAGTCATAAGGCAAGATTAGTGTCATCCTTATAAAGCCTAATCTTGTTCATCGGACTCTGATTTGATACTGACAATCCAAACGACTCGGGAAAGTCCGTTTGAGCATGGCCATGCGTTTTCCAGTATTCAAATCTCCGATTGGCCTAGAGATATTCACTTCATTATATTGGAGGGACAAATCCCATCTTGTTCCATCACTGTAAACTACTCATTTCATGATGTACCCAAACAAGGTCCTTATAGCTATCGCAGAACGATAGCGTTAGACAATGATCAAAGTACACCAGTTCATGTGCAATCACATGCATGTGAACTCAGGTCTAAGGACTATACTCTATAGTCGTAGTAAGAATCTCTTATGACACAGATACAAATATCCTGAAGAGTTCTTATAAGCGGGTCTTGTCCGGTCGTATGTTCCCAACATGCACCTATGTACTGACTTTGATGCCGCGCATCTATGACACACTGAGACTTTGTCATAAGTCACGTACCAATCCAGTCTCACACGGTTGTTGGTGTTCCAGTTTCAACAACCTTCGACTAGGGACAGGATGATATAAAACATTTATCAAATATAGGGTCTCATGATCAAGCTAAATGACTTTGATGACTCAAGATCAAGTCACTTACTTTGATGACCTATAAAATGCTTCATATCATTTTGGAACGATTATTTCATCACAGTTAAAATAATCTTGAAATAATAATTTCATTAAAACATAAAATAATGTTTTACAAGAACATATCGAATAACTAAAATAAAGCTCACAAAACTCCCACTCAAATTTAGATTACATTTCAATGTTTCTAATGCCTACAGCTTCAGTCAGGAACTCGAGCTTAGGCCTCGGGAGTGGCTTTGTCAACGGATCAGCGACATTATCATCTGTCGGAACTCGGCTGATCTTGACTTCCTTTCTATTAATGATGTCACGTATCAAGTGATATCTTCTTTGAACATGCTTGGATTTCTGGTGTGATCTTGGTTCCTTTGCCTGAGCTATAGCACCATTGTTGTCACAAAACAGTGCTAGAGGCTCAGCCGCATCTGGTATCACACCTAGTTCCATAATGAACTTTCGTATCCAAACAGCTTCCTTCGCTGCTTCTGAGGCGGCGATATATTCAGCTTCTGTAGTGGAATCAGCAACGGTGTCCTGCTTGGAGCTTCTCCAACTTACTGCACCGCCATTCAGACAAAAGACATAACCGGACTGTGACCGGAAATCATCTGTGTCTGTCTGGAAACTTGCGTCCGTGAATCCACTGACTTTAAGCACATCACTTCCACCGTACACCAAGAACTTATCCTTAGTATGTCTTAGATACTTCAAGATATTCTTTACGGCAATCCAATGGTTTTCACCTGGATTTGACTGGTATCTACTCGTCATGCTCAATGCATAAGCAACATCAGGACGAGTACAGATCATGGCATACATGACAGATCCTATTGCAGATGCATAAGGAATATTCTTCATGCGCTCAAGCTCAGCAGCCGACGTAGGGCTCTGCTTCTTGCTTAGCGTTGTGCCATGTACCATTGGCGTGAAGCCTTTCTTGGAATCTTTCATGCTGAATCTTTGTAGGACTTTGTCAATGTATGAGTCTTGACACAAGCCTATCAGCCTTTTAGGTCTATCCCGATAGATCCTAATTCCAAGAACGTATGCGGCTTCACCCATGTCTTTCATGGAAAAACAACTTCCAAGCCAGTCTTTTACGGACTTTAGCATTGGAACGTCGTTTCCGAGAAGCAGTATGTCATCGACATACAGAATAAGAAATACAATCTTGCTCCCACTAGATTTCTTATACACGCATTGTTCTTCTTCGTTTCTGATGAAGTCAAATTGCTTGATCGCTTCATCAAAACGAAGATTCCAGCTCCTCGATGCTTGCTTCAATCCATAAATGGATTTATGAAGCTTGCATACTTTCCCAGCATTTTTCGGATCTATGTAACCGTCAGGTTGTGTCATATACGCATCCTCTTCCAGAATACCATTCAGGAAGGCGGTTTTCACGTCCATCTGCCAAATTTCATAATCATGAAAAGCTGCAGTTGCTAGTAGAATCCGAATAGATTTCATCATAGCCACTGGTGAATAGGTTTCATCGTAGTCCACACCGTGAACTTGTCTGAAACCTTTTGCCACCAACCTGGCTTTATAAATCTGGACATTTCCATCCACGTCAATCTTCTTCTTGAAGATCCATTTGCACTCGATGGCTTTTACACCAGCGGGTAAGTCAACCAACGAAAACACTTGGTTGACCGACATGGAGTCCATTTCGGAATCAGTGGCCTTGCGCCACTTAGAGGAATCTGGGCCCATCATGGCTTGATTGAAGTTCGATGGTTCATCACCATCAATGATCAAAAGATCATGACAGTCAGTCACGAGGAATCCTTGATATCTTTCGGGTTCGTGACGGATCCTCCCGGATCTTCGAACTTCAGGTACTACAGGTTCAGGCTCTACAATTTCTTGTAGGTCCTCCTGCTGCTCTTCCTCATTAGGTTGAGCAGTATCCTGTTCATCTTGAATTTCTTCAAGCAGTACCTTACTCCCACTGTCTTTCTTAGAGAGAAACTCCCTCTCAAGAAAGTTACAATCCCGGGCAACAAAAATCTTGTTCTCGGAACGTAGATAGAAGTAATAAGCCTTGGTTTCCCGTGGATAACCAATGAAATAGCATTTATCAGATTTTGGTGTAAGCTTGTCTGAGATTAATCTCTTGACATAAGCTTCACAACCCCAAATTCTGAGATAAGACAGCACTGGAGCTTCTCCAGTCCATAATTCATATGGTGTCTTTGCTACTGCTTTTGATGGCGCTCTGTTTAGAGTGAACACTGCTGTTAGCAGAGCATATCCCCAAAGGGATATTGGAAGGTCTGTGTGACTCATCATAGATCGAACCATATCCAATAAGGTCCGATTTCTCCTCTCAGACACACCATTCCATTGAGGTGTTCCAGGAGGAGTGAGTTGGGATACAATCCCACACTCTCTCAGATGATCACTGAATTCCTGGCTTAAGTATTCTCCTCCTCGGTCAGACCGAAGAGCCTTAATGCTTTTGCCAAGTTGGTTCTGTACTTCATTTTGGAATTCTCTGAACTTTTCAAAAGATTCAGACTTATGTTTCATCAAATAAACATATCCATACCTACTGAAATCATCAGTGAAGGTAATGAAGTACTGATAGTTTCCTCTTGCATTTGTGGACATTGGGCCACACACATCAGTGTGTATCAGGCCCAATAAGTCACTGGCCCTCTCGTTAGGTTTATTAAAGGGGGCCCGTGTCATTTTGCCCATCATGCATGATTCGCATTTCTCACATGACTCAAAGTCAAATGAGCCAAGAAGTCCATTCGAATGGAGCCTCTTGATGCGTTTCTCGCTGATGTGCCCTAAACGACAATGCCATAGAAACGTTCGGTTTTCCTCATTAGGTTTAAACCGTTTTGTATTAATGTTATAAATTGGCGCAGATTGATCGAGTATGTAAAGCCCATTCGAAAGAGGGGCAGAACCATAGAACAAATTGTTGCGATTGAAGGAACATAATTTATTCTTAACTGAAAAATCATAACCTTCCAAATCCAACAAAGAAATTGAAATAATATTTCTGCTTATAGCAGGTACAAAATAACAATTATTCAGTTCTAAAATCAATCCCGAAGGTAAAGACAACAAGTATGTGCCTACAGCTAGTGCTGAAACTTTCGCTCCATTCCCAACTCGTAGCTCCACTTGTCCTTGCTTCAGCCTTCTACTGTTGCTGAGTGCCTGCATATTAGTACAAATATGAGCCCCACAACCAGTATCCATGACCCATGAGGTATTATCAGAAGTAGTTGTATTAACTTCTATAACAAAAATACCTGATGAAGAAGTCTCGAAAGTCTTCTTCTTCAATTCCTTTAGACCTTCCTGGAATTTCTTACAATCTCTTCTCCAATGCCCCAGTTCTTTGCAGAACCTGCACATGTCAGTAGGCCCAGCCTTGGACTTGGGCTTGGGCTTTGGCGTGTCCTTGTCCGTGACTTGGACAGCCTTGGCCTTTCCCTTATCCTTAGCAGAGGATTTCTTAAACCCCTTGCCCTTCTGCACCATAAGCACATTGGGGTCCTTGGCGGTTTTCCTCAAGTTGGGCTCTGCAGTCTTGAGCATTCCGTGAAGCTCAGGTAGTGTCTTACTCAAGCCATGCATGTTAAAGTTCAGAATGAACTGATCATAGCTTGCAGGTAGAGACTGCAGAATGATGTCGCAGGCAAGTTCCTGGCTGATTGGGCAGTCGAGTTTCTGAAGATGATCGAGATAACCCATCATCTTCAAGACATGAGGACTCACTGCCGCATTCGCAGCCAACTTGCAGTCCAAGAGGTTCTTAACTGTTTGAAACCTCTCAGTCCTAGCCTGCTCCTGAAAAAGCGATTTCAGGCTTGCCATTATCTCGATGGGAGACAACACACTTTCGAACTGCTTTTGCAGCTCAGGAGTCATTGTCACCAACATCAGGCAATAGACATCATTTTCATCTGACGAATGCTTTTCCCAAGCATTGTGCAGAGTCCTGGCGGCATTGGCAAGAGGCCTCTCGGGGAGGGGATCTCGAAGGACATAATCCTTCTTCTCCTGCTTGAGGACCAGCCTCAAGTTCCTTGACCATGTCAGGAAGTTCGTTCCAGTCAGCTTCTCCTTCTCGAGAACAGACCGGATCGAGAATGTGTTTTGTGTGCTTGTAGTAGTCATATCTGAAATATATAAATAAAAAGGTTATTAGTTATTATGTTCAAAATGACTAATCTCGTATTAAAAATTAATATGATTAATCACGCATTATATTCAATAACATAAGTTACCCTCAATAGAATATAATGATTCCAAGATCCACATATAACTAAGATTAAAGTGGGCCACTGGCCGTCACCAAACCTTAGCTTATATCGGTAAGCCCTATATCGGCTAATTATATCCGTGATATAACTCTTGGTTGTGAATCTGGGCCCGAGGCCCAATCCACTCTGATGTCTCAAGGCCCGGGACTCCCGATGGCCTAGTCAAGAAAACCAGACTATACAGTCATGTAATCATTAATGTCTGGGACTCCCAATGACATTTATGAATCACAAACCGTCTTACCCACGCAAAAGCAGACATCCTCACACTGTAAGGCCATGAATGCAATTGAATGGGCTTTGACAGCTGACATAGCCTGGACAAGACATCCAACGCTTGATATTATTTGAGGTTCGTAGGTTTATTAAAATTCATTCCCAAAATAGAAGATTACTATTTCGGGAAACTTTCCAATTTTGGAAACCTACTATTTTTGGAAACTTTCTAAAATTGGAAACTTTCTAAAACCGGAAACTTTCTAACTTTAGAAATTTCTTTAAAATCCAAAACCCGCAAATTCAGAAACTTCTATTTTAAGAAACTTTCTAATTTCAAAATTTCGGAAACTTTTATTTAAAATCGACTTTATATATTATAAAATAAATTTTGAATTAATCTGAAGAAAGACTCAAATAATTGGCCCAATTGTTTTAACTTCTTGGCCCGAGGCCCAAGAATTTGTCCATGTCCAAGACATGACCCAATTGTCCAATTATTTGACATAACCGGTCTGGTTCATTAAAACTGGTCTAACCAAGTTTCAATTACTACGATGACCACAATTGTCAACCGGTTATTTACTAAACCGGAATTTCTCAATTTATTTGGTCCAACCAAATCAAATTAGAAATTCCTGGTTTAGGCACTAAATCCAATATTTCTTTCGACATTGGATTTCTTATCCCGGTTTAACCAGACTTAATAAAATTATTAAATCTGTTTATTAAACCGAGACTTTTAATTTTAATTAAATTAAACCGAGCCAAAACCCTAACCGTATCGATCGATGCTCACAGCATCGATCCTGCAACGATCGTTCATCGATCCTGCATCGATCGATGCTCTCACGTGTGCACGAACGGTTATCAGGTTTGGCCGAGAGATTCTCGTGAGATCCATGCGATCGTTTGAAAGATCCATGCGATCGCGGTCAATCTCTCGCGACTGCAACGATCGATCCTTGCATTGCATCGATCGATGCAATGCGATCTCAGTCGATGCAAAATCAGTTTAGATCACATACCAAATCAATATAGTTTGGTCATGCGATTTTTAAACAGTTTGTTTAGGATTCAATTCTTGTTTTAAGTGTTTTTCTTATCAGTAATGGATTCAAAACACTTCTAAACAGAATAAACAACCTAAACATGAATCTAAAACAAGAAAAAAACCAGAACCTGGAGCTCTGATACCACTGTTGGGACGTTTAGATGAATCCTGATTCAATTCCAGATTCAGATTATCCTAAACATGCGATCTAGGTTCTTCTCATAATAGAAACAAATGATGATCTCACCTTATACCTGTTATTGCAGCGGAAATGGATGGTATGTCTGAGATCAGAGAAACACCGAGGGATGAATCCTCCAAAGGTTCACACACGCTTTCACAGGAAACAGCTGCTAGACCACAAGGGGAACTCGGCGCAGAGAGAGAGAGAGTTTTCGGCTCCAGTCTTAGGGTTAATCAGTCTAAAACTCGAGTTTTATGACACAAAACTCGTCCTGTTCCGTTTGGGCCATTTGGCCCAAATACCAATTAACTCGTCGGTGTTTGCGCACTGCATCGATCGTTGCACCTCATGCATCGATCGATGCACAGTGGCTAAACCTTTTATTCTCTCTAAGTACAATAAATGCCTAGCACTTTTACTGTACTTCTGCTAAAACCGTTCCTACACATTTTCCTGTTAGCTTAGGCGTGTGACCCATATGGGATCATATAATAAAGGCAATAAGTCCAAGACTTATAGATCATGAGCGGACTCTAGCAAGCCATCATGACCCCCAGTATTATATGACTTATGTCTGATCATTGACATACTCTTACTTTCTAGAGACAGTACCGAGATTACTGGACACAATTCCAAAAATATCTCTAGGCCAATCGGAGACTTGATAGCTGGTAAGAGAGTGGCCACTCCCAAACGGACTTGCCCAAGTCGTTTGAATTGTCAGTATCAAATCTGGTCCGATTAAAATGGTCTGGCTATATAAGGATGACACGCATCTTGCCTTATGCCAGATCGAGATATTGAGACAAAAGGACTAGGGAATGTAGGATTCCAGTACAAGTGGGAGATTGTTGGGAATGTCCTGAAATCTACCGTACTATCTCTAGAAAGTATGATAAGTGTCGAGATCAGACATAAGTCATAAATACTGGGTGATCATGATGACTTGCTAGAGCCCGCTCATGATCTATAAGTTTAGGACTTATTACCAGTATTGTATGATCCCTAAGGGTCACACACCATAGCTAACGGGAAAGTTAAATGGAATTAATACGGTAAGATGCAAAGGCATTTACTGTATTTGTACAGAGAATTGGGCCAGACAAAATACAGACTTTTGTCTGATTTGTGTCTTGGGCCCAAAATCCTAATAGGCCATTAGTTTAATAACTTGGGCCCATATAAGGATGAGGAATGGCGCCTAGGGCTAAGATACACTTCCCTCTGCGATTTTCACAGCCACCATTCCTCTCTCTCTGATTCATTCCAGCTTGGTCTAGCAACCTGATCCAAAGCTTGTAAGCGTGTGGATACCAAGGAGGAGCCGGTAATCATCTGCTCTAAGTGATCTCGACATTACCAATCAATCCGCTGCACTCTAAAAGAGGTAATGATCCTGATCTGTATGATTCAACTGCAAATCACCTAGATCTGAGTTATGTGTGCTAGGTTGTAATCTGTGAATTAAACCATAAACTCTCACATAATCTAACACTCCGGTCAACGATAGATTAAGAACAGAAAAGATTAAACTAGGAGAAAGCAATATGGGAAAGCAGTAAATCAAGCGAGCAGAAGAGTAAATAGATCGGTTGTAAATCAGAAAGCGAAGGCGTTAAGTCTAGAGAGTTCTCAGGAAATCAGGAACACAGGCAATCAATCAAGCGGGATCTAATTAGGAACTGTTCTAGAACTCAAACACAGATATAGAATTAACCAACTGTCGTCGCGAGAATTCTCTAAGTCTAAGTGCAGCAATCCAAATTCCTTTGCAATTACTAACAGATTAAACCAGCATTAATTCCAAGTTCGATATGTTCACAATTAAACTAAACCAAATTCCTTTGCGAGTAATTCAATTGCTCATCTAGGTTCTTTCTAGCTAATTGATCAACTGTCGTTGCATCAATCAACCTAACATCAATAATCTAAGTGGCCAATTCAGATCAAGCATGAAGAACAATCCTAGACAAAGAACTAGCAGATATGAATCCCTACAGATTGATTAACCTATAATTCCATGAAATCCCTAATGAGAATCCCTAAACTTAACAGGTAATCTACTCAGACATGTTCATCGAAACAGAAGACATCATGAATAGAAAACCAAATATTATAAAATCAAATAAAGAACTGGGGTTCGAAATCAAGTCTCTTTCGAGAACCTGATCAGCCCCTAAAACTCTCTCTCTGAATAAAATAAGACTTAGTAAAAGCGTAGCCTAAACAAGTGGCTAAAAACCCTAATATATAGTCTAAAACACGATTTGGGCTTCTGTGTAAATATCTGGGCTTTTCTGCAATATCAGCATTCTTCATTAAACCGCCGAGTCTGGCCCATTCGCGCTATGCATCGATCGATGCAGGTGTGCAACGATCGACGCACTCCTCAAATCTGGACAGTGAACTCTGTCTCTCGGCCAAACACTCCAAAATGCTCCAAAATCTTCAATTCAGCTCCAAAAGTACTTAGACCTGTTAAATACCTGAAATGACTCTAAAACATAGTAATAGACTCGATAAATAAGACATATACCATGGTTAAAAGCCCTAAAATCCATGGTATATCAACTCCCCCACACTTAGCCTTTGCTTGTCCTCAAGCAAAACAAAGAACTAAAATGTAGTCAAGAGGTTTGAAAACTTTCAGAAACTCTTTTCATCCTAGAAGCAACAACACTCAGCTTCCCCTTAGTAAACCACTGAAAGAATCAATCACAAGATATCAAGACCAACATATACTTCCCCCACACTTAGCAACTGTCCTAAGTAAACTCCACAATCACATTCACGCATTGAAATTCACCCTACTGACTTCTGCAAGTATTTAAGTGCGGTCTCACCTAAGGAGTATCGATCAAATGCACATGGACTCTTACCTTATCAGCTCTAGACCACCATACTATCTTTCTCTAATCCCTTTCTTCTCTTTTCCATTCCTTAGCATTCTGATTTTTCCCATTGGGTATCATTTTATTTTTTTTATCAGTGCTCTTCCCGTTAAGGGGTGTACTTTGGACACATTCCATGGATGCACAGGATATGATAGTTGTAGCTACCACTCCCATGACCACTTCGGAGTTACTAACTCATCCTCAGTTTATTACCTTTTTTTCTTTATGGATGGGGAGAAGGGAACCAAATAGGACAGGTTAACAGGCTGTGTCAGAACTAACAAAGGAATCCGACACAAAGTATACCAAGCCCTTAGGTGAGAAAATTAAGTCAGTATTAAGTTTGAAGTCAGTAAAAGGATCCTCTGATACCTGAAGCGATGTGGGTGTCCTCAGTAGGTTGATCTGTGATGGGGTTTTCTAATAGTCAGAGATCATCTTGCAACTTCATCCCAATGGTTACTTAAGTTCCTGCAAGTGCTGTAAATCTTCTCAAAAAATCATTGTTTCTTACTTAAACTGGTTTTGACTCAATAAAACAAATTTTGAAAAACTGACTTACTCTTAAGAAAACAGAAAACAGGAGTCAGTAGCACCTCCCCCACATTTAAGACACACTGTCCCCAGTAGTGTCAAGCAAAGGGTTGGTAAAAAGAAATAAAAAATTAAATGTTAATGGACGGGTTGAGTTATGTCTGATTTTTACCTCTGTCGCTCAGGCATCGACCGTTGCACTAGGTGCATCGATCGTTGCTAGGCGATTTTCATGTATGGTCGATCGTTGCTCAGGACCGCAACGACCGCTGCAATGCGATTTCAATCGTGTTGTGACGATCGACACAATGTGTGTCGATCGACGCACTGCGATTACTGTCGCATTGCAGCGGTCGTTGCGGTCCTGAGCAACGATCGACCATACATGAAAATCGCCTAGCAATGATCGATGCACCTAGTGTAACGGTCGATGCCTGAGCGACAGAGGTAAAACAGTCGACAGGCTACTCGACGTCGATTTTAGGGCAAACACCCTATCAAGTCATATTCACAAAAACTTGATAGGGTTAGGTTTTAATCCTATTCTACTGCAAGTGCACAGTTAAGTGATTGTAGTATATAGGGTATTGAATCCACAGAGACTCTGGTCTCGATAGGTTAAGAACTGTAGAGATTTAAACTAAGAAGAAAGCAATGTGAAGTAAACTAAATAGTAATGCGAGAAAGTAAACAAGCAGCAGATTATCGGTGGTGAAAGCAGTTAATTAAAGGCGCTAAGTCTAGGGTGTTCTCAGGAAATCAGACAAGCAGACAAATCAATCAGTCAGGATCTAATTAAGCACAGTTCTAGAACTCAAATCACGGATATAGAATTAACCAAATTCCTTTGCGAGAATTCTCTAAGTCTAAGTGCAGCAATCCAAATTCATTTGCAATTACTAACAGATTAAACCAGCATTAATTTCAAGTTCGATATGTTCACAATTAAACTAAACCAAATTCCTTTGCGAGAAGTTTAATTGCTCAACCTAAATAGTTCAGATTCTAAACCACACTCTCGCGTCGTATTTAGCAACCTAAGATCTAGATTCTAATTGATCAGGTTAGAACTAGCATTAAACTCAATTTAGATCGAAGAACATTCTATTCATGTGAATCCTTAACTGATTTAAACAAGTCTAGCAAGTCATGAAATCCTTAATGAGAAACCCTAAACCTAACTATGAATCTACTTAGACATAGAATATGAAAGCATAATCAATGAATTAATAGATATCATAAAAGAGATTAAATAAATAAAGGGGTTCGAAATCTTCTCCAAAATAAAGTGAAGTACAAGGTCAGATCAGCCCCAATAGCTCTAAAAACTCTCTGCTCTTAATTATGAAAGCGTAAGTAAAATAAACACCAAAATCCTAATTATATAGACTTAATCTCGGCTGGGGCTTCTTTGTAAATACTGGAAACTTCTGGGCCAAAGTGCAAAATCTTAAATCTTCATTAAACCGCCGAATCGGCCCAACTCGCTAGTGTGTCGATCGACACCAAAGGTGTGTCGATCGATGCAATCCGAATTTCTGGACAGTGAGCTCAATCTCTCGGCCAAACACTCCAAAAATCCCCAAAATGCTCCAATATCTCCAATTCTGCTCCAAACCTGATTATACTTGTAATAGACTCTAAAAGAACATAAAAAGACTCTAAAACACAATTATATCATGGCATAAAACCGGTAAAAACCATGATATATCAACTCCCCCACACTTAGCCTTTGCTTGCCCTCAAGCAAAACAGAGAACTAGAATGTAGTGAAGAGGTTTGAAAACTCTTCAAAAACTCTTTTCATCCTAGAAGCAGCAACACTCAGATTCCCCTTAGTAAACCACATGAAAGAATCAACCTGCAGACATCAAGACCAACATATACTTCCCCCACACTTAGCAACTGTCCTAAGTAAACTCCACAATCACATTCACGCATTCAAATTCACCCTACTGACTTCTGCAAGTATTTAAGTGCGGTCTCACCTAAGGAGTATCGATCAAAGGCACATGGACTCTTACCTTATCAGCTCTAGACCACCATACTATCTTTCTCTAGTCCCTTTCTTCTCTTTTCCCTTCCTTAGCATTCTGATTTTTCCCCATTGGGTATCATTTTATTTTTCTTATCAGTGTTCTTCCCGTTAAGGGGTGTACTTTGGACACATTCCATGGATGCACAGGATATGAAAGTTGTAGCTACCATTCCCATGACCACTTCGGAGTTACTAACTCATCCTCAGTTTATTATCTTTTTTTTTATGGAAGGGGAGAAGGGAACTAAATAGGACAGGTTTACAGGCTGTGTCAGAACTAACAAGGGAGTCCGACACAAAGTATACCAAGCCCTTAGGTGAGAAATCTAAGTCAGTATTAAGTTTGAAGTCAGTAAAAGGATCCTCTGATACCTGAAGTGATGTGGGTGTCCTTAGTAGGTTGATCCATGTCTGGGTTTTCTAATAGTCAGAGATAATCTGCAGTTTCATCCCAATGGTTACTTAAATTCCTGCAAGTGCTGCTAATCTTCTCAACAAATCATTGTTTCCTACTTAAACAGTTTTGACTCAATAAAACAAACTTTGAAAAATTTTACTGACTCTAAGAAAACAGAAAGAAAGAAGTTAGTAGAACCTCCCCTACACTTAAGACACACTGTCCCCAGTAGTGTCAAGTGAAGGATTGGTAAAAAGAAATAAAAATTTGTTTAAAGATTGGTTGAGTTCTGTCGGATTTTTACCTTTGTCGCTCAGGCATCGATCGTTGCACTAGGTGCATCGACCGTTACTGTGCAAATTTTCGTCGTGGGTCGATCGTTTCTCAGGACCGCAACGATCGCTGCAATGCGATTTCTTTCGTGTTGTGACGATCGACACAGTGATGTGTCGATCGACGCACTGCTTACATCGGATCAGTCAGCAAGTTAGCAGGTTAGTCCGTTGGTAAAACCAAATTTTCGATCCTGCAAGCTGAAAACACTGAAAACAGAGTAAAATCAAAGCAACTGATGTATCAAATCAAACACAATCATCCAAACATAAATATCCTAAGGAAATCAAAAGAAAATGCAAAGAGAAAAGGAAAAATAAGAGAAAATACAGAACCGAATGTCTGAAAATGGAGACTATGCACTCTCGCTCTCATCATCATCTATCCCACCATAGCGCTCAGTGTCACTGGCGGCCGCAGGAGAACGCTGTCGACGTCGAGTAGCCTTTGTTGCAACCTCAAGTAGCCTTTGTTGCAACGAACGCTGGCGGACTCATGGTGGTTTCAACAGAGACTTTGAATGTCTCTGTGAATATCTCTTCATCCAAGGTGGTGTATATGCTTTCGGATCATGAGATTTCCCAAGGAAAGAAGGAAGAGAACCAGGGCGGGAGTGAAGCTTGGGTGGGATGCTGTGTTTTCCTGCATTCAATGCAATGGAGTCAGGAGGTTTAAGCTTAGGTGATTTGTACCTTACCTTTGGTGCAAATCTGATGTCTGGAGCTTTCTGCTTATGAGCAGTTGCAGGTACTGAAGATGTTAGAGCAGGTTCAAGAGGAACCGCCATCTTCTTCTCTCCACTATCAGATACTGTAGTTCCACCAATCTGAACTTCTTCTTTCAGATCACCATCAGTGGAGATCATCTTCTTTGCATGAACTCGCGAAGCTTCAGCTGGTGGAGTTTCATTCATTTTCTTATCCATCACTTTCATGCAGTTAGCCACTTCTAGCTCTTGTTTAGAGGGTTTAGGAACCTTAGGATATGGCACAATGGGCTTGTAGACTCGTTCTAGGACTGTTGCAGGCTTCTGGTCTCGTCTGCGATTTGTGTCGATCGATGCAGTAGGTGTGTCGATCGACACAAGGCGATTATGTTTAGTTCCATCAGACGTATCAGGATGCATCGATCGACATAGAGAGTGTGTCGATCGATGTTGAATTGATGTCGACCTTCAGTGTCGACCATGGTCGATTTCTGTTCGTCGTAAGAACTCGACATTGCCGTCAGAACTGAGTGTCGACCGACACTAAGGGGGTGTCGATCGATTCATGTCTCAGACAGACAATATTCATCCAGAAAATCCGAGATTATGCTCTCTTCTTCACCTAGCAACTCAATCTCATCTCTTAAGGTCACGGCTTTGATGGATCTGTACTGTTCAGCTTTCCCAGCTTCATTATGCCTTTGTATTGCTTGAGATGTCTGTTGGATTTGAACATCCAGCTTCTTCACATGTGTGCTCAAAGATTCATACTTCCCCTTCAGATCTTCATGTAATGCATCTATCTTTAAGTTGAAGGACACAGTGATCTGTTGTTCTCCCTCAAGAAACTGCTCCATCATAGCTTCTAACCTGCTCTTATGTGTAGGTGCAGGCGGTGCTTGGTAAGAAGAAACACCATAGTTCCTTGAGAATGAGTTACTCTGTTGCTGGAAGGGTCTCTGAAAAGAAGATTCCTGACTGTAGAATTCATTCCCTCCAACATAGTTGATAGCTTTTTGCGCATACTTTCCAAGTACAAGACTATGTAGAGAGTCTACCTTGCTCTTCAGCCCAGCTATATGCGAGCTGTCAATCCCTGAACTAAAGAAATCATACATCTTCCTTACGATATGTGTCGATCGATGCAGAAGAAGCGTCGATCGAAGCAAGCGCGATGATGTGACGATCGACACACAGGACCGTGTCGATCGTTGCAGGGCGATTACAGGCGTACCTGAAACGCAAGAACAGAAAGAAAAAAAATTAGTAACAAAAAACAAAAACGAAAAACCTAGTCTAAACCCTAAGTTCAAATCTATCGAAGACTCTAAGAGTCCCCGGCAATTGCGCCAAAAACTTGATAGGTCAAGAATTAATCCCTATACTAACTGCAAGTGCACAGTGATGTAGTTGTAGTACTTAGGGTATCGAATCCACAGGGACTCCGGTCAACGATAGATTAAGAACATAAAAGATTAAACAAGGAGAAAGCAATATGGGAAAGCAGTAAATCAAGCGACCAGAAAAGTAAATAGATCGGTTGAAAATCAGAAAGCGAAGGCGTTAAGTCTAGGGAGTTCTCAGGAAATCAGGAACACAGGCAATCAATCAAGCGGGATCTAATTAGGAGCTGTTCTAGAACTCAAACACAGATATAGAATTAACCAACTGTCGTCGCGAGAATTCTCTAAGTCTAAGTGCAGCAATCCAAATTCCTTTGCAATTACTAACAGATTAAACCAGCATTAATTCCAAGTTCGATATGTTCACAATTAAACTAAACCAAATTCCTTTGCGAGTAATTCAATTGCTCATCTAGGTTCTTTTTAGCTAATTGATCAACTGTCGTTGCATCAATCAACCTAACATCAATAATCTAAGTGGCCAATTCAGATCAAGCATTAAGAACAATCCTAGACAAAGAACTAGCATATATGAATCCCTACAGATTGATTAACCTATAATTCCATGAAATCCCTAATGAGAATCCCTAAACTTAACAGGTAATCTACTCAGACATGTTCATCGAAACAGAAGACATCATGAATAGAAAACCAAATATTATAAAATCAAATAAAGAACTGGGGTTCGAAATCAAGTCTCTTTCGAGAACCCGATCAGCCCCTAAAACTCTCTCTCTGAATAAAATAAGACTTAGTAAAAGCGTAGCCTAAACAAGTGGCTAAAAACCCTAATATATAGTCTAAAACACGTTTTGGGCTTCTGTGTAAATATCTGGGCTTTTCTGCAATATCAGCATTCTTCCTTAAACCGCCGAGTCTGGCCCATTTGCGCTATGCATCGATCGATGCAGGTGTGCAACGATCGACGCAGTCCTCAAATCTGGACAGTGAACTCTGTCGCTCGGCCAAACACTCCAAAATGCTCCAAAATCTTCAATTCAGCTCCAAAAGTACTTAGACCTGTTAAATACCTGAAATGACTCTAAAACATAGTAATAGACTCGATAAATAAGACATATACCATGGTTAAAAGCCCTAAAATCCATGGTATATCAAGAAGCGATCGAGAGTCTGGTGCTCGTTTGAGTACCATGTCGGAAGAGGATTAGGGTAACTACAGGAAATCAAAGAGGGAAATATGTTATATGTTGTTAATAATTTATATGATCATAAGATTTTCAATATGATAATTTCTAAACATTCATACCGTTCCATCAAATTGTTCAACTCATCCAAAGTTACACGATGATAGTGAATTGAAGAAGGCCCTTCTATTCCTCTAAGCCAAGTAACCCCTAGGTAAAAAAAATATATATATATTCTCATAATTTTGTTCTATATTAGTGTCTTCCTCATATTTTCTTGAAAACATTTCAACACACCGCAAAATCTTCCGATCCAGAAAAATCGGAGAAAAACAAACAAATGCTTGTCTGGAACTTGTTCTAGACGCCTGGACAATTCCTCAGCGGGTGGTCCATATGCAATGCATTTTGTAGCCCTCTTCCTTCAATTACAACATCATTATTTAGTAAGGTTTAATTATAATATGATTATAAAACTCCAAAACTTAAACTTACTCGGCATCTCTTAGCGTGAATTGGATTTTAGTGCGTGTACGTGAATACGAATAGACCTCTGAAGATTTATCTTTCCATTAAAGCTATCCAACCCATGTTATAGCACCAAAAACATCTATAGGAAAAATGCATTTAAATATAAGTTAATCCCCTAAAAAAAACAACCACAATTCTACAATATCTGATGATAGATTTTTTCCTCTTAATCTAATAATAATGTACTGTAAACAATACTTACCAATATCGTATTTATCTGAAACGGTCCCATAATTAATTCCTTGGATTGGTTTGATGCTCAAGAGGTCATTCAAAGTTGGAGGATCGAAGTTCTCAGTGATATTTTGTCTCGTTAGTTATATAATATCCTTATAAGTTGGACATACTCTGTCATACTTTGGCCCTAACGAAACCACAAAATCAGAAAAAATAAACCAAAACCTTCTTTTGTACAAGAAAAAGGAACTTCCGGGTGTTTTTTCCAAAATCTAAGGCTTAAATCCGACTTCATCGATAAAATTAATTTCAAGGGAGCATCATAGTGAGTAAAACACCACACTCTCAAAACCTTCACTCTAACATTCCAGCGTATATCCCTTATAGTAATATCAGCAATTTTGTGAATTGTGAGTTTTCAGAATCGCATGTTATAAGCGGATTCATTTTGTGGATTTCTCTTTGAATATCAGAGAACGATAGAGAAGAAGTAGAAGAAGAAGTGAAGATTTTTTAGGTTTATTGAAATAAATACTCGGTAACTATTTTACCTCGAAACCCAACAGTTGCAACTTTCCATTAAAATCCACTTACTCATTTTGGGGTTTTCTCGAATATTTACCAATTTCATATAAAATAAATCAATCTTGATAGTAATAAGAGCCATGTGTTTTTGATTTAGTAATAATAATATAAGATAGTTTGGTAATTTTTGCTAATTATTTATGGACTGAATATCCTAATATTTTTTTGTAGATAAATAAATCTTTAATATAATTAATTCTTATTTATCAATATTTTCTTTCTAAAGTACGCTAACCAAATATAGCTTGTATTGAGATCAGAAAAACAAATGTACATTATATATTTGCTTAAAATCAGAAAGTACATGATCGTTGAAAGCTTTTCTTGTCCTTTTATCCAAGTATAGCCTATTATATATATATAAACAATCACGAACAAACTTAATTACTTCCCGATGCAATCATTATCATCATACGTGAATACTCTAATAAATAATCTCGAGCGCCGAAGCAAAACAGAGAGGGAGAGAGGAGTTGTTACACGCCGCATGTGTCTTTGTAATATAAACAGAGCCTAATAGTATACAAACTGGCACTTATTGGTGTTCTCTTCAAGACCCCCATCAAATCAACACTAATCGTGGTTAAATATCATGCAAATAAGAGTTACGATGTTTGGTTAAATTGCTCTGTTTTTCATTAAAGGTGGTCATCAATTATCAACTTGATCATGCCACCACTTCAATTGTTTCCTTAGATTAATATTCCCACTCTCGCTTTGTAAATATAACTAAATTTGGTAGTTTTATAACTTGCTTCGTTTATCATTACTTGAAAAGTCAAGCGTTACATAATCTACTAGATTTAACAAACTATATATTAATAAGGATCTTAATGAAGATAAGCGGGCCAAATTCTGAAATTATCTCTCATGATTGTGAAGAAGACTAGTGACTCAAGGGTCCAAAACCATGTATCGCACATGTTTGTACCTTTGAAACCATAGTCCCATCAAGCCAACCAAGTCTTTATTGGAGCACACGCACGTCTATAAAGCCCTTTGATATCTAATCCTCTTCGCTTCTCATAAAACAGTCCACACCGTCTGTCTGACCTTCCATACCTTTGTCTCAAAGTTGTCTTAACACGTATTCGAACTGCGAATTCGCGCTCGATGATGTACCCACGGTTCAAAACTTATCCATCTCCATAAAATACCCGCAGGAACATGGAGTACGCGTATATCCATGTCTCCCATCGACTATCTGCCAATCTTTTGATCATAGCCTCTCCTTTAACCATCCGGTCGATGGAGGTCAACGATCAATCGACCCAACAGTCGCAATATACAAAAAGGCACATACCTCTAAGGAGAAGAGCATAAGGGTTTTTGGATTCCAGACATTTGTTGACCAATTTAGTTATAACCCTAGGTGGGCACCAGATATTTTCAGTAATGTTGGAGAAGTATAGATCGACCGACTTATAGAAATCTGAGCTTTCTCCGACGTTTGGCAGCGCCGTGCATATTTCTTTCATTCGAAAAAATAGTGTATCCCTTCGTTATCGTCAATGACGGCAATAAGGATTTTTTTAGGATATCACTAGGAAGGAAATCCATTGATGATTTTGGTTAGAAAATATAGAAAAAGGCAAAGGAGAATTTAAACAATAATATTGTAGAGTATTTGAGATAGGTATTGTTTCGAAGGCATTCGCAGATGTTTATTTAAAGATCGGATCTAACCCTTGGATTTTCCATAAATTTAAATATTATTTATGTTACTGTTATTTATTAATTAATATGCATCTGTTGGCGTGAATCTTCGGCTGGAGTAAATATGTACATGATGAATATAATTAGCTAGGTAATGATATATAATGTCGCTTCATTATTTATTGCAGTGCAAACTTTATTACAAAAACGCGTTGTTACTTGCATGGATATATTGTTCAAAAATAATTTAGGTAAATGTCCTTTCAATTTAATCATCTCGCCTGTTAGAAAAAGTCATTTATTAAGTCATAAAATATTTTGGAAGTATTATCATTTGCACCCAAAATAATGCATATACTCCTTATTTTTAAAATTTGCACATAAATGAAGACAACATATAATATTTTTCGCAGTTTAACACATTCTAGTTAGCACTAAACAATATTTTAAAAATGAAGTATATTAAAGAACCTAAACATGGCCAAATTCCGAAATTTTTCGGAAGGGGTCTGAAGTAAAATAGTGACTCTATGGTCCAAAAGCATCTGTCGCACATGGTTGAACCCTTGAAACCAAAGTCCCACCAACCCTTCCAAGTTTTTATCGGAGCACACATGCAACTTTAAAGGCCGTTGATATCTACACTCACTTCTTTCTCAAAGAACAGAGCCGAAGGCGTTTCTGGCCATACACGCCTACCCCTCCTAGTTATATTTATACGTATCTAAGTGGTAAGTTCACGGTCGATGACATATCCACTGTTCAACACTACTCCATCTCCATAAAAAAAAACAAGCAAGAGCATGGAGTACGCGTATATCCATGTTTCCCATCGGCTATCTGCTGATCTTTTGATCATTTCCTCTCCTTCTACCACCTGGTCGTTGTAGAAAAAGCAACACATACCTCGTAGGAGCAGATCTGCAGGGTTTCCTGATGGTAGACACCTCGCGACGAAATCTTGTTTATAATGAGGTGGGGAAGCAAAGATATTTAAGTTAATAAAACTGTAGTATAAATCGATCGACTTGTAGAAATCTTAACATTGTCTGACGCTTTGAAGCGTCTTGCATATTGTATTCGCCCTTATAAAATAGCGTAAGCTTTCAATATTTGAGAGTTCGAAGCAACCACCATAGTTTATTTATGGAGACAATGCAACCTTTAGGTTGTCTAGGATGTATTAATTATGTATATGTTTTATCATTAAGTCCCAACTAACAACATTCATGATCATGATCATGGTGTTAATGGGTAAAACTAAATATATTTTTTTTTCCATTTTTGGTTTGAATTTTTTTTAGGTATTTGAGATTTATCTATTTCGATCATGGCTTAAACTATATATGTTATTTAGTAGTCATCTATTTATATACCATAATTATACCAAGTCACATATCTATTTTTTAAACAAGGGAAGAATGGGCATGTCAAAGATTCTGATGAACATTTAATATTCTTCTTGTCTTCTTATCTTCCGTCTATGGTTTAGGGTTTAATGGGCGTGTCAAAGGTTTTGAGTTTAGGTTTCAGTATTTAGGCTTTAGGGTTTAATGCATGGGTTTTTAGTTTAGGTATAGGGTCATATGCAGTTATAGTCCTGGATATTGTCAAAAATTATTAATTAATGCTATTACAATATTACTTAATAAAAGACTATATAAATTATATATATAATAATAAAACACACATAATCACAAAATTTTACAACGTTACGTATAAAATACCAATTTACTTAAGCATTATTTACTTAAGCATCACAACCGACTACTCGTGAGAAAATTTTCAAAATATTTCGCGTAATTAATCCGGGAAAGCAAACTTACTTTATAGTTCAGAACTTTTCAATTACCCGCCTTAACTCAACAAATTTCGAATAAGTATCGAGAAACCATCATTTACCACAAACATAAACCCTGATTTTATTTTGTTCTTCCCCTTCTCCAAAATCCCCTTCCAATTATCTCGCGTATTTTTCCTCCAAATCCACCTCCCTACCGACTAATCTCTAACTGGCATCTCTTATTTGAATCTCTTATTCGAGGTTCTCAGTTTAATTGCTCATTTTTGTAGATACACTATCGATCCTCTCAATTTCTTCTCTGAAACTCTCTGTGAATTGATGCCTCAAAAGGGAAAGAGAGGAGGAGCTCGTAAGATACTAACCACTCCAAACGTCACTCAGAGAGCCGTTGGGTCCAAACCCAGTGGTCTGTAAAAAACACTGAGCCCTTTGCCAGAACAATATACCTTCACCCCGCATCCCGTTATTCCTCCGACTCAGACCACTGAACGTCCAAAAAAAATCCAGTTATCCCCCAAAAGTCAGCGCCAGTACCCCATGTACATGACTATCCACCGCCAAGACAACTATTCTAGAACCTGACTACTAATCAACCTGAAGTCAAAGCTTCGCCAGTGTCAGGAGAAGTCATGAACAACCAGAATCATGTTGAAGACGCCCCATCTTCACCAGTTTACCAATCTCAAGCTCAGAGTCATCCATCTTCTGAAGGTCACAACTTCCTCGATGAATCTCTTCAGGATTTGTCGGACCTCGAGGAGGACACACTGCGGGCTCCTAATTCTCTGCTTCGGGTGCCAGACAGGGAAACGGCTACCACTGTACTCTCTCCCGCATTGATGCCAAACACGACTTGGTATGGCTATTGTCATGTATTGTTTCTTCAGCTGTTGATATTCTCTGTATGGGTTTTTTGTTCTTGTCTTATGCCTTTCGCAATGGTGTGTTTCTAAACTGTCTAGTTTGTTTATGAATCTGATTGTTGGTTTTTTTTATGAGTTATGATGATCTGATGGTTCGAGTCTCTGATGGTTAGGATGTTAATCTTGTACATATTTCAGGTTTACTCGTGACAGAGGATCTAAATTGGTTCGAAAGATTACAAACAAATTCGATAAACCATACTATAGCTGGTCAGGTGTGCCTTGTGATAAAGCAGAAAGATTTTTCCTCGAGTTCGTTGTACAGTTTTCTTTCATATACCTTTCATATATACCTTGCCAATGTTGTTTTCACTAATGCTATGCTTATTCTATATGTATTCTAGAAAATTCACCATTGGGATCCCTTGATAACATGTACAGTTCAAAAGAATTTCGAGGAGATCTATCAACGACGGTTAAAAGACATGGTTAGCACTGCGAGGACTAAAAGAGAGCGACCTAAATGGATCGGCGAGACTCTCTGGAAAACGATGACCGACGATTGGGAAACTGAAGAAGCAAAGGATAAAAGATCTATGCCAATTGTAGTTTGTCTGACCGTGGAGGTCTCGGTCATCACGTCCGCTTCTCAGGGCCCTAGTCGTACCTAGAAATCAGGCTTGAAATGGCAAGTAACATTTATTATATATATGTTGTTTATGTTTGTTACAGCATTGCAACAAGAAATTT
The DNA here is from genome assembly GCA_030180135.1 of Orychophragmus violaceus. Taxonomy (NCBI): domain Eukaryota; kingdom Viridiplantae; phylum Streptophyta; class Magnoliopsida; order Brassicales; family Brassicaceae; genus Orychophragmus; species Orychophragmus violaceus. The sequence continues at coordinate 63,325,957 of CM058240.1, read as the reverse complement.
CTGTAATAATCCTTGTTTGAGGTATAACACTGCAGGAAGAGGAATATGGAAGACCGGCTAATATTAGTGAGGTATTCATTGGGACACATACAAAGGCAGACGGTACGTATGTTGATCGGAAGGCAGAGAAAATCACTGAAACTTTCCAAAGATCGTAGACGAGAAGTTGTTAGATCTCGATAGAGAGACTTCAGAAGTTTCGTACGGTGCTGCTTCGAGACATCATGAACTCTCACTAGAGGAATAAGAGCACATCTTCCTTGAGGTAAACTAATATTTTTCACAATTCACATTTATAAAGTCATGTCATGTTCTTTATTTAATTGTGTTTCGCGGACTGTCTTTAATTATAAAAGGCCACTGAGATGGATAGACGAGGAATCCTTATGGATTTGGAAGCCTCAAAGAGTATCTTTGAGGGGCAAGCGAAATCAGCCGGGAGACTCTTCAGGGTTTGTGGCCATGCAAGAGCAATTGAAGGAATCTCAACGTAAAATCGAAGAGCATGCTGCCTGTGAAGCAAATCACGCTCGAGTTCCAAATGAGCAGAAGGAAAAGATCGATTGTCTTTCCTTGGTAGAAAAGTATCTGCAGGAAAGTGATCCGCATTTTCTTGACTTCCTTCACACTCATAGGCCAGCAGCCACCGCAGACGGTCGTCCCCCAACAGGTACAGCTTTACTCCCTCTGTTGCATATGTTACTTGTCACTCTGCCTATTGAACTTCTTTTTTGGTGTATGAATTCGAAAATCCTCAATATTGGAGTTTGCATATGTAGATAATTGTGTGTGTATATATTCAACACAAAACTATTAAAGTTATCAATGTTTTCTTGAAGCAAATGTCTTCAACATTTCTTGTATCATTCAAATTGAAGTATCACCAATTACCAAATCATAAATTTGATAAATGGAAAAATAAAAATTCTTATTTTCATGCAAACGTAACAATCGTCAATTAATTGTATCTAGATGTCCCACGTAGTCGTTGCATAGTCGTTAGATTAGTCATTAAACAGTCGTAAAGTGTAACTGAAGAGCCGCCAAAACGTCAGCATAGTCTACGACTAAATCGTGACTATACTAGTCAGACTCATAACAGTCGCCACATTGTGTCGAGATCATTACCATAATCGTATATGGATATTCAGATTAGTCGTGGGATAGTAGTTAAAATGGTCATTACCCAGTCACTACATAGTGGCTAATATTTACGAGTACTTTCTGACTATACTATACACTCACATATTAATCGCCCAGTCGTCACCTAGTTTATCGACTATTTGATGAAAACATTTCTCTGGCGGCATCTGGACTCCCTTTATACTCACACAAATGTCGCTATCGTAGTCGCAAATTAGACCTTATATCTTCCGACAACGCTACGTCTATTTTATGATTACCTATGTTAGTCGTATAAATAGTCGTAACTCGTCGACTAATAATACGACTATGCGATTTAGCGACTATGTATTTACATCTACCACATTTAGTCGTAATTTTGTCGTAAAACCCCGATTAACGACTATTCTGCGATTCAAAGTGCAGTCGTGAAAACGATGTTTTCTTGTAGTGGAAGAAGAACTAATTTGGCAGCATTGGTTCAATGGAGCAGTTCCTCGACAATCTTTCAACATGTGGATCTCAAGTCTTAAAAGATTACCAACAAGGACGAGACTCTATGCTTGGGGTGTCAGAAACTCAAAGGCATGTTGTTTATGCTCTAGGTTTGATGAATCACGTGATCAAATATTTCTTGGTTGCGAATTTAGTAGGGATGTTTGGTTATTGGTTATGAACAGGTTATCAGCTTCACAGATTTTGTTCATTTCATGGAATGAAGTGTTATCCTGGATGTGATCTTCATCTTCCCGACTGCCATCAGTTTTGCGAAAAGTCGTAGTCCACTCAACAATAGACCATATTTAGAAGCAACGCAACAATGTTTGACACAATAGTCACTCTCTGCCACCAGCTGCGATCTTCAGGTCCATTGACAAAGATATTGTTGGGATAGTGTCCTGAAACCACACTTGTACTCACTCCTGATGATAGTTATGTGCCGAGATCAGACATTCGTATAATACTGGGCGGTTGCAATGTTTTGCTAGAAGCCTCTTGCAATCTGTAAGTTGTAGACTTACTGCCAGTATTATATGATCCTATAGGGTCACACACCTAAGCAAACTGGAAGCTAAAATATGGGCATGATCATTATAGTAATGATCGTATGGATGTGTATTGGATATACATCAATAATGAGTTTCGGGTGGTGTGTCGATCGACACAGTATGTGTGTCGATCGACACAAGGTCGATTCCGAAACTGAGTTTCGGTTTTGTGACTTAAACGAATCTGATTAATTATGGTTTGGTATAAGTAATTCCAGGTCTTTATATAGTAATATAGTTTCGACCTGGAACCCTGGCCGTCGAGTTTTTCTCTGACAGAAAAGCAGAAACACCAGAAACTCTTAGATTCCATAGATCCGGCACTAGCATCCCGTCTCCAGCTTGTGTGCGTGTGTATCTGGTAGAGGCAAGGCATCTGCGTTGCTCACTGATCTCGTTCACCAATTCATTCCGCTGCCAGTTCAAGGTAAGAACGAGGTTGGTAAATTTCAATATATCAAACCCTAGATCCTATGAGATCCAACAGTGGTATCAGAGCGTGTTAGGGTTTAGTCTATTGAATCTGATGCAATTAATTCGAAAACCGATGTTGTTGAATTGATTATTGCTTGCTAAATCGAGGTTTTGAAGAATTAATCTCGGATTAACACTCTGTTGAAAATCGATGAACTGTTGAAATCGCACGGTGTCGATCGACACTAAGCTTGTGTCGGCCGACACGCCGCGAAATCGCGTGAAAATTTTAGGGTTTGTCGCAGAGTGTCGATCGACGCAAAGCGTGTGTCGGTCGACACAGAGCGAAAACTCGTAAATAATTCTAGGGTTTCGATCTGAGATCGAGTACCCGTATTCCTGCTGTGTCGATCGACACACTGGGTGTGTCGGTCGACACAGGCAATGCGATTAGATAGATCGGTTCAATTGGATTGAACCGGTTATCTCGCTCGGTTAATTTTAATTAACCAATTGGTTCTGGTTTGGTAATGTCGATCGACACAGAATTGTGTGACGATCGACATGGACCGTTAAACCGAACCGGTTCAATTAGATTGAATCGGTAAAGGAAATTCGATCCGGTTTGACCGGTTATCGAAGACCGGTTTAAATTGTGTTGTGTCGACCGATGCAAATGGTTGGCGTCGATCGACACACCATTCGCAAACGTGATGGTTGGACCACAAATTTGCAGATACCAGACCAAATTTAATCCCAAAGTTCTAGATGAACCTAAACTTAATAAAACTGAATGTTTTAATTAAATTAATAACTTCTTGGATGTATATTGGATATACATCAAGATCAAATAGTTATTTTTCTCAACTAAATATCAAGTGATCTTGATGTCTTGCCCGATCTTGTCTACTGTCAAGACTCGTTTTGTTTGTTGGATAGCCTTGGAGTCCTTGGTATCCACATCAACATGAGTAAGGCAGGTGGTCATTGATAGACTTGCAGTGCGACTGTCAGTGATCACAAGACAGAAGGGATTGGTTTTACTTGACTGGGCTATCAGAAGTTCTGGGCCCAGAGACATCAGAGTGGATTAGACATAGTTTGTCTAATCTATGACCAAGAGTTGTACTGGGTACAATTAGCAATGATTTGCTTACCTAGATAACTAAAGTTTGGGTAATGGCGAGTCGCCCACTCAGAGTTTGGTGAAGTATGGATCTTGGCTCATTGTATTCATCTGAGGAAACATAGTTTTGAATACAATGCGATTTTTTCTTATTAGATAAGAATTCTCATTTCCTTGAGCATTATAACTAAAACCTCTACCTCTTTTAATTACAGCTATGTTTGTCTCAACTCACATCAACACTTTCTCACTAAGATCCGTCCTTGAGAAGGACAAGTTAAATGGATCTAATTTCTTGGAATGGTATCGGAACCTGAGAATAGTTCTCAGGCAAGAGAACGAGGAATATGTCCTTGAAAGAGTTCTCCCCGAGAGGCCACGTTCCAATGCCCCGCAGACAGAAAAGAATGCTTGGGATAAGCATTCAGCTGATGTCAAAGATGTTAATTGTCTAATGCTGGTGACTATGAACTCTGAGCTGCAGAAGCAATATGAGAACGTGATGTCACCCATTGAGATGATTAACAGCCTGAAAGCTTTGTTTCAGGAGCAAGCTCGCACAGAGAGATACCAGACGGTTAAATCTCTCATGGATTACAAGCTGGCTAAGGATAGTCCAGTAAGTCCTCATGTCCTTAAAATGATGGGTTACATTGATAACCTGGGGAAACTGGACTGTGCCATTAGCCAGGAGCTAGCCACTGACATGATTCTGCAGTCTTTGCCGTCGTGTTTTGATCAGTTCATCATGAACTACAACATGCAAAACATGACTAAGACATTGACTGAGTTGCACGGCATGCTGAAGACAGCAGAGCCGAATCTCAAGAAGGCAACTCCCAGTGTACTGATGGTACAAGGGGGTAAAAGGTTTAAGAAACCTAAGAAGGATAAGGGAAAGGCCCAAGTTGTCCAGACTGAGAGTCGGGACAAGCCCAAGCCGAAGCCCAAATTCGGGCCTTCTCCTGAGGATAAATGCAACTACTGCAAGCAATTAGGGCATTGGAAGAGAGACTGCAAGAAGTTCATGGAAGATTACAAGAAGAAGACGTATGATGCGTCTGACTCAGGTATTTATATTATCGAACTTAATGTTATGTCTTCTAGTTCTACTTCGTGGGTATTGGATACCGGCTGCGGTGCTCATATTTGTACTGATGTGCAGGCACTAAGAAACAGTAGAACGCTGAAGAAAGGACAAGTGGAGCTACGGATCGGGAATGGAGCTAAGGTTGCTGCACTGGCCGTAGGCACTTACGATTTGTCCTTACCTTCGGGCATGGTTTTAGCTTTGAATAATTGCTACTTTGTACCTGCGATTAGCAAAAACATAATTTTAGTTTCCGTTTTGGATTTGGAAGGTTTTGATTTTGCTGTTAAGAATAAAGTTTGTTCTTTTAATCGTGATGGTACGTATTATGGTAGCGCCCCATTAGATAATGGGTTATATGTTTTAAACCAAGAAATGCCTGTCTTTAACATAAATACAAAGCGGTTTAAGTCAAATGACGAAAACCTGACTTTCTTATGGCATTGTCGTTTGGGCCATATCAATGAGAAACGCATTCAGAAGCTACATCGAAATGGGCTTCTGGGCTCATTTGATTTTGAATCATGTGAAAAATGCGAATCCTGCTTGATGGGAAAAATGGCTAGGGCCCCTTTCAACAAACCAAATGAAAGGGCCAGTGGCTTATTGGGCCTTGTTCATACTGATGTATGTGGGCCGATGAGCACTGTTGCCAGAGGAAATTACAAGTATTTCATTACCTTCACTGATGACTTCAGTAGGTATGGCTATGTCTATTTGATGAGACACAAGTCAGAATCCTTTGATAGATTCAAGGAATTCAAGAATGAAGTACAGAACCAACTTGGCATTGTTGGGAATGTCCTGAAATCTACTGTACTATCTCTAGAAAGTATGATAAGTGTCGAGATCAGACATAAGTCATAAATACTGGGTGATCATGATGACTTACTAGAGCCCGCTCTTGATCAATAAGTTTAGGACTTATTACCAGTATTGTATGATCCCAAAGGGTCACACACCATAGCTAACGGGAAAGTTTAAAAGGAATTAATACAGTAAGATGCAAGACATTTACTGTGTTTGTACAGAGAATTGGGCCAGACAAAATACAGTCTTTTGTCTGATTTGGGTCTTGGGCCCAAAAGCCTAATAGGCCATTAGTTTAATTACTTGGGCCCATATAAGGGAAGAGGGTGGCGCCAGTTAGCCTAAGGCTCCTGCGATTTTTAGGTCTGGCCGTCCTCCTCTCTCTCTGTTGTTCCATCTTGGTCTAGCAGCCTGATCCAGTAGCTTGTAAGCGTGTGGATACCTAGGAGGAGCCGGTAATCATCTGCTCTCAGTGATCTCTATATTACCAATCAATCCGCTGCACTCTAAAAGAGGTAATGATCCTGATCTGTTTATGATTCAACTGCAAATCACCTAGATCCTAGTTGATTATGTGATAGGTTGTAATCTGATAATTAAACCTATGAACCAACATAATCCTACAGTGGTATCAGAGCGTAGGTCGTTAGGTTTTTGCTGTTTGGATCATATTTAGGTTGTTTTAAATGTTTAGAATCGAATTTGTGTTTAGAAATTTGATTAGAAAACTTAAAAAAACCTAATATGTAAATCGCATGAACCGATTGAAACCCATCGGTATGCGAAGTGGGCGCCCGTATCGATCGACGAGGGAGCGTGATATCGATCGATATCAATCGGATCGATTGCTTCTCGCTGTCCCGATGACCCGATCGCAACGAGCTGATGCACGCGAGTATCGATCGACGTGGGAGTGTCATATCGATCGATATGCTGGCGAGGCATACGTTCCGCGAGTAGCCAATCGGTTCAGCCGAGCTTCGCGGTTCGTCCTTCCCTAACCCGCGACAATGAACCGATCATTCCGATTGTGTTTCATTGTTAGCTTAAGCTTAACCCGCAAGTTAGGTCAAAATCAGCTAAAATTGATTGGTTAGACCAATCTATTTCTTCCTGATTTGGACTTAACCGAACCGATCCAATTTAATTGGTGGTTCAAGCGGTTAACCAAATCGCGGTTTGCTGAAAATTTATTTAATACAATTGGTATTATTTAATTTCTGGTTAAACCGGATTTAAATTCAAAATTGAATTTTAACCTAAACCGAAGGCTGGTCTAAGTTTGATTTGGTTGGACCAAATAATTTAGAGCTGGTCTGGTTTAGTAAATAACCAGTTGGATTAAGTAATTAATTTGGTCTTGGACCAGAATTAATGAACCGACTCGGTTATGTCAAATTATTGGGCTAATTGGAATTCTGTGGTCTTGGGCCAAGAATTGGGCATATAATTTGTGACCCAACCGAAAATTTTAATAAAATATCTAATTATTTCCAAAATCAGAATTAGAAAGTTTCTAAGTTTAGAAATTTCTAGATTAAGAATGATTTGGAAAATAGGAAATTTCTAAAATAAGATTGTTTCCCGATTTAGAAAGTTTCTAAAATAAGTAGGTTTTCCAAAATGGAAAGTTTCCCAAAATAGTAATCTTCTATTTTTGGAAGGAAAACCTAAAATCCTCAAAACCAATATCAAGCTTGGATGTCTTGCCCAATCTTGTCAGCTACTTAACGCTTATTCAATTACAGATATGGCTTACAGTGTGAGGTGTCTGTTTTTGCGTAAGTAAAGTAGTATATAGTCACTAATTTCATTGGGAGTCCCAGACTTTAGTGATTATTTGGCTGTAAGAGATTGGTTTCCTTGACTGGGCCATCGGGAGTCCCGGGCCTTGAGACATCTGGTGAATTGGGCCTTGGGCCCAATCCACAACCGAGAGTTATATAGATATAACTAGCTGTGTGCATGCTTACCAAGTAAAGCGAATTCCGGGTGACAGCCAGTGGCCCACTTTGGTTTTAGTTGAACATGGGTCTCGGAATCATTGCATTCTTATGAGGTTAAACAAAGAAATTTTGAATGCAATGCGAGTTTTCTTATAAGTTATTAAGATTACTATTTTATGAAATAAATAACTAAAACTCTATTTATCTCTAAATTTCAGTTATGACTAGCACAAACAATCAAAACACTTTCTCGATCCGGTCTGTCCTTGAGATGGACAAACTGAACGGATCAAATTTCTTGACTTGGTCGCGGAACCTGAGGCTAGTCCTCAGGCAGGAGAGAAAGGACTATGTCCTTGAGAGAGCTCTCCCCGAGAGGATCGGGTCCAATGCCTCTCATGCAGTATATGATGCTTGGAATAAGCATTATAATGATGCGGTAGATGTGCGTGGTCTGATATTGGCTACCATGGACTCAGATTTGCTGAAGCAATATGAGAACATGGAGTCGCCAATAGAGATGATCAGCAGCCTGAAATTGAAATTTCAGGAGCAGGTAAGAGTGGAGAGATACCAGTTGGTTAAGTCTCTCACTAGCTGCAAGCTACCAAATGATCATCCAGTGAGTCCTCATGTCAGTAAAATGATGGGTTACATTGATAACCTGAGGAATTTGGATTATCCAGTTAGCCAAGAATTGGCAACTGAGATCATTCTGCAGTCACTGCCGTCAAGCTATGATAAGTTCAAAAGGAACTATATCAAGAAAGGCTTAACGAAGACGCTGACTGAACTGCATGATATGCTCAAGACAGTTGAGCCAAACGTGAAGAGTACCCTGTATAATCTCATAATGGAGAAGGGTAGGTTTACTAAACCTAGTGCTGACAAGGGTGAAGACAAAGTTGTCCAGATTTTGAATCATGGCAAGCCTGTGTCTTCTGAGCCCGAGTCAGATACATCTTATGTTGGTAAGTGCTGCTACTGTAAAGAGACTGGGCATTGGAAGAGAGATTGCATTAAATTCATGGAAGATTATGAGGAGTTGAAGTTGATGTATGAGACTACTTCCTCAGGTATTCATGTTATTACTTCAAGTTCTACCTTATAGGTATTGGATACTGGTTGTGGCACTGATATTTGTTATAATATGCAGAGCCTAAGCAACAGTAGAACGTTGAAGGAAGGACAAGTGGAACTGCATGTCTGGAAGGAGGTATGGATGCTGCCTCAGCCGTAGGGTTTTCACTTGTAGATGCCTTTGAGGCTAGGTTTTGTATTAAGTAATTGCTACAATGTACCTGCTTTAAGCAGAGTTGTCTTTCATTTTCTTGTAAGGATTTGAATGTTTTTCATTTTGATAAAAGACAAGTTTTGTTCTTTTGATCTCAATGAAATATTGATTGTAGCACCCTATTCAAGGAATGGGTTTTATATCTTAAACCAAAGAGTGCCTAAATGTAACATAAATACCGAATTGGTTTAAATCTGATGAATTAAACCTGATTTTTCTTGGCGTAAATGTTTTGGTCACATAGAGTAAGTCGGATTCAGAAACCCCATAGTTATGGACTTTTGGGCTCATTTGATCGGATATCTTATGAGACTTGAATTCTGCTTACTGGACCAAAAGACAAAGGGCCCATCTTAGCCGAGCTAGAAAAAAGCCCAAAGACTTATTGGACCTTGAACATACTCATGTATGTGGCCCGATGAGCAGTAATGCCAGAGAAAATTTCCTGTACTTCATTATCTTTACTGATTACTTCAGTGAGTATGACTGTGTTCATTTGATGAGACACGAGTCGGAATTCTTTGAAATGGTCGAAAGAGTTCCAGAATGAGGTATAGAATCTGAGTGACAGAAGTATTGAGACTCTGGATTAGATCACGAGTGAGAATACTTAAGACATTGATGGTGTGATCATCTGAATGAGTGTGAAGTCGTTTCACAGCTGATTTCTCCTGAAAACCTGGAGGTGTTTCTGTGAGAAAGAATCAGATCTTATTAGAAATGATTAAAGATGAGTCACACAAATCTTCCATGATATTCTTTAAGAATAACGCTCTAGAAATATCTAAGTTTACGCTGAAATAGTTCCACCAATATCAGTTGAAAGACACCACATAAATGTGGACTGGAAATGATCCAAATTCGTCTTTACTGAGTATTTGTAGTTGTGCTACTTCGCTGGTTGTCCTAGGGAAACCAAGGCTTGTTACTTTTTACGTCCATTCCGAAAACGAAGTTAGGTTGTTCGGAATTCTGTTTTCTAAAAGGAAAGTTTCTTTCCAAGAAGAACAGTGGGAGTAAAAGTATAACTCGAAGAAATTCGAGAAATACAGGAGGCTGCTCAACCTGTTGAGGGAGAGCAGCGGATGGATTTACAGATTTCTGTAGAATCTACACCTGTAGAGCCTGAAGTTCGCAGATCTGAATGAATCCGTCACTAATCCGAGAGTGATTTCTCGTGATTAATTGCCATGATCTGATGATCATTGAAAGTGACGAACCTGCGAAATTCACAGAATCGAAAGTGAGCCCGGACTCCAAAAATTATACTGTATGTAAGTTAGCTTCATCGATCCATTCATGGATAGAAGCAAGCATATCGGAGTTGGAATCTTCGTTATATTGAAGTAGTCAAGGTTTTGACTTGAACAGGAACGAAGTGGAACTGTGCGTTTACTAATAGATAAGTGGGAGCGATGTTGCATTTCTCATAGTGTATGTCGATGACATACTGATTCTCGGAAATAACGTTCCAATGCTGCAGTCGGTAAAGGACTGGCTTGGGAGTTGTTTTTATGATTGACATGGGTAAAGCCACATATGTTCTTGAATTTTGGATCTAAAGATAAAGATCCAAAAGAGCTGATAGGACAAAGTCAGGATTCTTATATTGACAAAGTCCTACACGTTTTCAGCATTCCAAGAAGGGTTTTATGCCAATGTCACATGGCATTACGTTAAGCAAGAAACAGTGTCCTACGATATCTGCTGAGCTTGAATGCATGGATGAGATTCCATATGCGTCGGCAATTGGATCTATCATGTATGCCATGACACGTACTTGTTTTGATGTTGCTTTAATGTTAAGCAAGACAAGTAAAGACCAGTCAAATCCAGCAAAGAATCACTGGATAGATGTAATGAATATCCTCAAGTATTTGGAAATTACTTAGGATAAGTTCTTGATTTACGGAGAAAGTGAGGTGCTACAAGTCGGTAGAGTCTGAAAGGCAAGTTTCCAACAGACAAAGATGATTTCCGGTCACAGTCCGGTTATATCTTGTGTCTGTCTGGCGGTGCAAGGCACTGTTGCTGACTCCATGACTTAAGCTGAACATTTCGCAGCTTGGGTAGCGGCGAAAGAGGTTGTTTGGAAAGAAGAATTCATCACTAAACTTGATGTGATTCCTAGCATAGATGAGGCTAGCTGCACATCAGAGGTCCAAACACCTTGAGGGTAGGTATAACCTATTCCGTGAGATAAATGACAGAGGTGTTAAGTAGATCAGCAAGTTTCAACGAATGAGAACGTTGCTAATCTATTAACGAAGCCACTCCTTAGGCCTAAGCACGAGTCGCGGACTGTAGCTGTAGGATAAGTGAAATTAAGATGTAGTCTTAATTTCAGTGGGAGTTTGTAAAGGGCTTTATTTAGTTGTTTTGAAAGGTTCATGTAAACATAATATTTTATGTTTATGAAATTTATGATTTCTGGATTATTTTAACTGTGATATAAATAATCGTTCCAAAATGATTCATGTTATTATATATAGGCCATCGAAGTACATGAGAAAGACTTGATCTTGAAACCCTATATTTAAAAAAATGACATAAATCAGAGTGTCCATAGTCGAAGGTTGTTGAAATTGGAACACCAACAACCACTTGAGACTAGAGTGTGTTGAGACTTATGACCAAGTTTCATGGGTCATAGATGCGCGGCATCAAAGTCGACACATAGGTATATGTAGGGGAGCATATGAACGGACATGACCCGCTGATGAGAACTCTACAAGATATTAATATATGTGTCATAAGAGGTTCTCATCTACGACTATAGAGTATAGTCCTTAGACCTGAGTTCGCATGCATGTGGCTGCACATGGATTGATGCACTTTGATCATTGTCTAACGCTGTTTCGTAACTGGGAGCTATAAGGACCTTGGTTGGGTGTATTACAAAGTGTGTAGTTCATAGTGATGGAACAAGATGGGATTTGTCCCTCCTGTTAATGGAGGTAATATCTCTAGGACAATCGGAGACTTGATAGCTGGTAAGAGTGTGGCCACACCCAAACGGACTTGCCCAAGTCGTTTGCATTGTCAGTATCAATTCTGGTCCGATGAACATGATCTTGGCTATATAAGGATGACACACATCTTACCTTATGCCAGATCGAGTTATTGAGACAAAAGGATTAGGGAATGTAGAATTCCAGTACAAGTGGGAGATTGTTGGGAATGTCCTGAAATCTACTGTACTATCTCTAGAAAGTATGATAAGTGTCGAGATCAGACATAAGTCATAAATACTGGGTGATCATGATGACTTGCTAGAGCCCGCTCTTGATCAATAAGTTTAGGACTTATTACCAGTATTGTATGATCCCAAAGGGTCACACACCATAGCTAACGGGAAAGTTTAAAAGGAATTAATACAGTAAGATGCAAGACATTTACTGTGTTTGTACAGAGAATTGGGCCAGACAAAATACAGTCTTTTGTCTGATTTGGGTCTTGGGCCCAAAAGCCTAATAGGCCATTAGTTTAATTACTTGGGCCCATATAAGGGAAGAGGGTGGCGCCAGTTAGCCTAAGGCTCCTATGATTTTTAGGTCTGGCCGTCCTCCTCTCTCTCTGTTGTTCCAGCTTGGTCTAGCAGCCTGATCCAGTAGCTTGTAAGCGTGTGGATACCTAGGAGGAGCCGGTAATCATCTGCTCTCAGTGATCTCGATATTACCAATCAATCCGCTGCACTCTAAAAGAGGTAATGATCCTGATCTGTTTATGATTCAACTGCAAATCACCTAGATCCTAGTTGATTATGTGATAGGTTGTAATCTGATAATTAAACCTATGAACCAACATAATCCTACAGGCAAAAGTATCAAAGTTCTGCGGTCGGATCGCGGAGGAGAATACTTGAGTCAAGAGTTCAACGACTATCTGAGCGAGTGTGGAATTGTTTCACAACTCACTCCTCCTGGAACACCCCAATGGAATGGAGTGTTAGAGAGGAGGAATCGAACCTTATTGGATATGGTTCGGTCTATGATGAGTCATTCAAATCTTCCATTATCCTTTTGAGGATACGCTCTAGAAACGTCTGCGTTTACACTACATAGGGTGCCATCTAAATCAGTGGAAAAGACACCACATGAATTGTGGACTGGGAACATCCCTAGTCTGTCTTTCCTGAAGATTTGGGGTTGTGAGGCTTATGTCAAACGTTTAATCTCTGACAAGCTCGCACCCAAATCAGATAAATGCTACTTCGTTGGTTATCCTAGGGAAACCAAGGCATACTACTTTTACAACCAATCTGAGAACAAAGTATTTGTTGCTCGGGACTGTTCTTTTCTTGAGAGGGAGTTTCTCTCTAAGAAAAACAGTGGGAGTAAAGTACATCTTGAAGAAATTCGAGATGCACAGGAGACTGCTCAACCTGCTGAGGAAGAGCAGCAGTTGGATCCACAAAGTTATGTGGAAACGGCGCCTGTGGAGCCTGAAGTTCGCAGATCCGGAAGGATCCGTTACGAACCTGAGAGATACTATGGATTTCTCGTGACCAATTCCAATGATCTGATGATCATTGATAATGAAGAACCAGCGACCTTCGCGGAAGCAATGATGGGCCCAGACTCCAAAAAGTGGCTTGGAGCCTCTAAATCCGAAATGGGATCCATGTCAGAAAACCAAGTATGGTCCTTGGTCGATTTACCTAATGGTGCAAAAGCCATTGAGTGTAAATGGATCTTCAAGAAGAAGATTGACGTGGATGGAAATGTGCAAATTTACAAAGCGAGGTTGGTGGCTAAAGGTTTCAAGCAAATTCATGGTATTGAATATGATGAAACCTATTCCCCAGTCGCTATGCTTAAATTCATTCGGATTCTTCTAGCAATTGCCGCTCATTATGACTATGAGATTTGGCAGATGGATGTCAAAACCGCATTCCTGAATGGTATTCTGGAAGAGGATGTGTATATGACACAGCCTGAAGGTTTTGTTGATCCTAAGAACGCTGGGAAGGTATGCAAGCTTCATAAATCCATTTATGGATTGAAGCAAGCATCACGGAGTTGGAATCTTCGTTTTGATGAAGCAGTAAAACAATTTGGTTTCATCAAGAACGAAGAGGAACAATGTGTTTACAAGAAGACTAGTGGGAGCAGAATTGCGTTTCTTGTACTGTATGTCGATGACATACTCCTCCTCGGTAATGACGTTCCGTTGCTTCAGTCTGTTAACACTTGGCTCGGAAGTTGTTTTTCCATGAAAGACATGGGAGAAGCCGCATACATTCTTGGAATCAGAATCAACAGAGATAGAGTGAACAGGCTGATTGGATTGTGCCAGGACACTTATATTGATAAGGTGTTGCACAGATTCAGGATGCATGATTCCAAGAAGGGCTTCATACCGATGTCTCATGGCATTAGTCTCAGCAAGAAGCAGTGTCCGGTGACACATGCTGAGCGGGAGCGCATGAATAGGATTCCTTATGCTTCTGCAATAGGATCTATTATGTATGCCATGCTCTGCACTAGTCTAGATGTAGCTTACGCGTTAAGCATGACGAGTAGATACCAATCTGATCCAGGTGAAGTTCATTGGACAGCTGTCAAGAATATTCTCAAGTATTTGAGACATACTAAGGATAAATTCCTGGTGTATGGAGGAAGTGAAGAACTTGTGGTGAATGGATTCACCGATGTGAGTTTTCAGACGGACAGAGACGATTTCCGATCACAAACTGGATATGTCTTCTATCTAAATGGCGGTGCAGTGAGCTGGAAGAGCTCTAAGCAGAATACCGTAGCTAATTCCACAATGGAAGCTGAATATGTTGCTGCTTCAGAAGTGGCAAAGGAAGCTGTTTGGATCAAGAAGTTCATGACTGAACTTGGTGTGGTTCCTAGTATCTTGGAGCCAGTGGCTTTATTTTGTGACAACAATGGAGCCATTGCTCAGGCCAAAGAACCAAGGTCACACCAGAAGTCCAAACACGTAGAGAGGAGGTATCACATGATTCGTGATATAGTCAATAGAGGTGATGTGAAGATCAGCCGAGTTCCGACGGACGAGAATGTCGCTGATCCTCTGACTAAGCCACTCCCAAGGCCTAAGCATGAGAGTCATACGACTGATGTAGGCATTAGAGATCTAGAGATGTAATCTTGATTCTAGTGGGAGTTTTAGTTTTATTTTAGTTATAATAAGATGCTCTTGTAAACATTCTTTTAGAAGTGTTTAATGAAATTTGATTTCAGCATTATTTATTGTGATCTAAATAATGGTCCCAAAATAAGTTTATGTCATATTATAGGTCATCAAGTTGAGGACTTGATCATGAAACCCTATAAGTCATAGATGACATAGATTATGTTCTGTCCCTAGTCGAGTTTGTCAAAGTGGGACAATGACAACCGCGAGAGACTAGATTGTGAGGTGACTGTTGACTAAGTTTCATGGAGTCAATGATATGAGTATCACAGTCAGTCACATAGATATATGTTGGTGAACATATGATCGGACATGACCGCTAATGAGAAGTCTACAAGATAGTTATATCTGTGTCATAAGAGGTTCTCATTACGACTATAGAGTATAGTCCTCAGACCTGAGTTCATCATGCTTTCTTGCATATGAATTGGTACACCTTGACTTTGTCAAACGTCGACCCTTAACTGGCGGCCATAACGGCACTGTTCAGGTATATCATGAAGTGTGCGTTGAAATAGGGATGGAACAAGAAGGGATTTGTCCCTCCTGAATAACGGGAGATACATATCTCAGGGCCTGTCGAAGATTTTGTACTGAGAAAATGTGTGGCCGCACTCAAACGAACTGTAGTTCAGTTGTTTGGATTGTTCAGTATAAGATCAGGAGTTTGATAAACACGATGTTGGCTTAATAAGGATGACACCAATCTTGCCTTATGCCAAATCGAGATATAGAGACAAAAGGATTATAGGAATTGATGATTCCAGTACAAGTGGGAGATTGTTGGGATAGTGTCCTGAAATCACACTTGTACTCACTCTTGATGATAGTTGTGTGTCGAGATCAGACATTCGTATAATACTGGGCGGTTGCAATGTTTTTCTAGAAGCCTCTTGCAATATGTAAGTTGTAGACTTACTGCCAGTATTATATGATCCTATAGGGTCACACACCTAAGCAAACTGCAAGCTAAAATATGGGCATGATCATTATAGTAATGATCGTATGGATGTGTATTGGATACACATCAATAATGAGTTTCGGGTGGTGTGTCGATCGACACAGGGTCGATTCCGAAACTGAGTTTCGGTTTTGTGACTTAAACGAATCTGATTAATTATGGTTCGGTTTAATTCATTCCAGGTCTTTATATAGTAATATAGTTTCGAACTGGAACCCTGGCCGTTGAGTTTTTCTCTGACAGAAAATCATAAACACCAGAAACTCTTAGATCCCATAGATCCGGCACTAGCATCCCGTTTCCAGCTTGTGTGTGTGTGTATCTGGTAGAGGCAAGGCATCTGCGTTGCTCACTGATCTCGTTCACCAATTCATTCCGCTGCCAGTTCAAGGTAAGAACGAGGTTGGTAAATTTCAATATATCAAACCCTAGATCCTAGGAGATAAAACAGATATCTGCACAACGATCATGGCACGAAGAAGGAAGAAGCTGATATATCATGGTTTTCTAGGTTTTCAACCATGATATAGTTGTATACATTGAGTCTTTAACCTTGTTTTTCGAGTCTATTGAGTCTTCTACAGGTAGGCCTGCGTCTGGAGCAAAGAATGGGATTATAGGACATTTCTGGCGATATGTGCAATGAGCTGAAGTTGGAGTCTCGACCACGACTGGATGTCGACCGACATCAATCCAATGTCGGTCGACACTAAGGGCGACATGACTTATACACTGAGTTGAAGACATCTTTTGAAGAATTGCAAAGTTGCCCAAAAGTTTTCCCTAATTATAATCTAGCCCCAAAACGTGTTTAGGAGTTTAATTAGATTTTTCAGACTCAGTATCATTATCTTGTTCTTACTTTGTTCTTTCTTTGGAGATTGAGAGATTTGGTGCCAAGGGGCTGTTCTTGCTACTTGTAACCTTTGAGAGAAGGATTTCGAACCCCTTTTTATCTATCTATTCAGTCTTTGGTTTTCAATTCAATGATGTGTTGTTTATCTGATAATATGTCTGAGTAGTAACCTAGTTAGATTTAGGAATTCTCATAGGGTTTTTATGCATGTTTAGACAACTGATTGATTAGGATTCTAAATATATTCGTTCATCACCTAAGTTGCACTTAATACTGAATTATGGACTGATCACCTAGGATTTAGATCTGAGACAATTAACTTAGCACGGGAGTGTGAGTTATAATCTGAATTAACTTAGTGTGAGCAATTTGACTAGATACAAAGAGATTTGGTTTAGGAGAATTGTGAACCGAAAACTTGTTCCTAATGCTTGTTTAGAACTCTAGGATCACAAAGAGATTTGGATCGTTAGGTTGCTAGATATAGAAATAATCTCAGCGAGAGTTGGATTGTTTATCATTGTGTTTCTAGTTCTTGAACTTGTGCTTAATCTGAATTCGGTTAGTTAAGTGTCTGGCATTGTATAATTCCCAAGAACTTCCTAAGTCTGACGCCTTTCTCCCATTGAAAACACTCTTTAATTTACTTGCATTCGTTTACTGCTTTCTCTTGGTTCGCTTAGCTTAACTGAAAGACATATAGTCTATCGTGTGAAACTTGAGTCCTTGTGGATACGATACCCTGAAATACTACATTCGCATAACTGTGCACTTGCAGTAAAATAGAGATATTTATTGACCTATCAGAAGCGTTTCAGGAAACTTTTTAACTTGTGGATAGCTTAATCTGATGAGTATAATCACCATATTTTTGTTATTGCAGAGTTTCAAATACCATATGATTACTATTGTAACTCCAAAACTCTTTCATTCCTAATGATATTCAAATACTTAGCAAAAAAAAAAGAAAAAAAAAAGTTATAAGTGTTCAGGTTGAAAGTTAATAAAAATCATGTTTTAAGTTATCTTTGTAATATCCCAAAACCCGACCCAAATTTTTTTGAAGAAAAATCCTAAATCCCAACCCAAGCCCACCTTCATCTTCGGTAAACCCTAGGGTTCCCTTACTCTTTTTCTATTTAAAAAGATGGCCACCATTGAGAATTGTAAAGAAAAGAGACTTCGGCGAAACTCTGCTCTTGTCACGTCGCAGCCACTACTTTCCAAGCCTAGATCTAGTGCTCCTCCATCGTTTGGAGTCGAAGGTAACCCAGTAAACTTATTTTCAAATCTGATTTCCCTTAACCTGATGCCACCACCGCGTTCAGCTCGACGAGACGAAGCTGAGACACCAACCGCACCTCCGTAGGCCCCACGACGCCGCACGCGCCCCTAGAAGATCGTAGAGTGGATCTTGCGCGCCGCCGCCATCCTCCATGCGCCTCCGTCCACCACCGGGAGCTGTCGTCGTCCGCCCCCGCCCGGAGCCACCGCCGCTGACCATCGGAGCCATCGTCCACGGCTGTCACTGACCGCCGGAGCCATCGTCCGCCGCCGCTGGCCACCGAGTCAACTCGGTTTACCGGTTCGTTGACCGATTTGGTTCGGTTTGTCTGGTTTGGTCTGGTTTAATTCCAACCCTTGATTCAATTTAATTTCAATCAGGTTTAGTTTGGTTTAGGTCGCTTTAATTGGTTAGGGCTGGTTATTTCAATTGGATATGGGTTAACTTAAATCGGGTTGACTTTTACCATTGACTTTCCGGTCTATATTTTCAATTGATCATAACTAGCTCGTCCGTGGGCCGATCTGAGCGAAACGAAAGCCTAACTCGCTTATTTTCTCGTCCTCTTCGAGTTATGAAGTCCGTTAGGGCGTCAGGAACTTCCAAATTAAACTTTTGGCCTTCTTTGGCCAAGGTGAGGACCGTTCGTGATTTTTGCCTATTCTATCTCAATTTCGGGACGCGAGTCTTTTGTTAAAGTTGTCTTTCATAGGTAGCATAGGTTTGGTAGTGCCGGCCTTGTAATTTAAAGAACATAGAATGGCTAGGTTATCACTTAGACCGAAAACGTTGTTTGTGTTTGATGACTTGTGTGGATTAGGTTGTGGTAGAAATTGGTTGCAGGGAACGGTGCGAGGTGAGTTTCGTAAGTGTCCTTGATCATCGGAGGAGGGTCTTGACGAGCCCTCCCGATTTTTGTTGTGGTGCTGGAAGGCATGTGGGCCGGTGTTGTTTGATGCTGAATGTGGCGTATTCGCCAGTCCGTGGGCGCGTGGGGGTTTCGACATGAGGCCGCGTCTACGGACAAGTAGCTAGTTCATAGGTTGTGTGATGTGTCTTCGGGCATTTTGTGCAAGTTGATATTAGCTTAGAACTTGGTTTCGTAGTTGTGTGGCATAAGGCGAGATCGCGAATTCCTTGAATTTGCCCTCAGTGGGTAATTGTGTTTGAAACAGTTACTCGGTCCTCTTTCCCGCTCTTTTCCACTCGCATGTCCAGATGCAGGATTGATCGATCGTCTGATGCTATTGATGGATTTGAATCGAAGCAAGCATGTGGGTTCCTGAAACCATTGAAAGGCAGTCCAGTTAGACAGTCTCTATCTGACTGGGGCCGCACGATGCCGTTTCTAGTTCTCCGGGGACAGGTTGTGTCAATCTTCTTCTCTCTAAATCGCGTGAAGACCTTTCTCTTTTCTACTTTTAGTTATGACTATAATTCAATCAAAATGTTCTGATATGCGATTTTCGAAAAATCAATATTCAGCACGGTGTATTTGGTTTAAATTTAAGAATTGAACTAACACTCAAATAAAGGTCCAAATAACACTCCAAAAGGTTTCTGTAATTATTCTTGCACACTAAGAAATTTACTGAAAAAAATTAGGCGAAAATTACAGAAAACTCTCGGATGTGCTACCGCTTAAATCAATATAAAAAGATAGTTTCTTACAGTCTAGAATGTGGCTATGAATGACTATTTTCACTAAGTATTCAAACTCAGGCCTCATTTGTGATACAATAATGATCAAGGTCGTTTTAGGGACCTATTACGATTAGATTCAAACCAAGTGAGACTAGACGAGTAAATTGTGAAGTGGGTTTAAAGAATTTCTAATATATTTTCACAAGGAAAATTAATCTCACCAAACTGTTATTACCAGGTGAGAAAAGCATTGAAATTTCAAAAGTGTATGTGTATGACAGAGGTTTTGGAAAGCGACTGATGTACGGACATTGCAACAACTCCTATAAAGATACTTTGTTTAACACAAAAAAGGGAATATATTCTGAACACAACTCCAAAGACAATTGTACCAACCACGCAACTACAAGAGAGAGAGAAAAGAGAGAATGGGAAAAAGAGCAAGTAGTTGTGTGAAGAAAGATGAGTTAAACCGAGGAGCTTGGACTGATCAAGAAGACAAGATCCTTAGAGATTATATCATGATCCATGGTGAAGGCAAATGGAGCACTCTCCCGAACCAAGCTGGTATGTTATCTATCTATCTATCTATGTATCTTTGTGTTGACCCTTTTCTTCCTATGTATTAAATGTTTTGGCACACTTAAAGGTCTCAAGAGGTGTGGCAAAAGCTGCAGACTTCGGTGGAAAAACTACTTAAGACCAGGCATAAAGCGTGGAAACATCTCATCTGATGAAGAAGAACTCATAATCCGACTCCATAATCTCCTTGGAAACAGGTTATTAACTTCTCTTTTCACCAAAAACAGAGAATATATTTATTTTAAGTAAAAACATTTATGATTTTTCCGCGTAATGCAGATGGTCGTTGATAGCTGGGAGGCTTCCCGGGCGAACAGACAATGAAATAAAGAACCATTGGAACTCAAACCTCCGCAAAAGACTTCCAAAATCACAAACCAAGAATCCGGAACTTGTAAAACATTCGACCAACGACATCAAGAATAACGTCTGTGTTATACGCACAAAGGCGGTTAGGTGCTCAAAGGGTCTGACCTTCCATAAGCAGAGTAGTAGTGGTAGTACAAGTCTTCTTCCTGTGAAAGAACAAGTGAGCAATGTGATGGATCATCAAGCTGGTTCTTCCTTGTTGGGAGATCTTGAAATTGATTTCGATAAAATCCATTCCGAGTTTCTCTTCCCTGATTTGATGGATTTTGATGGTTTGGGTTGTGGAAACGTGACATCTCTCGTTTCATCTGACGAGGTTTTGGGAGATTATGTTCGTGCTGATGATTCTTCTCACGCTAATCTTGATCTCAACAGACCTTTCACTTCTTGTCTTCATCGTAACGACGATGAAGAAGATTGGCTCCGAGACTTTAATTGTTAGAGCCTATCACAAATTTTCATTTATTACGTATACCTATATCTGTATGAACAAAAGTATACATTTGTGTTTTGTTTCAACGCTTCTAATTTCGAGTTTTGTTCTGTTTTTCGTTTGATTATCAATTCTGCAAATATTGATTATAATTCGAGTATTATGGATTTTGTCTTTCAAATATAAGTATTATGATTATAAAAGATCGCAAATACGCAATGACGTATTATATTTTCGATAGATTATATGTTCAATTAATGTGTATGCATCCCGCAAATTATAAGAGCTTTTATTATAGCCTAACTACTGCTTAACCACCCATAGCCATACCCATAAAACTTTACCAGTGTTATTGTTTTTTTTTTTTGAACAGTTACCAGTGTTAATGTTCTTGGTAATAAGAATCCACTTTACTATATTGTATAACGAAATTTGACTTTAATATACATGCGTATCCATTTATAGGCAGACACGGTCATAAGTGTAAGGAATTGCAAAATAGTAAGAGATTGAGACGTATGAAAAGACGTATACGGTGATGTTCCCACTATATAACTATTTTAATTGATTTGCTCAAATAGTCTCAAGACATAAGAGAGAGTGTCCGGCCTAAGCAACAAATTTAGTGAACTGGAAGTTTAACATGAACAAAGAGATTGGAATATAAAAGCATGTTTCATGATGCCAAAAAAAATAAAATAAAAGCATGTTTCCTAACAAGAAAGACTATTTCTTGTTTGAACAAATGAAAGAAGAGACGTTCGTAAAGAACAAAAAAAAAAACGAAGTGTGGTGATCAATCAATTACTAGGTTTCCATAAATGATTGAAGATTCATACAAAGTCATTAAAAGTCTTCACGCCAAACCTTTAAGAATTTAAATTGGTGAACATTTAATTAAGTCAGGTAATTGTTCATCTCCATTATATCTTGGCCTAACATATTCAAATTATTGATTATCCCCCACCCCCCGGTAACATTTTCTTGTATATGTTTATTTTGGGTGCTTTTTCACCCCAACTCAACTAAACTAAGATGATAATTCTGAAGAACACCTTCTATCAGGACTGTATGGCTTATATGAGAGAACAATATACAACGAGAACGAGCCTCCTTAATAAGGGAGTCATCTCCGGCATTTACAATAGGAGAGATATGTTTAATGTTAAAATCTTCAATACTCATTTTAAGAAGGAGGACCTCATCTAGATCTATTGTGAAGGCCGGCCAATCCTCAGAATTATCCATCATGTCGACCAAATTGGAGCAATCCATTTTAAAATGAATCTTCAAAACATGTATGTCTCAGAGGCATGTCAGAGGCATGTCATAGCCCACAAAAACCCGTCTAACTGAGCATGGAGCGGCGACTAAATCATATAGTTGTAAATCCTTAGTCGCTAAATTGCATTGTCATAAACATAGTTGCCGATTTACGACTATTTTTATAACTAGTAGAAGTAGTCGTAACCTAGACGCAGCATAGTCCCAATATATAGGAACTAATTTGCGACTATATTGGCGACAATTGTGCAACTAAAGACATAGTCCAAATGCAGTCGGAGATATGTAGGCCCCAAATAGTCGTTAAATTAGGTGACCAATAGCAGACTAATATGTGATTGTATAATATAGTCACAACGTAGTCGTAAAACATGTCGACTATATAGCGACTGGGTAACGACTAGTTTAACGACTATACAACGAGTAATTGGAACATCCAGATATGATTACGGTTATGATTTAGCCACTATTTGGCGACTATTATGTGATAGTTTAATATAGTCACAACTTAGTCATAATATATGGTGACTATTTGGCGACTGTTTATTGACTAATTTACCGATGATACAACGACTAACCGGAATATGCATATATGATTATGGTGAAAAATTTTCCACTACTTGGTGATTGTTTAATGACTAATTTAACGACTATGCATCGACTAATCAAAATATCCAGATTTGATTATTGTAATGATTGTGTCACTACTTGACGATTACTATATGACTGTCTAATATAGTCACAATATAGTCGTAATATATGGTGACTACTTGCCGACGGTTTAATACTAATTTAACGACTATGTATCGACTAATAGGAAAATCCATATACGATCATGATAAATATTTTGCCACTACTTTTTTACCACTTTACGACTACTTTGTGACTGTTGTGCGATTAATTGACGACTATTTGGTGACTATTTAATGCGTTAAAATAATAATTTGGTATCATTTCAATTTACGATTTCGTAATTGGTGATACTGTAATTTGAATGGTACAAGATATGTAAAAGACATTTTCTTCAAAATAACATAGATAACTTATATACTTACGTGTAGCATATATACACAAACGATTATCTACATATGCAAACTCCAAAATAAGTTGTCAAATTATACAAAAAAAAATTGACAAGTGCAAGAGACAATGATAAGTAGCCTACGAAGCAAATGGAGTTGAAGTTATACATGTGGGGGGAACATGCTATGTGTTTTCTACAGCCTTTTGAGTTTCCATGAAGTCCATAAACTGCGGATCACTTTATCGCAAATACTTTTCCACCATGGAAAAGTTCTCGATCTTATCCTTTTGTTCGGTCACAACTCTAGCGTACTTTACTTCACGGGAAGCCTGCTCTTCGATTTTTCATTGAGCTTCCTTCAGTTTCTCTTTTAGGGTCACAAACACTGAAGAGTCTCCCGGCTGCTTTCACTTTCCCATTAAAAGATTCTCTTTGAGGCTTTAAACTCCATAAGGATTTTCTCGTCTATCCTTCTTAGTGGCATGTGATAATTAAAGATTAAATGAAAAAACAATGAAAGAAAGAACATGAATGAATTTATAAATGTGGATTGTGAAAAATGTTATTTTACCTGAAAAACATGTAGTTATATTCATATGTTGAGAGCTCCCGAGGTCGCAGTCCTTTGCAGTGCTCCTGCAGTCCTTTGAAGTGCTTCTACAGTACACAAGTAGTGCGTCATCATTTTCCAGAGAGTCTCATAGATCCTTTTATGTCGCTATCGACTATTCCTCGCGTTGATAATCATGTATTTCATCCGTCGTTGACAGATCTCCTCGAAAAACTGTTGAACTGCCCTTGTATATCAAGGGATCTCATGTGTGGGTTTTCTAGAATACAAAAAGAATAAATATAGCATTATTGAAAACAAAACAAGCAAACCTATTTTTGAAGGGTATAGGAGAGAAAATGTACCACGAACTCAAAAAAGTATTTTTTTGCTCTATCACGAGACACACGTTGGCATCTATAGTAGAGTTGATCGGATTGGTTTGTAAAAAGTTAGTAATCTTCCTAACCAAATTTGTTCCTCTGTCATGAATAAAACTAGAAAATGCTTTAACAAAAGAAAGTTATGATTGGTTTGGTCATGTCTTAAGTAATACAAATACTATCTTGTAAACGCTCAAACACTCGAACTTAACAAATACCCCATAGTTACATGTCTTTTGTCCCTCGCCGTGATTCTCCATATAAAATAAATATCCTCTTGTAAAATAGAGGGCCAAGTTTTAGCCTTATTCACGGGTCCATACACTATTTTTTGAACCCAAGGAGGAAATGGATGTGTGGCATTCCATTAAGTAACATGTATATAGAAAAATATCAAATATATAGCAATGTAGATAATTTCATATATATATATATATATAATAAATATAGGTACGACTGAATTTTACACATACATAATCTTTCACCCATATAAAATATTATTCACCTCTTTTCGCGAAGGCTTTTTTTCGGAGAGTTCTGGGTATTTTTAAAAAATATAATCTTCGATATACTATGTAAAATCAAAACATATATGAGAAATCATATATAGTGGATCATATAAGTTAAGACATGCCAAATTATATATATACCTCTCAAGTGGCTGAAAATAATAACAATTTCGAAAAACATTTACATGTGCACATCTATATTCTTTCTATGGAAGCTAGATTTCATGCATTCTTCCACTTGGACGAACTACCTGAGTAAATATATCAGGCACATGGAGATAATATACAGGGAGTTTACCTTCAGTGGATATTGTTAACCTGACCAAATTAATTATTAAAAAGAATTTATAATTAATAGTTAGCATATGTGTCTTACTAATGGCAAAGGGAGCATGTGATTAAATATAACGTTTACCTTGATTTCGTTTTTTATTCGCATCAAAATAGTACTCTGAGAAATAAGCTACCTTCTCATTGATATATAATTCAACAATCGATCCTCTTGCATATTTTTGTCACTTGCTTTTCCTTTCAATTTTTTAAAAAACCTTTTAAAATGGTATATCCACCTATACTGCAGAGGGCCTCTTAATTCAGCTTTGTAGAGGAGATGTATCGGCAAGTATTCCATCACGTCAAAAAATAATGGTAAAAAATCTTTTCAAAATTGCATAAGACTAAAACTATGTTTTTTTCTAAAGTTCTAAACATAATTCTTAGAAAAATCTTTCAACCCTTACAATATATATGTTGAAACAGAAAATGATAAATATAAAATACTATAAACATATTTACTTATCAAATATTCATAGAACTATAAGTAATTAATTAGCACTTGATAACACAAGATGAACGTTCTGGTCTTAGAGTTCGGCAAAAATAAATGGAAGTAGCCACTCCACTAAAATATGGCAGTCATAATTCTTCTTCCCAAAATTTTTTTGTTATCCATACCAGTCCAACTAGCTAAGTTGGCTGGATAACCAAATGGGAATTTGATTGCATGTTTCACTCATTCCTGTAATCATGTTCTGATCTCGGAGAAATGAGCTTTTTTCCTCACTATCAATATGTAAGTGTTCCCGAGAATAGAATAGTTCTATATCCAATCTTGACATGATGGTGTATTTGATTTTATCCTTCACACTCATAAGAGTATTCCTGATGTTATCAAAAACATTCTTCTCTATATGCATCAAATAAGGATTATGTCGGAGACTGAGGTTCCTCCAGTACGGAAGCTCCCATATATGTTTTCCTTGTGCCAGTTATACCACTTCACATAGGCAGGCTCCTTTTTCGTGACTGTTTCCATCGCAGTCCTTTGTTTTTGGTGGATTTGCACCTTACAACCGCTCACAATAAAAATTTTCACCAGCCAAAGACTGAGGTGGATACTCTTTCAAGCCGTGTTTTCTCTTCAAGAAATATTTTTTATGCTTTCTCAGTGGATGACCATGTGGATGAAATCTTCGGTGACAATCAAACAAACATGTTTTCCTTCCGTTAGGTAGATAAAAAGATTTTGTATATTCCATGCAAATTAGACAAGACAATTTACCATTGATCGACCATCCTGATAACATCCCATACAGTGAGAAGTTGCTTATTGTCTACAGCAGCACTGCTTTTAGATTAAAAATTTTCAAGGACACATCGTATATATCGACTCTAGAAGACCACAATACTTTTCAATCCTCAATAAGAGGTCGAGGAAGATGTCGAGACTCCCGCGCAGATGATTTGGCTAAAAAATCATAATTGTAAGAAACAAGTATTGTGTATTTATGCACATATTAAGAGGTCAATTATATGGAGTCAAGATCGCGGGCCACAACGAATGATTACGAGATATGCCAAATGGATTGAACACAATTGTACATAATCCAAGATAAATGCTATAAGTTCTTGGTCAAACTGAGGATGTTGATCTCGAAATATTTTCACTCCACCACATCAGACAAATGAAATATTTGTTTGATTAAGTCTAGAATCAAAGTTATCTGACTCAAAAAAATCCAGTGACAAGTTTAATAGTGTATTGGCTCAGAAATTACGAGAATCGTTTGATAGAATCTACTTGTCATGCAATCCGGTATGATTGACTTGTCCGGATTTATATCAAATAAGGCCCTTCTAATTCCGGCTTCGGTTAATGCTATAATAAGAAGGTGGTTGGTGGAATCTGGGACCTTCTTTGTAATAAATCACAGGGATTTTCTCAAAGTGTGAGGTATGAGAGGCGGAAAAAAAATATTGGAAATAGTAAGTAGCCACTTTTTCTTTACAATATCACTGTCCACCAAATTACAATTCAGATCCTTAGAGCACATACATCAGCGTACTCGAGGTAAGTTTCTTAAAAACAATTTTTTATTATTATTATTATTTTTTTTTTTTACAGATACTTAAAAAAAAAAAAAAAATTAAAAAAAAAGCGACGAATCAGAATGTGACACGTGTAAGGAACAGTATAAGGAACGTATCTTAAATAAGAGATTGTAGATACCGTTTCTTAAAAAAATTGTGGGGTCCACGCGGGACCCACAATTTTATAATATTTTTTTTTTTAAGAGACGCCTTAAGAGACGCTCGTTGTACGTGGCCTTACGGCTAATAAACCTATTTCGCATGTCGTTGTTTTATGACAGAATGATGTAATTTGGTATTTTTTATATCCATCCCTCTGGCGTAAAGGTGTACTTTTGTTTTTTAAAATAGAGGTCCACTTCTCAGAAGGCCAACATTAACCGTAAACTCAGATCTTCATTCTCTTCAAGGGTGAAATTCTAATCATCTTGAGCTGTTTAAATTTTCTAATTTAATCTTTGATCATCCTAGCTGAGTTTGTCATATTTCATATTCTTCCAACTAGCATATTTCTACGACATGAGACAATTTTTTGGTGAAATTCCCTTAGTGGGATTCCATCAAAAGTGCCCCAACCTGACATCATTGTTCTTTAAAACTTGTTTTGCCCAGCCATCTTTTATCAAACAAAAAAACTTTTCCTCGATTTCCGTGAATTTTATTTGGTAAAGTTTAGGACTGCCCTATGGTCTGATCCCTATAATTATAATGCATTTCATCGTCGTATGAGCAAAAGAAGAATCCCATTCTCTTTTTCTACTACTATGTCCATATCACATTTTATTTTCCCTGAACGTTTTTTCCCACCCACGAGGATAAATTTTACTTATACGGAAAGTCTATCATCCCACATTTATCAAGCATATTACAAAACATAATAAATTAGCTCTCGGCCCTTTTTCATCCTCCACGTTTTCGTGAATCCTTGTTATTTCGTGAAACTCTCCTATCATAAAGAAAGAATGTTTCCGATTAAAGAAGTTCCCACACTAATCCTCAAAATTTGACTGTAGAGTCCTGATTTACGAGCTCATAAATATCTTATGCCATTTTTAAAGAAATCTCAATATCGATAATTTTATTGGCCACATATAAAATAGAAACTGCTGGATCATCCATATAAAGGAATGCTAGGTCTCCGTTTTGACTTCTCGGCTTAATAGTGAAAATGATGTGCCATTTTTATACATGGATTTCTAGTTTTAAATTTATAAAACCCCAAATCTGCAAATGCATATATGTGCATTATAGTATTTAAAGTATTAATCCACAAAGAAACTGGGCATATCTTCAAATTCAAGCAATATCAAATGAGAGCTAAAAAACGGGAGTATGAGTGGGTGTCAAATTATTTAATAGCAAGTAAAAGAGAATAGCAAACAAAATTGCACTTAGATGGGAAATAATTGGGCGTAGTAGATCAGAGTCAAAAAATAGCTGCTTGGACTTACTAGGAAGATTAGGTCTAGAGTTGAAATTTAGGGTCTCTTTCAAGTACCTTCAAACTTCTAAACCCTAAAACTATAAAACTTATAATTAATGGATAAAATATAAATAAACAAACTTTTGTGTATGTATTTCGGTGTGTCCCCAAGGAAAGGGGGTCTACCTCTTATATAGTGTCAAGAAAACCCTAGAAAAACATAATTTTTTGTGGGACAAGATAAAAATGATTATCAGGCTAAATATCAAATAATAGTCCAATATGAGAGAAAGTAAGTCGGCCGCTAACAACCTAGTTATGGCCACAGGTTGCGACGGCTAAGGTCACCGCTAGAGGTGGATAGGTCGCGGCCATGAATGTTTTTGGCTATGATTTAGCTGCTTCTAGTCCTTTATGGTGTTGGGATTTCCCTGAATTAGGATGTTGGATCTTCTTCATGTCAAGTCGAAATTAAACCTGGTAGGCCCCTACCTTTAGACCAAGTATTAGGATGATCAAACGTTGATAAGATTTTAATTTGATGCTTAAATTCTGACTGAATGACTTAGTATCAAACGGTGGATTTTTGATCCATTTGAAGTGCATTTAGCTTGGTGTTGGAGGTGGGTTTAGCACTCATCTTTAACCCTGGCCCAACAGCTAGCCTGACCCATCGAAGATCAAGCACAAATAAGAAGAAGGGGCCCATCTTGGCTAAGCCGACGGTTGCTCCCGCCAACCTCCATCAAAAAAGAAAATATGATTAATAACAAATTAACGTATTTAAGAAAAGGAAGAAGATAAAGACAAATCTCTGAAAATA
Source organism: Orychophragmus violaceus (assembly GCA_030180135.1). Classification (NCBI taxonomy): domain Eukaryota; kingdom Viridiplantae; phylum Streptophyta; class Magnoliopsida; order Brassicales; family Brassicaceae; genus Orychophragmus; species Orychophragmus violaceus. Next base: position 63,296,445 of record CM058240.1, on the reverse strand, counting down.
AAAGAAATCTAAGATTGTTCATATTTAACATTATCGTATTAGCGAGAATCAAGGAAGTAAACCATAATTCTACTCATATAATATACTTCTTCTGCGCTGGAAAAGACTATCCTCAATTTTTGTACTAAAAACCTACTTTCCCGAGCAGAGAAATCGACCTCGGTTTCAAACTCTGAGATTAATAAAACGACTATGTTTTTCGTTCTTTCTGTTGTTTCCCTTAGACACTCAATCAAATTATCCAAGTTCCTCTAAATAGATCAATATATTGAATTGATCATTGTGAAGCTCAGCTTCAACAATTAGCGCCGTCTATGGGAACTTTGGGTACATTCGCACGACCAAATGGCAGATCGGAATGACTAAAACACCACTCTCATTGCCGGAAACAGGGGGAACAAGCAACACCGGTGACATCATCAACATCAGCAACACATGAGGTAGAGGAGAGAGGATCCAATCCAATTCGCCCCCGCAAGGTGATGGAGCCTGCGATAATCAACAAACTCGGTTTCACAAGCCAACAAGGTACTAACACAAAATCTTGACACTCTAGCCGTAGCCGTGAGCAGAGAAAAAGTGATGAAATCCGCAAAGTGGCAGTCAACAGACCTATCGCCGAACTGCAAAAAAGTTTAGAGAAAGGACCAACCAGAAAAACCAAAAATGGATCGCCCCAAGGGAATTCGAACGAGAGAAAACCCTTGGATGGAGTTGATCGAACACGTTAAAATCAATTAACATCACCCCGATCAAAGTGGTTTTTAGTCCGAAGGGCCTTACACTGTACCAAAAAATGCCTCGGTGTGTGATGAAAGCTGTTTTTTTGTTAGTCTTATATGGGGTCATCAGGATTTTTTCATACCTAAAAAAGCGTCCATGAAAGATAAAGATAAGATCTGGTGGCCAACTGTCGCTTCTACCATACAGTCTATGTGAGGAATTGGATAGTTGTCCTTGGGGCAGGCTTTGTTGAGATCGGTGAAATCACCACACACTCTGCACTTCCTATTTTTCTTTTTGACGACTATTGGGTCTGCGAGCCATTCGGGGTATATGACTTCCCTCATCTGACCTAGTTTGAGTAATCGTTTGACCTCATCGTTTACTGCCTTATCTTGATCAGGACAGATCTTGCGTCATTTTTTATAGAGGTTCGTAAGTAGAATCAACGTTTAGGTAATGAGAGGTCACTTCCAAGATAATTCCTTTCATATCGGTGGTGGACAATGCGAAGGTTACCATGTTAGCTTTGTGGAAGGCTATGAGCTCGTCCTTGATTAGGTTGTGATATATCATGGTTTTTACCGGTTTTACGCCATGATATAAGTCTGTTTTAGTGTCTTTTGGTGTTCCTTTAGAGTCTTTTGCAGGTCTTATTAGGTACACGTACGTTTGGAGCAAAAGTGGAGATTATGGAACTAATTGGAGCACTTTGGAGATTTGACCCGAGAGGTTGTGTTCACTGTCCGAAACAGAGTACTGTGTCGATCGTTGCACACCTGCATCGATCGATGCACAGCGAGTTGGGCCAGATTCTCGGCGGTTTAATGAAGAATGCTAATATTACAAAGATGGCCAGAAGTTCCTGATATTTGCACAGAAGCCCCAAGTCGTGTTTTAGCTATTTAATTAGATTTTTAACTTCAGTTTTACATACGCTATCATAACTTAGAGCAGAGAGTTTTTAGAGCTTTTGGGGCTGATCTAATCCTGTACTACATTTGTTTTAGAGAAGTTTTCGAACCCCTTTTATATTCTAATCTCTTTTATGATTTCTATTAATTCATTGATTATGTTTACATCATCCATGTCTGAGTAGTTTCATAGTTAGGTTTAGGGTTTCTCATAGGGATTTCATGACTTGCTAGATATAATTAATTCAGTTAAGGATTCACATCAATATATGTTCTTCAAACTAAATTGTGTTCAATGCTAGTTCTAACCTGATCAATTAGAATCTAGATCTTAGGTTGCTAAATACGACACAACAGTGTGGTTTAGAATCTGAACTATTTAGGTTGAGCAATTTAATTACTCGCAAAGGAATTTGGTTTAATTAGATTGTGAACATATCGAACTTGAAATTAAAGCTGGTTTAATCTGTTAGTAATTGCAAAGGAATTTGGATTGCTGCACTTAGACTTAGAGAATTCTCGCAACGACAGTTGGTTAATTCTATATCTGTGTTTGAGTTCTAGAACTGAGTTTAATTAGATCCTGACTGAATGATTTATCTGCTTGTCTGATTTCCTGAGAATGCCCTACACTTAGCGCCCTTAGTTTATTTGCTTACAACAACAACCTGCTACTTGTTTACTTTCTTGCTTGCTTCTCTTTAGTTATTCATTACAATTTGCTTTTTGCTTTCTCCTAGTTTTAATCTCTTTAAGTTCTTAATCCTATCGTTGCCTAGAGTCCTCGTGGATTCGATCCCTAAGTACTACATTGATATACTGTGCACTTGCAGTTAGTATAGGGTAAAACTTTAGACCTATCAAGTTTTTGGCGCTGTTGCCGGGGACTCTTAGAGTCTTCGATATCTTCGAACTTAGGGTATTTACTAGGATTTTTATTTTTGTTTACTGATTTTTTATTTTTCTCTGTTTTCTCTCTGTCGCAGGTACTGATTTCGCATAGCATCGACCGTTGCACCTTCTTGTGTCGATCGACACTAGGCGATTGGAGTTGAATCGATCGTTGCACTGCTAGCATCGATCGTTGCTTGGCGATTACAGACTGTTTATACAGACGAGTGATACCAGAATTAATCCGAACACTAATCTCGTAAACCTCCAACTTGAAGAGCTTGCTAGACTAGAGAGGATCAACAGAAGAGTTCAAAGAACAAGGATGGTTGTTGTTGAACGTGTGATCATAAAGCCTGATGCTCAAAGTACCCTGAGGGACCGACACAACAATTCTTACAATGCTGCTGGAGAACCAATAGATGCTGAAGGGAATGTTATCCCTGATCCCCCAGAGCAACCACATCCGCAACAGGAGCAGAACCAAGGACAAAGCCAAGGACAAGGCCAAGGTAGACAGATGGTTGTCCATGAGAGGACTTTAGCTGACTATAACCGTCCGGATGAGTTTCATGCTAACCGGTCAGCTCTTGTACTTCCTGAATTTGAGAGGAATGATTTTGAAATCAAGACCGTCTACTACTCTCTCCTGAGGCAGAAAGCCTTCCATGGCTCTCCAAGTGAGCAGCCGATGGATCACATAGATGAGTTTGAGGGCATAGTCACTGGAATAAAGTACGATGGAGTTAACCAAGACTATCTGTTCCTCAAGATTTTCCCCTACTCCCTGGCTGGAGATGCTGCAGCCTGGCTGAAATAACTTCCATCTGGGACGTTTGTTACTTGGGCAGCTCTAAAGAGTGAGTTCCTGCGTCATTTCTATGATGATGCTCGCTCAGATCAGTCCAGACATGTCATTCTTACCTTCACCCAAGGTCTGACAGAGCCTCTTAAGACAGTCTGGATGAGGTTTAAGAAGTACCAACGTGACTGCCCGCACCATGGATTCACCGAGGTAACACTTTTATGCATCTTCTTTAGAGGTATAGATCTTCCATACCAGACTGTGTTGGACAATTCTAGCAATGCCAACTTTAACACTAGGACTCCTGATCAAGCTAAGCAGTTGATAGATATTCTGGTAAGCAGTAATAGCTGCAAGACCACTGATGAGAGAAGGAAGAAGTTAGGTGGGAAGATGGAGAATTCTGAGATAGCTGATATTAGATCTAAGTTGGACACAGTTTGCAATCTTCTAGCTGGGAAGAAAGCTGTCCACTTTGCTCAAGATGTTGAGATGATCAATGACGAAGGAGATGATCAGGAAGAGGATGTGAATTACATCGGAGGATCTGGTTTCCAAGGAAACATGTCTGGTAATCAGTCTGGTAATAGGTTCTTCAATGGAGGACAGAAGAGTGCTTTCAACAGCAACCAAAACTCTTCTGGATTTGGACAGACTAGTGGATTTCAGAAACCTTTCCAACAAGGTAATCAGAGGACTTATGGATCTTCCTCTTAACAAGCACCTCCTTTAGCTACTACTCATGAGAGTAAGATGGAGGCAATGATGGAACAGCTGCTGGAAGGACGGACTAAGATTGCTGTGGACTGCAACAAGAAGTTGGATGCTGTCTATGAGGATCTCAATGGGAAGTTTGAGTCTCTAAACACTCATATGAAGCAATTGGACACTCAGGTGAGCCAAATTTCTAGCTCCATCAAGGGAAAGAGTGTTGTAGACACCCATATTAAGGCCTGGTAAGTGTACGTTGATGATGGATCACACCTAGGTGAGAGATTTGAGCTAAGTACAACTGAAGTGGTAGAAGAGGGTGAAATTTCGGATTTTGAGGAAAATCTCTCGGGTGGAATCTGTGAAAATTTGACTGCATCGATCGATGCACCCTTAGTGTCGATCATTGCAAGGCGTGGATAGACAGATTCGCAGGAGCCTTATGACATTGATGCAGATTCAGAGCTTAACCGTTTATTCCCTAGAGTATCTGAGATAACTCAACAGGAGATCTATGCACAATCAATTCGATTATATCCTAAGGTGTCTGAAGTGATTAAACAAGAGATTGATGAGCTTAAGGAGCTGGAAAAGATTGGTGAAGAGTTGGAAGAAATTCCACCATCTGATGATCCACCTTACCACCCTTGTGTGCAGAGATACTTGGGTAAGATGTTGCCTTTGGATGAAGAGCTGAAGGATTGGGTTATAGTTGTTCCTCAGCATATAAGTGATGTGCTATTGACCAAGGTTCCTAAGAAGCTACCTGATCCTGGGATTTTTGTGCTGAGTTGTTCTATCTTCAAGGATGGTTTTAAGCCTCTCTTTGTGATTTAGGAGCTGCTGGAAGTCTCATGCCATACTCTGTGGCAGAAAAGCTGGGTATGATGGATTTTAGACCCACTAGGACCTCTCTTGTCCTAGCTGATCAGTCAATAAGGATTCCGGAAGGATTTCTTGAGGACATCCCAGTGAGAGTTGGAAACTACTTGGTTCCAACAGATTTCTTAGTTCTTAAGTACCATAGTGAGCAGGATGATGCTTTGATATTGGGTAGACCATTCTTGGCTACAGCTGGAGCAGTAATAGATGTGAGACACAGCTTGATAGATCTCCATCTGGGAGATAAGCCGCTGAACTTTGAGATGGACAAGCTGCGCAAGCTGCGCAAGCCACTGATTGATGGGCAGACCTTCACCATTATGGATGGAGATGAAGAGCAGTCAAGTTACACTACGGTTTTGGATCCTGGGGAGCATTTCACTCCTTCTTTTCTTGGACGCGTTCACAATAATGATGCTTACTCTCCGCCTTGGATGAGGAGACTTACACAAAGACAATCAAAGTCTCTGTCAAGATCTCCAGCAAACTGATTTTGTTCGTCCAGTCAAGCTAATGACCTTAAACAAGCGCTGAGTGGGAGGCAACCCACTGTTAGGTTTTAGTATTTTTCTTTCTTATTTTTGGTGTTTTTCTTAGGAACTTACGTTTTGATTTTGTTTTGCTAAGTTTTTAGATACATAACTCGAGTCTGGAGATGTGTGACGATCGATGCACTTGTGCACCGGTCGTTGCAAGGAGATTATGACGAGGAGATGGGATCGCATTGTGACGATCGTTGCGGTCCTGTGCAACGGTCGTTGCTAATGGTTTAAATTGCAAAATTAAGGTACGCGTGCTAAACCGGAATCAATTTGGTTCAACAGCATCGATCGTTGCTCATCAGCAACGATCGTTGCACCCACGACCAGGTAAGTGCCTTAAACCCTTTTCTCCTCTCTTCTTCTCCACTATCGCCGTCCGTACAACCGAGACTCTCATCACCTAAATCTCTCATTTCTTCATCGTTTTTGTTCATTCCAAGTGCTATTCTCCTTGTTTTACACGCTTTATCTGTTTTTCTAACCCATTCAAAGCAAATCCAAGGTAATGTGCCTCAATTTCATGATTTTCAGATTCGTTTTTAGGGTTTTAGAATTTGAGAATTTTGGCTTGAAAACGATGATCCAATGCTGTTGTAGACCTGATTTAGGGTGATTGGTGATGGATTGTTGTTGTTGGTGTAGTTTTAGAACGGATTTAGAAACGATTTTGAGGATTCATTGTCGGCTGTGAAATCGCCCTGCATCGATCGTTGCACTTGTGCAACGGTCGTTGCATTGCGATTTCACGGGGACTTTCTGCCGAGACTAATGTTGTTTTATTTTCTTGAATGCAGATGCCTCCTCGACAATCCCGTAAGCGTAGAACTACCGCAGCAGCAGCTACAGCTCACCATCAGCCGCCACCTGAGTGGGTCCATCGAGACTCGGATCCTCCCAAGGATTATCAGAGAGATCAGGAAGCGATACGGCCACCATGGCCTAGAGAAGATGCGCTACTGATTCCGACAAACATGGTATGGGGCGTGGAGATAGATGAGTTTCTCAAGACCGACACCTTCACAGAGCGGACATTGCTTGATGATTGGGATGATTTTGACACATTTCTGTACAATGGTTGGTGTAACATGACACTTAAGCTAACCAAGTTTGCAGACTACTCGACTTGCAAGAGTCTGGGGATAGATGAGCAGGTTCTTGCACTATGTAAGGGCATTGGTCTGGGGATAATGCCAATGCAGCCTTATGAGATGTACCCTGAGTTGGTAAGACAGCTGCTCGCCACCTGCAGAGTGATGTACCCTACACCAGACAGCAGGAAGGCTTCAGGAGGTTTCTTTACCTCATGTGCTTAGGAGCAAGGTATCGGATTCCCCTTCTCGATATCTGTAGGATTTATGGATTCAGCACTGAGCCGCAGCGCATTGCTATGTCACTTGAGTGGGATGTGGATGAGGCTCAGTATTTCTGGGAGTGTATTGGCACTGTTCGGTACAACTCGAGGACCACACCGGTGATTCAGGTTAGGCATCCGGTTCTTAGATACGTCTTGCGCATTTTGGGATCTACTCTGTTGTGCAAATATGAAGCCAACAAGATGCGTAAGACCGAGATGGAGATGTTGTTCATTGGGCTGAGGGACCAGTTTGAGGATACAGTTCTGAGAGATCCCACTAAGGGACTCAACTTGGGAACTGTTTTCGCTCATCACTTATGCGAGCTGCAGAAGAAGCCATTTGATGGCGTGAGCACTGAGAGAGTAGGGAGTCTGCTTACTCCCATTTTCAGACATTGTAGGATTCCCTTAGAGGGAACGGAGCGTAGTGACAGCTTGGAGTCCTTGATTTCAGCCATCTGCAGAGTGCTACGTGGCTGAAGGAGGGACGAGTATGGGTCTATTATGACCCTGCCACGGTGAAGTGTGGTGTGGATATTCCTGCTCCTGGTCTTACACAGGTTGATACGCTGGATGCCTTGAGGTTCCAGCCTCCTACGAGCGAGCAGCGCAGAGTCTCTTCTATGGCTCATCCGCTGGGAGAGCCTTCTACACGAGCTTCTACCTCCTCTGCACCTGCGCCTGCACCTGCTGCCCCTGTCGATGACATTGGACCTTTTCCCGAGCCTACGATTCCTTATGGTGATATGTCTGAGGCAGAGTGGAGAGAGCGCTCAGATGGTATTCTACGGGTCATCTGGAACTTCATGCGTACCTGCACTTGCAGAAGACAGCCACAAATACACCATCCAATACCTTCACAACGCATGCGACGCTCTCCGACTCCTGGTTCTTCGAGTGGTACTGATCGTATTGATGGGATGGAGGATGAGTGATTGAGTATTTGCATCTCTAGACTACGGTTCTTGTATTTACTTTTTCTTTTTCCCTTTGCATTTTATTTTGACTTTCTTAGGATGTTTATGTTTGGATGATGTGTTTGCTTTGAGACTACTAGTTGCTTTGATTTTGCCTGTTTTCAGTGTTTTTCAGCTTGCAGGTTCGAAAATTCGGATTTTCTTACGGACTAACCTGCTAACTTGCTGACTGATCCGAGAAATCGCAGTGCGTCGATCGACACACCTTGTGTCGATCGTCACAACACGAAAGAAATCGCATTGCAGCGATCGTTGCGGTCCTGAGCAACGATCGACACACGACGAAAAATCGCCTAGCAACGGTCGATGCATTTATGCAGCGATCGTTGCCTGTGCGACAGAGGTAAAAATCAGACAGAACTCAACACATCCATAACATTTTTGTTTCTTTTTACCAACCCTTAGCTTGACACTACTGGGGACAATGTGTCTTAATTGTGGGGGAGGTGCTACTGACTTTATCTTTCTGTTTTCTTAGAGTCAGTCCGTTTTTCAACAAATTTTGTTTTATTGAGTCAAAACAAGTTTAAGTAAGAAACAATGAATTTTGGAGGAGTTAACAATATCTTGCAGGAACTTAAGTAACCATTGGGATGAAGTTTCAGGATCCATCTATGACTATTAGAAAACCCCATCACAGATCAACCTACTGAGGACACCCACATCACTTCAGGTATCAGAGGATCCTTTTACTGACTTCACCTTAATACTGACTTAATCTTCTCTCTTAAGGGCTTGGTATACCTTGTGTCGGATTCCTTTGTTAGTTCTGACATAGCCTGTAAACCTGTCCTATTTGGTTCCCTTCTCCCCTTCCATAAAGTAAAAAAAAATAATAAACTGAGGATGAGTTAGTAACTCCGAAGTGGTCATGGGAGTAGTAGCAAACACTATTATCTCCTTTGCGATCCATGGAATGTGTCCAAAGTACACCCCTTAACGGGAAGAGCACTGATAAAAACAAAATAAAATGATACCCAATGGGGAAAATCAGAATGCTAAGGAAGGGAAAAGAGAAGAAAGGGACAAGAGAAAGATAGTATGGTGGTCTAGAGCTGGCAAGGTAAGAGTCCATGTGCCCTTTGATCGATACTCCTTAGGTGAGACCGCACCTAAATACTTGCAGAAGTCAGTAGGGTGAATTTGAATGCGTGAATGTGATTGTGGAGTTTACTTAGGACAGTTGCTAAGTGTGGGGGAAGTATATGTTGGTCTTGATATCTTGCAGGTGATTCGTTCAGTGGATTACTAAGGGGAATCTGAGTGTTGTTGCTTCTAGGACAAAAAGAGTTTCTGAAAGTTTTCAAACCTCTTCACCATGTTTTAGTTCTTTGTTTTGCTTGAGGGCAAGCAAAGGATAAGTGTGGGGGAGTTGATATATCATGGTTTTTACCGGTTTTACGCCATGATATAAGTCTGTTTTAGTGTCTTTTGGTGTTCCTTTAGAGTCTTTTACAGGTCTTATTAGGTACACGTACGTTTGGAGCAAAAGTGGAGATTATGGAACTAATTGGAGCACTTTGGAGATTTGACCCGAGAGGTTGTGTTCACTGTCCGAAACAGAGTACTGTGTTGATCGTTGCACACCTGCATCGATCGATGCACAGCGAGTTGGGCCAGATTCTCGGCGGTTTAATGAAGAATGCCAATATTACAAAGATGGCCAGAAGTTCCTGATATTTTCACAGAAGCCCCAAGTCGTGTTTTAGCTATTTAATTAGGTTTTTAACTTCAGTTTTACATACGCTATCATAACTTAGAGCAGAGAGTTTTTAGAGCTTTTGGGGCTGATCTGATCCTGTACTACATTTGTTTTGGAGAAGTTTTCGAACCCCTTTTATATTCTAATCTCTTTTATGATTTCTATTAATTCATTGATTATGTTTACATCATCCATGTCTGAGTAGTTTCATAGTTAGGTTTTGGGTTTCTCATAGGGATTTCATGACTTGCTAGATATAATTAATTCAGGATTCACATCAATAGATGTTCTTCAAACTAAATTGTGTTTAATGCTAGTTCTAACCTGATCAATTAGAATCTAGATCTTAGGTTGCTAAATACGACACGACAGTGTGGTTTAGAATCTGAACTATTTAGGTTGAGCAATTTAATTACTCGCAAAGGAATTTGGTTTAATTAGATTGTGAACATATCGAACTTGAAATTAAAGCTGGTTTAATCTGTTAGTAATTGCAAAGGAATTTGGATTACTGCACTTAGACTTAGAGAATTCTCGCAACGACAGTTGGTTAATTCTATATCTGTGTTTGAGTTCTAGAACTGAGTTTAATTAGATCCTGACTGAATAATTTATCGGCTTGTCTGATTTCATGAGAACGCCCTAGACTTAGCGCCCTTAGTTTATTTGCTTACAACAACAACCTGCTACTTGTTTACTTTCTTGCTTGCTTCTTTTTAGTTATTCATTACAATTTGCTTTTTGCTTTCTCCTAGTTTTAATCTCTTTAAGTTCTTAATCTTATTGTTGCCTAGAGTCCTCGTGGATTCGATCCCTAAGTACTACATTGATATACTGTGCACTTGCAGTTAGGATAGGGTAAAACTTTAGACCTATCAGGTTAGTTAGATCCGCGCTGATGCTGACAAAGCTTTCGGGGTTGGCATCGTCGATGCAGACCTGTACACTGAGCTCTTTTTGAGATCCGCAGATCGTGTGATCGTTATTTCGTTTGACCTTTTGTTCTAAGAGCTCATTGTTTTTTTTGTAATTGTAATAATTCAGATTGTTCTATCTGCCAAAATCGATCTAAGTAACATACTCGGGAGGCTTTTTGGCTTCCGTAAATTGTTTTGATTCCCTTAGGAGCGAGGAATTTAATGCACTGATGGTATGTATATGTGCCTCATGCATGTTTTAAATCCATGGCATGCCCATAATTGTGTTATAGGGAGATGGCATGTTCACTATAGTGAAGTCTATGTGATTCAGCACTACGGCGGCATCGATTGGTAGACGGATCGTGGCTAGTCAGTATGTTATTTCATGATATATCATGGTTTTCTCGGTTCTTAAGTCATGATATAAGTCTTAGTTTAAATTCTTTTAGTTGTTTTTGAAGTCTTTTGCAAGTTTAGGTACGATTGGAGTTACTTTGGAGGATTTGGGAGCTTTTGGAGTTGATCTGAAGAAGATGGCTTTTTTACAGAGATAATTGTTCACATTCGGCACTGGTAGTGTCGGTCGGCATCCAGGACCACCAGACTTAGCCCCGATAGTTTTAAAGAGTTTGGAGATTTGCATGTTGGCCCAGAAATTTTCCATATTTACAAGAAAACTTAAATCGTGTTTTAGCTATTTAATTAGATTTTCTAAGTCATTATTGAGACTTATGCTTTATTTTACATTCAAAGAGATTTGTAGCAGGGATTTGGGGCTGTTCTCCAGAGATTTCGAACCCTAGTTCTTCTATATTTATTTTTTTATGCAATATGTTTATTGTCAAAATTATCATGTATGAGTAGTTTTCTACTTAAGATTAGGGTTTCCCATTATATATTTCAAGGATTGTTAGGTTAATCAATTAGTTAGGGATTCATAACCTCTCGTTCTTCATCTTAGGTTGTTTTTATTGTATGATTGATATTAGGTTGATTAGCACAGCGACAGTTGGTTAATTAACTAGAAAGAACTAGGGTGAGCAAATTATCTATTCGAAAAGAGATTTGGTTTAGGGAATTTGTGATCAAATCGAAATTGATCTAATTGCATGTTTAGAACTTAGAACTCGAAAATAGATTTGGTTTTCTAGGTTGTGAGACATAGATAGTTTCCGCAACGAGAGTTTGTTGGCTTTATCTTAGTGTTTTGAGTTCTAGAACATTGATTTGAATCCTGAATATTATTTGATTTGGATTCCTGATTTCTTGAGAATTCCCTGAGCCTAGGAATTTTTCCATCAGTTTACAAACTCTTTTACTGCTTTGTTACTCGCTTTCAATACAATCAATCTGTCTAGCTTAGCTCAAACCGATAATATATTGTACATTCCTGAGACTCTTTTTTTGATACACACCTATATACTACAATTGATTTATTGTGCACTTGCAGTTATATCTATAGGGATAAAACTCGACCTATCAAGTTTTCGGCGTCGTTGGTCTGGGCCTCTGTGATTTACCAAGTGATTTTAAGAATTTTGACTAAGTTTTCTTTTCTTTGTTACTCACGTTTTTATTCCTGTTCTCTTTGGTCTTTCAAGAACCGATCATAAACACTTAGTGTCGATCGACACCATCTGGGATCGATCGACACCGAGTTCAACAACAAAGAAACAAGACGCATAACACTTGGTATGGGCATTTTTTCTCCCAAATCAGTAGCTTGCTAAGTTGGAACGTTCGAACTGGAAAGCGAAGAAATCACTGATAATAATGCAACACGTTATTTTTATTTCGGACGAGAATGGTGTTCTTCATGACCGTCAGGGTCAAGCATACAACGAAAACGGTCAGAAATTGGATGATGCAGGAGACATCATTCCTGAACCACAAGCCTATGTGGGATCATGGCTTATTCAGAAGGGGATGAGCCGCAGGCTGCTGCTGCGCAACGAGGAAGGACACTTGGTGACTATAACAGGACTGATGAGTTATATGCAAACAGGTATGCGACTAGACCTCCCATATTCCATAGGAATGACTATGAGATCAAGACTTCCTGCTACACTCTTGAGGGACATCATCCTTTATTTGGATCGTACCATGAGCATCCCATGGATCACATTCGAAGATCTGGTGACGAGCATGAAGTAAAATGGAGTCAATTATGACTATCTTTTCTGCAAGCTCTTCCCACACTCACTTGTTGGGGAAGAAGATTACTAGCTGAAACAATTACAACCAGGATCACTGACTACCTGGGATGCAACAAAGAAGGCTTTTCTGCGATACTTCTATGATGATATGAGATCAAATAATCTGAGGAACATGATTTCTCATTTCAAACAAGGTCCTACTCAAGCCTTTAGGGCTGTGTGGGTGTGCTTCAGATGTATATGCGTGACTGTCCACATCATGGTTTCTCCGAAGTTAAACTACAAGGCATTTTATTCAGAGATGTGGATTGGAGATATATGGCATTCGATGCTGCTAGTAATGGGAACTTCAACACGAGTTCCCTGAACAAGAAAATGAGTTGACTGAGAACTTGCTATCTAGCAATAGTACCAAGAATGCTGATTTCGAGAGAAATCAGTCAGCGGGCAGTATAAATGGTGTTCTAATGGCTGAGATGAAGACAAAGTTGGACTTTGTTCATAGCATTCTGGTTGGAAAGAAGCAGGTTCAGTCTGCTGCAGAGGTAGAGCCTTTTGAGCCATTTTTTTTAGTGTGAGCATGTCAACTACATAGGTGGCACTGGTTTTCAGGGTCAGAGATATGGGGCTCGGCAGAGGAAAATGATCTCTTCAAGCTACACACCAAATCATGTGTTTCAGAAACAGTGTTGGGAATGTCCTGAAATCATTCTTTTACTTACTCTAGTAACAGTTGTATCGTCGAGAGTAGACAGTCATGTAATACAAGGTGATCATAATGTTTTGCTAGAAGCCACTTATGATCTATGAGTTTAGAACTCATTGCTAGTATTACATGATCCTACAGGGTCACACACATAAACAAACTGGAAGCTTTATATAGGGTTGATCATTATTGGAATGATCAATAAATGTATAATTGTTATACACGTTTCTGAAGGGTGTGTCGATCGATGCAGTATATGTGTCGATCGACACAAGAGTTTAATCGGTCTGTGTTGATCGTTGCATATCTGTGTCGATCGACACAAGACTAGGGTTTTACGAGTGCGCATGTATAAGATATGTGACACACGAGTTATAAGAAAGGGAGCCGAAAATTGACCCACAGACTCTGAACAGAAACGCAGGAAACCCTAAGAGATTAGATCTCTTCCGGCACTAGCATCCCGGACTTTCCAGTTTGCGTGCGTGTGGATACCAGTAGAGGCGCAGCACTTGAGGCGCTATCGATCTCGAATCCCTGTTAATCTTCCGCTGCAAATCATCCATGTATATTCGAGATCTGGGAATGTAGATTCGACTCTAAGCATGAAACCTAGATCCTAGGCTTGGAATTAACAGCTAGGGTTGCCTAATTGGATTAGAAACCGCCTAGAAATTCCTTCAGTGGTATCAGAGCCTAAGGTTTCTAGTCGATCGCACCCTGAGTTTTTTGCCTTGCATCGATCGTTGCTTTTAGCATGCAACGATCGACACAACCGTAGATTAGCTTCGAAATCACATTGTATCGATCGACACAAGTGTTGCATCGATTGACACAAGGTGAAAGTCGCATGGTGTCGATCGACACAAGTGTTGCATCGATCGACACAAGGTAACACGACTGGTTCAATTGGATTGAATTGGTCATTCCGATTGGTTGAGCTGGTTAGACCGGTTGATTGTGATTTGTTTGATTTGGTTGGTAACGATCAATGCTAATGTAGCATCGATCGATGCTAACCGATTACCAAAGCCGGTTCAATTGGATTGATCGGTTATCGCATTGGTTCTGGTATGCTGCATCGATCGATGCTAATGTAGCGTCGATCGACACAGAATTGAATTGTTCAGTTATTGAACCTGCGATTACATATCCAAACCATAATTAAACCCACTTCTTAGATTGTTTAGATTAGATGTTTTAGAAGTTCTAAACCTTCTAGGATGCATATATGATATGCGTTAGACTATCAGTTCCGTTCCTCAAATAAATATCAAGTATGTTTAGATGTCTTCCCAATCTTGTCAACTGTCAAGACTTGTTTCATTGTGCGATAGACTTGCAGTGCAGGATGTCCACAATTACATGAGTAAGACAGGAATTAATCGTGTTGATGGACTTGCAGTGCAAGACATCAATAATTACATGACTCAAAGATTGGTTTACTTGAATGGGCCATCAAAATCATTTTGGGGCCAGAGACATCAGATGGATTGGACATGAGATGTCAATCAACAACCAAGAGTTATATTGGATATAACTAGCAAAGAGTTGCTTACCTAGATAGCTAAAATTTGGGTGATAGCCAGTGGCTCACTCAAGTTTCAGTGAAGTATGGGTCTTGGATAATTATATTCATTTGAGGAAACATTGTCTTGAATATAATGCGAGTCTTCTTAATAGTTAAGATTTCTCATTTCTTGAACATCATAACTAAACCTCTCTTGTTTTCAGCTATGTCTAGCACAAACCATCATAACAATTTCTCCCTGCGATCCGTCCTTGAGAAGGACAAGTTAAATGGATCCAACTTTCTTGAATGGTATCGGAACTTGAGAATTGTTCTCAAACAGGAGAAGAAGGACTATGTCCTTGAGAAAGTTCTCCCCCAAAAAGTACCGAGCCAATGCCTGGCAGTCAGATAAGGATGCTTAGGATAAGCATTCTAATGATGTGGTCGATGTGTGTTGTCTCATGTTGGCTACCATGAACTCGGACTTGCAAAAGCAATATGAGTACGTGGAGTCGCCAATAGAGATGATCATTGGCCTGAAAAGTATGTTTCAGGAGCAGGCACGAACTCAGAGATACCAGACGGTTAAGTCTCTGATTGAGTACAAGCTACCAAAGGACGAACCAGTTAGTCCTCATGTCATTAAGATGATGGGTTATATTAATAACCTGGGGAAACTGGATTGTCCCATTAGCCAAGAGTTGGCTACTGACATCATTATGCAGTCACTGCTGTCAAGCTATGATCAGTTTGTTATGAACTATAACATGAACAACTTGACAAAGACTTTGACTGAGTTGCATGGGATGCTCAAAACTGCTGAACCTAACATCAAGAAGGACACCCCAAATGTCCTTATGATACAAAAGGGTAAAAAGTTTAAGAAACTTGGTAAGACCAAAGGTGATGGCAAGACGAGCTCGATTGTGAATCCAAGCGAGTCTAACCATGCTCCTAAGGTTAAGCCTGGTCCTTCTAAAGATGATAAGTGCCATTATTGAAATGGTTATGGGCATTTGAAAAGAAACTGCAATAAATTCCTAGAAGATTATGAGAAGCTGAAGAAGACGTACGAGACTTCTTCTTCAGGTATTTATGTTATAGAAGTAAATGTTACTTCTTATGGTTCTACTTATTGGGTATTGGATACCGGCTGTGGTGCTCATATTTTGTGAAAATATGCAGGGCATAAGCAACAATAGGACTATGGAGAAAGGACAAATGGACCTGCGCGGTGGAAATGGAGCAAGAGTTGCTGCATTAGCTGTAGGAACATTTTATTTGTCTTTATCTTCTGGCATGGTTTTTGAACTTAAGAACTACTACTATGTACCTGCTATAAGCAGAAATATTATTTCTATTCCTTGTTTGGATATGGAAGGATATCAGTTTTCAAATTAAGAATAAGTGTTATTCATTTGATTACAATGATATGTTTTATAGTAGCAGTCCATTAGAGAATGGACCTTATGTTCTAAACCAAAACGTGCCTAACTATAACATTAGTACCAAGAGATTCAAATCAAATGATACGAATCAAGCTTTTCTCTGGCATTGTCGTTTGGGCCACATAAATGAGAGCGGATTCAGAAGCTCCATAGTGATGGACTTTTGGGCTCATTTGATTATGAATCATGTGAGAAATGCGAACCTTGTTTATTAGGTAAAACGACAAAGGCCCCTTTCAACAAAGGTAGTGTCGATCGACACCAGATGTGTATCGATCGACACAGGTTGCGAACAAACAAAATGAAAGGGCCAGAGGCTTATTGGGCTTTATACATACGGATGTGTATGGCCCGATGAGCACTAGTGCTAGAGGAAACTTTCAGTACTTCATTACCTTTACTGATATTTTCAGTAGGTACGGTTATGTCTAATTAATGAGACATAAGTCGGAATCTTTTGAAAAGTTCAAAGAAGTTCCAGAATGAAGTACATAATCAACTTGGCAAAAGTATCAAAGCTCTACGATGAGATCGTGGAGGTGAATACTTAAGTCAAGAATTTAGTGATCATCTGAGAGATTGTGGAATTGTTTCACGACTCACTCCTCACGAATCGGACTTTATTAGATATGGTTTGATCAATGATGAGTCACTTAGATCTTCCATTATCCTTATAGGGATACGCTCTAGAAACGTTTGCGTTTAAACCAAATAGGGTTCCATCAAAATCAGTTACAAAGGAACCACATGAGATGTGGACTGGAAATGTTCCTATTTTGTCTTTCATGAAGATTTAGGGTTGTGAGGCTTGTTTAAAACGTTTAATCCCTGATAAGCTCGCACCCAAATCCGAGAAGTGCTACTTCATTGGTTATCCTAAGGAGACCAAGTCATGTTACTTTTACAACCGGTCCGAGAACAAAATGTTTGTTGCTCGGAACTGTGTTTTTCTTAAGAAAGATTTCTTTCCAAGAAGAACAGTGGGAGTAAAGTACAACTCGAAGAAATTCGAAAATCACAGGAGGCTGATAAACCTGATGAGGAAGAGAAGCAGTTGGATCTACAAAGAGTTGTAGAACCTACACCTGTGGTGCCTGAATTTCGCAAAGGATTCGTCACGAACCCGAGAAATTTGGATTTCTCGTAACCATGACGAGCCTGCGAATTATGAAGAAGCAATGTTGGGCCCAGACTCCGAAACATGGCTAAAAGCCGCTGAATCCGAAATGGGATCCATGTCACAAAACCAAGTATGGACTTGGGATTGATTTACCCGATGGTGTAAAAGCCGTTGAGAATAAATGGATTTTCAAGAAGAAAATTGACGTGGATGGTTATATTCAGATATACAAAGCTAAGTTGGTGGAAAAAGGTTTCAAGCAAATTTCTAGTATTGACTATGAAGAAACCTATTCCCAGTCACTATGCTTAAGTCCATTCGGATTCTCCTAGCAATTGCCGCTCATTATGATTATGAGACCTGGCAAATGGATGTGAAAACAGCTTTCCTTGATAGAATTCTGGAAAAGGATGTGTACGTGACACAACCTGAAGTTTTCATTGATCATAATGCTGCTAGGAAGGTATGCAAGCTTCATCGATCCATTTATGGATTGAAGCAAGCATCTCGGAGTTGGAATCTTCGTTTTGATGAAGAAGTCAAAAGGTTTGACTTCATCAGAAACGAAAAGGGAACTGTGTGTTTACAAGATAACTAGTGGGAGTGCAGTTGGATTTCTCGCATTGTATGTTAATAACATACTGTTTTTGGAAATGAAGTACCATTGTTTCAGTCTGTTAAGACTTGACTCGAAAGTTGTTTTTCGACAAAAAAAAACATGGGAGAAGCCGTATACATTCTTGGAATATGAATCTATAGAGATAGATTGGACAAACTAATTGGATTGTGTCAAGATACTTATATGGATAAGGTCTTGCATAGGCTCAGTATGCATGATTTCAAGAAGGGCTTAATGTCAATGACTCTTGGCATTAATCTTAGCAAGACGCAGTGTCCTTCGACGCATGCTGAGCGAGAACGCATGAGGGTCAGACCACTGCTATAGGCATTGGATGTCTTAAGATGTGATCTTAATTTTAGTGGGAGTTGTTGTTGTTGATTTTGCATTATTTTTAGCAAGACGCAGTGTCCTTCGACACATGCTGAGCGAGAGCGAATGAGGGTCAGACTACTACTAAAGGCATTGGATGTCTTAAGATGTGATCTTAATTTTAGTGGGAGTTGTTGTTGTTGATTTTAGTTATGATATGATGTTCATGTAAACATAATTTGATTATGTTAATGAATTCTGACATCAGTATTATTTAATTATGTTATTAAATAATAGTCCCAAAGTAATTTATGACATTTTATTGGTCATCAAGTATGTGACTTGATCATGAAACCTTATTTGTTATAAATGACATAAATTATGTTGGCCCCTGGTCAAGGTTGGTAAAGTGGGACATTAACAACCGCGTGAGACTAGTATGTGAGGTGACTGATGACTGAGTTTCATAGAGTCATTAATAAGAGTATTAAAGTCAATCACATAGATATGCGTTAGAGAACACATGATCGGACATGACCCACTAATGAGAAATCTACGGGATAGTTATATAAGTGTCATGAGAGTTTTCATTACGACTATAGAGTATAATCCTTAGACCTGAGTTCATCATGTTTTCTTACATATGAATTGGTCCGCTTTAACCTTTTCAAACGTCAGCCGTAACTGGTGACTATAAAGGCATTGATTGGGCGTATCATGAAGTGTGTGAAGGAACATAGATGGAACAAGATGGGATTTGTCCCTCCTTATAAAAGGAGATAAATATCTCAGGGCCCATCGAAGATTTGATACTGAGAAATGTGTGGCCACACTCAAACGAGGTGATTGTCAGTCGTTTGTCTCGTTAGTATAAAACGGAGTTCGATGAACATGACCTTGGCTTAATGAGGATGACACAGATCTTGCCTTATGCCAGATCGAGATATAGAGACGAAGGGATTATGGGAATAGATGATTCCAGTACAAGTGGGAGATTGTTGGGAATGTCCTGAAATCATTCTTCTACTTACTCTAGTAACAGTTGTATCGTCGAGAGTAGACAGTCATGTAATACAAGGTGATCATAATGTTTTGCTAGAAGCCACTTATGATCTATGAGTTTAGAACTCATTGCTAGTATTACATGATCCTACAGGGTCACACACCTAAACAAACTGGAAGCTTTATATAGGGTTGATCATTATTGGAATGATCAATAAATGTATAATTGTTATACACGTTTCTGAAGGGTGTGTCGATCGATGCAGTATATGTGTCGATCGACACAAGAGTTTAATCGGTCAGTGTCGATCGTTGCATATCTGTTTCGATCGACACAAGACTAGGGTTTTACGAGTGCGCATATATAAGATATGTGACACACGAGTTATAAGAAAGGGAGCCGAAAATTGACCCACAGACTCTAAACAGAAACGCAGGAAACCCTAAGAGATTAGATCTCTTCCGGCACTAGCATCCCGGACTTTCCAGTTTGCGTGCGTGTGGATACCAGTAGAGGCGCAGCACTTGAGGCGCTATCGATCTCGAATCCCTGTTAATCTTCCGCTGCAAATCATCCAGGTATATTCGAGATCTGGGAATGTAGATTCGACTCTAAGCATGAAACCTAGATCCTAGGCTTGGAATTAACAGCTAGGGTTGCCTAATTGGATTAGAAACCGCCTAGAAATTGCTTCAAACAGTTCCAACATAACAACTTATTATCCATGAACTATGTTTCTTCTTCTTACCAATCACCTCCTAAACAAAACAATGAGAGTAGGTTAGAGACTCTAATAGAGCATCTGCTTGAAGGTCAGCAGAAGACCATTGTTGATTTAAACATGAAGTTCAATGCACTTTATATGGATTTGAATGTGAAATTTGAGGCTCTAAACACTTGTGTAATAGAGCTAGATACACAAGTGGATCCAGTTTCTGGTTCAGTGAAGGTCAAGATGGATCTATTATTGGAAGAACTGAGTAGAACCTGAAGCAATACGTCAATGATGTCTTTGTAGAGTGGGAAGTCAAGCTGAAACATAAGCAGGATGAAGTCACAACAATTGCGCTTGATTCTTTTGGTTATTCTTAGACTGAAGACACGGTGTCGCTCGACACCCAACCCTGGTGTCGGTCGACACTAGTAGAAAATCCGAGGTTTTGAGTCTTGATGAACCGAAATCGACCTTGTTTGATGCTGAATTAATGACGTCCACCTGCAATGCCGATCGACACCCCCTTGGTGTCGGTTGACACCTTACTATTCCAAACACTATTATGAGTTCTCATGACAGACATAAATCGACCCAACCCGACATCAAGGTCGACCCTAGTGGGAAATCAACAAACGAGTCGACCAATACGAGCAGTGTCGACCGACACCACGGTCGTGATGAGCCAAATTCTACGACATCTCAAATAGCTGTCGAAGAAAGGTCTCAAGCCACCCATACATTTCCCTAGAGCTCCTAATAAATCCAAAAAGGAGCTGGATGATGCCAAATGGATATCAATGATGGATAAGAAGCTGATTGAGATTCCATTAGCTGATGCCTTAAGGATTCACCATTCTCTACAAAGTTATGCAAAGAATATGATCTCCACGGATGGAGATTTGAAAGAATGGTGCTGATGGTCTCTAAACAAGTCAGTTTTGTGCTGCCTAATAAGATTCCTGAGAAGCTTTCAGACCCATGAGTCTTTTTGCTAGACTGTTCCATCTTCAAAGACAGCTTCTAGCATTCTCTGTGTCACTTGGCATTTAGTGTGAATCTCATGCCATACTATGTGGCTATGAGGTTAGGATTGATGGACTTCCAACCGACTAGGATCTTTTTGATTCTAGCTGACCAATCGAAGCGGACTCCATAAGGACTCCTTGGGATATTCCTATAAGAGTTGGAAACCACCTGATTCCAACAGACTTTGTGTTGCTGAAATATGATGTTGAACCGGAAGATCCTCTGCTACTTGGTAGATCCTTCTTGGCTATAGCTGGAGCGGTTATTGATGTTAGGCGCGGTCTTATTGATCTCCATTTGGGAGATAAGCTTATACACTTCAAGATGGACAAGCTGCAAAAACCCACCATTGATGGTCAGACCTTTAGAGCTGTGGTGAAACGAGAAGTTCTAATTGCCAGTGAGGACAAAGTGCTTGATATTGGAGAAGAAAAGATGGTGGTTTTTCTTGCAGATACTCTTACGTCTTCATAACCTGCAACTGATCTTAAGCAGAAAGCTCCTAACATTGCACTTCTACCAAACCAAAGGTATGTATCCTCTCAACCTTTACCTCCTGGCCGCATTGCTATCAATGCATGGAAATGTTTTAACCCACCCATGCTTTTCTCCCACTTTGGATCTCTTCCCATATTCCTTGGTCGCTCTCATGCTCACGACGCTTATACACCTCCATGGATAAGGAGACTTTCACAGAGGCACTATTTGCCTTTATCGAACTCCCCCCCCCCCCCCCCGAGCCTGATATCCTGCCAAAGTCAAGCTAATGACTGAAAAAAGCGCTTAGTGGAAGGAAACTCACTGGTGAGTCTGTATACACTTTATTTTCGTTTAGGTTTTGGTTGCTTTGATTTTTCTATTTTTGTGTGTCAAAAGCGTGAAAAAACAGGTTATCAACGTTTAGTGTCGGTCGACACCTATAATGTGTCGGTCAACAACACACTCAAAGGTAGACGATTGTCGATCTAGCTCGACATAACCCTATCATGTGTCGACCTAAGATTGATTTTGCCTGACACTAGTTTGTGTGTCGGTCGACACCCTTGCCGTCAACATGTAATATTTCTGGTCTTTATCAGATTTCTATCATTTTGACTTTGTTCTCCCAAGCCCAAGCTTGATAATACTGTGGATAGTGTTATTTACGTGTGGGGAAGATAGTTATTGACATACCGTTTTTTATTTTCTTAGAGTTAGTTGAGTCTGTTTTATCGAATCAAAACCTTTGTAGGAAACCATGATTTTTCGAGGAACTACCACATTTGCAGGAACCTAAGTGACCATTTAAATGAGCTTGACAGGCATCTGAGACTAATTAAAATCTCCAAGACCGATCGACCTACCAAGGATACCAAAATCCTTTTGGGTATTTAGAGGATCCATTACTAGCTTCAGACCTAACCTTGCTCAATTCTTCTCACCTTGGGGCTTGGTATACATTGGATAGGATTCCTCCTTCAGTCCTCAAAGACTTGTGTGTGTGAGTACGGTTTCCCTCTCTCTTCCCTTCAATTAAAAAAATGATTAGTTTGCCGAAAATCTAGTAGCTTCGACGTGATCATGGGAGTGGCAATTACCTATGTTACCTCTTGTGTTTCATGGAAACATGTCCAAAGAAACACCCCGAATATAAAGGGAAGAGCATCTGATAGAAAAAAATAAAATGATATCGATTGGGGGAAAATCAGCTGATGAACCAAGAAAAGATAGAGGAAATGAACCAGACGTATGACAATTTGTGTGATCAGGTGTTGACTGAAAGATTCATGTGTTCTCTGATCGATATTCCCTCGATGAGACCGTGCTTAAATATTATAGAAGTTTGTATGGTGAATTTGGATCTCTCATATGGATTGTGGAGTTGACTTGGGACAATTGCTAAATGTGGGGGTAGTACATGGTGGTTTGGATCCTGTCAGGTGCGTTTTTCATGTGGCTCTACTATAAGGATTGTGGAATGTGGTGTTTTAACGACGAAATGAAATTTTGTGTTTCCAAACCTCTTTTCATGCTTTGGTTTTTTGTTTGCTTGAGAGCAAGAAAAACCTAAGTGTGGAGGAGTTGATATATCATGGGGTTTCCGGGTTTTTAAGCCATGATATAATTCCTAGTATAGGGTCTTTTAGTTTTTTTAAAAGTCTTTTTCATGTTTAGGTACGACTGGAGCTAATTTGGAGAATTTGAGAGCTTTTGGAGTTGATGTGAAGAAGATGGCATTTTCACATAGATCATCTTCCACATTTGGTACTGGTGTCGATCGACACTGCTTTGGTGTTGGTCAACACAATTGATGACCAAACTTATCTGCGAGCGAATATCCTCGAAACATGAAGATTTTGAGAAATCTTGCAAGCGAATATCCTCGAAACCGACTTCCCGCGACTATATAAGACGAAGGACTTCCTATGATCAAACTATCTCGAAAAACCCTAGCAAAATACTTAGACTTTCTTTTAGCTCTTACGCTTGTACTTTGTTTCCGATCAAACATATCAATAAAACAACTCTTTGGATCTCTTTTGGTGTCGTTTACATCAGAATCTTATGTTCCCTAAAAATTTTGCTCTACATAAATAGACAGTGCGAGCTTCGACTCTCACAATTCTTTCCGCATGATAGCCCTTACGTCAATGAGCCCCAGATCCATCAAGGTAATGCCAGGTACTTACAAAACCGCATGAAAGCTAACTTGTTTTCTCTTGGTGCAGGTTATACAGTTTCAAGGTCAAAACCTTTTCAAGAAAGAGATAATTATGAGGAAATCAAGCCATCATCAACCAAGCAGGCTAGAAGATAGCTCACCAATCCAGTATATGCCCTTGGAGAGAAGAAACTTGATAGTACCAGAGACATATGTGCACTTTTTGGGGCATATCTACCTAACAGGAGGACTTAAGCTACAACTTAACCTGTTCGAGAAACGTAACTCACCAATGAATCATCACGAAGTGGAATTGCTTCAATATCCTTTCACATGTGTAAGTTATGAAAGTTACAAAATAGAAGACTTCCAAAGAACCCGTTGGAGACCATCTGCCACTTATTGGAGAGCTCAGAACGTACCAGATTAAATGAAGCAACAAAGTAACTTTTTCTGTATTTTTGACTCACCAGGGAATCCAAGAGAGTTGTAATCAAGCCAATACTAGTTTGGATGGAGAAGTTATTCAAGTTATAACCCAATGGTTTCTGGACTTGATGCACTTCAAATCTATACTTGAAAGCCAGAATGGGCATTGCAATCTCTTTGTGCTAATTTTGATACTCTTTTCCCCTTCGTGTGGTTTTATCCCAATAAGTATTTCCACTAAGGTTTTAAACGAGGTAATCTCAAGCCCGATCCATCAGAAAGATACATAATGCATGGCCAATGAAGCTTAGTTACTACCACACGGCCATAAGGCCCTTTGTTTCTGTTTATATTCGTGTAAAGGCTTTTAAAGCCCAAGTCTCTATTTCATTAAACCTAGGCTATAAAGCCATTTTATTGACTTATTTTTAAAGTTATGTTTTAATTGAAAGAAAGAAAACCCTTGACGGCAGTGATCCTTACAAGAATCATGTGGCTGCCCTTTTTCTTAAAGAGTCTTGATTACTGGTTACTTTTTCGTTTTGAAATCCACCTCCCCTCCACTAAGCTGAGAAAATAGCGTCTCCGACCAGATGAAAACCTCCCATCGACCACCTCGTCCCATCGTCTTCCTCTCACCCGCGCTCGACCATCATCGACCACCGCCCCATCGTCCGACCAGCCTTGTTTCCAGACCAGAAACGAGAGCGCCCTCGGCCAGCCTTGCGTTCCACATCTCAGACCGTGTGTAGGATCTTACCAGGATCTTACATCATATGGTATCAGAGCTTAGGATCTTGAAACCATCCGGTCAATTTTATCTCTCATATATTTACTTGTTTTGGCGATTTGTTTTTTTTTTTTGCATCTATCAATTGAAAAAATCAAAAAACAAAATCGTGTTGCATCATCTATTTGTTTCTGTCGTATAATCTTCTTCTGTCCTTGCATCATATTCATACATAAAATCAAAAAAGTAGTTGTTGTGATGTTTAGAATCAAAGACGAATGCATATCACCTGTCACTAGGGTTTACATCGATTTGGTCATTGTTACTTCTTCCGATTCGTTTAATGTGTTTCAGCCATTGTTTTGATACTTTTTGCATTTAGGTTGATATCTTCTGTAGGGATTCGTTTGGTTGATCCTGATGTAATTCACTGATTCAGATCATCCTAAACATACAGATCTAGGTTCTCTTGAATAGAAACATAACATGATCTCACCTTTTACCTGTTTGTTGCAGCGGAAGGAATTGAACAGGTCAGAGATCAGATAGATGCACCGAGGGATGAATCCTCCAAAGGTTCACACACGCTTCACAAGGAAATGGCTGCTAGACCACGAGGAGAGAGGCGTGCAGGGAGAGAGAGAGACGCGGCTAGGGTTCGGGTTAGGGAGAAAAGACTTGGCTTTTAGTCATTAAAAGCCTTCTCTTTCCCTTTTGGGCTTTTGGGCCCAATCTGATTAAATCCCATTTAATCAGACCCATTAATCTTTCTCTCTTAGTACGACAAATGCCTAGCACTTTTGTCGTACTTCTGCTAAGCCGTTCCAACACATTTTCTTGTTAGCTTAGGCGTGTGACCCATATGGGATCATATAATAAAGGCAATAAGTCCAAGACTTATAGATCATGAGCGGACTCTAGCAAGCCATCATGATCCCCAGTATTATATGACTTATGTCTGATCTCGACATACTCTTACTTTCTAGAGACAGTACCGAGATTACTGGACACAATTCCAACAATCTCCCACTTGTACTGGAATCTCAGTATTCATAATCCTTTTGTCACAATATCTCGATTAGTCATAAGGCAAGATTGGTGTCATCCTTATAAAGCCTAATCTTGTTCATCGGACTCTGATTTGACACTGACAATCCAAACGACTCGGGAAAGTCCGTTTGAGCATGGCCATGCGTTTTCCAGTATTCAAATCTCCGATTGGCCTAGAGATATTCACTCCATTTATATTGGAGGGACAAATCCCATCTTGTTCCATCACTGTAAACTATTCATTTCATGATGTACCCAAACAAGGTCCTTATAGCTATCACAGAATGATAGCGTTAGACAATGATCAAAGTACATCAGTCCATGTGCAGTCGCATGCATGTGAACTCAGGTCTAAGGACTATACTCTATAGTCGTAGTAAGAATCTCTTATGACACAGATATAAATATCCTGAAGAGTTCTTATAAGCGGGTCTTGTCCGGTCGTATGTTCCCAACATACACCTATGTACTGACTTTGATGCCGCGCATCTATGACACACTGAGACTTTGTCATAAGTCACGTACCAATCCAGTCTCACACGGTTGTTGTGTTGGATTGTTCGGTTGATCCTGATTCAATTCTCATATTGATATCAACCTAAACATGCATCAGATCTAGGTGTTCTTATTTAGAAACATTAGATCTCACCTTTTACCTGTTTGTTGCAGCG
Organism: Orychophragmus violaceus; assembly: GCA_030180135.1. NCBI lineage: Eukaryota > Viridiplantae > Streptophyta > Magnoliopsida > Brassicales > Brassicaceae > Orychophragmus > Orychophragmus violaceus. The sequence goes on along the minus strand of CM058240.1, from coordinate 63,269,885 downwards.
GAATTGATGAACAGGTCAGAGATCAGGGAGATACACCAAGGGATGAATCCTCCAAAGGCTCACACACGCAATCACAGGAAACTGGCTGCTAGACCACGAGGAGATGGGGCGCAGAAGAGAGAGAGAGGCGCGGCTAAGTGCTAGGGTTGGGAGGAAGAGAGTTGGCTTTTAGTCATTAAAAGCCTTCTCTTTCCCTTTTGGGCTTTTGGGCCCAATCTGATTAAATCCCATTTAATCAGACCCATTAATCTTTCTCTCTTAGTACGACAAATGCCTAGCACTTTTGTCGTACTTCTGTTAAGCCGTTCCTACTTTATTTCCTGCTAGCTTAAGCGTGTGACCCATATGGGATCATACAATAAAAGCAATAAGTCCGAGACTTATAGATCATGAGCGGACTCTAGCAAGCCATCATGACCCCCAGTATTGTATGACTTATGTCTGATCACTGACATACTCTTACTTTATAGAGACAGTACAGAGATTGCTGGACACAATTCCAACAATCTCCCACTTGAACTGGAATCTCTGTATTCATAATCCCTTTCGTCTCAATATCTCGATTAGTCATAAGGCAAGATTAGTGTCATCCTTATAAAGCCTAATCTTGTTCATCGGACTCTGATTTGATACTGACAATCCAAACGACTCGGGAAAGTCCGTTTGAGCATGGCCATGCGTTTTCCAGTATTCAAATCTCCGATTGGCCTAGAGATATTCACTCCATTTATATTGGAGGGACAAATCCCATCTTGTTCCATCACTGTAAACTACTCATTTCATGATGTACCCAAACAAGGTCCTTATAGCTATCGCAGAACGATAGCGTTAGACAATGATCAAAGTGCATCAGTCCATATGTAGTCACATGCATGCGAACTCAGGTCTAAGGACTATACTCTATAGTCGTAGTAAGAATCTCTTATGACACAGATATAAATATCCTGAAGAGTTCTTATTAGCGGGTCTTGTCCGGTCGTATGTTCCCAACATACACCTATGTACTGACTTTGATGCCGAGCATCTATGACACACTGAGACTTTGTCATAAGTCACGTACCAATCCAGTCTTACACGGTTGTTGGTGTTCCAATTTCAACAACCTTCGACTAGGGACAGGATGATACAAAACATTTATCAAATGTAGGGTCTCATGATCAAGCTAAATGACTTTGATGACTCAAGATCAAGTCACTTACTTCGATGACCTATAAAATGCTTCATATCATTTTGGAACGATTATTTCATCACAGTTAAAATAATCTTGAAATAATAATTTCATTAAAACATAAATAATGTTTTACAAGAACATATCAAATAACTAAAATAAAGCTCACAAAACTCCCACTCAAATTTAGATTACATTTCAATGTTTCTAATGCCTACAGCTTCAGTCAGGAACTCGAGCTTAGGCCTTGGGAGTGGCTTTGTCAACGGATCAGCGACATTATCATCTGTCGGAACTCGGCTGATCTTGACTTCCTTTCTATTAATGATGTCACGTATCAAGTGATATCTTCTTTGAACATGCTTGGATTTCTGGTGTGATCTTGGTTCCTTTGCCTGAGCTATAGCACCATTGTTGTCACAAAACAGTGCCAGAGGCTCAGCCGCATCTGGTATCACACCTAGTTCCATAATGAACTTTCGTATCCAAACAGCTTCCTTCGCTGCTTCCGAGGCGGCGATATATTCAGCTTCCGTAGTGGAATCAGCAACGGTGTCCTGCTTGGAGCTTCTCCAACTTACTGCACCGCCATTCAGACAAAAGACATAACCGGACTGTGACCGGAAATCATCTGTGTCTGTCTGGAAACTTGCGTCCGTGAATCCACTGACTTTAAGCACATCACTTCCACCGTACACCAAGAATTTATCCTTAGTATGTCTTAGATACTTCAAGATATTCTTTACGGCAATCCAATGGTTTTCACCTGGATTTGACTGGTATCTACTCGTCATGCTCAATGCATAAGCAACATCAGGACGAGTACAGATCATGGCATACATGACAGATCCTATTGCAGATGCATAAGGAATATTCTTCATGCGCTCAAGCTCAGCAGCCGACGTAGGGCTCTGCTTCTTGCTTAGCGTTGTGCCATGTACCATTGGCGTGAAGCCCTTCTTGGAATCTTTCATGCTGAATCTTTGTAGGACTTTGTCAATGTATGAGTCTTGACACAAGCCTATCAGCCTCTTAGGTCTATCCCGATAGATCCTAATTCCAAGAATGTATGCGGCTTCACCCATGTCTTTCATGGAAAAACAACTTCCAAGCCAGTCCTTTACAGACTTCAGCATTGGAATGTCGTTTCCGAGAAGCAGTATGTCATCGACATACAGGATAAGAAATACAATCTTGCTCCCACTAGATTTCTTATACACGCATTGTTCTTCTTCGTTTCTGATGAAGTCAAATTGCTTGATCGCTTCATCAAAACGAAGATTCCAGCTCCTCGATGCTTGCTTCAATCCATAAATGGATTTATGAAGCTTGCATACTTTCCCAGCATTCTTTGGATCTATGTAACCGTCAGGTTGCGTCATATACACATCCTCGTCCAGAATACCATTCAGGAATGCGGTTTTCACGTCCATCTGCCAAATTTCATAATCATGAAAAGCTGCAGTTGCTAGTAGAATCCGAATAGATTTCATCATAGCCACCGGTGAATAGGTTTCATCGTAGTCCACACCGTGAACTTGTCTGAAACCTTTTGCCACCAACCTGGCTTTATAAATCTGGACATTTCCATCCACGTCAATCTTCTTCTTGAAGATCCATTTGCACTCGATGGCTTTTACACCAACGGGTAAGTCAACCAATGAAAACACTTGGTTGACCGACATGGAGTCCATTTCGGAATCAGTGGCCTTGCGCCACTTAGAGGAATCTGGGCCCATCATGGCTTGATTGAAGTTCGATGGTTCATCACCATCAATGATCAAAAGATCATGACAGTCAGTCACGAGGAATCCCTGATATCTCTCGGGTTCGTGACGGATCCTCCCGGATCTTCGAACTTCAGGTACTACAGGTTCAGGCTCTACAATTTCTTGTAGGTCCTCCTGCTGCTCTTCCTCATTAGGTTGAGCAGTATCCTGTTCATCTTGAATTTCTTCAAGCAGTACCTTACTCCCACTGTCTTTCTTAGAGAGAAACTCCCTCTCAAGAAAGTTACAATCCCGGGCAACAAAGATCTTGTTCTCAGAACGTAGATAGAAGTAATAAGCCTTGGTTTCCCGTGGATAACCAATGAAATAGCATTTATCAGATTTTGGTGTAAGCTTATCTGAGATTAATCTCTTAACATAGGCTTCACAACCCCAAATTCTTAGATAAGACAGCACTGGAGCTTCTCCAGTCCATAATTCATATGGTGTCTTTGCTACTGCTTTTGATGGCGCTCTATTTAGAGTGAACACTGCTGTTAGCAGAGCATATCCCCAAAGGGATATTGGAAGGTCTGTGTGACTCATCATAGATCGAACCATATCCAATAAGGTCCGATTTCTCCTTTCAGACACACCATTCCATTGAGGTGTTCCAGGAGGAGTGAGTTGGGATACGATCCCACACTCTCTCAGATGATCACTGAATTCCTGGCTTAAGTATTCTCCTCCTCGGTCGGACCGAAGAGCCTTAATGCTTTTGCCAAGTTGGTTCTGTACTTCATTTTGGAATTCTCTGAACTTTTCAAAAGATTCAGACTTATGTTTCATCAAATAAACATATCCATACCTACTGAAATCATCAGTGAAGGTTATGAAGTACTGATAGTTTCCTCTTGCATTTGTGGACATTGGGCCACACACATCAGTGTGTATCAGGCCCAATAAGTCACTGGCCCTCTCGTTAGGTTTATTAAAGGGGGCCCGTGTCATTTTGCCCATCATGCAGGATTCGCATTTCTCACATGACTCAAAGTCAAATGAGCCAAGAAGTCCATTCGAATGGAGCCTCTTGATGCGTTTCTCGCTGATGTGCCCTAAACGACAATGCCATAGAAACGTTCGGTTTTCCTCATTAGGTTTAAACCGTTTTGTATTAATGTTATAAATTGGCGCGGATTGATCGAGTATGTAAAGCCCATTCGTAAGAGGGGCAGAACCATAGAACAAATTGTTGCGATTGAAGGAACATAATTTATTCTTAACTGAAAAATCATAACCTTCCAAATCCAACAAAGAAATTGAAATAATATTTCTGCTTATAGCAGGTACAAAATAACAATTATTAAGTTCTAAAATCAATCCCGAAGGTAAAGACAACAAGTATGTTCCTACAGCTAGTGCTGAAACTTTCGCTCCATTCCCAACTCGTAGCTCTACTTGTCCTTGCTTCAGCCTTCTACTGTTGCTGAGTGCCTGCATATTAGTACAAATATGAGCCCCACAACCAGTATCCATGACCCATGAGGTATTATCAGAAGTAGTTGTATTAACTTCTATAACAAAAATACCTGATGAAGAAGTCTCGAAAGTCTTCTTCTTTAATTCCTTTAGACCTTCCTGGAATTTCTTGCAATCTCTTCTCCAATGCCCCAGTTCTTTGCAGAACCTGCACATGTCAGTTGGCCCAGCCTTGGACTTGGGCTTGGGCTTTGGCGTGTCCTTGTCCGCGACTTGGACACCCTTGGCCTTTCCCTTATCCTTAGCAGAAGACTTCTTAAACCCCTTGCCCTTTTGTACCATAAGCACATTGGGGTCCTTGGCGGTTTTCTTCAAGTTGGGCTATGCAGTCTTGAGCATTCCGTGAAGCTCAGGCAGTGTCTTACTCAAGCCATGCATGTTAAAGTTCAGAATGAACTGATCATAGCTTGCAGGTAAAGACTGCAGAATGATGTCGCAGGCAAGTTCCTGGCTGATTGGGCAGTCGAGTTTGTGAAGATGATCGAGATAACCCATCATCTTCAACACATGAGGACTCACTGCCGCATTCGCAGCCAACTTACAGTCCAAGAGGTTCTTAACTGTCTGGAACCTCTCGGTCCTAGCCTGCTCCTGAAAAAGCGATTTCAGGCTTGCCATGATCTCGATTGGAGACAATACACTTTCGAACTGTTTTTGCAGCTCAGGAGTCATTGTCACCAACATCAGGCAATAAACATCATTTTCATCTGACGAATGCTTTTCCCAAGCATTGTGCAGAGTCCTGGCAGCATTGGCAAGAGGCCTCTCGGGGAGGGGATCTCGAAGGACATAACCCTTCTTCTCCTGCTTGAGGACCAGCCTCAAGTTCCTTGACCATGTCAGGAAGTTCGTTCCAGTCAGCTTCTCCTTCTCGAGAACAGACCGGATCGAGAATGTGTTTTGTGTGCTTGTAGTAGTCATATCTGAAATATATAAATAAAAAGGTTATTAGTTATTATGTTCAAAATGACTAATCTCGTATTAAAATTTAATATGATTAATCACGCATTATATTCAATAACCTAAGTTACCCTCAATAGAATATAATGATTCCAAGATCCACATATAACTAAGATTAAAGTGGGCCACTGGCCATCACCCAACCTTAGCTTATATCGGTAAGCCCTATATCGGCTAATTATATCCGTGATATAACTCTTGGTTGTGAATCTGGGCCCGAGGCCCAATCCACTCTGATGTCTCAAGGCCCGGGACTCCCGATGGCCTAGTCAAGAAAACCGGACTATACAGTCATGTAATCATTAATGTCTGGGACTCCCAATGACATTTATGAATCACAAACCGTCTTACCCACGCAAAAGCAGACATCCTCACACTGTAAGGCCATGAATGCAATTGAATGGGCTTTGACAGCTGACATAGCCTGGACAAGACATCCAACGCTTGATATTATTTGAGGTTCGTAGGTTTATTAAAATCATTCCCAAAATAGAAGATTACTATTTCGGGAAACTTTCTATTTATGGAAACCTACTATTTTTGGAAACTTTCTAAAATTGGAAACTTTCTAAAACCGGAAACTTTCTAACTTTAGAAACTTCTTTAAAATCCAAAACCCGCAAATTCAGAAACTTCTATTTTAAGAAACTTTCTAATTATAAAATTTCGGAAACTTTAATTTAAAACCGACTTTATAATTTCATAAAATAGATTTAAAATTGATCTGAAGAAAGACTCAATTAACTGGCCCAATTGTTTTAACTTCTTGGCCCGAGGCCCAAGAATTGGTCCATGTCCAAGACATGACCCAATTGTCCAATTAATTGACATAACCGGTCTGGTTCATTAAAACTGGTCTAACCAAGTTTTAATTACTACGATGACCACAATTGTCAACCGGTTATTTACTAAACCGGAATTTCTCAATTTATTTGGTCCAACCAAATCAAATTAGAAATTCCTGGTTTAGGCACTAAATCCAATATTTCTTTCGACATTGGATTTCTTATCCCGGTTTAACCAGATTTAATAAAATTATTAAAATCTGTTTATTAAACCAGAACGAAGATTTTAATCAAGTTTTAAACCGAACCAGCTAACCGAAAACGAACCGGTCCATCACACCCAAAACCCTAACCGGCCAGCCGTAAGCATCACGCAAAAGCGATAGCCGCAGGCCAGCCGGGACCGTTTGGGCTGCATGATCGGGACGTACGCTCGGCAGCTCGGGACGGGACGAACGTGGGACGATGGCGGGACGATCGTGACGCGGGTGAGAGCTGGACAACGCACGGCTCTCGGTCACGCTCGGGACGGCATGACGCAACGCGATCCATATGATCGATCCGCGATCGACGTATGCGATCGGCTCGTCATGCATACCGCGATCGTCTCGTCCAACTTACAGCCGAGATAATCAACCGGCCAAGCCGGTCGATCTCTTCCTTGGCCGATCGACAAAACCCGAGTCATATAGCTCGGTTTTGTGATCCAATCAATTTGTTTAGAGTTCAATTCTGATTCTTAACTGTTTTATCTTATCAGTAATTGATTCAAAAACAATTCTAAACAGATTAAACAACCTAAACAATGAATCTAAAACAAGAAACCTAAGAACCAATGGCTCTGATACCACTGTTGGATTGTTCGGTTGATCCTGATTCAATTCTCATATTGATATCAACCTAAACATGCATCAGATCTAGGTGTTCTTATTTAGAAACATTAGATCTCACCTTTTACCTGTTTGTTGCAGCGGAATTGATGAACAGGTCAGAGATCAGGGAGATACACCAAGGGATGAATCCTCCAAAGGCTCACACACGCAATCACAGGAAACTGGCTGCTAGACCACGAGGAGATGGGGCGCAGAAGAGAGAGAGAGGCGCGGCTAAGTGCTAGGGTTGGGAGGAAGAGAGTTGGCTTTTAGTCATTAAAAGCCTTCTCTTTCCCTTTTGGGCTTTTGGGCCCAATCTGATTAAATCCCATTTAATCAGACCCATTAATCTTTCTCTCTTAGTACGACAAATGCCTAGCACTTTTGTCGTACTTCTGTTAAGCCGTTCCTACTTTATTTCCTGCTAGCTTAAGCGTGTGACCCATATGGGATCATACAATAAAAGCAATAAGTCCGAGACTTATAGATCATGAGCGGACTCTAGCAAGCCATCATGACCCCCAGTATTGTATGACTTATGTCTGATCACTGACATACTCTTACTTTATAGAGACAGTACAGAGATTGCTGGACACAATTCCAACATGTTGATGTTCCAACTTCAACAACCTTCGACTGGGGACGGGATGATATATAACATCTATCAAATATAGGGTCTCATGATCAAGCTAAATGACTTCGATGACTCAAGATCAAGTCATTTACTTCGATGACCTATAAAATGGTTTATATCATTTTGGAACGATTATTTCATCACAGTTAAAATAATCTTGAAATAATAATTTCATTAAAACATAAAATAATGTCTTACAAGAACATATCAAATAACTAAAATAAAGCTCACAAAACTCCCACTCAAATTTAGATTACATTTCAATGTTTCTAATGCCTACAGCTTCAGTCAGGAACTCGAGCTTAGGCCTTGGGAGTGGCTTTGTCAACGGATCAGCGACATTATCATCTGTCGGTACTCGGCTGATCTTGACTTCCTTTCTATTAATGATGTCACGTATCAAGTGATATCTTCTTTGAACATGCTTGGATTTCTGGTGTGACCTTGGTTCCTTTGCCTGAGCTATAGCACCATTGTTGTCACAAAATAGCGCCAGAGGCTCAGCCGCATCTGGTATCACACCTAGTTCCATAATGAACTTTCGTATCCAAACAGCTTCCTTCGCTGCTTCTGAGGCGGCGATATATTCAGCTTCTGTAGTGGAATCAGCAACGGTGTCCTGCTTGGAGCTTCTCCAACTTACTGCACCGCCATTCAGACAAAAGACATAACCGGACTGTGACCGGAAATCATCTGTGTCTGTCTGGAAACTTGCGTCCGTGAATCCACTGACTTTAAGCACATCACTTCCACCGTACACCAAGAATTTATCCTTAGTATGTCTTAGATACTTCAAGATATTCTTTACGGCAATCCAATGGTTTTCACCTGGATTTGACTGGTATCTGCTCGTCATGCTCAATGCATAAGCAACATCAGGACGAGTACAGATCATGGCATACATGACAGATCCTATTGCAGATGCATAAGGAATATTCTTCATGCGCTCAAGCTCAGCAGCCGACGTAGGGCTCTGCTTCTTGCTTAGCGTTGTGCCATGTACCATTGGCGTGAAGCCCTTCTTGGAATCTTTCATGCTGAATCTTTGTAGGACTTTGTCAATGTATGAGTCTTGACACAAACCTATCAGCCTCTTAGGTCTATCCCGATAGATCCTAATTCCAAGAACGTATGCGGCTTCACCCATGTCTTTCATGGAAAAACAACTTCCAAGCCAGTCCTTTACAGACTTCAGCATTGGAATGTCGTTTCCGAGAAGCAGTATGTCATCGACATACAGAATAAGAAATACAATCTTGCTCCCACTAGATTTCTTATACACGCATTGTTCTTCTTCGTTTCTGATGAAGTCAAATTGCTTGATCGCTTCATCAAAACGAAGATTCCAGCTCCTCGATGCTTGCTTCAATCCATAAATGGATTTGTGAAGCTTGCATACTTTCCAGCATTCTTTGGATCTATGTAACCGTCAGGTTGTGTCATATACACATCCTCTTCCAGAATACCATTCAGGAAGGCGGTTTTCACGTCCATCTGCCAAATTTCATAATCATGAAAAGCTGCAGTTGCTAGTAGAATCCGAATAGATTTCATCATAGCCACTGGTGAATAGGTTTCATCGTAGTCCACACCGTGAACTTGTCTGAAACCTTTTGCCACCAACCTGGCTTTATAAATCTGGACATTTCCATCCACGTCAATCTTCTTCTTGAAGATCCATTTGCACTCGATGGCTTTTACACCAGCGGGTAATTCAACCAACGAAAACACTTGGTTGACCAACATGGAGTCCATTTCGGAATCAGTGGCCTTGCGCCACTTAGAGGAATCTGGGCCCATCATGGCTTGATTGAAGTTCGATGGTTCATCACCATCAATGATCAGAAGATCATGACAGTTAGTCACGAGGAATCCTTGATATCTCTCGGGTTCGTGACGGATCCTCCCGGATCTTCGAACTTCAGGTACTACAGGTTCAGGCTCTACAATTTCTTGTAGGTCCTCCTGCTGCTCTTCCTCATTAGGTTGAGCAGTATCCTGTTCATCTTGAATTTCTTCAAGCAGTACCTTACTCCCACTGTCTTTCTTAGAGAGAAACTCCCTCTCAAGAAAGTTACAATCCCGGGCAACAAAAATCTTGTTCTCGGAACGTAGATAGAAGTAATAAGCCTTGGTTTCCCGTGGATAACCAATGAAGTAGCATTTGTCAGATTTTGGTGTAAGCTTGTCTGAGATTAATCTCTTGACATAGGCTTCACAACCCCAAATTCTGAGATAAGACAGCACTGGAGCTTCTCCAGTCCATAATTCATATGGTGTCTTTGCTACTGCTTTTGATGGCGCTCTGTTTAGAGTGAACACTGCTGTTAGCAGAGCATATCCCCAAAGGGATATTGGAAGGTCTGTGTGACTCATCATAGATCGAACCATATCCAATAAGGTCCGATTTCTCCTCTCAGACACACCATTCCATTGAGGTGTTCCAGGAGGAGTGAGTTGGGATACGATCCCACACTCTCTCAGATGATCACTGAATTCTTGGCTTAAGTATTCTCCTCCTCGGTCGGACCGAAGAGCCTTAATGCTTTTGCCAAGTTGGTTCTGTACTTCATTTTGGAATTCTCTGAACTTCTCAAAAGATTCAGACTTATGTTTCATCAAATAAACATATCCATACCTACTGAAATCATCAGTGAAGGTAATGAAGTACTGATAGTTTCCTCTTGCATTTGTGGACATTGGGCCACACACATCAGTGTGTATCAGGCCCAATAAGTCACTGGCCCTCTCGTTAGGTTTATTAAAGGGGGCCCGTGTCATTTTGCCCATCATGCACGATTCGCATTTCTCACATGACTCAAAGTCAAATGAGCCAAGAAGTCCATTCGAATGGAGCCTCTTGATGCGTTTCTCGCTGATGTGCCCTAAACGACAATGCCATAGAAACGTTCGGTTTTCCTCATTGGGTTTAAACCGTTTTGTATTAATGTTATAAATTGGCGCGGATTGATCGAGTATGTAAAGCCCATTCGTAAGAGGGGCAGAACCATAGAACAAATTGTTGCGATTGAAGGAACATAATTTATTCTTAACTGAAAAATCATAACCTTCCAAATCCAACAAAGAAATTGAAATAATATTTCTGCTTATAGCAGGTACAAAATAACAATTATTAAGTTCTAAAATCAATCCCGAAGGTAAAGACAACAAGTATGTGCCTACAGCTAGTGCTGAAACTTTCGCTCCATTCCCAACTCGTAGCTCCACTTGTCCTTGCTTCAGCCTTCTACTGTTGCTGAGTGCCTGCATATTAGTACAAATATGAGCCCCACAACCAGTATCCATGACCCATGAGGTATTATCAGAAGTAGTTGTATTAACTTCTATAACAAAAATACCTGATGAAGAAGTCTCGAAAGTCTTCTTCTTTAATTCCTTTAGACCTTCCTGGAATTTCTTACAATCTCTTCTCCAATGCCCCAGTTCTTTGCAGAACCTGCACATGTCAGTAGGCCCAGCCTTGGACTTGGGCTTGGGCTTTGGCGTGTCCTTGTCCGCGACATGGACAGCCTTGGCCGCTCCCTTATCCTTAGCAGAGGATTTCTTAAACCCCTTGCCCTTTTGCACCATAAGCACATTGGGGTCCTTGGCGGTTTTCCTCAAGTTGGGCTCTGCAGTCTTGAGCATTCCGTGAAGCTCAGGTAGTGTCTTACTCAAGCCATGCATGTTAAAGTTCAGAATGAACTGATCATAGCTTGCAGGTAAAGACTGCAGAATGATGTCGCAGGCAAGTTCCTGGCTGATTGGGCAGTCGAGTTTCTGAAGATGATCGAGATAACCCATCATCTTCAAGACATGAGGACTCACTGCCGCATTCGCAGCCAACTTACAGTCCAAGAGGTTCTTAACTGTCTGGAACCTCTCAGTCCTAGCCTGCTCCTGAAAAAGCGATTTCAGGCTTGCCATTATCTCGATGGGAGACAATACACTTTCGAACTGCTTTTGCAGCTCAGGAGTCATTGTCACCAACATCAGGCAATAGACATCATTTTCATCTGACGAATGCTTTTCCCAAGCATTGTGCAGAGTCCTGGCAGCATTGGCAAGAGGCCTCTCGGGGAGGGGATCTCGAAGGACATAATCCTTCTTCTCCTGCTTGAGGACCAGCCTCAAGTTCCTTGACCATGTCAGGAAGTTCGTTCCAGTCAGCTTCTCCTTCTCGAGAACAGACCGGATCGAGAATGTGTTTTGTGTGCTTGTAGTAGTCATATCTGAAATATATAAATAAAAAGGTTATTAGTTATTATGTTCAAAATGACTAATCTCGTATTAAAGTATAATATGATTAATCACGCATTATATTCAATAACCTAAGTTACCCTCAATAGAATATAATGATTCCAAGATCCACATATAACTAAAATTAAAGTGGGCCACTGGCCGTCACCCAACCTTAGCTTATATCGGTAAGCCCTATATCGGCTAATTATATCCGTGATATAACTCTTGGTTGTGAATCTGGGCCCGAGGCCCAATCCACTCTGATGTCTCAAGGCCCGGGACTCCCGATGGCCTAGTCAAGAAAACCAGACTATACAGTCATGTAATCATTAATGTCTGGGACTCCCAATGACATTTATGAATCACAAACCGTCTTACTCACGCAAAAGCAGACATCCTCACACTGTAAGGCCATGAATGCAATTGAATGGGCTTTGACAGCTGACATAGCCTGGACAAGACATCCAACGCTTGATATTATTTGAGGTTCGTAGGTTTATTAAAATTCATTCCCAAAATAGAAGATTACTATTTCGGGAAACTTTCTATTTATGGAAACCTACTATTTTTGGAAACTTTCTAAAATTGGAAACTTTCTAAAACCGGAAACTTTCTAACTTTAGAAATTTCTTAAAATCCAAAACCCGCAAATTCAGAAACTTCTATTTTAAGAAACTTTCTAATTTCAAAATTTCGGAAACTTTAATTTAAAAACGACTTTATAATATTATAAAATAGATTTTAAATTAATCTGAAGAAAGACTCAAATAACTGGCCCAATTGTTTTAACTTCTTGGTCCGAGGCCCAAGAATTGGTCCATGTCCAAGACATGACCCAATTGTCCAATTAATTGACATAACCGGTCTGGTTCATTAAAACTGGTCTAACCAAGTTTTAATTACTACGATGACCACAATTGTCAACCGGTTATTTACTAAACCGGAATTTCTCAATTTATTTGGTCCAACCAAATCAAATTAGAAATTCCTGGTTTAGGCACTAAATCCAATATTTCTTTCGACATTGGATTTCTTATTCCGGTTTAACCAGATTTAATAAAATTATTAAATCTGTTTATTAAACCAGAACGATGATTTTAATTAAGTTTTGAACCGAGCCTTGAACCGAACCGATTTGGTCACGAACCAAACCGAGTTGGTCGTGACCTAGCTTCCTTCCCAAGAAACCATCGTCCAGCCGCTCAGCCGCGAGCCAACCGATCCGAGATCGAGGCGATTCAGCTACGGCCGGACGCAACAGCCGGGACAGCTCGCCGGACGGGATGCTCGGACGGACGCTCCACGATCGCCGAGCGATCGGGACGCGACGCACAGCCGAGACGAAGCCGAGACGCGATCGGGACGCACAGCCGAGACGCGATCGCCGTGCGATCCACTCGGCCCATCGATCCGGACGCGATCGCCGTGCGATCACTCGGCCGATCGACCCAACCAGCCATCCCGACCGTCCGACCCATGGCCGATCACCAAAACCCGAGTCATATAGCTCGGTTTTGTGATTTCGAATGTTTGTTCAGGATTTAATTCAGTTTCTTAAGTGTTTTTCTTATCAGTAATGGATTCAAAACACTTCTAAACAGAATAAACAACCTAAACATGAATCTAAAACAAGAAATCCTAAGAACCAATGGCTCTGATACCACTGTAGGGATTCGTTTGGTTGATCCTGATGTAATTCACTGATTCAGATCATCCTAAACATACAGATCTAGGTTCTCTTGAATAGAAACATAACATGATCTCACCTTTTACCTGTTTGTTGCAGCGGAAGGAATTGAACAGGTCAGAGATCAGATAGATGCACCGAGGGATGAATCCTCCAAAGGTTCACACACGCTTCACAAGGAAATGGCTGCTAGACCACGAGGAGAGAGGCGTGCAGGGAGAGAGAGAGACGCGGCTAGGGTTCGGGTTAGGGAGAAAAGACTTGGCTTTTAGTCATTAAAAGCCTTCTCTTTCCCTTTTGGGCTTTTGGGCCCAATCTGATTAAATCCCATTTAATCAGACCCATTAATCTTTCTCTCTTAGTACGACAAATGCCTAGCACTTTTGTCGTACTTCTGCTAAGCCGTTCCAACACATTTTATTGTTAGCTTAGGCGTGTGACCCATATGGGATCATATAATAAAGGCAATAAGTCCAAGACTTATAGATCATGAGCGGACTCTAGCAAGCCATCATGATCCCCAGTATTATATGACTTATGTCTGATCTCGACATACTCTTACTTTCTAGAGACAGTACCGAGATTACTGGACACAATTCCAACAATCTTCTTGATTATTATGCATAGAAAATAAAATAAAAAGTTGTTAGTTATAGCTTGTTCATAAACCGACCGCTTGTATCTATTGCTAGAGTTATCATTTGATTCATCCTTGTTTGATTGATTGCGGTTAGTGGTTGTTAGTTCCTGTTGATTATAATTCCATCTCTGGTTCGTTTATTATATCAGCATACTGTTTTCATCAAACAAAAAAGGGAAACCAAAGTTGTTTAGCTTAAATAATCAAACCGGCTACATATAGATCTATTCCTAGGTTGCTTGCATCAATCGAATGATTTCTTGTTTGCGTGATCGAACCCGCTTCATTACTTGGTTTAGTTAGCTAGTCCTGCCTTCAATTGAATTTAGTAATAGTTTTCTTCTGCCTGCATAAGTCAAAGCGAGTTGTTAGGGTGATAATCAAACCGGCCGCATAGAAGTTCTTGATTGGGTTTTGTTGCATTCGCTCGAGTCAATTGCTTGTTTGCGGTCTACATGCTTCCTTGTGCGGTCTTTATTCTGTAGTTTATAGGATTCTAGTTTTTCTAAACTTTCATCATAAGAAATAAACAAGGAACAAGCATACGAACAAATTGCATTTGCGACCCTTGCTTCATATAGACTAGGTTTCCCGAGTACTTGTGTGTTGCTTGAACCGTGAATTGTCTGATTTTTCCTGTTCTGTCCAGCATTCTTCTTTCTATTTCTTTGCATTCCTTGTTTCATTTTTCCGATTCTGAATTTTTCATTTTTGCGAATTGCTGATTTGCCTTTTTGTTCTTCTTGCTTGTTTCTAGTTCCTGTGGCACTTCATTTTGTGTCTAGTGTTGTTCTTACATGATTAGGTACTATGGGAGAAAATAATGCACCAGTGTACTTAGCTCAAATGCTCGGAGAATTCCAAGCTCTAGGAGATCGTATAAACCGACTTGAGCGACCACCACTAGCACCAGGATACTACTCTGGTTCAGAATGTGGAGGTGAACCTGGTGGAGACGAACAAGAACCACCAGACTATTCCCAATCCAACACAGGATGTTATGAGGATGAACCAGATCAAGTACCATTAATCTCTAAGTCGGAAGAGCCTTCTCATGATGAAAGATAAATCTATGAGCCTTGTAACCTCTCCTTTTCGGGTCTTGATCAAGATTCAGAGACTTATTTAAGATGGGAGAGAGGCATGGAAGATTGGTTCTGGTTCTATAGAATCCCAAACAAGGAGAGACTAACTTATGCCACCAACACTCTTGTTGGAAATGCTTATATGTGGTGGATAGAAGAATAAGCTCTCAACTACTACCATAACCCGATCACTACTTGGGGAGTTTTAAAGCAGCGTATGTAAAAGGAATTTGTACAAAAGTCCCACAACAATAGTTACATTTCCAAGAGGCTTATGATGAGATCATCTTCACGAGTTTGGATGCCAACACCAAAGAAGGAGATTGTTTTGGATCAACAACACACCACCAAGAGCCAATCTAATGAGAAAGATAAGTCTCTAGACTCTCTTAAACTTTGTGAACCTGACTTTTCATGTCTTGGTGTGGAAACATCTCTCTTGAAGGAAACACATCATAAAGATGGAGGAGAAAAGGTGGATGACACGCTAGATCACAATATGATCCAAGAGAGCTAAGAAGACATCATGATTAAAAGCCAAACCTTACATGATCAAAAGCATGACCAGAATGATATGGTTATTAAGACCACAAAACCCGATCAAGCCAAGGTAAGTAATTACTTGGCCCATCTGATTCTCAATCTCCGACTTCTTTGATAGTGCACTTGCCTCTTTACCAAAGTGTTGATATAGGTTCAGGATCAATGAGAGAGACCACAACACCAGTACACGGTCTAGAACGGAGCAGCCTTACACCAAAACCCGACTTCAATCAAGAAAAAATCAGTGCACAATCTTTGCAATATCTCCCAAAGTTCATGATGTTTCTACAAAGTCCATAAAGAGAGTGAGTATGTTACCAACAACCTCTTGATTAAAGAAGAGCCTCCAAACCCAACACCACTTCCAAAAACCGTGTTGACCCCGACAACCGAAAACACCAAGGATCTTGGCCAGGTAAGTAGAAACTCAACTTGTTTTACTTCTAACGACTCAAGAACTGATTTAATAAACTTGTTATACTCAGAATCTTTTGAGAAAAGTTTAGGATTAAACGAGGAACACAAGATACAAGTTTCTTGTTTTAAAATGCAAGTTAAAGTAAAACTTGGCAATGTTAATGAATATGTTCGAGCTGATATTAGTGTAGCTGTTTTTAGTTATTCCATGACTGTTATAACACACTTGTTTCTTGCCAAAAATGTCCATCTTATTGCAGGAAAAAAAGAAGAAAACCGAAAAGAAGTCCCACCAGACCATGGACACTTTGAGAAAGACTCACCACCATCAAGGGAGGACAAGACCGAGACCACAAGAGATAATTGTGCAGCAGCTCGACCATGTCACCAAAGTCAGATCTTAGGTGTAATGTTGAATCACTTACCCAAGGGATAACCGCCTGATAGCCCTTACGCCAACGAGCCCCGGATCCATTAAGGTAAGGCCATGGACTCACAAAACCTCATGAAACCTAACTTGCTTTCTCTTGGTGCAGGTTATACAAATTCGAGGTCAAAACCTTTTCAAGAGGGAGAGTATGATGAGGACATCAATCCATCATCAACCAATCAGACTAGAGTATGGATCACCAAGCCAGTATATGCCTTTGGAGAGAAGCAGCTTGATCGTACAAGGGAGATAGGTGCACGTTTTGGAGCATACCTACCTAACCATGAGGAGTTAAGCTACAACGTAACTTGTTCGGGAAACTTAACTAACCAAGGAATCATCACGAAGTGAAATTGATTCAATAGAATTTCACATGAGAAATTTATGCAAGCTATAAAACAGAAGACTTCCAAGGAACTAGTTAGGGACGATCTGCCACTTATTGGAGAGTTCAAAACGGACCAGGGTGAATCAAGAAACAAAGTAACTTGTTCTGCAATTTTGACTCACCAGATAATACAGGAGAGTTGGAATCAAGCCAATATCAGTTCAAATGGAGAAGTTATTCAAGTTCTAACCCAATGGTTTCTGGACTTGACTTATTTGGAAGCTCACGGATTTGATGCACTTCAAATCTGTACTTGGAAGCCTGGAGGGGCATTGCAACATCTCTTTGGGCAAAGGTTTATACTATTTTTTCTTGAGTGTGGTTTTATCCTAATGGGTTTTCCCACTAAGGTTTTTAACTAGGTAATGCGATGCCCGATCCATCAGAGAGAGACATAATGCACGGCCCATGAAGCCCAGTTGCTACCACACGGCCATAAGTCCTTTTTCTGTTTATTTTCTATTTCATTAAACCTAGGCTTTTAAGCCCTCGTATTGTCTTATTTTTCATGTTATGTTTTAATTAAAAGAAAGAAAACCTAGTTGGTTTCTAGGCCTTGACGGCTGTGACCCTTACAAGAATCATGTGGCTTCCCCTTTTCTTGAAGAGTCTTGGTTACTGGTTACTTGTTCTTTTTTGAATCCCTCTCCCATCCACTAATCTGAGCAAAGAGCTTCTCCGACCAGTTGCAAACCTCCCATCGACCACCTCGTCCCATCGTCCTCCCCTCGCCCGCGCTCGACCATCTTCGACCATCGTCCCAGCGTCCAACCAGCCTTGCTCCCGGACCTGCAAGGAGAGCGCCCTCGGCCAGCCTTGCGTTCCACATCCCATACCGTGTGTAGGATCTTACCAGGATCTTTCATCATTTAGGGTAAATTATGTATTCAACGCGACTTGAAAAATAAAAGTGTTCAAGGTTATATAGCCTTAGTTTGCGAAAATTACCTAAAAAGAAAATACAAGGGCGGCCTTACAAGAAATAAGATAGAAAAAATACAGAAAATAAGCCTCATGGTCGTGTGGCTAAAATGGGATTCATCGGCCGTGCGTTCTGTCTAATGAATCGGGTCTCAGATTACCTCGTTAAAAACCTTGCAAAGAAAAATCAGTGGGATAAAACCTTGCAAGGGAAAAAAGAGTATAACTTTTGGCCCACAGAAAAGACACGGTCTAAGGATCAATGGCTCTGATGGTGAAGATCACTTATATTTTGTCGATCCTAAGCAATGGCCAAATAGAGGATCCTGGTGTGAACGTATGGTCGCGGTCAGAATCTGTCGACTTGGAAATTCTCCGGGCCAACTGGTTTAGAATGGGCTTATCATGATCCAAATGTTCCAAGTGCTTTGCGATGTTGACTATGCTGCCCCTGGTGGTCAGATGATCCATGACTCGGTTGAATTTCTCCATGAGTCTTTTCTGGATCTCGGGTTCGGGGCGGGTTCACTATGGTCGGGAACGGCTTGGCTTGGTCGGTCTGGTCCGTCTTGGCAAACAGATGTCCTCATCAACTTTCTACTTGCCAAGGAGGTTGTAATCCATACAGACCATGAGACGTTGAAGCATCTTAGAACACATACTACACTCATGGCAAGCTAGATGGCAAGCGTTTGTGGAGACCTTTCCCTATATCATAAAATACAAAAAGGGGAAGGAAAACATAGTAGATGATGCCTTATCCAGAAGATATGCACTCACCATCACCATGGAGGCCAATTTTATGGGTTTTAAACACATCAAGGAGAGCTATGAAGAAGATCTAGGCGTTGGGGAGATCTTTCAAAAGTGCAACAAAGGAGCAAATGGAATGTTTTACGTACACGAAGGTTTCTTGTTCATGGAAAGACGATTGTGCATTCCTCAAGGCTCAATGAGGAAGCTTCAGATATGTGAGCCTCATGGAGTAGAATGGATGGGTCATTTCAATGTGGAAAAGATATTGAGTGTTTTGGTTGATCACTTCTTTTGCACAGCAGAAACGAGATGTGTAGAGATTATGCTCCAAGTGCATCACTTGCCTCAAAACCAAATCCATGTCACATCCCTATGATCTATATATGACTTTACTTATTCTTAACAAACTTTGGATGGATCTATATATGGGTTTTGTACTAGGATTGCAAAAGATCATGCACAAGGATTCTATATTTGTGGTTGTGGACTGATTTTTGAAGATGACACATTTCATTCCATGTGCCAAGACAATGATGCTACACAAACAACTGACTTGTTTTTCAAAAAAGTGGTTAGATTACATGGGCTCCGACAGTCCATATTTTTAGACAGGGACATGAAATTCTTAAGCCATTTCTGGAGAACACTTTGAAGAAATCTAGGAACCAAGCTGTTCTCTCCACTACATGTGACCCTCAAACGGATGGACATGCCGAGGTTCTCAACTGCACCTTGTCCACCCTATTAAGAGCCATCGTTGGTAAAAAATGAAGTAATTGGTTGGATTGTCTTCCTTTTATTGAGTTTTCTTATAATCTTGCTAACCACTACTAAGTTTTCACCTTTTTGAGATTTCCTATGGATTTAAGCTAGAAAATCCTTTCGACTTAGCACAATTTCCGCCCTTGGAGTACACAAATCAGGATGGAGCAAGCAAGGCAGAGATCATAAATAAACTACACCAAAAAGCCAAGGACAATTTGGAGAAGAAGACATCCCAATGCAAGCATCAGACCGACAAAAAGAGAAACAATATCATGTTTGAACCAGGAGAATGGGTGTAGCCACATATGAAACAAAAGAGGTTCCTGACCCAGAAGATATCCAAGCTTGCCTTGCCTGAAAATAGACCGTTCAAAGTTATGGATAGAATCAACAACAATGCCTACCGACTTTGAACTTCCATGTGAGTTAAATATTTCATAAGGTTTTAGTATTGTTGATTTATCTCCTTTTTATGCAAATTATGTTGTTCTGAGGACAGAACCTTCACAATAGGGTGGGAATGATGAGAACATCCACACTATCGATCCCACCCACATGCCCGAGCCAGCCGAGCTATTCACGAGCATGAAGAATCCACCTCGGACAAGATCAGGCCATGGGAAGCTAATGGAAGAATTCAACAAGGTCATTGACACATTTATCACTCAAAGCAACCTATGAGACATTACTGACTGATATGTCAAGATTTATCCCTATTCTACTGCAAGTGCTAAGTTATGCTATTGTAGTACTAAGGGTATCGTATCCACAAGGACTCACGTCTCACACGATAGATTATAAGTTCTCAAGTTAAGCTAAATCAATCAGAAGAAACCAACAAATGAAAGCAAGTAAATAGAGGTTTGTTTTCAATAGGAAGAAGGCGTCAGACTTAGGAAGTTCTCGGGAATTATGCAATGCTAGACACTTAACTAAACGGATTCAGATTAAGCTCGAGTTCAAGAACTAGAAACACAATGATAAACAATCCAACTCTCGCTGAGATTATTTCTATATCTAGCAACCTAGCGATCCAAATCTCTTTGTGATCCTACAGTTCTAAACAAGCATTAAGAACAGGTTCTTTGGTTCACAATTCTCCTAAACCAAATCTCTTTGTATCTAGTCAAATTGCTCACACTAAGTTTATTCAGATTATAACTCACATACTCGTGCTAAGTTAATTATCTCAGATCTAAATCCTAGGTGATCAATCCAGAATTCAGTATTATGCACAACTTAGGCGATGAACGGATAGATTTAGAATCCTAATCAATCAGTTGTCTAAACATGCATAAACCCTTATGAGAATTCCTAAATCTAACTAGGTTACTACTCAGACATATTATCAGAATAACAACACATCATGAATAGAAAACCGAAAGACTGAATAGATAAGATAAATCTTTCTCTCAAAGGTTACAAGTAGCAAGAACAGCCCCTTGGCACAAATCTCTCAATCTCCAAGCAAGAAAAAAAGTAAGAACAAGATCGAAGAAAATGAGTCTGAAAACCTAATTAAAACTCCTAAACACGTTTTGGGGCTATATTAGAATTAGGGAAACTTCTGGGTCTTTTTGCAATTCTTTGAAAGTTGTCTTCAACTCGCGCATATGACTCTATCGCGCTCAGTGTCGACCGACACTGAGTTGGGTTTCGGTCGACATCCACTCGTGGTCAAGACACCAACTTCAGCTCGTTGCACAAATCGCCAGAAACGTCCTATAATCCCACTCTTTGCTCCAAACGCAAGCCCACCTGTAGAAGACTCAATAGACTCGAAAAACTAGGTTAAAGACTCAATATACACAACTATATCATGGTTGAAAACATAGAAAAACCATGATATATCAACTCCCCCACACTTAGCTCTTGCTTGCCCTCAAGAAAGTAAAAGAACTAAAGCATAAGAAAGAGGTTTGAAAACTCATAAACTCATTTCGTCCTACGAACTTTCGCATTCACATTCACTTAGTAAACCATTGAAAACTTTCCTGCAGATGTCAAGACCACAATATACTTCCCCCACACATAGCAACTGTCCCAAGTAAACTCCACAATCAGATTAGGATATTCAAGTTCACCATACTAACCTCTGTATACAATTAGGTGCGGTCTTACAGAGGGAGTATTGATCAGAGAACACATGGACTCAACTCAGTCAGTACTGACCACCAAACTGTCGGTT
Organism: Orychophragmus violaceus; assembly: GCA_030180135.1. Lineage (NCBI taxonomy): Eukaryota > Viridiplantae > Streptophyta > Magnoliopsida > Brassicales > Brassicaceae > Orychophragmus > Orychophragmus violaceus. The sequence continues at coordinate 63,248,156 of CM058240.1, read as the reverse complement.
TCTGGTTCCTTTCTTTTCCCTTTGTCCCTTAGCACTGATTTTTCCCCACTGGGTATCATTTTATTTTTTCTATCAGTGCTCTTCCCTTTCCACTTGGAGTTTAACTTTGGATCTTTCCATGGATACACAGGAGGTAATTGGGGTCTCTACCACTCCCGTGACCACTTCGAAGCTACTAGCTTATCCTCGGTTTTAATCTCTCTTCTTCTTTTTTTACTTTCAAGGGAGGGGAAAATCAGGAACCATACTCAAACAGGATCACAAGTTGTGTCAAGTACATCAGAGGAATCCAATCCAGAGATCTCAGGACCCAAAGTAAGAAAATAATGTCAGGTTTAGAGGTGAAGTTAGTGATGGATACTCTGAATACCTGGTTAGACATGGGTGTCCTTGGTTAGTTGATCTGTTTGGGTTTTCTAATAGTCATAGAACTACTGCAAGTCTGTCCAATGGTCACTTAGTTCATGTTCCAGCAAAAAATTTCCTCGAAAAATCATAGCTTCATACACTTTTTGACTCAATAAAACAATTTGAAAACAAGTGAAAACAAGGGACTGACTCTAAGAAAACAAAACACAATGTCAGTAGCCACCTCCCCCACACTTAGACTGCACTGTCCCCAGTGAAATCGCAGCATGAGTTTGGTATAAATCAATCTTGAACCAAAGAGTTATTGAGCTGAAAATTCGAACCTGAACAAGGCCGATGTCGACCGACACTAAGCTTAGTGTCGCCCGACATCGAGCTCGTGTGAGTATACGCAGAATGATCAGATCGTCCGTGGTTAAGTTCATGAGTTAGCACTCAATTCCTCAGCTGTTAGCTGCGTTAAATCACTCAAGATCACATCAAAAACAACAGTGGAGATGCATAAACTCAAATAATCAAAGTTCCAAACAAACAAGACTGACAGAGTGACTCAAAAGAAACATCAAAAATAACTCAAGAAAAGAAAAAAGAAAAACAAACGCAGAATCAGCAGCAAGTGTCTAGAAGATTGGAGAGTCTCCATCATCCGTCTCCTCCGAGTCAGCAGCCTCCTCTATCTCCTCATCCTCTGAGCTCACATGGGTAGGAGCTTGTGCTGGTGCGCGGCGTCGTGGCTGCGGGTGGTGAACGCGCTGGGAGAGATGACAAGACATGCTGTGAAACTTCTTCCAAATGCCCTTGAGCACACATGCTGCCCACTTCTGAAACTGCGGTGGTGGCATGTCTTCTGCTGGTCCGGGAAGCTCAGGAAACCCATAGGTCTCGTCTGGATCATCAGCATGGATAGCCTCATGCTCAGCATTTGAGGTAGCATCTCCAGAAGAAGCGCCTCGAAGTATAGTGGAGCACCGCAGAACAGCCCTACAAAGCTCCACACTGGGCTGAAAAGAGAGTGAGAGAGGCTTATCTGTGATACCTGTAAGCTCGGTCGCTGGGAGGGAAAATAGGCGCTCGACGCCAGATATATCATGGAAACGCCACAAGAACTGTCTCCCAGTAGTGTCTCCCTTGATCCACTGACTGCTCTTCAGGTGTGTAAAGTCCACCGTGGACTTCCTGGTGCAAATACTCATCTGACTCCTGTCAAGCTCAAAGTTGTCAAAGATGGGAGTTAAGAGACTCCCAATCATCTCTATCTTCGTTGCCTTTCCAGTGAAAGGCTTCGTCGCCTTCAAGGTCTCCAAATGGTGCGCAAAGAGAGCTCCCATGTTGATATCTAACTCCAAGTGAGCATCCTCAAACTCCCTAACATTGACGCTCTTGCCAATCCCAATATAGAGCAAGAAAAGCTCAGCTATCCTCATCATCCCAGGCTCCATCTTACACAAGATAGTGTTGGCAAACACTCGGACCAGGTACCGCAAAACCGGATGGTGTACTGCGGTCTGTCTGGTGATCTGGGAATCGTACACTCCAGTGCCAAAGTGTTGCCATAAGAGCTACACATCTGGCTAGTGCTCAGGCAAACTGACTCTCTCTCTCGTCCTGTCAAACTCATAAATATCACACAGCTCCTGAAGGCTGAGCCTGTACCTCCTACTGTTAGCCATGAAGGTCAGCGTCCCCTCAGAGGCCTTCCTCACCACATCATTGGTGTAGTACACGCGGACTATGGCCATGAACTGTCTGACCAGCTCCGGATATAAGTCATAGTACTTGGTACAGATAGTACCCAAGCCTATCGTCCGTATGACTCGCACCACATCTGATCGTATCTTCAGCTTGTTCATAGTGGTCATGTAAGGAAGCCGTGTGGGCTCAATCTTAACGTCACACCAGGCATTTTAGAACAAGCTGTCGTAGACGTCCCACTGCTCTGAGATTTCCCTGTGGACGCACTCTCGCTTCTTCACCTCTACTGCAGGTTCGTCGTTAAAGCAAGTAACTCAGAACCTTCTCGCTTCCATTCTTGGCCAAGGTGCCTGGTTCTGAGCGTCAGCAGTGTCGCGTTGATGCGACGAGGGGCCAGAAGTGTCGGTGTCAAGGGTTCTTTGTGGTCATTTGCCTTGGTTCAGAGAAGGTCTCATCTGCAAAACGAACGCACAGACAAGAAAGCATGAGATTCTAAAATCCGGATTTTTGCATCATCATAATCTCATGAATTGACTCCAGGTAATCATTCCCAGCATCAAAAGCAATCATATTCCACTAGAAATTCATCCTAAACATCAACAAATCAATACAAAATTGAAGCTTTCTTCACATGAACACGGACTAAAAATTGGGGATTCAGAGTCATACCTTCGCAGATCGATTAAACAGATGCTAGAAATGGATAGAGCACAGAAAAACAAGTGGAACAGAGCTTTGAATCGTCGAAATCGGTGAAGAAACGAAGGAGGTGGCGATTTTTGGAAGTTTTTCGGCGAGAAGAGAAAGTGAAGAAGAAGAAGTCGGGTTGGGAATTTAAGAGAACTTACCACGATTTCATCGATATCGGGCGACACTAACCTTCAGTGTCGACCGACACTACCCAAATCGACCCTTAGAATCGACTGAGGTCGATTTCCGTTCGTGCTCAAAACTTCTTCGAAATCGATGTCGACCGACACCAGGTGGATGTCGACCGACACTGGTTACACAGTGCTATGGATTCTGCATAACTTAACAAAAAGACTCCAAAAACAAAAAGAAATCAAAATGCAAAACCGAAAATCCTAGTATATACAACTTACCAGTGGGTTGCCTCCCATCCAGCGCTTGTTTTTAGTCATTAGCTCGACTTTGTTGGGAGATTAGACTCCCGGTGGCTTCGACAGAGGCTGTGAGTGCCTCTGCGAAAGTCTCCTTATCCAAGGTGGAAAGTAAGTAGTATCAGCGTGATATCGTCCAAGGAACGAAGGAATGCGATGGTCTCCTGCATTCACAGCAATGAAGTCAGTAGAACGGAGTTGGGAAGATGCATACCTTTGCTTCGGTGGAGCCCTGATGTTTGGAGCTTTCCGCTTAGAAGCAGTTGCAAGCCTTGAAGATTTTAGAGTGGAATCTCGAGAAACCACCATCTTCTTCTCTCCAGGATCAGAAACAGAAGCCTCTTTAGGCTGAGCTTCTTGCTCCAGCTCAATGCTAAAGGTTTGACCATCAATTACAGAGGCTCATCTCCCAGGAGGAGATAAATCATGTTATGCCTCACATCGATCACTGCTCCAGCAGTAGCTAGGAATGGTCTTCCCAGTATCAGAGGATCATTCGGCTCACTATCGTACTTCAGCACTACAAAGTCAGTTGGGACCAAGTAGTTCCCAACTCTAACTGGGACATCCTCAAGAACTCCGTCTGGAATCCTTCTTGACTGATCAGCTAGGACTAGAGAAATCCTAGTGGGTGCAAAATCTGTCATCCCTAATCTCTCTGCCACAGAGTACGGCATGAGATTTCCAGCAGCTCTTAAATCACACAAGGAATGCTTGAAGCCATCCTCGAAGACAGAACAATCCAGCACAAATACACCAGGATCTGGTAGCTTCTTGGGAACTTGATTTAGCAACACATCACTGACTCGTTTAGGAAGCACTACTACCCATTCTTTCAAGTCCTCGTCCATAGGTACCATCTTTTCCAAGATCTCTGTATACAAGGATGATAGGGTAAAACATCAGCTTGTGGATTCTCTTTCAACTTCTTATCCATCACTTTCAAGTTTCTGGCTTCCTCAAGCTCTTGTTGGGACTTCACAAACACCTTAGGAAAAGGCACATAAGGTTTGTAGGTCGTTTCTTTAGAAATACCACAAGATGTTGGTGAAGTTGGCTTCTCACGCTCTTGATGTCGACCGACGTTGAACTAATGTCGGTCGATATTGGCTGATTCACTTTGAACGTTGATTCCAAAATCGGTCACGGTCGATTTCCGTTTGTCATGAGAACTCGAAATCTCTGTTGAAAGTGGATCTCGACCGACGTCAAAGTCAGTGTCGGTCGACATTGGGGATACAATCTCGGGTTTTTGGCCATCTTCAACTATTTCAGCAGTCTTAACCTCGAATTCTTCACCTTGATTCAACCCATCCTCAATCTGAACTGACCAAGCATTGATGTGGGTGTCCATAACATTCTTTCCTTTAACTGAGCTTGAAATTTGGTGCACTTTTGTGTCCAGCTGCTTCATGTGTGTGCGCAAAGACTCAAACTTTCCATTCAGCTCAGTGTAGACAGCATCTAACTTCTTGTTGAAGTCCACAACAGTCTTTGTCTGACCTTCTAGCAACTGCTCCATCATAGCTTCCAGCTTGCTCTCATGAGCATTAGTAGCAGGAGGCGTCTGATAGGAAGATGATCTATAGGTCCTCTGATAAGAGTTGTTCTGCTGAAAAGGCTTCTGGTAACCAGCATTCTGACCATATCCAGAAGAGTTTTGATTGCTTGTGAAAGCACTCTTCTGTTCACCATTGAAGAACTTGTTGTTCTGCTGATTTCCAAATATGTTTCCTTGAAATCCAGAACCACTAATGTAGTTCACATCTTCCTCTGTGCAACCTTCTTCAGGTCCAAACTCTTCAACATCCTGAGCAAAATGGACATGCTTCTTACTAGTCAACAGGCTGTGAACATAATCCAACTTGTTCTTCATCTCAACTATCTGCAAATGATCAACCTTTCCACCAGACTCCTTCCTTCTATGATCTGCAGTCTTGGTACTATTGCTACTCACCAAGTTCTCAATCAACACTCTAGATTGTTCAGGAGTCTTTGTGTTGAAGTTACCATTGCTGGCATCATCTAACGCAGACTAGTACCAGAGATCCACACCTCTGAAGAAAATGCCCAGCAGCTGAACTTCAGAGAATCCATGATGGGGACAGTCTCGTTGGTACATCTTAAACCTCACCCAAGCTGACTTAAGTGGCTCTGTAGGTCCCTGAGTGAATGTTAGGAGGTCCTGTCTGAGCTGATCGGAGCGAGCATCATCATAGAAATGTCGCAGGAACTCTCTCTTCACTGCATCCCAAGTAGTTAACTTCCCAGGTGGAAGTTGCTTAAGCCAAGCTGCAGCTTCTCCAGCAAGAGAATATGGGAAGATCTTAAGGTATAAGAAATCATAACCCACTCCATCGTGCTTCATCCCAGTGACGAAGGCTTCAAAATCCTCAATGTGGTCCATGGGTTGTTCATGTGGAAGACCATGGAAAGGATGCTGCCTCAGAAGCGTATAGTAGACAGTCGTGAGCTCAAACTCATTCCTTTCAAAAGGAGGAGGTACAATTTCTGACCGGTTAGCATAAAACTCATCTGGTTGGTTGTAATCAGCAAGAGTCCTCTCAGCAGCAGGAGGATTAGGAGGCTGTCCATTACTTCTAGCATTGACCATCTGCCCCTCACCTTAAGGTTGCTCAGGTTCAGGGATCACCCGTCCTTGGGCATCTATCCTTTGCCCCTGCTCATTGTATGGGTTGTTCTGTGGATCTCTCAGAACTCCCTCAGAATCTGGTCTCAAAATTAAACGATTGTTCATCATTCTTCTTCTTTGACCCTTTTTGTTCGTTCTCTCAAGTTTAGCAAGCTACTCAAGCCTGAGGTTCAAAAGTTCTTCGCTCTGGTTGCTTCGGGTGTGTCGATTAGGCATACACCAAACTCAAAACACTGGTCTCGAGGTCGATGTCGGGCGACACAAAGGAGGTGTCGGTCGACGTCGAATGCGGACATCGATTCCTGCAGCAACAAAACAAGCCAAACCGAGAAAAATCAGTAACAAAGAAGTAAAAACGACTTAGACTAAACTTTAAAACAAAATCTATCGGCGAACTCAGTTGAGTCCCCGACAACGGCGCCAAAACCTTGATAGGTCAAGATTTATCCCTATTCTACTGCAAGTGCACAGTTATGCTATTGTAGTACTCAGGGTATCGTATCCACAAGGACTCACGTCTCACACGATAGATTATAAGTTCTCAAGTTAAGCTAAATCAATCAGAAGAAAGCAATAAACGAAAGCAAGTAAACAGAGGTTTGTTTTCAATAGGAAGAAGGCGTCAGACTTAGGAAGTTCTCGGGAATTATGCAATGCTAGACACTTAACTAAACGGATTCAGAATAAGCTCGAGTTCAAGAACTAGAAACACAATGCTAAACAATCCAACTCTCGCTGAGATTATTTCTATATCTAGCAACCTAGCGATCCAAATCTCTTTGTGATCCTAGAGTTCTAAACAAGCATTAAGAACAGGTTCTTTGGTTCACAAGTTTCCTAAACCAAATCTCTTTGTATCTAGTCAAATTGCTCACACTAAGTTTATTCAGATTATAACTCACACTCTCGTGCTAAGTTAATTATCTCAGATCTAAATCCTTGGTGATCAATCCAGAATTCAGTATTAAGCATAACTTAGGCGATGAACGGATAGATTTAGAATCCTAATCAATCAGTTGTCTAAACATGCATAAAACCCTTATGAGAATTCCTAAATCTAACTAGGTTACTACTTAGACATATTATCAAAATAACAACACATCATGAATAGAAAACCGAAAGACTGAATAGATAAGATAAATCCTTCTCTCAAAGGTTACAAGTAGCAAGAACAGCCCCTTGGCACAAATCTCTCAATCTCCAAGCAAGAACAAAAGTAAGAACAAGATCGAAGATAATGAGTCTGAAAACCTAATTAAAACTCCTAAACACGTTTTGGGCCTAGATTAAAATTAGGGAAACTTTTGGGTCTTTTTGCAATTCTTCGAAAGTTGTCTTCAACTCGCGCATATGACTCTGTCGCGCTCAGTGTCGACCGACACTGAGTTGGGTGTCGGTCGACATCCACTCGTGGTCAAGATACCAACTTCAGCTCGTTGCACAAATCGCCAAAAACGTCCTATAATCCCACTCTTTGCTCCAAACGCAAGCCCACCTGTAGAAGACTCAATAGACTCGAAAATCTAGGTTAAAGACTCAATATACACAACTATATCATGGTTGAAAATCTAGAAAAACCATGATATATCACTGACCATTTGGACCAGCTTGCTCTGGACCAGCCCGTGCTAAACCAATTAGCCATGAAAAAAGCCTAGAGGAGCCAAGAGGAAGCTGCCGAGCCACTCGATAAACACAAAGGAATGGCTCAACAAGGATACCATTCTAGATCATAAGAGAAGTAGGCCCACGAGTCCATACCATCTCTTGCCATTCGGCCCAGCCCAATGACCGAATGACCCATGCTCAAACCTGACGGTTATCCGTGCTCTTCACCATCCAAGCCATCTAGCCATGAACCATGCATTCTCTTTGGGCCAAAGACTATACTATTTTTCCATTGGCATGGTTTTCCTTACAAATTTTTTTAATGAGGTAGCTCTAAGGCCCACATCATCTAAAAAGAGCTCACACTGCCCATTCTTCCTTTTCTTTATTTCCTTAAACTTTTAATGTTCTTTAGTATTTTTTTAAACCCTTAATCTATAAAGCCACACTTGTACTTTTGTAAGGTTAAGCCTTAATACCTTGAAAATTAGAAAAGTTCTCTTTGCCCTAAAAATCAGCCGTTTGTTTCTCTTGAGTTGTGACGCTTCTTCTTGCTTTTCAGACAACTTTTTTACTTTCATACTATCATCAACCATCCATTGACACAAGTAGAGAGAGCCTGTCGGCTAGCTAATTTTGTTCCATCATCCACGACCACTCAAAGATCAAGAGAAGAGAATCCTTCGGTCAGTCTCTTGTTCACGGCCATCTTATGTAGGATTCAATCCCTGGATCTTACATTATATATAAACAGCCTCGGAATCACTCCAATGCTAAGATCACTTGATGATAAGATGATTCCTAAGCCAAGCTTTCGGAAGATGGATTGAAGGTAGAGGTGGTGGTGGAACTTGTCATTGACTCTCTCAACTAGTGGGCTTGATTGACTCTCTCAACCTAAGATCAAGCTATTTGAATCACTCAAATAGATTGATATGAGACACTTAAGAACAAGTTGAATCACTCACAATATTCAGAGAAGGAACACTTCACAAAGAACACAAACTTTGGAAGAAAACATAATTCTATTAACTTTTAAATTGTTGAAAAGGGTTATTTACAATGAATTCAAAGCTGAGCTTTTATAGGCTCATAGACAACGGTCTGAAAAGTCTAATACAAGAAAATAATCACGAAATTTAAAGAATATGGCTGTTGAGCCTGATTGAATAATTTGTCCAAAAGTGGAAAGATGGATCTGCTTGAGTCTTGAAATCTTTGGTATGAATGTAGAGTGTCTAGGTACATTCTGGATGATGCTAGAGAGCTTCAATTCGTTGTTGGGATTTGATCTCCTTTGGATCCAAATAAGGCAAGTGTGACTTGTTAGGATTCTGGATGATCTGGTGGGTCTTTGTGGAGATTAAGGCTGTGTATTCTTCAGGGAATGAGTTCACAATACATTAGTTTTGATAAGGGATGAATTGGTGTTGATTTGATCCTTGTAGTACGACTGCTCCCAAATAAGGTAAGTGTAAGAATAATGGGATCCTCATGATCCTGTTGATGCTGGTTCATGGGAACTTTGTAGATAACTCTCTTGGATGATTAAATGTGTCTCTTGAATGCTTAGCTCTCCTGATCGCCAATGTCTTGTTTGTAAGTGATTGAATTCGTGAGCCTACAAATGAAGCAATCTGGGACTCATATGTATTAGAATTGTATAACTTCTTCATCTGAACTCCATTTGTGATGATTAAAACTCTTCCAGATTCCTTGATGGGTTAAGTTTTTGGAACAAGTTGAATTGTAGCTTAAGTCCTCCTGGTTTGGTAGATATGCTCCAGATTTATGTCCTCTCTATGCTCCATAATTTATGTCCTCATCTTTGAGGTTATATCATCTAATATCATAGCCGAAAGGTTCCTAAACAGGTGTTTTCTATCTTTGAATCTTTGTTTCATTCATTAGAAGTCGTTTGCATCTAGTTCATTATGTTGTTTTCATTGCACCTTAAATCAAAAACCCATTGAGCAAGTGAGTTGTGCACCAACCTTCCATTCCATCCATTTCGAGCAAATGAGCTTTGAAGTCAGTGTTCTGTTCTCCATCAACATATCCGTCTAGTCTCATTTTTTGGGGTTGTATCATCTAGTATTAGAGCTTCAAAAGCTTAACTATCAAGTTGTTTCTGTCCTTTCTGTTTTGTTTCATTAATCAAAACTCTGTTTTGTTTCATTAATCAAAACCCATAATAATCTTTGATTTTGTTCTTGTTTGATTCTTAGTTTTTGTTCTTATTTCAAATTGAAAACCCAAAAAAAAATTTGTATTCCTTATTTGAGTCCTTGCTTTATCATTCTAGTTCTTAGTTTGCATCAAGAAAAACCCATAAATCATTGTTGCATTAGTTCATTGTTATTAATTTGCCTTCATTAAAAAAAACCAGAAAAAGTCCATCTCTATTTTGCTTTGAATTCCTTGTTTGATCCGAAATTTTCTAAGTATGAAACCAAATATTTTTTTTTGTTTTCATAATGATTTTCCTTATTTGCATATACATTTCAAAATTAAACTTAAAAAGACTGACAAAAAAAAAAGCTCTAGTTTCCCTTATTATACAACATGGATGCTCTAGTAAAAGAAATTCACTTATTTTGCTCATTACTCTTAGCAATTTTGAATTAAATATTCTGCTATTATTTTTTTAAGACCATTGATACTCTGAGATTTAATTTCGCAGAACAAACCCATGGAAGAAGAAGACCAACATGAATGTGAATGGGAACAAGAAGAACAAACAATCTGGGTAGAAGATAATGGCTATGGAGATAAATTAGAATATGAAGACATTGATCCAGAACCACCTGACCATCTAAGGGCCACAACAAGACAAGCCAAGACATGGTTGAATCATACCCATGGTAGTGGCAGATTTTGGCCTCAACTTTCAAATTTTTTAGGAAGTAAAAAAAAAAATCCAGAGATTTACCTAGAGTGGGAGAGAGGTATGGATAAGTAGTTTTGGCACCACAATATTCGAAAGGGTAAGAGGCTTACCCATGCCCTCAATTTACTCTTTGGATGGGAATATAAATGGTGGAGGCAAGAAGAAAGATAACAAAGGAGATATCAAAAACCAGTCATCACCACTTTGGAACAATTGAAGTTTTTAATGTGCAAGAAGTATGTTCCAAGAGAAATTTTACAAAGAATCAGGGAGCAATACACTAGGAGGATCCCAAGCCATGTGCATCCATCAAGCTACAAGTCAGAAAAGAAGGAAAATGTCCCAAAGAGGATAAAAGAGATGCTGCAACTAAAGGAGAAGAAAAAAGAGTCATAAAGCTTTTTCTAAAACCAAAACAACCAGACCCAGTTCCAACAACTTGCCTAAGCTGCTAACCATACCAACACAAGTTAAGTCTTATGACTCTGTGAATTCCAAAGAACCTACATGTTCTAGGTGCCATGAGAAAAGGCATTTTTCTGCAAATTGTCCCAGTATGAAATTGATGAGAGAAACTTTACTAGGAGATAAAACAGAAGTAACTAGAGAAAGTTATAGTTTATCTCATTCTGATTCTCTAATTTCCCGTCCAAGATTTATGCACTTCTCTTTGCAAAAGATTTTTGATCCAGGAATAATACAAGAAGAAAGACCCATAAGCAGCTGCGAATAAAGGCATATTCAAAAGAAGATTGAGGATAGAAAAGAAGAGCAATCTAAGGCATTGTCACCAAAAGCACAAGATGAAAAACAAGATGTACTTGTTCTTGTTACACACAATTCAGAAGCTCCAAATCTTAAACACACTGGTGGAATCCATGGAGAAGTTATATTCATCTATGATTGCCAATGTGGAGTTCAAGAAAGCAAAGAGCATAACATGTTGCAATTAGCTAACAAACTCTTTGTAAGTTTGAATTTTCCAATGCCTAGCTATATAATGTCAAAGTAAGATATGATGCTCTTGCTCTTAGGAGTTGTTTCAGGCAAAAATCACACCAAGGAGAACCATCAAATAGGTAAGAACAGAAAAGGCATCAAAGAGAAGCCCCCCCCCCCCCCAGATCAATCATCAATTCACCTCACCAAGATGAATGCAAAGAACACTAAGTGTGTTCCTCAAGTAAGTCATTCTTGATTGAAGATGTTATTAGGCCTGAAAGAAAGTGATAGCTTCACATTTACAACTCTTAACTTGGGACTGTAGTTAGTAAGAGGATTATATATAATTAGGACAGAAAGATTGACAATTTTATATTATATTAGAGAAACCATGATACACTTGTTTCTTTTCCTTAGAGTTGAGATCAGTGCACGTACTAAGGATATCAACTGTGAAGAAGCTCCACCAGAATATAAGAACAAGAATACATCACCATCAAAGGAGAACAAGACTAAAGCCACCAAGGGAGATAATGGTGCAACCACTTGTCAGTGGTAAGAAAACCAGAGAAGAGTAGTGATACTGAACTATCTCCTCCAAGGAGACCCACCTGATGTCCCATACATCACCCAACCAAAACCATATCAAGGTAAGGCCCTTCGCTCACAAAAGAGAATGAAAGTTAACTTACTTTCTCTTGGAGAAGGTTAAATAGTTTTGAGGTCGAAACCTTTTCAAGATGGAGATTATTATGAGGAAATCAAGTCAACATCAACCAAGGAGCATGGAGAGGACATAAATCAATCGACCAAGACCTTTGGAGAGATGCAGTTGAGTGCACTAGAGACTTATGTGCATGTATTGGAGCATATCTACACAACAAGGAGGACTTAAGCTACAATTCAACTTGTTCCAGAAACTTAACCCATCAAGAAATCTAGGAGAGTTCGAATCATCATAAATGGAGTTCAGATGAAGCAGTTATACAACTTCTAATACAGATGATTCTCAGCTTTCTTTATTTGGAGGCTCAAGGATTCAATCACTTACAAACAAGACACTGGCGACCAGGGGAGATATCTAAACATTCAAGAGACACATTTAAGCATCCAGGAGAGTTATCTATCAAGTTCTCATGCACCAATAGCTATAGGATCATGAGGATCCCATTGTTCTCACACTTACGTTATTTGGGAGCATTCACACTACAAGGATCAAATCAACACCAATCCGTCCCTAATCAAAACTACTATGTTTTAAACTCATTCCCTGAATAATATGCAGCTTTAAGGTGCACCAAGACCCACCAGATCATCCAGAGTTTCAACAAGCCATACTTGCCTTATTTGGAGCCAAAGGAGATCAAATCTCAACAGCTCTTTTTCTTGAAGTTTGGCCACGAATTGAAGCTCTCTAACATCATTCAGAATGTACATAGACACTCTACATTCATTCCAAAGCTTTCAAGACTCAAGCACATCCAGCTTTCCAATTCTAGCCAAATATTCCAATTAGGCCCAACTGCCATATTCTTTAAATTTCGTGATTCTTTTCTTGTATTAGACCTTTAAGACCGTTGTCTATGAGCCTAAAAAAGCTCAGATTCGAATTCATTGTAAAAAACCCTTTTTAGCCATTTTAAAGTTAATAAAATTATTCTGTTTTTCTTCCAAAGTTTGCGTTCTTTGTGAAGTGTTCCTTCTTTGAATATTGTGAGTGATTCACCTTGTTCTTAGGAGTCTCAGGTCAATCTATTGAAGTGATTCAGATAGCTTAGTCTTAGGTTGAGAGATTCAATCAAGCCCACTGGTTGAGAGAGTCAATCACCACCACCTCTATCTTCAATCCATCTTCCGCAAGCTTGGCTTAGGAATCATCTAATCATCAAGTGATCATAGCATTGGAGTGATTCCAAGACTGTACTATCATATGTGTATATACACATATTATATCTACTGGATAAAATTAGTGAACCATAATTTTCAAGATATTCTACAAAATAAACATTTCTTTGGTTAACACCCTCCTACAAAAGTCAATCATCACCACCTTAACCACATGCGGCCAATGTCTGGTGACAATAGTATCACCGCCATGCCATTTTTTCTTCCTACTTCAACAATTTTAAAATATGAATCATTTATATATGGTAGAACAAAATAGCTTTGTATTATGATGGTGAGTTCAAAATGCATTACCAAAGTATGAATTCTTTTTCTCTCTTTTTCTCTCTTTGGTGGACAAAATTTTTGCGTTCACCGTTTTCCTCTCTAGCGTTTGCCTCAAGTAGAGGGTTTCTTTTAGGTTATTTTCCCCTTTTTTGCTCCCTTTGTGAATTTAATTCATCTGCAATTTAGGATCTCCACCCTCTGTTGGATTGTCGGTATGGATCTGGTCTATGGCGGTGGTTGTTGTGTCTCGACAGTGGTTTTGTGGTTTTGGCATGATTTCAATCCCGGATCCGAGAGGATGCGTTTCCGCTGACTCATCCTTATGTGTCGGTTCCCGTGGTTTATTCCTTAGGACCATTTGTGATGTAAGCTTCGCGGGAAGACCACACTGAACCGATCTGACAGAGACTCCAAGGCTGGACTGAGGTCACTCTCCTTGGTGCCACGAACGAATAGAGAGATGGAGCACTAGCAGCTGGACTGAAGTCACTCTCTGCTGATGCTAGAAGATGGATTCGATAAGGAGCTTGAACAGGAACAAGAAGGTCTGAGTTGCAAGGGGAAACCATGCTAGCAAACTCACGGCAAACACAATTAGATTTAGGGTTTTTTTCTTTCAAATGACGTGAAAGATAAAAAATACAAGTGTTAGGCTAAATAAGCCTTTAGTTTTTAAATCCCTAAGAAAAGAGTTAAAAGGAATTGGGCCTTAAGGCCTTAAAAAGAAAGCCCCTTGGGCGTGGTGAGAGCTTGGCTTCATGGGTCGTGCGTTCTGTCTGATGAAACGGGCCTCGGGTTACCTCATTAAAAACCTTACAAGTAAAACCTAGTGGGATAAAACCTTGCAAAGGAAAAAGATTATAACCTTTGGTCCACAGAGACGACACGGACTAAGGATCAAAGGCTCCTATGGTGAAGATCAATGATGCGTCGTTGATCCTAAGTAAGGGCCATACGGACGATCCTGGTGTGAACGGATGGTCGTGGTCGGAATCGGTCGTCTCGGACATCCTCTGAGCTAACTGGTTCAAGACAGGCTGATCATGGTCCAAATGGTCTAAGTGCTATGTGATGTCGACTATGCTTCTCCTAGCGATCAGATGCTCAATGGCTCGGTTAAATTTCTCCGTGAGTCTCTTCTGGCCGGCTCTGGTCCGGGGTGCTCTCACCATGGTCGGGAATGGTTCGTCTTTTTCGGCCTGGTCAGGTTCGGTCAAACCGATGTCCTCATCATTCCCACCCTCCTGACGAGGTTCTGTCTTCAGAACCACATCACCTGCACAAAAAGGAGATAAATCAGAAACATTAAAGCTCAACGAAATGTTCATCTCACCTGGAAGTTCGAGTTTGTAGGCATTGTTGTTGATCTTCTCTAGGACTCTGAACGGGCCGTCTCCTTGTGGTGAAAAATTTGATTTCCGTTGGTTTGGAAACCTCTCGGGTCGCATGTGTAACCACACCCAATCTCCGGGCTTGAAGGTGATCTCCTTCCTCATCTTATCAGCTTGTCGTTTGTACTGGCCGTCTTCTTCTCCAGGTTGTCCTTGACCTTCTGGTACATTTTCTTGATGGCCTCGGCCTTGAGTTCTCCATCTTGGTTGGCGAACTCTAGTGGCGGTAATGGCTTGAGATCTATGGGCGTCTCTGGTTTAAATCCATACACAATCTCAAAAGGTGAAAGCTTAGTAGCAGAGTGGTTAGCATTATTATAAGCAAATTCAACGTACGGAATACAATCTAACCAGTTACTTAAGTTTTTACCGACCGTGGCCTGTAGGAGGGTATGGCTGTCTGTCTGCGGATGAGAAGTCGTAGAGAACAGCAGCTTAGTTCCGAGTTTCCTTTAGAGCGTCTTCTAGAAGTGGCTCAGAAACTTTGTATCTCGATCAGATACAATGGTCCGGGGTAGGCCGTGTAGTCGAACTACTTCTCGGAAGAATAGGTCGGTCGTCTGAGTCGCGTCATTCGTCTTGGCGCATGGTATGAAATGGGCCATCTTCGAGAATTTGTCGACCACCACGAATATAGAATCCTTGTGCCTGATCTTAGGTAAACCTAACCAGAAATCCATAGAAATATCTACCCAAGGAATGTTAGGAATCGGTAAGGACATATAAAGACCGTAAGGATGTGACATGGACTTTGTTTTTAGGCATGTGATGCACTTAGAACAGAAACGCTCCACGTTTCTTTACAAGTGCGGCCAGAAGAAGTGGTCGGATAGAACGCTCATCGTCTTATCCATGCCGAAGTGTCCCATCAAACAGCTTCCATGGGATTCGCGGATTAGTAGGTCTCGCATCGAGCCTTGTGGAATGCATAATCGTCGTCTCGAAACAGGAAGCCGTCGTTCAAGTAGAATGGTCCCTTAGCTCCTTTATTGCATTCCTGAAAAATCGCACCAAAATTAGGATCAGTATAATGCTCCTTAAGTTGCTCAAACCCCAAAACTTTGGCCTCCATGATGCTGATCAATGTGTATCTCCGGGATAGGGCGTCGGCCACGATGTTCTCCTTGCCCTTCTTGTACTTGATGATGTACGAAAACGTCTCCACGAAATCAAGCCATTTCGCGTGTCTCCTTTTAAGCGTCGTTTGTCCCCTTAGATGCTTTAACGTTTCATGATCAGTGTGGATCACGAACTCCTTGGCCAGAAGATAGTGAAGGAACATGGGCCAATTCTAACATCAGTTTGAATCCTAATCTATTCCTGAAGCCTACGATCTAGGGTTTAGTTAATTGAATCATTAGGATATATCTCGTGTTTACCTGGAGATTTGCAGCGGAATGATGAACAGGTAATTGAGATCAAGAGCGCCTCAATTGCTGCGCCTCTACTTCAGTCCACACGCACACAAGCTGAAATCCGCCGGGATGCTAGTGCCGGGAATCGGATCTCCTGGGAATCCCTGTGTCTAGAGAGGTGGCTCGGTTGTTCTATCAAGAACCTTCTTCTCAAAGTCGTGCCTCATATTCTATATATAGGCCTTTGAGTAGACCTAATTACCCAGTAAATAAACCGGGTCAATTTAAGTCATTAAACTGAAACGTCAGTTTCGGTCTGCGCCTTGTGTCGATCGACACATCAATAGTGTCGATCGACACACCTCTTAAAACTCTAATTCAATGTGTATCCAATACACACTGACCAGACCATTTGCCAATGATCAATCCCATACAAAGTGTATCCAGCTTGCTTAGGTGTGTGACCCTGTAGGTTCACATAATACTAGCAATGAGTTACAACTCATTTGTCATAAGCGGCTTCTAGTAAAACATTATGACCACCTAGTATCACATGAATTTTCCGATCTCGACGATACAACTATCATCAGAGTAAGTACAATATGATTTCAGGACATAATCCCAACAATCTCCAACTTGTACTGAAATCATCTATTCCCATAATCCCTTTATCGCTATATCTCGATATGGCATAAGGCAAGAGACTGTGTCATCCTTATTATAGCCAACATCATGTTCATCGAACTCCTGATCTATACTGATAAAACAAACGACTGACAATCACCTCGTTTTAGCACGACCATGCATTTTCTCAGTATCAAATCTTCGATGGACCTGAGATATTTATCTCCTGTTATATAGGAGGGACAAATCCCTTCTTGTTCCATACCTGTTTCTACACACACTTCATGATACGCCTAAGCAATGCCGCTATAGCCGCCAGTTACGGAACGGCGTTTGACAAGGTCAAAGCGCACCAATTCACATGCTAGAAAGCATGGTGAACTCAGGTCTAAGGACTATACTCTATAGTCGTAATGAGAACCTCTCATGACACTGATATAACTATCATGTAGAGTTCTCATTCGCGGGTCATGTCCGATCATATGTTCACCAACATATATCTATGTGATTGACTGTGATAATCATATCATTGACTCTATGAAACTTAGTCCAACAGTCACCTCACACGCTAGTCTCACGCGGTTGTTAGTGTCCCACTTTAACAACCTCGACTAGGGACAAACATAATTTTATGTCATTTTCATTTATAGGGTTTCATGATCAAGTCCTCAACTTGATGACCTATAAAATGAACATAAATACTTTGGGACCATTATTTAATTATCCAATAATCGAATAATGCTGATGTCAGTTTTTCATAAACATGACCATAGCATGTATATATGAAACATCATAACTAACATAACTCCCACTAGAATCAAGACCACGTCTTTATATATCTAATACCTACAGCAACAATTTAAAACTCGTGCTTAGGTTGTGGAGAGGCTGCAGTGTTCTTGCTTGAAACCATTCCAACAAACCACACCGATATTCTTTAATAAGCCCTATCCTACGGTCCCCTGCTTGGAGCCCTTCCAACAGATAGCACCGCTACACAGACAAAGAGGCATAACCAGGTGGGAACCGGGAATCGTCTTTATTCGTCTAACTACTCATAACAGATTCGTCACTTTCTCAGTTGAACAAGAACCTATCCTTAGTGTTTCTCAAACACTTGGTGATGTTCCTTACAACTGTCCAGTGACTTTTATCGGAACATATTGGTATCTTCTCGTCATGCTTTTATGCGTAAGCTGCATCTAGACGAGCGCAAAATATGGCATTCATGATGGATTCTATTACAGAAGCATAAGGAATCACACTCATACATACTAGCTCAGCCAGTGTCCAAGACACTTCATCTTGCTAAGATTACTGCCATAAGACCTTCGGTGTGAAGCCATTCTTGGAATCATGCATATTGGAATTGTCCAATACCTTATCTACATAAGGATTCTGACACGATCCAATTAGCCTACCCAATCTATTTCAATAGATCCTTATTCCAAGAACTCACGTGTCTTCTCCCATGTCTATCGTTGAAAATGACTTCCGACCCAAGTCACAAAAGACTTAAGCGACGGAACGTCGTTTAAGAGAATAAGTATGTTATATACATACAATGTGAGAAATGCCACTACGCTCCCACTAGTTTACTTGTATACGCACGGTTCCTTTTCGTTCCTGATCAAGTCAAAACTTTTGACTGTTTTAACAGAACGTAGATTCCAACTCCAAGATGTTTGCTTCAATCCAGAAATGGATCGGTGAAGCTAACATGCATACCTAGCAAATTTTTCGGAGTTGGGGCTCACCATCGCTTCTTGAATTTCGCATGCTCATCACTTTTCAATGATCAACAGATCACGGCAATCGGTCACGAGAAATCACTCTTAGGTTAGTGACGGATCCATTCGGATCTGCGAACTTCAGGCTCCATAGGTGTAGGTCCTACAGCACTTTGTAGATCCAACCGCTGCTCTCCCATGGCAGGTTGAGCAGCCTCCTGTGTTCCTCGAATTTTCTTCGAGCTGTACTTCCACTCCCACTGTTTTTCTTGGAAAGAAACTTTCTATCTAGAAAAACAGAGTTCCGAACAACGAAACTTTTTTCTCGGATTGGTTGCAAAAGTAATAAGCCTCGGTTTCCTTAAGACAACCAGCGAAGCAGCACTTATCAGATTTGGGTTCAAGCTTGTCTGTTGACAACTGCTTTGCATAAACCTTGCAATCCCAATTAATCAGGAAAACATACTTGGAAAACTTCCAGTCGACATCCAATGTGGTGTTTTTCAACTGATTCTGATAGAAAACTATTTGGCGTAAACACGTACATTTCTAGAGCGTATTCCTAAAAGGATAATGGAAGATTCATATGACTCATCATTAATCGGAGCATATCTAATAGGGTCCGATTCATTCTCAGAAACACCATTAGGTTTTTCAAGAGAAATGAGCTGTGAGACGAATTCACACTCACTTAGATGATCACTCAATTCTTGACTCAAGCATTCTCCTCCGCGATCTAATCGAGGATCTTTAATACTTCTGTCATATCGGTTCTATACTTCATTCTGGAACTCCTTTGACCATTTCAAAGGATACTGACTCGTGTCTCATCAAATGAACGCAGCCATACTTACTGAAGCCATCAATAAGGTAATGAAGTACTGAAGATTTCCTCTGGCACTAATGCTCATCGGACCATATACATCAATACGTGCAAGGCCCAATAAGCCTCTGGCCCTTTTCTTTAGCTCTACTAAAGAAGCCTTAGTCATTTGGCCCAGCAAGCATAATTCATATCTCATATGATTTATAATCAAATAAGCCTAAAAGCCCATAACTATGGAACTTCTGAATCCGCCTCACTCTATTTGGTTGAAACGACTATGCTTAGAAAAATCGATTTCGAGTCTTAAGACTTAAACCGTTTGGTATTTATGTTATATATACAAGCGTACATTGGTTTAAGATATAAAACCCATTATCAAAAGGGGTGCTACCATATAATATTTCATTAAGATCAAAAGAGCAAAACTTGTCTTTTATCAGAATGAAAAACATTCAAATTCTTTACAAGAAAATGAAAGACATCTTTGCTTAAAGCAGGTACATAGCAGCAATTACTTAATTCAAAAACCAAGCTTGAATGGCTCCTACAAGTGGAGGATCTCTACGGCTAATGCAGCAACCATTGCTCCATTCCAGACGCGCAGTTCCACTTGTCCTTTATTCAACGTTCTACTGTTGCTTAGGCCCTGCATATTTCAAAAATATCAGCACCATAACTGGTATCCAATACCTACGTAGAACTTGAAGTAATAACACAATACCTGAAGAAGAAATTCCGTACATCTCCTTCATCTCTTGTGAATCTTCCAAGAATTTAATACAATCTCTCTTCCAATGCTCAAACTCTTCACAGTAGCAGCATTTACCAATATCAGATGACACAGGCTTATCCTGATTCCAAATCTGGACGGCCCTGCCTCTACCTTTGTCTACACAAGATTTCTCAAATCTTTTACCCTCTATGATGTTTTGCTCAGCTGTCTTGAGCATGCCATGCAGCTCAGTCAACGTCTTCGTCAAGCCATTCTTGATATAGCTCTTTATAAACTTATCATAACTTGACGGCAGTGACTGCAGAATGATCTCAGTAGCCAACTCTAGGCTAACAGGACAATCCAGTTTCCCCAGGTTATCAATGTAACCCATCATTTTAATGACATGAGGACTCACTGGAGCATCCTCTGGTAGCTTGCACCCAATGAGAGACTTAACCATCTGGTATCTCTCAACTCGTGCTTGATCCTGAAACATCAGTTTCAGGCTGGTGATCATCTCGATTGGCGACTCCATGTTCTCGTGTTGACTCTTTAAGTCCGAGTTCATGGTAGCCAACATCAGACCACACACATCTACCACATCAATATAATGCTTATTCCAAGCATCATATACTGCATGCGAGGCATTGGTCCCAAGCCTCTCGGGGAGAGATTTCTCAAGGACATAGTCCTTATTCTCTTGCTTGAGAATAAATCTCAAGTTCCGATACCAATCAAGGAAATTTGATCCATTGAACGTGTCCTTCTCAAGGACGGATCGCAACGAGAAAGTAGTTTTAGACATAGGCTGAAAACTAAGAAAAGAAAAGTTTTAGTTATGAAGTTCAGGAAATGAGAAATCTTTTCTAATAAGAAAACTCGCATTATATTCAAACTATGTTTCCTCTATGAATATAATGATACAAGACCCATACTTTACCAAAATCTGAGTAGACGACTCGCCATCACCCAAACTTCAGTTATCTAGGTAAGCAAATCATTGCTAATTGTACCTAGTACAACTCTTGGTCGCAGATAAGACAATCCATGTCTCATCCAATCTGATGTCTCTGGGCCCAGAACTTCTGATAGCCCAGTCAAGTAAACCAATCTCTTCAGTCTTGTGATCATTGACAGTCGCACTGTGATATATCATGGTTTTTACCGGTTTTATGCCATGATATAATTGTGTTTTAGTGTTCTTTTGTGTTCTTTTAGAGTCTTTTAACAGGTCTAATCAGGTTTGGAGCGGAATTGGAGATTTTGGAGCATTTTGGGGATTTTTGGAGTGCTTGGCCGAGAGATTGAGCTCACTGTCCGATTTGAGATCATGCATCGATCGACACACCTTTGGTGTCGATCGACACACTAGCGAGATGGGCCAAATACGGCGGTTAATTGAAGATTCAATATTTTGCACTTTGGCCCAGAAGTTTCCAGTATTTACAAAGAAGCCCCAGCCGAGATTATGCCTATATAATTAGGATTTTGGTGTTTATTTTACATACGCTTTCATACTTAGAGCTAAGAGATTTTTAAAGCTTTTGGGGCTGATCTATTCCTGTACTTCATCTATTTTGGAGAAGATTTCGAACCCCTTTATCTATTTAATTTCTTATATGCAATCTATTAATTCTATGATTTCTGTTTCATTAATCATGTCTGAGTAGATTCATAGTTAGTTTTAGGGTTTCTCATTAAGGATTTAATGACTTGCTAGACTTGTTTAATTCAGTTAAGGATTCACATGAATAGAATGTTCTTCGATCTAAATTGTGCTTAATGCTAGTTCTAACCTGATCAATTAGAATCTAGATCTTAGGTTGCTAAATACGACACGAGAGCGTGGTTTAGAATGTGAACTATTTAGGTTGAGCAATTAAATTATTCGCAAAGAGATTTGGTTTAGTTTAATTGTGAACATATCGAACTTGAAATTAATGCTGGTTTAATCTGCTAGTAATTGCAAAGAGATTTGGATTACTGCACTTAGACTTAGAGAATTCTCGCAAAGAGATTTGGTTAATTCTAATTCCGTGATTTGAGTTCTAGAACTGTGCTTAATTAGATCCTGACTGATTGATTTGTCTGCTTGTCTGATTTATTGAGAACGCCCTAGACTTAGCGCCTCTAATTAACTGCTTTCACAACCAATCCTGCTATTAATTTACTTTCTTGTTTTGCTTTTTAGTTTACTTCACATCGGTTTTCTTCCTAGTTTAAATTCCTACGGTTCTTTATCTATCGAGACCAGAGTCTCTGTGGATTCGATACCCTATATACTATAATCACTTAACTGTGCACTTGCAGTAGAATAGGATTAAAACTTAGACCCTATCAAGTTTTTGGCGCCGTTGCCGGGGACTCTTAGAGTCTTCGATAGGATCGAACTTAGGGTTTCTACTAGGATTTTTATTTTCTTTGTTTCGTTTTATTTTTATTTTTATTTTTAGTTACTAATTTTTCTCTGTTTTCTCTCTGTCGCAGGTACCGATTTCGCTTTGCGTCGATCGTTGCACCTTTTGTGTCGATCGTCACTAAGCGATTCTGAGATTGAATCGATCGTTGCACTAATAGCATCGATCGTTGCTTGACGATTACAGACAGTTTATGTAGATGCGTGAAACAAGAAGTAATCAGAACTTGAACCTCGTTAATCTCGGACTTGAAGATCTTGGACGACTAGAGAGGACTTACAGAAGAGAAAGAAGATCAAGGATGGCACGTGAACGTTTGATTCTGAGAGCCGATGCTCAAGGTGCCCTAAGGGATCCGCAAAACAATCCTTACAATGCTGCTGGGCAGAGGATTGATGCTGAGGGACGTGTGATCCCTGAGGTTGAGGAACCTGAACTACAACCACAGCCGCAGGCGCAAGGACAGAACCATGGTAGACAGATGGTTGTCCGTGAGAGGACTTTAGCTGACTACAACAGACCGGATGAGTTTCATGCAAACCGGTCAGCTCTAGTACTTCCTGGTTTTGAGAGGGATGATTTTGAGATCAAGACCATCTACTACTCGCTGATGAGACAGAATGCTTTCCATGGACATCCAACGGAGCACCCTATGGATCACATTGATCAGTTTGAGGACCTAATCAATGGCATGAAGTATGATGGAGTCTGCCAGGATTATCTGTTCCTTAAACTCTTTCCATACAGTCTCGCTGGAGACGCTGCTGCATGGCTGAAGCAACTGGCACCTGGTCAGTATACTACTTGGGCAGCCCTGAAGAGTGAGTTTCTGCGTCACTTCTATGATGATGCGCGTTCCGATCAGTCCAGACAGGACATTCTGACATTTACCCAAGGTCCTACTGAGCCTCTTAAGACTGCTTGGATGAGATTTAGGAAGTACCAGCGTGACTGCCCACACCATGGATTCACTGAGGTCACATTGCTAGGTATCTTCTTCAGAGGCATAGATCTGCCATATCAGTCTGCGCTGGATAACTCCAGTAGTGCAAACTTCAACACCAGGACTCCTGCACAAGCTAGGCAGTTGATTGAGAACTTAGTGAGCAGCAACAGTTGCAAGACTATGGATGAGAGGAGGAAGAAATCTGGTGGAAGTGTAGAGAATTCAGAGATGGCTGAATTTAGATCTAAGCTGGACACAATTTGCAATCTCCTGGCTGGTAAGAAGGCTGTCCACTTTGCCCAAGATGTAGAGGTAATTCAGACTGAGGAGGACACTCAGGAAGAAGATGTGAATTACATTGGAGGGTCTGGTTTCCAAGGTAACAGATTTGGTAATCAGCAGGGAAACAGATTCTTCAATGGAGGACAGAAGAGTGCCTTCACAGGCAATCAGAACTCAGCTGGTTTTGGACAGACTAGTAGTTTTCAGAAGCCTTTTGGACAAGGTACTTAGAGAACATATGGATCTTCATCTTATCAGACTCCTCCTGCAGCCACTGCTCATGAGAGTAAGATGGAGGCAATGATGGAACAGCTGCTAGAGAGTCAGACCAAGATCTCTATGGACTGCAATAAGAAGTTGGATGCTGTCTATGAGGATCTCAATGGAAAGGTTGAGTCTTTGAACACTCATATGAAGCAGTTGGATACTCAGGTGAATCAGATTTCCAGTTCTATGAAGGGAAAGGGAGTAGCAGACACTCATATTAAGGCATGGTCTGTGTACATTGATGATGGATCTCACCTAGGTGAAGGATTTGAGCTAAGCACGGCTGAGTTAGTAGAAGAGGTTGAATTTTTGGATTTTGGAGAAAATCTCTCGGGTGAAAACTGTGAAAACAGTGTTGCATCGATCGACACACCCCTAGTGTCGGTCTATGCAGGTCGTGAACAGACAGACTCGCCGGATGTTGATAGCATTGATGCAGATTTGGAGCTTAATCGCTTGTTCCGTGGAATGTCTGAGATTACTCAGGAGGAGATTTATGGACAATTAATTAGACAATATCCCTCAGTATCTGAAGTGATTAAGCAGGAGATTGAAGAGCTTAAGAAGCTAGAGGAGATTGGTGAAGGGTTGGAAGAAATTCCATCATCTGATGATCCACCTTATCACCCATGTGTGCAGAGGTATTAGAACAAGATGTTGCCTTTGGATGAAGAGCTCAAAGATTGGGTGATTATAGTCCCTCAACAGATAAGTGATGTGCTTTTAACCAAGGTTCCAATGAAGCTGCCTGATCCTGGAACTTTTGTGCTAAGTTGTTCTATCTTTTAGGATAGTTTTAGGCGCTCTCTTTGTGATATGGGAGCTGCTGGAAGTCTTATGCCATATTCTGTGGCAGAGAAGCTGGGTATGCTGGATTTTTCTCCTACTAGGACCTCTCTTGTCCTAGCTGATCAGTCTATACGAGTTCCAGAAGGACTCCTTGAGGACGTCCCGGTGAGAGTTGGAAACTATTTAGTTCCAACAGACTTCTTGGTGCTGAAATATGATTGTGATCCGGATGAAGCGTTGTTACTTGGAAGACCATTCTTGGCTACAGCGGGAGAAGTGATAGATGTTAGACACAGTCTGATAGACCTCCACCTGGGAGATGAGCCGCTGTATTTTGAGATGGACAAGCTGCGCAAGCCATTGATAGATGGGCAGATATTCACCATCATGGATGCAGGTGATGAGCAGCCGGATGATACCGTGATTCTAGATCCTGGAGCACATTTCACTCCTACTTTTCTTGGACTGAAGCATTCTGCAACAGCCTACTCGCCACCCTGGATGATGAGACTTGAACAGAGACAGAAAAAGTCTCTATCAAGATCTCGTGGAGCCTGAAAGATCTTGTTCGTCCGGTCAAGCTAATGACCTTAAACAAGCGCTGAGTGGGAGGCAACCCACTGTTAGGTTTAGTTGTTTTTCTTTCTTATTTTGGGTGTTTTTCTTAGGATTTCACGTTTTCGTTTTTGTTTTTGCTAAGTTTCAGATACAGAACTCGAGTCTGGAGATGTGTGACGACCGATGCACTTGTGCACCGGTCGTTGCAAGGAGATTACGACGAGGAGAGGTGATCACATTGTGACGATCGTTGTGGACCTGTGCAACGGTCGTTGCAATTGGTTCAATTGCAAAAATTAAGGTACGCGCGCTAAACCGAAAATCGATTTGACCAGCAACGGTCGTTGCCACTAAGCAATGGTCGTTGCACCCACGACCGAGGTAAGTGCCTTAAACCCTTCTCTTCTCTTTTCTTCTCCATTTCCGTCCGTACAACCGAAACACCCATACTCGCCTAAATCTCTCATTTCTTCATCATTTTCTTCGATTCCAAGTGCCACTCTCTTGTTTTTACACTCTCAATCTATTCTTCTAGCCCATATATCACGAATCCAAGGTAATGTGCCTCTATTTTATAATTTTCGGATTCAACTTTAGGGTTTTAGAAATTGGGAATTTTGGATTGAAATTGATGAATACGTGCTTAAATGAATATGATTTAGGTTGTTTAGTGATGGATTATTGTTGTTTTTGTGGTTGCTTGAACGAATTTAGAACGAATTTTAGGGGTTGTTGTTGACGGCCAAAATCGCCTTGCAACGGTCGTTGCACTTGTGCAACGGTCGTTGCTTTGCGATTTTGGGGAAATGTTCGATAAAATGAAATCGCCTTGCAACGATCGATGCCTTAGGTGCAACGGTCGTTGCTTCGCGATTTCACAGAGAGATTGTCGAGACTAATTGGTTTTAATTTCTTGTTGAATGCAGATGGCATCTCGCAGACAACCCCGCAAGCGCCAAGCAACAGCATCCACAGCCACACGACAGTACATTCCACCACCAGAGTGGTTTCATAGAGACTCTCAGCCACCTGAGCCATATGTGAGAGTTGGTCCAGCAGTAGCACTGCCTTGGCCCCGAGCAGATGAGACACCGATCCCGACAGCCAGGCAGTGGCCAGAGAACATTCCTGAGTTCCTCAAGTCTGCCGATTTTACAGAGAGACCACTGCTTAACCAGTGGGATGAGTATGACTCGCTGCTATACAGTGGTTGGTGCGGGATGAAGATCAAGCCAACCAAGTTTTCCGACTACTCTACCTGCAAGAGTCTGGGGATTGATGAGCAGGTACTTGCGGTGTGCAAGGGCATTGGTCTAGGGACGATGCCTATGCGTCCTTATGATATGTACCCAGAGCTGGTCAGACAGTTGCTAGCCACTTGCAGAGTGGTTTACCCAGATCCAGATAGCAGGAGCGCTACAGGAGGTATCTTTACCTTCATGAGTTGGGGAATCAGGTATCGGATTCCTTTACTAGATATCTGCAGGATCTACGGTTTCAGCACTGAGGCGAGGCGCATTGGCATGCCACTTGAGTGGGATCCAGAGGAGGCTCGATCATTTTGGGAGTGTATCGGCAGTGGTCGTTACAACTCACGGACTACACCGGTGGTGCAGTTGAGACATCCTGTGCTGAGATATGTCTCGCGTATCTTGTGTTGGAGCTTGTTGTGCAAGTTTGAGGCCAACAAGATGCACAAGTATGAGATGGAGATGTTGTTCATCGGTCTGCGGGATCATTTTGAGGATTCTGGCGTGAGAGATCCTACTAAGGGTCTCAACTTGGGAGCTGTTTTCACTCAGCATTTATGTGATCTGCAGCTGAAGCCATTTGATGGAGTCCGTACTGAGACAGTGGGGAGCCTGCTTACTCCCATCTTCATGCACTGCGGGATTCCTCTACAGGGCACAGAGTGTGATACAGCCAAGGAGTTCCTAGATTTCAGCCACTTGCAGAGCGCCCTCTGAATTAAGGAGGGGCGCATTTGGGTTTACCACGATCCGACTTCTGGGAAGTGTGGTATAGAGCTTCCTGCTCCTAGATGGACACAGATTGATACACTGGAGGCCTTAAGATTCCAGCCTCCTGAGACTGAGCAGCGTGGAGTTCCTTCTATGGCTCATCCGCTGGGAGAGCCTTCCACACGAGCTTCATCTTCTGCTGCCCCTGCACCCGCTCCTGCTGCTGCCCCTGTTGACGATATGGGACCCTTTCCCGAGCCTACGAGGCCTTATGGAGCATATTCTGAGGAGGGGTGGAGAGAGAGAGAGGATGGGATTGTGCGGGGCATTTGGAACTTCATGCGCACCTGCACTTGCAGGAGACAGCCACAGATCCATCATCCCGTCCCTGCTACTCGACGCAGACAGCGTTCTCCTGCGGATGTCAGTGACACTGAGCGCTATGGTGGGATAGATGATAGCGAGTGAGCGTAGCCTCCATCTCTAGACATTCGGTTCTGTACTCTGATTTTCTTTCTCCTTTTCTTGCACTATTTTCTTTTGATTTTTAGTACTCTACTATGTTTGGATGGTTGTACTTGATTAGATACATTTGTTGCCTTGATTTTACTCTGTTTCTAGTGTTTTCAGCTTGCAGGATTCGAAATTGATGAAAACCAACGGACTAACCTGCTAACTTGCTGACTGATCCGATATACGCAGTGCGTCGATCGATACACTATTGTGTCGATCGTCACAACACGATCGAAATCGCACTGCAGCGATCGTTGCGGTCCTGAGCAACGATCGATCATACACGAAAAATCGCCTAGCAACGGTCGATGCACCTAGTGCAACGATCGATGCCTGAGCGACAGAGGTAAAACCCGACAGAACTTAACCATTCCTTAAACAAATTTTTATTTCTTTTTGCCAATCCTTCGCTTGACACTACTGGGGACAGTGTGTCTTAAGTGTGGGGGAGGTTCTACTAACTTCTTTCTTTTGTTTTCTTAGAGTCAGTTAAATTTTTCAAAATTTGTTTTATTGAGTCAAAACTTTTAAGTAGGAAACAATGACTTTTTGAGAAGATTAGCAGCGCTTGCAGGAACTTAAGTAACCATTGGGATGAAGCTGCAGATTATCTATGACTATTAGAAAACCCAGGCATGGATCAACCTACTGAAAACACCCACATCACTTCAGGTATCAGAGGATCCTTTACTGACTTCACCTTAATACTGACTTAGATTTTCTCACCTAAGGGCTTGGTATACTTTGTGTCGGATTCCCTTGTTAGTTCTGACACAGCCTGTAAACTTGTCCTATTTAGTTCCCTTCTCCCCTTCCATAAAAAAAAAAAAAGATAATAAACTGAGGATGAGTTAGTAACTCCGAAGTGGTCATGGTAATGGTAGCTAAAACTCTCATATCTTGTGCATCCATGGAATGTGTCCAAAGTACACCCCTTAACAGGAAGAGCACTGATAAAAAAAAAAAAATGATACCCATTGGGGAAAAATCAGAATGCTAAGGAAGGGAAAAGAGAAGAAAGGGACTAGAGAAAGATAGTATGGTGGTCTAGAGCTGATAAGGTAAGAGTCCATGTGCCTTTGATCGATACTCCTTAGGTGAGACCGCACTTAAATACTTGCAGAAGTCAGTAGGGTGAATTTGAATGCGTGAATGTGATTGTGGAGTTTACTTAGGACAATTGCTAAGTGTGGGGGAAGTATATGTTGGTATTGATGTCTGCAGGTTGATTCTTTCATGTGGTTTACTAAGGGGAATCTGAGTGTTGCTGCTTCTAGGATGAAAAGAGTTTAATAAGAGTTTTCAAACCTCTTCACTACATTCTAGTTCTCTGTTTTGCTTGAGGGCAAGCAAAGGCTAAGTGTGGGGGCGTTGATATATCATGGTTTTTACCGGTTTTATGCCATGATATAATTGTTTTTTAGTGTTCTTTTGTGTTCTTTTAGAGTCTTTTAATAGGTCTAATCAGGTTTGGAGCAGAATTGGAGATTTTGGAGCATTTTGGGGATTTTTGGAGTGCTTGGCCGAGAGATTGAGCTCACTGTCCGATTTGAGATCATGCATCGATCGACACACCTTTGGTGTCGATCGACACACTAGCGAGATGGGCCAAATACGGCGGTTAATTGAAGATTCAAGATTTTGCACTTTGGCCCAGAAGTTTCCAGTATTTACAAAGAAGCCCCAGCCGAGATTATGCCTATATAATTAGGATTTTAGTGTTTATTTTACATACGCTTTCATACTTAGAGCTAAGAGATTTTTAAAGATTTTGGGGCTGATCTATTCATGTACTTCATCTATTTTGGAGAAGATTTTGAACCCCTTTATTTATTTAATTTCTTATATGCAATCTATTAATTCTATGATTTCTGTTTCATTAATCATGTCTGAGTAGATTCATAGTTAGGTTTAGGGTTTCTCATTAAGGATTTGATGACTTGCTAGACTTGTTTAATTCAGTTAAGGATTCACATGAATAGAATGTTCTTCGATCTAAATTGTGCTTAATGCTAGTTCTAACCTGATCAATTAGAATCTAGATCTTAGGTTGCTAAATACGACACGAGAGTGTGGTTTAGAATCTCAACTATTTAGGTTGAGCAATTAAATTATTCGCAAAGAGATTTGGTTTAGTTTAATTGTGAACATATGGAACTTGAAATTAATGCTGGTTTAATCTGCTAGTAATTGCAAAGAGATTTGGATTACTGCACTTAGACTTAGAGAATTCTCGCAAAGAGATTTGGTTAATTCTAATTCCGTGATTTGAGTTCTAGAACTGTGCTTAATTAGATCATGACTGATTGATTTGTCTGCTTGTCTGATTTCCTGAGAACGCCCTAGACTAAGCGCCTCTAATTAACTGCTTTCACAACCAATCCTGCTATTGATTTACTTTCTTGTTTTGCTTTTTAGTTTACTTCACATCTGTTTTCTTCCTAGTTTAAATTCCTACGGTTCTTTATCTATCGAGACCAGAGTCTCAGTGGATTCGATACCCTATATACTACAATCACTTAACTGTGCACTTGCAGTAGAATAGGATTAAAACTTAGACCCTATCACACTGCAAGTCTATCAATGATCACCTGCCTTACTCATGTAATTGTAGATACCAAGGACTCCAAGACTATCCAACAACGAAATGAGTCTTGACAGTAGACAAGATTGGGAAAGACATCAAGGTCACTTGATATTTAGTTGAGGAAACGGAACTTTAAAAGGTTAGTAAATCAATCTCTTAGTTCATGTAATTGTTTATGTCAAGCACTGCTCGACCATCAACACAACTACCTGCCTTACTCATGTAATTGTTGTTGGAATTGTGTCCAGTAATCTCGGTACTGTCTCTAGAAAGTAAGAGTATGTCAATGATCAGACATAAGTCATATAATACTGGGGGTCATGATGGCTTGCTAGAGTCCGCTCATGATCTATAAGTCTTGGACTTATTGCCTTTATTATATGATCCCATATGGGTCACACGCCTAAGCTAACAGGAAAATGTGTAGGAACGGCTTAGCAGAAGTACGGTAAAAGTGCTAGGCATTTGTCGTACTTAGAGAGAGATTAATGGGTCTGATTAAATCCAAGGGATTTAATCAGATTGGTATTTGGGTCCAAAAGCCCAAAAGGGATTAGACAAGTTTTATAATTAAAACTTAAGTCTGAATCCTCACAACCCTAGCCCCCCTGCGATTTTCCTCTCTCTCTCTGCGCCTCCTCTCCCTTGGTCTAGCAGCCTCTCTTCCTGCTTGGTGTGCGTGTGTGAACCTCTGGAGGAGTTATCACTCGGTGGCTCTCTGATCTCTGACCTGTTCCATCTTTCCGCTGCATAAACAGGTAAAAGGTGAGATCTATCATTGTTTCTATTCAAGAAGAACCTAGATCAGCATGTTTAGGATAATCTGAATCTGAGAATTGAATCAGGATTAACTAAAACATCCTTTAGTGGTATCAGAGCTAATGGTTCTGGTTTTTCTTGTTTAGATTCATGTTTAGGATTGTTTTTCTTGTTTAAAAGTGTTTTGAATCAACTACTGATAAGAGAAATCACTTAAGCAACAAGAATTGAAACCTAAACAAACTAAAGAAAATCGCATGACCAAACTATATGATTTGGTATGCGTTGGTTTGATGATGCACGGACCGATCGCCAAAGGATCGAGTCGCGTGATCATCGGCACGATCGTGAGGCGCGGGATCGGGCGAGTTGATCGCATGGATCGATCATCATGATCGACAGCATGGATCGGCTGTGAGCGTCCAGTTGCCTCGTCGTCCCGATCGAGAGAGTTGGTCCGATCGGCTGATGCGATCGCATCGCGTCTCGGCAACTCTCGGTCGTTCCCGTCCCGACCACAAGCCGAGCTCGTCCCGACCGTAAGGTTTGCGGCTGCCACGATCATTCACGATCGAGTGGCTTGCGGCCGTGACCTAATCGGTTCGGTTTTGGCTTGTGTCTTCGGTTCGGTTTAAAACTTGATTAAAATTAATTCGTCCTGGTTTAATAAACAGATTTAATAATTTTATTAAGTCTGGTTAAACCGGGATAAGAAATCCAATGTCGAAAGAATTATTGGATTTTGTGCCTAAACCAGGATTTTCTAATTTGATTTGGTTGGACCAAATAAATTGAGAAAATCCGGTTTAGTAAATAACCGGTTGACAATTGTGGTCATCGTAGTAATTAAAATTTGGTTAGACCAATTTTAATGAACCAGACCGGTTATGTCATTTAATTGGGCAATTGGGTTATGTCTTGGACGTGGACCAATTCTTGGGCCTCGGGCCAAGAAGTTAAAACAATTGGGCCAATTATTTGAGTCTTTCTTCAGATTTAATTTAAAATTTATTTTATAAAATAAAAATTATAAAATCGATTTTAAATTTAATAAAGTTTCCGAAATTTTGAAATTAGAAAGTTTCTTAAAATAGAAGTTTCTAGATTTGCGGGTTTTGGATTTTAAGAAATTTCTAAAGTTAGAAAGTTTCCGTTTTTAGAAAGTTTCCAATTTTAGAAAGTTTCCAAAATAGTAGGTTTCCAGAAATGGAAAGTTTCCCAAAATAGTAATCTTCTATTTTGGGAATGAATTTTAATAAACCTACAAACCTCAAATAATATCAAGCGTTGGATGTCTTGTCCATTCTATGTCAGCTGTCGAAGCCCATTCAATTGTATTCATGGCCTTACAGTGTGAGGGTGTCTACTTTTGCGTGGATAAGACGGTTTGTGATTCATAAATGTCATTGGGAGTCCCAGACATTAATGATTACATGACTGTATAGTCTGGTTTTCTTGACTAGGCCATCGGGAGTCCCGGGCCTTGAGACATCAGAGTGAATTGGGCCTCGGGCCCAGATTCACAACCAAGAGTTATATCACGGATATAATTAGCCGACATAGGGCTTACCGATATAAGCTAAGGTTGGGTGACGGCCAGTGGCCCACTTTGATCTTAGTTATATGTGGATCTTGGAATCATTATATTCTATTGAGGGTAACTTAGGTTATTGAATACAATGCATGATTGATCATATTAATTATAATATAAGATTAATCATATTGAACATATTAACTAATAACCTTTTATCTTATATATTTCAGCTATGACTACTACAAGCACACAAAACACATTCTCAATCCGGTCTGTTCTCGAGAAGGAGAAGCTGAGTGGAACGAACTTCCTGACGTGGTCAAGGAACTTGAGGCTGGTCCTCAAGCAGGAGAAGAAGGATTATGTCCTTCGTGATCCTCTCCCCGAGAGGCCTGCTAACAATGCCGCCAGGACTCTGCATAATGCTTGGGAAAAGCATTCGTCAGATGAAAATGATGTGTATTGCCTTATGTTGGCGACAATGACTGCTGAGCTGCAAATGCAGTTCGAGAGTGTGTTGACACCAATTGAGATAATGGCAAGCCTGAAATCGCTTTTTCAGGAGCAAGCAAGGACTGAGAGGTTTCAGACTGTTAAGAACCTCTTAGACTGTAAGTTGGCTGCGAATGCGGCAGTGAGTCCTCATGTCTTGAAGATGATGGGTTATCTCGATCATCTTCAGAAACTCGACTGTCCTATCAGCCAAGAACTTGCCTGCGACATCATTCTGCAGTCATTACCTGCAAGCTATGATCAGTTCATTCTGAACTTTAACATGCATGGCTTGAGTAAGACATTGCCTGAGCTTCACGGAATGCTCAAGACTGCAGAGCCCAACTTGAGGAAAACCGCTAAGGACCCCAATGTGCTTATGGTGCAAAAGGGCAAGGGGTTTAAGAAATCCTCTGCTAAGGATAAGGGAAAGGCCAAGGCTGTCCAAGTCGCGGACAAGGACACGCCAAAGCCCAAGCCCAAGTCAAAGGCTGGGCCAACTGACATATGCAGGTTCTGTAAAGAACCAGGGCATTGGAGGAGAGAATGTAAGAAATTCCAAGAAGGTCTAAAGGAATTGAAGAAGAAGACTCTCGAGACTTCTTCGACAGGTATTTTTGTTATAGAAGTTAATACAACTACTTCTGATAATACCTCATGGGTTATGGATACTGGTTGTGGGGCTCATATTTGTACTAATATGCAGGCACTCAGCAACAGTAGAAGGCTGAAGCAAGGACAAGTGGAGCTACGAGTTGGGAATGGAGCGAAAGTTCCAGCACTAGCTGTAGGCACATACTTGTTGTCTTTACCTTCGGGATTGATTTTAGAACTCAATAATTGTTATTTTGTACCTGCTATAAGCAGAAATATTATTTCAATTTCTTTGTTGGATTTGGAAGGTTATGATTTTTCAGTTAAGAATAAATTATGTTCCTTCAATCGCAACAATTTGTTCTATGGTTCTGCCCCTCTTACGAATGGGCTTTACATACTCGATCAATCCGCGCCAATTTATAACATTAATACCAAACGGTTCAAACCTAATGAGGAGAACCGAACGTTTCTATGGCATTGTCGTTTAGGGCACATCAGCGAGAAACGCATCAAGAGGCTCCATTCGAATGGACTTCTTGGCTCATTTGACTTTGAGTCATGTGAGAAATGCGAATCCTGCATGATGGGCAAAATGACACGGGCCCCCTTTAATAAACCTAACGAGAGGGCTAGTGACTTATTGGGCCTGATACACACTGATGTGTGTGGCCCAATGTCCACAAATGCAAGAGGAAACTATCAGTACTTCATTACCTTCACTGATGATTTCAGTAGGTATGGATATGTTTATTTAATGAAACATAAGTCTGAATCTTTTGAGAAGTTCAGAGAATTCCAAAATGAAGTACAGAACCAACTTGGCAAAAGCATTAAGGCTCTTCGGTCCGACCGAGGAGGAGAATACTTAAGCCAAGAATTCAGTGATCATCTAAGAGAGTGTGGGATCGTATCCCAACTCACTCCTCCCGGAACACCTCAATGGAATGGTGTGTCTGAGAGGAGAAATCGGACCTTATTGGATATGGTTCGATCTATGATGAGTCACACAGACCTTCCAATATCCCTTTGGGGATATGCTCTGCTAACAGCAGTGTTCACTCTAAATAGAGCGCCATCAAAAGCGGTAGCAAAGACACCATATGAATTATGGACTGGATTGGCTCCAGTGCTGTCTTATCTAAGAATTTGGGGTTGTGAAGCCTATGTCAAGAGATTAATCTCAGATAAGCTTACACCAAAGTCTGATAAATGCTACTTCATTGGTTATCCGAAGGAAACCAAGGCTTATTACTTCTATCTACGTTCCGAGAACAAGATCTTTGTTGCCCGGGATTGTAACTTTCTTGAGAGGGAGTTTCTCTCTAAGAAAGACAGTGGGAGTAAGGTACTGCTTGAAGAAATTCAAGATGAACAGGATACTGCTCAACCTAATGAGGAAGAGCAGCAGGAGGACCTACAAGAAATTGTAGAGCCTGAACCTGTAGTACCTGAAGTTCGAAGATCCGGGAGGATCCGTCACGAACCCGAGAGATATCAAGGATTCCTCGTGACTGACTGTCATGATCTTCTGATCATTGATGGTGATGAACCATCGAACTTCAATCAAGCCATGATGGGCCCAGATTCCTCGAAGTGGCGCAAGGCCACTGATTCCGAAATGGACTCCATGTCGGTCAACCAAGTGTTTTCGTTGGTTGACTTACCCGCTGGTGTAAAAGCCATCGAGTGCAAATGGATCTTCAAGAAGAAGATTGACGTGGATGGAAATGTCCAGATTTATAAAGCCAGGTTGGTGGCAAAAAGTTTCAGACAAGTTCACGGTGTGGATTACGATGAAACCTATTCACCAGTGGCTATGATGAAATCTATTCGGATTCTACTAGCAACTGCAGCTTTTCATGATTATGAAATTTGGCAGATGGACGTGAAAACCGCCTTCCTGAATGGTATTCTGGAAGAGGATGTGTATATGACGCAACCTGACGGTTACATAGATCCAAAGAATGCTGGGAAAGTATGCAAGCTTCATAAATCCATTTATGGATTGAAGCAAGCATCGAGGAGCTGGAATCTTCGTTTTGATGAAGCGATCAAGCAATTTGACTTCATCAGAAACGAAGAAGAACAATGCGTGTATAAGAAAACTAGTGGGAGCAAGATAGTATTTCTTATTCTGTATGTCGATGACATACTGCTTCTCGGAAACGACGTTCCAATGCTGAAGTCCGTAAAGGACTGGCTTGGAAGTTGTTTTTCCATGAAAGACATGGGTGAAGCTGCATACGTTCTTGGAATCAGGATCTACCGGGATAGATCTAGAAGGCTGATAGGCTTGTGTCAAGACTCATACATTGACAAAGTCCTACAAAGATTCAGCATGAAAGATTCCAAGAAGGGCTTCACGCCAATGGTACATGGCACAACGCTAAGCAAGAAGCAGAGCCCTACGACGGCTGCTGAGCTTGAGCGCATGAAGAATATTCCTTATGCATCCGCAATAGGATCTGTCATGTATGCCATGATCTGTACTCGTCCTGATGTTGCTTATGCATTGAGCATGACGAGTAGATACCAGTCAAATCCAGGTGAAAACCATTGGATTGCCGTCAAGAATATCCTGAAGTATCTGAGACATACTAAGGATAAGTTCTTGGTATACGGTGGAAGTGATGTGCTTAAAGTCAGTGGATTCACGGACGCAAGTTTCCAGACAGACCAAGATGATTTCCGGTCACAGTCCGGTTATATCTTTTGTCTGAATGGCGGTGCAATCAGTTGGAGAAGCTCCAAGCAAGACACCGTTGCTGATTCCACTACAGAAGCTGAATATATCGCCGCTTCAGAAGCTGCGAAGGAAGCTGTTTGGATACGAAAGTTCATTATTGAACTAGGTGTGATACCAGATGCGGCTGAGCCTCTGGCACTATTTTGTGACAACAATGGTGCTATTGCTAAGGCAAAGGAACCAAGATCACACCAGAAATCCAAGCATGTTCTAAGAAGATTTCACTTGATACGTGACATCATTAATAGAAAGGAAGTCAAGATCAGCCGAGTTCAGACAGATGATAACGTCGCTGATCCGTTGACAAAGCCACTCCCAAGGCCTAAGCTCGAGTTTCTGACTGAAGCTGTAGGCATTAGAGACATTGAAATGTAATCTAAATTTGAGTGGGAGTTTGAGGGCTTTTATTTAGTTATTTGATATGTTCTTGTAAAACATTCTTATGTTTAATGAAATTGTTATTTCAAGATTATTTTAACTGTGATGAAATAATCGTTCCAAAGTGATATAAACCATTTTATAGGTCATCGAAGTAAGTGACTTGATCTTGAGTCATCAAAGTCATTTAGCTTGATCATGAGACCCTATATTTGATAGATGGATTATATCATCCTGTCCCTAGTCGAAGGTTGTTGAAATTGGAACACCAACAACCGTGGGAGACTGGATTGGTATGTGACTTATGACAAAGTCTCAGTGTGTCATAGATGCTCGGCATCAAAGTCAATACATAGGTGTATGTTGGGAACATACGACCGGACAAGACCCGATTATGAGAACTCTTCAGGATATTTATATCTGTGTCATAAGAGATTCTCACTACGACTATAGAGTATAGTCCTTAGACCTGAGTTCGCATGCATGTGACTGCACATGGACTAATGCACTTTGATCATTGTCTAACACTATCGTTCTGCGATGGTTATAAGGACCTTGTTTGGGTACATTATGAAATGAGTAGTTTACAGTGATGGAATAAGACGGAATTTGTCCCTCCAATATAAATGGAGTGAATATCTCTAGGCCAATCGGAGATTTGAATACTGGAAAATGCATGGCCATGCTCAAACGGACTGTCCCGAGTCGTTTGGATTGTCAGTATCAAATCAGAGTCCGATGAACAAGATTAGGCTTTATAAGGATGACACTAATCTTGCCTTATGACTAATCGAGATATTGAGACAAAAGGATTATGAATACAGAGATTCCAGTACAAGTGGGAGATTGTTGGAATTGTGTCCAGTAATCTCGGTACTGTCTCTAGAAAGTAAGAGTATGTCAATGATCAGACATAAGTCATATAATACTGGGGGTCATGATGGCTTGCTAGAGTCCGCTCATGATCTATAAGTCTTGGACTTATTGCCTTTATTATATGATCCCATATGGGTCACACGCCTAAGCTAACGGGAAAATGTGTAGGAACGGCTTAGCAGAAGTACGGTAAAAGTGCTAGGCATTTGTCGTACTTAGAGAGAGATTAATGGGTCTGATTAAATCCAAGGGATTTAATCAGATTGGTATTTGGGCCCAAAAGCCCAAAAGGGATTAGACAAGTTTTATAATTAAAACTTAAGTCTGAATCCTCACAACCCTAGCCCCCCTGCGATTTTCCTCTCTCTCTCTGCGCCTCCTCTCCCTTGGTCTAGCAGCCTCTCTTCCTGCTTGGTGTGCGTGTGTGAACCTCTGGAGGAGTTATCACTCGGTGGCTCTCTGATCTCTGACCTGTTCCATCTTTCCGCTGCATAAACAGGTAAAAGGTGAGATCTATCATTGTTTCTATTCAAGAAGAACCTAGATCAGCATGTTTAGGATAATCTGAATCTGACAATTGAATCAGGATTAACTAAAACATCCTTTAATTGTGGACACCAAGCTCTTGGCAAGACTATCACAACAATGAAATGAGTCTTGACAGTTGACCATATTGAAAACTAAGCTTTGATCTAATACACATCCAATCGGTTACTCAATCATTTGGTTCAATAAGCAAACGATTACGGTTCGCATCCAACCTTAACAAAACCTGATAACTGGTCAATCCAATTGAACCGATTCAATCAGTTTTAACTAATCGCGATAACCGGTCCAATCCAATTGAACCGACTTATCCAATCAAACTGATCTTATCCAATCAAATCGGTTTATACTAATTGAGATAACCAGTCCAATCCAATTGAACCAATTCATCCAATTTAAACCGATCTGATCTACCTTAACTAAGCATGATAACCAGTTCAATCCAATTGAACCGATCAACCAATCGCAAGGCCTGTGTTGACCGACACTTATCCTGTGTCGATCGACACAAAAGGGTATCAGGAAATTTAACCATGCGAGATAACCGGTTCAATCCAATTAAACCGATCTATCCTTTCGCACAGCCTGTGTCGATCGATGCACCCAGTGTGTCGATCGACACAGTGCAATCTCTAAGATCGATACCCAAATTTTAATAAGCGTATTCGCGGTACATCGACCGACACAAACTTAGTGTCAATCGACACTGTGCGAAAACCCTAAAGTTTTATGATCGTTTTCGCGGTGTGTCGACTGACACAAACTTATGTTGATCGACACTGTGCGAAAACACAGGTTCTTCGTTTTCGATAAGAAACAAAATCCGAGATTATTTTCATCAAAATGAAAACTAGCAAGCATTAACCTCTTCAAATAAATCATTATTCGAATTACATGCTTCAGATTCAATGATTAAAACCCTAAGGCTCTGATACCACTGAAGGAACTTGGGCCAATTCTAACATCAGTTTGAATCCTAATCTGTTCCTGAAGCCTAGGATCTAGGGTGTAGTTAATTGAATCATTAGGATAGATCTCGTGTTTAGCTGGAGATTTGCAGCGGAATAATGAACAGGTAATTGAGATCAAGAACGCCTCAATTGCTGCGCCTCTACTTCAGTCCACACGCACACAAGCTGGAATCCGCCGAGATGCTAGTGCCGGGAATCGGATCTCCTGGGAATCCCTGTGTCTAGAGAGGTGGCTCGGTTGTTCTATCAAGAACCTTCTTCTCAAAGTCGTGCCTCATATTCTATATATAGGCCTTTGAGTCGACCTAATTACCCAGTAAATAAACCGGGTAAATTTAAGTCATTAAACCAAAACGTCAGTTTCGGTCTGCGCCTTGTGTCGATCGACACATCAATAGTGTCGATAGACACACCTCTTAAAACTCGAATTCAATGTGTATCCAATACACACTGACCAGACCATTTGCCAATGATCAATCCCGTACAAAGTGTATCCAGCTTGCTTAGGTGTGTGACCCTGTAGGTTCACATAATACTAGCAATGAGTTACAACTCATTTGTCATAAGCGGCTTCTAGCAAAACATTATGACCACCTAGTATCACATGAATTGTCCGATCTCGACGATACAACTATCATCAGAGTAAGTACAATATGATTTCAGGACATAATCCCAACAGATAGTGCTGCCACGTCCCCAATGACCTCACCAAGGCGTGCAGCTCCTTATCGTAGGTCGGATAGTTGAGTGTGGCTCCGTTGAGTTTCTCGCTGAAGTAGGCCACGGGTCGTCCTCCCTAGGTGAGCACAGCTACGATCCCTAAACCTGAAGCATCACATTCAATCTTGAAAGTCTTATTAAAGTTAGGCAAAACAAGAATTGGAGCGTTAGTCAAAAGATCCTTGTGCTTCGGAAATCCTTGACGAACCTCCGGTAGAAACTAGCCAATCCATGAAAGCTTCAGACATGGCTAATGCTGGTCGGTGTTGGCCATTCATGGATAGCCTTAACCTTCTCTTGATTCAACTGTAGCCCCTACGAGCTTACAACAAAGCCTAGGAAAACAAGTTGGTCAGTGCAGAACGTGCACTTCTTGAGGTTTGCATAAAGGCCTTCTTGACGAAGAGTCTCTATTACTTGCTCAAGGTGCACGAGGTGGTCGGAGAAACACTTACTGTAAATGAAAATATCATCAAAGTAAACAACCACATACTTACTGATGTAGGCTCGTTAGACTTGGTTCATGAGCCTCATGAAAGTGTTGGGAGCGTTGGTAAGCCCCAACGGCATGACAACCCATTCATACAGTCCCTGCTTGGTTTTAAAAGCCGTCTTCCATTCGTCTCCTTCTTTCATCCTCACATGATGGTAGCCACTCAGTAGATCGATCTTAGAGAAAACATATGCTCTGTGCAGCTCGTCCAACATGTCGTCTAGACGAGGTATCGGGTGCCGGTAGTTGATGGTGATGTTGTTGATCGCTCGGCAGTTGACACACATCCTCCATTATCCGTCTTTCTTGGGCACCAACAAGACCGGAATGGCACACAGACTAAGACTCTCATGGATATATCCCTTGGACATGAGGTCCTGAATCTGACTTTATAACTCCTTGGACTCCGTCGGTTCATTCGGTAAGCGGGTCGGTTTGGTAGAGCGGCTCCTAGTACGAGGTCGATCTGATGCTCAATGCCTCGTATTGGGGGTAAGCCAGCTGGAATATCCTCTGGAAACACATCCTTAAACCTGTCCAACAAAGAAACCACTTCTCGGGGCAGCTCTATGTCATTAGAACATGAGTGTAGTGCCTCCTTAAAGATCATCAGTAGCATCTGAATGTTCTGGCTAATAGCCTTGGATACGGAACATGAAGTAATAAGCAGGTTGGTCTTACTGATCTTGCTGTCCTTGGCGAGTTTTAATTGCATCTCGTGGACCTCCAGTGGTGTAATCGGTGCGAACTGGTACTTACGCTTGTCGTGGCTGAAAGAGTAGTGGTTGGTGCGTCCATTGTGCAGTGCCTCTTTATCGAACTGACATGGTTGGCCTAGGAGTAGATGTCCAACTTGCATGGGCACGACATTGCAAACCACTTGGTCGATGTACTTGCCAATACTAAACGGGACGGTGACTTGATCGGTGATACGTATTTCCGTATCGTCGTTGAGCCATTTAAGCCGGTACGGTCGTGGGTGCTTCGAAACTTGCAGACCGAGCTTGTCGACCATATATCTGCTAGCTACATTGGCACATGATCCTCCGTCTATGATAAGGCTGCAGACCTTGTTGTCCACCGTGCACCGGGTATGAAAGATGTTTTCCCGTTGAACTATCACGGGATCTACTATAGCGTTGAGAGCTCTTCGTATCACCAACATCTCTTCGGTGTCTGGGTATTCAATGGGCGTTCTCGGGGTCGGTCATCTCTTCGTCCTCTTCCTGCTCGTCTTTTGACTCATACTCGCCAGTCTCTGTAAGGATCATTACCAGTCGGTTTGGACATTCTCAGGCCATATGACCTTTTCCTTGACACTTAAAACATGTAATATCTCTAGCTCGAGAGGTACTAGGAAACTTACCTGCTTCTGGGCGGTTTAGCCTCGGTGTTCAGCTTTTTGAACCGCGACTCAACCTCAACGGCTTTGCCTTTATCAACGGCTCTAGGTGCGGGTGGCATCCATGTGGAGTTACTCCGAGCTCGGTTCGTCGTCGCCGCCTTCTGCTTGTTGTGCTGCTCCACATGGATACTCATATGCAGTAGCTCGGACATATCATGGTACAGCTGGAGCTCAACCTTCCGGACCTACTTCCCTGCACCAACTTACGGAATCTTTTCTGTAAGTCTCTACGAAAGTGCGGAGGTACGTACCTTCGCCATAGGTTATATTTCATGTCGGCCCACGTTGTGATCTGATCGTGGCGGTGTTGTCTACGTTCGGAAAAGTCTCGATCCCACCAGGACAAGGTGTGGTCCGTGAATTGGGCTGCTGCTAATGCCACTTTTCTCCGGTCATTGTAGGCATAGTAGTCGAATATATGCTCCATCCTCCGTTCCCACTCAAGGTACGCCTCCGGGTTGACCTTTTCTGCAAAAGTAGGAGGCTTTAGTTTAACGTCGTTTGAATTTGGTCGATGTACCTCGTCGTCTAGTATGCATCCGCGGTGGACCGGGTCGCATGGTCGATGGAACGGTCGGTGGTTCAGATTGGGTGCTTGATCCTCGAGGTCATGCATGCCGTCGTCCGTGTCGTACATTTGGGCATTACGAATGTGCTTTCCTTTCCTTGCTCGACCGTCTGGAGGTTGTGGTGCGGCTTGTTGCTCGAGCCGGTCGAGGCGCTCTCCGATAGCTTTGATCGCTCCACGTAGCTGATTGAAGTCAGCTGTTGCGTGCTGGTTATCACCGATTCTTGTCTTCCTGCGCCACTTAACAAACACGTAAACGCAAGAGGAAATAATAGAACAGGTAATGAGCACAAGATTGGTATTCCCAAAAATGGAAAGTTGTCGAAATTGCACAAATCACAATTTGAACCGGTTGCTATAATGATAATTAACCAAAAAACTCAGCAGCAAACCAGGAATGATTCTTCAGGCTCGAACAAACAATCACATGCTGGTTTATGCAAGCAACAATCGCAATCAACAATACCAAACCGAAACCCTAGTGATAGAGAGCAAAGAGGCCGGTTCTTAAACAAATAAAACTAATGGTTGCTTTAATAATCAATTGAGAAAATCAGAGACAATAAACCAAGCCAAAAGAATCACAACTCAAACGGTTTGCACAGGAAGCAACAAGCGATTGTTCTAAACCTAACGAGATCTATATGGTGCAGACGTAAAGAATTAACAACTTAGCCTCTTTTTAAAAAAAATTAGATGATGCAAAAAAGAATAAAGGTCTACCAACCTAAATGCAATAT
Organism: Orychophragmus violaceus; assembly: GCA_030180135.1. Classification (NCBI taxonomy): domain Eukaryota; kingdom Viridiplantae; phylum Streptophyta; class Magnoliopsida; order Brassicales; family Brassicaceae; genus Orychophragmus; species Orychophragmus violaceus. The sequence goes on along the minus strand of CM058240.1, from coordinate 63,204,923 downwards.
GTAGCAGTGATAGAAACTGAATCAATTAACAATACAAACCGGCAGTAACACAAAACAGTGCAGAGACTAAACCAAACCAGTAACTCAAATACAAGGCAACACAAGCGATACTAATGTAATGAGATGCATTCGCTTCAGCAATTAACCTAATCAAACCTTCTTCTTCTTTTTTATGATGCAGGCAGATTAAAAATGAAACACACGTTACAAGAGGAGCCCAGAAACAATCAACTATCAATTCGCAGGCCAGGCAATATGAATTCAACAATCGCAACAAAACTTGTAAGATAATGATATATGTATGCAGCCGGTTAATGCAACTAACAAAACCCAAAAATTCGTTTTTTTCATAACAGGATGATGAATGATTAAACAATGAACTAAAGTAAACCAGAACTCAAGCAATAGGTGATACAAATGAAAACAATCGACACCAATCAACACCAAAAAGAAACCAGGTCACAAGTAAAAACCCTAAGGACACTTATGCGCTGATTTCTATTAATACCCTTAACAAAACCTCTTCTTCTTTCTTTTCCTAACTTAACAGGCAATAACTTGCAAGTATCAAACATAGACAAGAATGAAACACAATTTTTTTTTTGACTTTTGAAAGGTATACTAAAAAGAACAAATCGCAAGCAAAAAAAAAAAGAGATGATAGAGTTTTAGAATAGACCGGATGGTTTCAATAGCCTAAGCTCTGATACCAGATGATGTAAGCTTCGCGGGAAGCTGATATACCATGAATTTTAAGATTTTTAACCATGGTATATGTCTTCTTATCGAATCTTTTAGAGTCTTTGGAGTCCTATTATCTATGTTTTCAGGTCTAGACACGTTTGGAGCGGATTTGGAGTTTATGGCGCATTCTGGAGCATTTTGGAGCATTTGCCCGAGAGATGAGTTCACTGTCGATATTTGATACTTGTGTCGATCGATGCACCTTTGGTGTCGATCGATGCAGACGCGGATCAGACAATTCTCGGCGCTTTAATGAAGACTTGTGGAAATTGCAACTTTGGCCCAGAAGTTTCTCATAATTACAAAGAAGCCCCAGCCGTGATTAGACCATTATATTAGGGTTTTTAAGCCATTGTTTAGGCTACGCTTTATTTTACATTGAGAGAGTGAGGGGCTGATCTTGTACTCGAGAGAGAAGAGATTTCGAACCCCAGTTCTTTATTCTATTATATGCTATTTGGTTTTCTATTCATGATGTCTTCTGTTTCGATGATCATGTCTAAGTAGTCTACCTGTTAAGTTTAGGGATTCTCATTAGGGATTTCATGGAACTATAGGTTGATCAATCTGCAGGGATTCATATCTGTTAGTTCTTCATCTAGGGTTTTTCTTAATTCTTGATCTGAATTGGCCACCTAGATTATTGATATTAGGTTGATTTCTGCAAAGAAAGTTGATTAATTAACTAGAGAGAACCTAGATGAGCAATTTGACTATTCGCAAAGAAATTTGGCTTAGGAGAATTGTGAAAGAAAGAACCTGAGATTAATGCTTGTTTAGAACTCTAGGATTCGCAACGAAAGTTGGCTTGCTAGGTTGTTAGACATAGATAATATTCGCAACGAAAGTTGGTCTGTTATAATTCTGTGATACTAGTTCTAGAACAGTTCTTAATTAGATCCCAATTGATTGATTAGCCTATGTTCCTGATTTCCTGAGAACTCCCTTGACGTGACGCCTTCGCCTTCTGATATACAAACCGTTTACTTGCTTTCTGTTTGATTTACTGCTTTATACCGCTTCTACCTAGCTTAACCTGAAATTCTATAATCTATCGCAAGAGTCTAGAGTCTCTGTGGATTCGATACCCTATATACTACTAGTTCACGTCTGTGCACTTGCAGTGTACATCTAGGGATTAAAACTCTGATTGTATCAAGTTTTGGCGGTGTTTCCGGGGACTCTTTTGAGTCTTCGATAGATTTGAACTTAGGATTTAGACTAGGTTTTTCGTTTTTGTTTTTTTACTGATTTTTCTTTTCTTTTTGCGTTTTAGGTACGACCAGAATTGCCTTGCGTCGATCGACACCACCTGGGCATCGATCGACACTTGCTCGCGATTAGCATCGATCGACATTACTTTGCATCGATCGACGCATCACGAAGATGATGGGAATGATGGAACGGATCTTGGAAAATCAGCAGAATGACTCATTCTGCAGAGACTATGGTTCTTATTCATTCACCAGAGATTATGAATCTTCATCATATCAGCCTGTTCCTCCTCAAAATACGCAGTCTGATAAGCTGATAAGTATGATGGAGCAGTTACTGGAAAGACAGGAAAAGGATTTGAACTACATTAGTGGCTCTGGATTTCAAGTAAACAGTCTTGGAAATCAGCAAGGTAACAAGTTCTTTACTGGTGGACAAAAGAGTGCTTTCACAAGCAACCATAACTCTTCTGGATATGGACAGACTGCTGGATATCAGAAACCTTTTCAGCAAGGTAATTCTTATCAGAGGACTTATGGATCATCCTCATATCAGACACCTCCTGCTGCTAGTGCTTATGGGAGCAAGCTGGAAGCAATGATGGAGCAGTTGCTAGAGGATCAGACTAAGACTGTTGTAGACTTCAACAGGAAGCTGGATGCTGTGTATGAAGATCTGAATGGGAAGTTTGAATCCTTAAATACAGATGTGAAGCAGTTGGATACACAAGTGAACCAAATTTCAAGCTCAGTTAAGGGAAAGAATGTTATGGACACCCACATCAAAGCTTGCACAGTTCAGATTGATGATGGGTCAAACCAAGGAGAGAAATTTGAGTTTCATACAGCTGAACTCGTGGAAGAGGCTGAACAACCCGAGACTGAAGCAAAAGTGTCGGCTGCAATCTGTGATAAATTAAAAGCATCGATCGTTGCACCAAACGCATTGATCGTTGCAACAAACGCATCGATCGTTGCATATCGTGCGGAATCAGACTCGGTTGTTTCTCGTGGTACTGATAAAGAGAAGGCTCCCACGCCTACTACGCCTTTTCTGAGGTGTTTGAAATGTCTCAACAGGAACTTGATGAAGCCAGACAGCTGGAAGTGATGGATGAGAAGTTGGAAGAAGATCCACATCCTGATGATCCACCATATCACCCTTGTGTGCAGAGATACTTGGAGAAGATGCTGCCTATGGACGAAGTGTTGAAAGATTGGGTGATAGTGGTCCCTAAACAAGTCAGTGATGTGTTGCTGACTAAAATCCCCAAGAAGCTACTTGATCCTGGTGTATTTGTGCTGAGTTGTTCCATCTTTGAGGATAGTTTCCGGCGCTCTTTGTGTGATTTAGGAGCTGCTGGGAATCTCATGCCATACTATGTGGCAAAGAAACTGGGGATGACATATTTTTCACCCACTAGGATCTCTCTAGTTGTAGCTGATCAGTCAAGAAGGATTCCAGAAGGAGTTCTTGAGGATGTCCCAGTCAGAGTTGGAAACTACCTAGTTCCGACAGATTTTGTGGTGCTTAAGTACGATAGTGAGTTGGATGATGCTCTAATACTGGGAAGACCTTTCTTAGCCACAGCTGGTGCGAAGATTGATGTGAGGCATGGTCTGATTGATCTCCATCTGGGAGATGAGCCTCTACACTTTGAGATGGATATGCTGCGTAAGCCAAAGATTGATGGTCAAACATTCAGCATTGAGGATGGACAGGAAATACAGAAGATTGAGACATTAGTTTTTGATCCTGGAGAGGAGAAGATGGCAATTCCTGCTAAGAATGTTCTAACATCTTCAAATCTTGTACCTGCTCTTAAGAAGAAAGCTCCAAACATCACATCTAAGCCACATCTGATCAAGCAAAGGTATGCATTCTCTGACTTTAAGCATGCTAACTCTGATGCTGATTTTGGAGGGAATAGAGTCAGGAAACGAAATATTCCACCTGGCCTTGTTGTTGTTCCCAAGTTCCTCGGTCAGTCTCATGCACACAATGCTTATACGCCACCTTGGATGAAGAGACATTCACAGAGACATTCCAAGTCTCTATTGAATCCCCCATAAGTCCGATCTCTATCCCATAGTCAAGCTAATGACTAAAAACAAGCTCTGAGTGGGAGGCAACCCACTATAGAGTCAGTTTTCGTTTTTATTTTTCATTTTTAGGTCTTTGTTACTTTGATTTTTTGTTTTGGTGTTTTCAGACGAGAGAACAGGTCAAAAATCGCCTAGCATCGATCGACAAGGTCCTGTGTGTCAATCGACACAGAGCGAACACACGAATGAATTGAGCAAATGTGAATTGTGTCGATCAATGCAGTCCTGAGCATCGATCGACACAGTGCGACGAGAGGTACGTAACTCTGGATTTTTCAGACTCTTTTCAATTTGATTATTTGTTCTCACCGAGCCTAAGCTTGAGACCACTGGGGACAGTGTGTTTTAAGTGTGGGGGGGTTGGTTACTGACATCGTGTTCTCTTTTCTTAGTGTCAGTCCCATGTTTTTCAAAATTGTTTTATTGAGTCAAAATGTGTATGAAAATATGATTTTTCGAGGAAATTTTTCGCTGGAACATGAACTAAGTGACCATTGGACAGACTTGCAGGACCTCTATGACTATTAGAAAACCCTAAACAGATCAGCTTACCAAGGACACCCATATCTAACCAAGTATTCAGAGGATCCATCACTAGTCTCACACTAATCTTGACTTTAATTTCTCACCTAGGGGCTTGGTAATCTTTGGGTCGGATTCCTTTGATGTGTTTGGCACAGCCTGTGATCATGTTCTTAAGTATGGTTTCTGATTTTCCCCTCCCTTGAAAGTAAAAAAAAAAAAGAGATAAAAACCGAGGATAAGCTAGTAGCTTCAAAGTGGTCACGGGAGTGGTAGAGACCCCTATTACCTCATGTGTATCCATGGAAAGATCCAAAGTTAAACCCCAATAAAAAGGGAAGAGCACTGATAGAAAAAATAAAATAATACCCAGTGGGGAAAAATCAGTGCTAAGGGAGAAAGGGAAAAGAAAGAAACCAGAAACCGACAGTTTGGTGGTCAGATACTGAATAGGTTGAGTCCATGTGTCCTTTGATTCGATAATCCCTCTGTGAGACTGCACCTAATTGTATACAGAGACTGGTGTGGTGAACTTGAATGTCCTAACTTGATTGTGGAGTTTACTTGGGACAGTTGCTAAGTGTGGGGGAAGTATATTGCGGTCTTGAGTTCTGTAGGAAAGTTTTCAGTGGTTTACTAAGTGAATGTGAATTCGAAAGTTCCTACGACAAATGAGTTTATGTGTTTTCAAACCTCTTTTCTTATACTTTGGTTCTTTACTTGCTTGAGGGCAAGCAAGAGCTAAGTGTGGGGGAGTTGATATAACATGAATTTTAGGATTTTTAACCATGGTATATGTCTTCTTATCGAGTCTTTTAGAGTCTTTGGAGTCCTATTATCTATGTTTTCAGGTCTAGATACGCTTGGAGCGGATTTGGAGTTTATGGCGCATTCTGGAGTATTTTGGAGCATTTTCCCGAGAGATGAGTTCATTGTCGATATTTGATACTTGTGTCGATCGATGCACCTTTGGTGTCGATCGATGCAGACGCGGATCAGACAATTCTCGGCGCTTTAATGAAGACTTGTGGAAATTGCAACTTTGGCCCAGAAGTTTCTCATAATTACAAAGAAGCCCCAGCCGTGATTAGACCATTATATTAGGGTTTTTAAGCCATTGTTTAGGCTACACTTTATTTTACATTGAGAGAGTGAGGGGCTGATCTTGTACTCAAGAGAGAAGAGATTTCGAACCCCAGTTCTTTATTCTATTATATGCTATTTGGTTTTCTATTCATGATGTCTTCTGTTTCGATGATCATGTCTGAGTAGTCTACCTGTTAAGTTTAGGGATTCTCATTAGGGATTTCATGGAACTATAGGTTGATCAATCTGTAGGGATTCATATCTGTTAGTTCTTCATCTAGGGTTGTTCTTAATGCTTGATCTGAATTGGCCACTTAGATTATTGATATTAGGTTGATTTCTGCAACGAAAGTTGATTAATTAACTAGAAAGAACCTAGATGAGCAATTTGACTATTCACAAAGAAATTTGGCTTAGGAGAATTGTGAAAGAAAGAACCTGAGATTAATGCTTGTTTAGAACTCTAGGATTCGCAACGAAAGTTGGCTTGCTAGGTTGTTAGACATAGATAATATTCTCAACGAAAGTTGGTCTGTTATAATTCTGTGATTCTAGTTCTAGAACAGTTCTTAATTAGATCTCAATTGATTGATTAGCCTATGTTCCTGATTTCCTGAGAACTCCCTTGACGTGACGCCTTCGCCTTCTGATTTACAAACCGTTTACTTGCTTTTTGTGTAATCTACTGCTTTATACCGCTTCTACCTAGCTTAACCTGAAATTCTATAATCTATCGCAAGAGTCTAGAGTCTCTGTGGATTCGATACCCTATATACTACTAGTTCACGTCTGTGCACTTGCAGTGTAGATCTAGGGATTAAAACTCTGATTGTATCAGAAGCCCATACTGAACCGATCTGACAGAGATTCCAAGGCTGGACTGAGGTCGCTCTCCTTGGTGCCAAGAACGAATAGAGAGATGGAGCACAAGCAGCTGGACTGAAGTCACTCTCTGCTGATGCTAGAAGATGGATTCGATAAGGAGCTTGAACAGGAACAAGAAGGTCTGAGTTGCAAGGGGAAACCACGCTAGCAAACTCACGGCAGACACAATTAGATTTAGGGTTTTTTTCTTTCAAATGACGTGAAAGACAAAAAATACAAGTGTTAGGCTAAATAAGCCTTTAGTTTTCGAAGCCCTAAGAGAGAGTTAAAGGAATTGGGCCTTAAGGATTTACAATAATTAAAACATAAAATGAAGACAAAAAGAAAGCCCCTTAGGCGTGGTGAGAGCTTGGCTTCATGGGTCGTGCGTTCTGTCTGATGAAACGGGCCTCGGGTTACCTCATTAAAAACCTTACAAGGAAAACCCAGTGGGATAAAACCTTGCAAGGGAAAAAGAGTATAACCTTAGGTCCACAGAGCAGACACGGACTAAGGATCAACGGCTCCTATGGTGAAGATCAATGATGCGCTGTTGATACTAAGTAAGGGCCAGACGGACGATCCTGGTGTGAACGGATGGTCGTGGTCGGAATCGGTCGTCTCGGACATCCTCTGAGCTAACTTGTTCAAGACGGGCTTATCATGGTCCAAATGGTCCAAGTGCTCCGTGATGTCTTCTATGCTGAACCATACGATCAGATGCTCCATGGCTCTTTTAAATTTCTCTGTGAGTCTCTTCTGGTCGGCTCGGGTCCGGGGTGCGCTCACCATGGTCGGCAATGGTTTGTCTTGGTCGGCCTGGTCAGGTTCGGTCGAACCGATGTCCTCATCAATTTGTGTTGGTTTGTGCAGTGGTACAGCGGTGTTGGAGAGGATAAGTTTGCAGTGGGGGTCATGGACCGATTATTTCATCAGTGTCTTTGGGATCCATGTCTCTCTGGTTAGGAATTTTCATGGTGGTGGTGGACTGACAACGATGGAGGTTCGTGGTGTTTCTTTGACGCTTTGATTAGACATGGTCTTTCTTCCTCCTGGGTTTTGCTTCTCTCTCTTTCTTCAGCTTTCTTCTGGTTCTTCTTCAGTTTGGTTTTTGGGTAACTTCGGGGTCTCTCTCCCACTGGTGGCGGTTTCATTCTGGTCATCCAAATCTTCGAAGTATTAAGTGTCTCTTCTCCCTCATAGGCGACTTAGGTGGGGAGACAATAAGTGTGACCGCCCCAGATCTAAACTCGTGCCCCTCTATATCTTAATAATAAAAAGTCATGTTTATATATACACACATATTTTTATCAAATAATCAAAATATTTAAAAAAAAAAACAAAATAGATTGAAAAGGGCCAAAACAAAATTTAATTTAATTTTATATTCATTACAAATCTACAAATACTACCTCATAAATTTTTAAAAGAAAAATTTAATAAAAGTCAATAAAATAAATTTTAGGGTCCAAAATTTGGCAACAGCTTTTAAGCTTCTTCGAATTAGGTTGAGTATTGCATGTGTTCTTTGTTTTTGGACTTTTTAGCATTTGAACTAAACCCAAATGGCGAGCTATTTGGGTTTTTCTCGTTTGGGTTTTTTTTTTTTGAAACAACTTTTATATTACATGTCTAAAATGTGCCAACAGTTTACAAACAGATTTGAAACAAAACCTGCAATATACAATATGAAACCAAACCACTATCCCAGGCTCTATCTAGAAAATAACGATAAGATAAGACATGTAATTGAACATGTGGTCTTCATGCAGGAGCCAACAGAGAAGAATCACCGGCAAATCTTTCTGGCACTCACCACCTCCGAATCGAACTTCAATTGAAAGTCATCGACTCCACATAAATTCGTTGATTTCCCAAACCCGTTTGCCGACCATACCATCTGATAAAAGATCATTTGAAAATCAATCGGAAAAGCAGTGAGCTCGCCTTAAAACTTCAACAATAAATCACTATTTCCATGGAAGCTCCTCGCCGGCAAGACCCAATGTACTGGTCACGCCATAACCCACATCACTCCAATCATGGGAGTAGGGGAAGCAAAGAAGATATTACTCCAAACGAAACAAGGATTCCCGTCAAGATTAATGAATCAGCGGCGTTCATGCGAGAATAGCAACGGCGGACGTAAAGTCGAAAGAGACAAACTCCGACAAAAGCTGGAAAACAAAACCCAATATAATCGGAACATATTCAACACAAGCAAAAAATATGAAATTCTGTAAAAACCGGAAGAGAAGATCTGACACAAAGTCGGAATTTATTAACATACCAAAAGATATATATTACAAACCCAAAACAAAAATAATCCGACTGCCGGCATGACCGGCGGCCAGAAATGGGAAACAATAGCTGAAGCTCCTAAACAGAAGTTAAAGAAAATGGGAGAGAAAGAAAAACTTTTTTGATTCATCCGGGGTTTGTTTTTCTGTTTTTCTTTTGTTCACTTTAATTGTTTTTTTCATTTCTTCTTGTAATATGTTTTTAGAAACAAATATGAGCGTGCGGGTATTTTTTCTGTTTATTCACATTTTAGAATTGTTTGATTTTTTATTTATGATAATAGACAATTTTTCGTATTGATATATGGTAGTTAAATAATTATTTTTTAATTTATATTTTAGATGTTAAAATAAGATGTTTTTCGGGTTTGTTTTTTAATCAGCTTGAACAACATTTCATTTTGTTTTATTTGTTTTTAAAGCATTTATAATTGATTATGTTTACTCCCAATTGTTACTCCCAATTCAAATAAATATTAAATGCGTTGAACGCACAATATTAGTTTGATAATTCTTTTAAATAATATATTTTATCTATTTTTTATTCGAAACCGTTATATTTGTTTATATTACTATTTATTTTAATTATTTATGTTTTCTAGAATAAAGAGTTTTTATATAATTTTTGGATTTACATAGTAATTTTTTTTAGATTATATAGTGTCGATATTTTTTTAATCCGCACTGAGCGAAAATTAGTTTGATGACTTTTTATTCGAAATCGTCATGTTTGTTTTAGGATAGAATATATTATAGTTAAAAGATTGTTAAGGAAATATTTATCAAAAACCTAAAATAATCATTAAAATAAAAAGAATATCAAAAATTAATGTGGAATAAACTAAAATTATTTTCTACAAAAAAACGAATATTATTTTTCAATAAAATAATGTTAATAATAATAAATAAATATTATTTTTTGTATAACTAATATTATATTCGAAATAGTTGTTATAAATTTGGGATTATGCGATATTCATTAAGATTGTAAAGGATCTATTAATCAAGATAACATATTTAAGTTTATTAAAATATAAGCTATGAAAATAAATATAAATGGTAAGTCTGTTGATAACATTTAATTTTATTTTTAATTATTTTTAAAGTATTTTATAATTAATTATGTTTACTCCCAATTGTTACTTTTAATTAAAATAAATATCTTATACAACAATATAGATTTGTAATAAATAAAATGTTCACTAACTTAAAATCTACACATATAAATATAGATTTGTTTTTCAAACTTTCTTGTTATTTATTTTAAATTATCATTTTTTGGAAAATAGTTATTCTAGTTACCATATTCTAATTTTAGAATAAATCTTGATTCTACATATTTTTGACAGTATATAGCATTGCAAATTTATACTTCATTAAATATAATAAAGTTATATCAATTTGTAACTATTAATTCATAATGTCTTTTAATATCTTCTAATATACTTTCATTTCTTTTTTAAATCATAATCAAATCTTATATTTTTTTAAAAAAAAAAGTGTAGAAAATTAATTAATTTCGTAATTATTATTAAAATATTATTATAAATTAATATAAACTAAATTTTGACTTATGAAAAATAAAAATCATATGATATCTATATATAAGCATAACTAAGTTATTAAATCATATGATAAATACATAAATTTACATTAATTATTTTTTAATTAATAAAATGAATATTTATAAAGTTAAAATATTAAAAATTATATTTATAACTAATTTTTATAGGGTTATCCTTTCAGATTTGTTTAAATATTTTTATTCATATAAAAAAAAATTGACTGAATACTCTATAATTAATTTTACTAAAATTTAATTATATAAAATCAAATATTGTATAAAACCAAATAGTAAAATACATAATATATTAAGATTTCAGATTTTGACATCCACAAATATATTTTTATACTAAATATTAAATCAAATAATATGTAATTAAATAATGTTATACATATATTATTTCTATAAATAATAAAAACAAATATTGGTAAGTAAACACATAAATAAATATGTTTTGAATATATTTCAACTAAAAAAGGTAAAAAAGAAAATTTGAATAATTCAAATGTAAAGTTAATAAATTTTTAATTTACAAAATGTAAAATTTTAATTAATACAAAAAATTAAAATTAAGTCAATATATATTTAACTTGATAAAACTAAAATACTAAAAATAATTAAAAACAATATATATTAAGTCAATATATAGTTGAAACGTATCCTTTGCTTCAGACCTTCACTCCTATCCGTTGAGCAACGTGCATAACAATCAAAAAGTATTCATTTCAAGTTATCAATTGTAATAAACTCTTGAGGGAACCAGAGAGATTCGTTTACCTGTTTAAATGAAGTAACTTCATTTCCCTAGAGCCAAGCATCACAGCCTGCGTCTCTAGCACCCCATACATCATTCCTACGGTCATCTCCTACATGAACCGCATCCTCCGGATTAATGCATAACAATTCACAAGCTTTCAAGAATGTAAGATCTCAATTCTGTATATCCGAAGATAGCAAGAATTTTAGGGTTTTTCTTAAGGGATTCTTCAAAGTCTTTTAACCTAGCTCGGCGGAGATGAGGAGATTAGGGAAAAATTGGCGTCTCCGGTGAATCGGAATAAGAAGAATTAAGTTTTATAGCCGAACCTTGTAAAAGGCTGCCTACGTACCCTTAATAAGGGATCAAGCCATTCGTAGTTCCTTTTAGGAGTTAAGTCGTCTCTTAGCGACTTATTGTATTGAGTGTGTTTCGATCTCTTTTAGCCTGAAGACCCTCATTCTCTCATGTCGAGGTTTAGGTCGGCTTACAGAGTCGTCTATAGATCGATCTCTTGTAGCCTGAATACCCTCATCCTCTCATGTAGAGATTTAAGTCGGCTTTTAAGAGTCGTCTGTATTCCCTTTAGATGTATTTTTTTTAGAGATCTTAGCCTGAATGCCCTCTTTCTCTTCTATAGAGTTTTAGGCCGGCATAAAAAGTCATATTTCTTAAAAAGAAATAGATATTTTCCACAAAAGAAAATAGATATTTTCCTTTTGTGATTATCTTCGAAGATTGCCATTTATCTTCATCGACATCGTAATTATCCATAATAAATGCCTTCTATTTCGGGCCGATCCTATTAACTGAATGGCCCATTTTGAGGGGTGCTAAAACCGACTCCAACAATAAGTCCCCCCCCCAAGTCGGCGATTCGAGCGTTTGGCGCGATGATCGGTGATAGAAAACATTTCGGTTCGTGAAGTATAAAAGATCGGCATGAATCTCCGGTATTCCTTTGAATGTTTGTCGTGGAAGAATAATCTTTCCGTAGTTAAGTTAATCGGGTCGTTATGTCCTTTGATCCGTTTGTATGGATCTTTGGCGAATGACGATTAAAACGTAGATCGGCGTTGAACTGCTTTACTTTAAGGCTTACGCCCCACCGTATCTATAATTGCGAGACGGATCTCGGCTTTATTCTAAGGGTGGGTGAATGTGCGATGTTGTGCTCGACTTATTTGTTATCACCCACCGCGAAGAATTTGCGGGACGGATCTCGGCTTTTCCTTACCACGATGTGCACCTCGTGCGCAAGGAAGACCACACTCCTGGCCAGGGAGCATGATGCTAGTGCGAGTCTTTGCTCGGCTTTCTGCGAGTTACTTAGACCCGACTTTTGCGAACTAAGGAGCTTGGCTTTCTGCGAGTTACTTAGACCCGACTTTTGCGAACTAAGGAGCTCGGCTTTCTGCGAGTTACTTAGACCCGACTTTTGCGAACTAAGGAGATCGGCTTTCTGCGAGTTACTTAGACCCGACTTTTGCGAACTAAGAAGCTCGGCTTTCTGCGAGTTACTTAGACCCGACTTTTTGCGAACTAAGGAGTTCGGCTTTCTGCGAGTTTTTTTTTTTAACTCGGTTTTGATTTTGCGAGTGAGAACTCGGCTTAAGTTTTAAACAGAGGATAATAACTCGGTGTAATATTAACTCCGCATAAAGTTAATTAGGTTGAATAATAAAAATGAAATACTTACTTGATGAGCTCATGTATAGAGTAGTCGAATGAAGATTTCATGATTTGGTATACGACGTGTTTATAAGATAATTATATATTTTATAGAACTTAGCTGTATTGTCGAGCCGCGTTTGCATTGCCTGATTTTCGGTGGGCGCAATGACGTGATAAACCGAGTTGGTACTCGTGTCGTCTGGTGTGATGAATAATTGAAAAACTAACACACGCATAATGCATATAACTAGGATGAGTATTTAATTTTTGATAAGCATATATAATAATAATAAAATCTAGCCAGTAGGAAACTTATCTTGATTGAAATGACGGCTATGTGAGAGATCGTGGAGACCACCTGAATTTCGATTGTGGGTTTGATCTCCATCTCGGCCCATCTTATCCTTAGTGGATTTTGTATATTCCAAATGAAAATTGACTAAGGCCCACGATCTTGGGTCTAAACCTTTTCTCCTTTAATCGTGATTTGCCGATGACGCCCCCCTTTTTTTATGAGCACGAGGTATTTTGCTCGTCTTCTTTATCGACTTAATCATCTGATTGAAACAAGTCTGACGATCTCAAGTGTAATTCGTTCATCCAAGAGCTGATCATTGGTGAGTGACGAACTTGGGTATAGATAAATGAATTAGATAATTCGTTTTCGGGCTCGATCATCTATTATCTCGGCATAGCATACGACGAGCTCAAGAAAGGATCCAATGCCGACCTGACGTTGCGAGCTGGTGAGATCGATCCAATGCCGTCCAAACATTGTGAGCTAATGCGATCGGCCACAACGTGAGGGCCGTTGTTGATATTAACCTGTTTTGAACAGAGCTTGAGTGTCCTCTTTGTGAACTAGTGAGCTTGATCGTGAATTGCGTGCGTCATTTCGATTTGAAAGAATCCAAGAGTGTATTGCAGCTTTCTTAATGAGATAAGGTTGACGAGCTCTTTTTGCTATGTGCGGTCATGAGTGTTCTTCTGTTTATCTGAGGTGGAAGTGTCATTGTTATGACGGAGAGGTCGAGACTGGGAAGCTCGGCATTTAATCGTTGCCTTCAGAGCAGTTTCTTTGCCAACATCGGTTCTATTTCTCGACGTCGCAAATTTGATCTCGTGGCCTTCGAATCCTGGTGGGATAGAGCTTTACATCCGTTTCTCGATTGTCTAATGCCGACGTGATTTTGCGAGCTAGCGAGGTCGTTCTTGATGAGCTAAGGCGAAGACCCTGACTGATGTTGTTCTAGCCTCTTGTAGATGTATTGGTCGGGAAGATGAGAGCGACCTAAAAGATCTGAAGAGGTCGGCTATGTCTCTTCATGGAAACAAAAATAATTTAGGGAATCAAATTATTATAAACGAAGAAAGATTTCAAAGCGATATACTATTAAATAATATTATTCACTTTCGAATAATTTTCTTCCAGTAACCAAGCTAGTGAATAATTTTCCAATTATTAAAACATGACGTACAATGGTTCGACAACAAGATTATATAACGAGGTATGTCTTTTGAAAGAAAAAACTTATCTTAATGATTTTGGCGAAGTCGTGATGTACGCTAGGGACGTTGATAACACACTACGACCTCTTTTTTTTTTTTTTTTTTTTTTTTTTTTGAACGCCGATCATCACTATTATGGTGTATAAAGATCTTTGAAGAAATCCCCACAGTCGGCGCCAATTGTAAGATCTCAATTCTGTATATCCGAAGATAGCAAGAATTTTAGGGTTTTTCTTAAGGGATTCTTCAAAGTCTTTTAACCTAGCTCGGCGGAGATGAGGAGATTAGGGCAAAATTGGCGTCTCCGGTGAATCAGAATAAGAAGAATTAAGTTTTATAGCTGAACCTTGTAAAAGGCTGCCTACGTACCCTTAATAAGGGATCAAGCCATTCGTAGTTCCTTTTAGGAGTTAAGTCGTCTCTTAGCGACTTATTGTATTGTGTGTGTTTCGATCTCTTTTAGCCTGAAGACCCTCATTCTCTCATGTCGAGGTTTAGGTCGGCTTACAGAGTCGTCTATAGATCGATCTCTTGTAGCCTGAATACCCTCATCCTCTCATGTAGAGATTTAAGTCGGCTTTTAAGAGTCGTCTGTATTCCCTTTAGATGTATTTTTTTTTAGAGATCTTAGCCTGAATGCCCTCTTTCTCTTCTATAGAGTTTTAGGCCGGCATAAAAAGTCATATTTTTTAAAAAGAAATAGATATTTTCCACAAAAGAAAATAGATATTTTCCTTTTGTGATTATCTTCGAAGATTGCCGTTTATCTTCATCGACATCGTAAGTATCCATAATAAATGCCTTCTATTTCGGGCCGATCCTATTAACTGAATGGGCCATTTTGAGGGGTGCTAAAACCGACTCCAACAAAGAAGATGGTTGGTTTCGCCGCTTCAACCTGCCAAACAATCAACCAAAATCATTTAATACACACTCACTCCCAAGACGTTTTAAATCATCAGCCAGAAGATAATATAGGCAAATTTTACACCCGCTTCTTTAATAGCCCTGAATACTTTCTCTGCCTCTGGATCACATAGCCTCCATGCCTGGTAAAGCAAATGAGGTAAATATCAAGAAAAAGAAACAAACTTTAAAGTGTTCCTCAAGCGTATGAAAAAAAATGGTAGCAAATATCAAACCTGTTCTGTAGTAAAATAGTCGTACAGCTCTTCAAAGTATTGAGAATTCGAACAGCTTGTTTAAACACTCACTATATATTGCCAGAAAGGTCTCGCGTCGTTCACATATCTGCAAACAAATGAAGTATGAATCAAGAACATAACGCAAGGTTATCACTCGCAAGTAACCAGCAGACAACAACCTAATCTTTTAAGTTAGTTTTAAACCTGAATTGGTACAGAGTAAGTCTTAATCATGATCCATGATGCACTAACATAATAATAATGCAATATATATGTAAAATGTGGAATTCAAACAATCCCTTGTATCATCCGTATATTTTTGTAGAACAAACACAACGGATTCTTGGATGATCCTCTTCTTGTTCTTCCTACCTACAACAGCATAAGCATAACATAATCATAAGAAAGAAACTTGAAAAAGATTGAAAACTTAAGTATGTGTTGATTCAGAGCATAAAAAATATCGAAAAAAAATTAAGAGCACAAAAAATGTCGATTAAAATCTTATGTGAAAGCAATGTATTTATATGGGAATAAATTAGGGTTAATGTATGAGATATTTTCTTAAGCTTGTTGTGAAAGTTTTTAAAATACTGAATTTTTTTAATGGATAAATACGGATGATTTGAATTTGAAATTTTTTTCCCTTTTTAATGAAATCTTTTAATGAAAGATTTATCATGATTGTAAAGAATATATTAATCAAGATTACAGATTTCTGTTTCTTAAAATATATGCTACGAAAATAAATATATATCGTAAGTCGGTTTACAAAATGAATTAAAAAATAAATAAATGTTATGATTAAGAAACCCAACTAATCCAACGGATAATATTAAATTTACGAAATGAACGATCAAGATTTAAAAAATAGGATCTGCGTGTATATCCGTATTCCAAATCCGGATCCGCCTAAATATCTATGCGTGACAAAATTCTGAATATTCCAGATTTACCCTTAATGAAAAAATACAATCCCTAACAACATTAATAGCAATTTTCAGAATATAACATTTATATAACACGGTCAGTTTCGTGTTTTTATAATATAGATGATATGTAGGGGACAACTTCTCTTGTAGCCTTATGGCTTTAAAAGAAATCCCACATACCCCTGTATAATCTCTCATACCCTTCCCACTTTAATGAAATGTAATTTGACCTTTTTGCCCTCGGTTTGGGATGGGGAAATTGGTGGTCCGAAATTGGTTGGGAAATTGGATTGAGTTGGGATTGGATTACGGATTGGATGGGAAATTGGTTGGGAAATTAAATTGGTTTATAAAAAAAAAAAAAAGAATCCCGAGCCTCGCCAATTTGCTCGTCGGCGCCGTCGCCTCGCGTCTCCGACCACCATTCGCCGCCTCCGTCGTGCTCCGTTACCATTGGGACTAACAATTGAGTATAAATGCATTCCAGAGGTAAAATCGGTGTGTATTGTAAGCATATTGGCCGCAGAAATCGATTGAAATTGGAATTTGTGTTCCTGTTGCAGGAGAACTGGGGAAAACTAGTGCAACTGATGTATTTTGTATAACAAGTAAAACTGGTATAAATGGTACAATTAGTATAACTAGTAAAACTGTTGTACGTTGTATAACAAGTAAAACTGGTATAAATGGTACAATTAGTACAACTAGTAAAACTAATAATCGTTCTGTATAACTAGTATGACTGAGGAAAACTTGTGTAACACTGTGTGAGTCTCTGTTTTTCGAAGAGACTTGTAATGATGAGCATCTTTCTTGGGTTTAATGCTCCGTTTAATGCAGGGGACAAAGAAGGAAGAAAAGTCGTCGCTCTACAAACCCAAAAAAGATGATGAGCATCATTACGTCTCTTCGAAAAACAGAGACTTACATCGATTGGGTCTCCGAAGCCGGCGAACTGTCACATCTCTATGTCTTATGGACGCTACCCAAACAAATTATGGGTCTATAAATACAGAGAAGTCTAAAATCATAGAGAAATTCATTTCGAAAAACAGAGAGAAGTTTGAAAAACAGAGACTCACCATGGCCAACAGGAGATCGATTGTCTCTTTTCAACAATTTCCGTTCGAAATCCTCATCAAGATCTCAAAGAAAGCCGGCAAAAATTCTTGCGCCGATTACCTGCAACCTCAGAAAAACCTGCAAAATTATGAACAAAGCCGGCAAGAGTCCTGAAGTCCTCCATTCTCTCTCTCTCTCTCTCACCCCTGGTGAAGAATCCTCTCAATGCGTATCAACACATGGAGTTTCTGAACAAATGCCTAGACAATGATAACTGCGCGGCTAACTTCATGCAAGGTATCCTCAATAGTTTTACTTTACCAGTTTTAATCAGTTTTACCGGTTTTACATCAATAGTTTTACTCAGTTTTACTGGTTTTACATCAGGTATCCTCTCATACTTCCAAGAGGGTGATGTGGAAAGCGGAATGTTATATTTTAACAATGCCGCCATTGGAGAGGGCGAGGATGAGATTATGGAAGCTGCTTACCTATGGGGTGTTCTGCGCTTCCTCCACGATGATCCTCTAGAAGGTCAACATGAGGAAGTTGCTTTCCGTTACTAGCGGGAAGATGAGGAGCAATTGGTGGCCCGCGTTTGGAAGAACTTGAGGAGGACACTGCATGGAGTCATTGTCGAGAAGAAACCGGTTTATATGCAAACATTGCGGAACAGAAGGCCCCCTGCAACTTGCCATCTTCTGGATTTGGAAATCGAGTGTCCCGATTGCTTCATGTTCAAACGGGGCATGAGGTTCTACTTCATGAATCAAAATATGCCTTTTATCAATATCTAATTTCTTTTCTCGAACTCTGTTTTTTTTTTTTTTAATTTCTCGGCTATGTAGTACTCTTTTTATATATAAAATGTCTCTATCATTTTTCAAGACCGTGTAAAACTGTGTAAAACTGTTGGTAAAACTGGTAAAACTGTGTAAACTGGTAAAACGGTAAAACTGTTAAAACTGTGTAAAACTAGTAAAACTGTGTAAACTGGTAAAACCGTAAAACTGGTAAAACTGTATAAAACTGGTAAAACTGTGTAACTAGGTAAAACTGTGTAAAACTGTGTAAAACTGGAAAAATGGTAGAACTGTGTAAAACTGGTGATTATCGTAATTATAATGATTATAATTGGAGAAAATATTTAACATATAGCTATATGATATTTGAACTTGTAGGATCACATTTATCCTAACCATGGTCAATGAGTGATATTACAGAAAATCATATTGAGAATCACTCAACCAAGTAATTTCACAAACAATGTTCATATACTTGCAAGATTATTTTTGGAATAACGGACAAGTAAGAAGGATAAATTTACAAAAATTGAGGGTTGTAACATATTGATATGCAAAAGTATTATATTCATAGATTAATTGAGTCTAATCAGTTATAAAACTATAAAATCAAATTTAAAGTTTCAGTAAAACTGATTATAATGATAAGAGCCAAAGTACAACTATTAAGAAATTTTGTACAACTACAAACTCCTGTAAAACTATGTGTTTTTTCTAGAGCGGCAAAATTCAAAATTGACCAAATATTTGGCGGGAAAAACATAATTGACCGAATTTTTGGCTCAAACAAGAAAAAACATTAGTAATTTTCTCTTCTCATCTCCCCCTTTTATAAAAAATTAGACTTTTAATATTTAGCTAGTTAAATATATTATATATTTTATGTCATAAATAAATAACTAATATCGAAAAAATGTTAGCTAAAAATCTATATGTTTGAAATAGGAAGTTAACAAAATACCCAACATTTTTAAATACAACTACAAAAGGGACAAAAGTCCTAAAAACCAACACCACCTAAATCGCAATCACTCTCTCCTAGCTTTCTCCTCCTCCACAATTTTTTCCACCGCAGTCATTCTTGCGTCAATTCCACGAACAATCCTCAAGATTTCGGCTATATCGGTTGGGGATGAAGCATGAGCTTGTGGTCGTGGGGGATCAATCGTCGGAGCAAGAACTAGTTCCTTCTCTTTTGTTTCTCGTGCAGCAACATCTTGTTAAAACATGTCTTCAAAGAAGACCGTCTTCCCACGAAGAAGACGAATGGTTCACCCATCAACCACGATATCATTTTCATCACGATCGTCGTCTACTTCGAAGATTTCAGCCAGAAGATAGTTTTCTTCTTGCGTACTGATTAAGAGGATGCTATCAATGTCCTGACAAGGATTAAAACAATTGTTAATACAAATTTTAAACCAACAAATATCAACATTCATATTCAAATGATAACTGACCTGAGTTGTACCAAGTTCTTCATTGATTTTTTCAATGGGAATTCCTGACATATCTCATTTCTTGAACTTTGACTTGAACATCCTCGGGCACATCATGTCTACTCCTGGGACCATTTCCCTAAATCTTCTCCCCAGTTGAGGAATCGCCTCAAACGATAGTAGCTACAAAACAGTAGTAGTAGTTAGACTTAGTTGCAATTAAAGCAACATCAACAACCTCAATGTACTTACCTCCAAAGGGAGACAAAAACCTGGAATGGCCCACTGTGCGTCATTCTTCAGCTCCCCTTTGGATTGAAAATGACCAACTGTGTGCTTTATCTCCTCCACCTTGAAGTCGTAAGAAAGTCTACCTCAAGGAAACGTCTTACAATAGTCGAGGTCGGTCACAGCTCTTTGAAATACATCCAAAACGTTTGGTGCACCTTTTCCAGTCTTCCTTTGTCCGCAAACTATACTCGACAGGAAGAACAACACATCCATCTTCAATCTGTCGGTGTGAGCTCCCATTGCTACAAGCTTCGCTTTCACATCTTCATGTCTTACCGGTCCCTTACCAAAATGGTGCTTGATGAAACTCAGACTTTCCCTTTCCTTGTATCCAACAGGATAGTTTCGGCAGTTTAAACCACAGATCAACGCGTGTTCCCTCAGGCCATAGCGCAAAGGAACTCCATTTACAACGAACCAAAGTTCCTTTCTCTTACCGGTCTTGGCTGTTCGCAACACGAGCATCAACATGCCCTGAACCTTGTGGTTATGGTCCTTCGTCATGTGGAACAAGTGCTTAAAATGAGGATCTGACACAAACCATTCCTTCTCAGCATCATTCAGGGGCGGGTTCAGGCCTTCAAACGTTTTGAACCCATCCTTAAGAAAACATATTGTCCCTATCTTCAATCTCGTCTGATAGGTGCTAGTAGGGAAGGTCAATCTCTCTGGTTTCAATGGCTTGCTACTCTCATCATCCTGCAAATAACATTCATTCAAATGCACTAAATTATACAAGAAATAAGTCTGACAGTACCAAACAGTTTAACCCAGTTTTCCTAAGTTCTACAACTACAGTTTTACCTAGTTGTCCTTAGTTACACCAGTTTTCCCGAGTTACACCAGTTTTCCCGAGTTACACCAGTTTTCCCTTGTTATACCAGTTTTCCCTAGTTACACCAGTTTTCCCTAGTTACACCAATTTTCCCTAGTTATACCAGTTTTCCTTAGTTATACTAGTTATCCATTGCCAGTTTTCCCAATTTGTACTAGTTACCCGCATTTCTACTAGTTATCCCAAAGCAGTTATACCTATTTCTACTAGTTTTCCGCTGCATCCATTACCTCCGAGTCGGTGTCGGTTTCCCATTTGGAAGAAGATTCTCCACTCCTTTCATTGGCGATCGCCTTGTCCTTGGAAAGGTTTGAGACTGCAGCCGGAGTTGGGGTCGGAGCAATGGTCATCTCCTTGTCCTTGGAGTTGTTTGATACTGACGCCGGAGTTGGGTTGGGAGTTTTGGCCGCCGCTGCTACTCAAAATCCTTCTGCTTCAACTTCTTCTTCTTCTTCGGAGCTTCCATCTTCGTCTCCGGAAGAGCTCTCTTGGTCATCATCGGCAACAACATGAAGCGAAGGGAGAAGCGAAGGCGGTTCGACCCTCTGAACCGTAGACGCTTCTTCAGAGCCCAAATCTTCTTCTTCAGAGCTTTCTTCTTCTTTGGATCTCTCTTTTCCATCATTGGCACCACCTAGAGGAACCACCCTCGAAGCGTCCGTCTCCGGAACCGAAGAAGAAGAACCTGCCACCACCGTCGAAACCATCGTCCCCGGCGCCTGGGAAACCACTGTCTTCAACTTCTTCGAAGGTCTCGCTGCCGGATCACCGGGATCCTTCGGATTTTCAAGTCTCTTTACCGGAGCCTTCCTCTTCTTCGGCGATTCCACCGCCGGATTCGACTCATTCTCCTTCCTCGAATGCCGTGTTTCAACACCCATTTCTCCGATTATTTCTCTGATTATCGAGTTTCCATTTTTAGATTTCCTTTCTCTTCTCAATATCCTCTCAGTTATCCCGAGATCCGAAAAGGATCCGTTACGGTTTGCGTTTGAGATAGAAAAGGAAAATCAAAATGGTGTCGATTAAGGTTATAAAATGGTTGACCCGATTTTGGTGTTATCCGACCCGGAAAAATCGGGTCAATCCGCGGTTTTTAGGATTAACCGAATCCTAAACCGAATCGTTTTTGGTTAGGTTAAGAATTCGATTAAAAGCGGTTAAATCGTCTAGTTTTCTCGTTATTATCCAACATTCGACTGGTTTTTAGTAATTTCCATTGTTTTCAATTTAAAAATAATGTTACTAAATATTCTAATAAATAGAGGGCGCATATCAAATTTGTTTTCAGTACGGAGAGTCTCTGGAGACAATAATCCGATATGTAATCAGATCCTCATCTAGGGAAATCTTTTTCCCAAATACATTTTTTCTCAAACAGCAAGTTACAAATAATACATAATTGGTTGCAGTTTTCTCGCCTACTTTCACACCAAAAAGACTTGCTTTTACGTATACATGTGGTGTCCTATAGCTTCTGGATAAAGGAAAGAACAAGATCTGTATGTACAGAGAAGAGTTGTGTATCCAAGAATAGCTGTTCCCAACATAAATCAAAGCCAAACAATTAGCAAAGTCAAGCCTTTGGATAAACTTTTTGTACAAAATAATGCAAAAAGGGGGCTCTCACCTTCATGAACGGGCGATGGCGACTAGAAAACGAGTCAATGAAACTTTCCTTTAGGAGAAGTGATACCTGAATGATAGGAAAACATAATGTTCATTCTAAAACTGTGGAATGGGTCATTAAGAATAAAGTTTTAGGATGGAAATCTTTTGAATTGTAGATGAAAAAACCAAACCTTGTCGTTGTTTGATTGCACATTTGTTATAGTGTGTGACTGCAGATTCGAGCAAAGAGAATCCAGGTACGACCTTAGGACACTTAAGAAGCCTTTTGCAGCTTCCACCTTTGGATAATAAAAGAAGTGTGAAACACATCTCTAGAGCAAAAAGACAACAGAGCGAAGAGGGAGGGAGAGAATCAGAGACCTGAACATCAGTACATTCATATACTGGTCTTTTCTTTGCTAGATAGCTTTCTCCAACGAGCTTTGAGTGATAAGGACTTAGCGCATTATATAAGTCTCGATACTGAGGCAGCTGCGGAATACTTGGTGACTTAACCTGAAATGTCATAAGAGATATAGATGGTAAACATGTCCACTTTATACTTGGTGACTTAACCTGAAATGTCACAAAATGCTCTATATGTAGAAGGGACATGAAGCGGGCAACGGCAGAAACTGACCTGGTTCTTAAAAACATCAACAACGATAACATTGGTTAGTTTTGACTGAACTTCGCTTGTTTTGTTCTTGACCCCAACCTAGAATGAGCATAGCTTGCTAAGTTAAGCAACATGAATAACTAAGATACGGATCCCACAACACAAGAATCATCTTCAAACACTCACTATGTAAGGGACTGGCGCATCCAAAAACTCCAGCATATCATCTGGCAAAACCTGGAAACCAAGACCAGACATTAGTCATACAAGTGTTACCTACAGATTCAAGACGCCAGACAGAAACAGGATAATACCGGCATTAAAAGGCTCTGCCACCGAAAGGGACGAATTACTGGGATAATTGATAGAACCGATGCAGCTAAGATTCCCTATGTATATCACATAAAACATAAAACAAACCGAATAAATTTTATTAAAGAGGAAGATGCAATATTCGAAGATTAAAACAGATGATGTTACAGACTATATATGCTTTACCAAATTGGAGCAAATAAATACTATCTGTTTCTCCAGCAGTGCTCCTGCTAGGATCATCAAGACCTGCAAAGAACAGACAAGTATCAGAATTTGAGGTAATTCCGTCCAAATGTAGGAAGTAGTAATGGTAGAAAATCAAACGCAGTAACAAGAAATCACATTGTCAAGCCGCAGTGATCCACATAAAGAAGCGACAGCCCATGTTGACAATGCAGCTGCTTCTTCCTCAGCCTGTGACTGAAGATAGGAGTTTCTAGATGTTATATTATACCTCGAAATTATATGATTCAAAGACACATTTGGGTTGATACCTCTGTGAGTTCAAGACTAGTGTTACATGATCTTAGGTCAACCGTGTGCAATGCCGCTTCATCGGATCTATGATATTTGATCGGATGAAGATGCTCCAAAGGACAAAATGTAATAGTTGAACCTCTTTCAGGGCATTTTAATTGGTAATACTCACATAGTATCTGCAACGAACCATTCTTTTTGGACTGAAAGAAGATTTGTTAAGTTCGAGTGTTAGGAGCATGAACAGCAAACACAAGAAAAGAAACTTGGACAAACCTTTGCCCACTCAAGATTACTGCTTGTATCATCTTGACCAGAAAAAGATGCTTCATCTGCATCGGTCCTACAATGCCTCATCTCAAAGGGAGCAACCTGAAAGCTGCAAAAAGCAAGTTATATGATACAAAAAGTTCACCAACCACAGTAAAATTAAGGTTTCGGCTCATAGGAGTCTTCCGATCTACAGTAAATGCTTTGAAAATATGATCATAGTTAACATTATCAGTTCTGTTAAGCCATAGAGTTTGATGAAAGACGCTACAAAAATCTGAAAACAGATTTGGGAAATAGTGTTTATGTATACTGTTATAAGTATTTAATAGATCAAGGAAGGAATTTCGATGATATACCTAGAGTTAGAATGAGATATCTCCTCCAAATAAGGGCACCGAAGAAGCGGACCAGGATCTGGTAAACTACTTTCTCTACTTTCCTTAATACTTGACAAGGTATCATCAGCTTCTTTAGACTTTGCCAAACACTGCTCAACTTTCTGATTATCTGAGATTTCATCAGCTTCAGGGAATTCTGAAACTGCTTCACAAGTTTGTTCCTTAGTGTCCCCAGAGTCTCTTTGTTGAGGTGATGAATCATTTAAGCTCTCTCCAATAATGAAATTTATTGGTGGTTCTAAAGATGCAAAACTAATGCCACTCATCAAATGTTCCAGTCTTTCTTCCAAGAAGATGCTTACAACAGAAAGAGTATCAATGTGAGCACAACTTCAAAATGCCGCATTTGCAACATCATAAGTTTTTGTGGGATGCATAAATAAAATTTAAACCTTTGTCATGACCAACTAGAATAGCATGAAGACATACAAGATCTCAGAAGCGAATCCATACGTACCTATTTAATACACCGAAATGCAATTCAAAAAACGGCAGCCTGGTAAGGATGCAATAGCATCTGCGAGTTGTCATAACATAACGACTTAATGATGAGCAAGCAGGTTGTTTATCCAAAACCGTGGAAAGCAATATGGACGGTTTGTTCACTATTTCTTCCACTAGTAAGCAACAGCCATACAGAGTCGAATTATCAGCAACCTGAAGGAGAAAGAATTAAAGAAATTACTCATCCAAATAGAAAAGCTATAATGTGAGTTTGGCCACGATGATGCTTACCTGTAACCTAAATACAAATGAAAGGTCACTAGGTCTAAGATGTTCCTGCAAAGTTAACATCACCATTTTAAAATTAGTGTATGTTATTGTATACAAATCTTTGCCTTGTGAACTGAAGTTGGCACAATGAGGAAATCCACAATGTTTCACTATACTAAATGCAGTAAAAAGATCAATCTTTACATCAGGCAAGTACCTGACTGAGAATGATCTCACTCAACTCGCTCATGGAAGGAGTTCTCTCAACAGCATGGACCTGAAACCATTAGTCAACATCATGAACTTAAAAGACACAGCAAATAAAAAAAAGTGACAATATATAAAAGTGCGTAATTCTAACATATAAACAAAATCATCATGGGGTAAAGTGAAACAGAAACATATAACCAATAGAGAGATATCTACTGGAATTAAGAAAACTAATAGAGATTCAAGAGTGAGAAAAGAACCAACCAAAATTTAAAGTATGACCACCACTTTCAGCTCACAACTGTAAGATGCTTTTTTAGAAAGTAAACATATGCATTCTAATTTTAGCTTAACAGGGTGAGAAGAAAATGAGGAAAAGTAAAATAAGCACCTCAATGCCTCCAGGAAAGCAAAATGAATGAAGATCCTTGTATCGCACTGGAGGCTGCTTATCAGGAGGGTACACAAGTAAGACCTGGAAATAAAGTAAATACTTAGCAGCTTGCAGATGAGAAAATCTACCAAAGAGAATGAGAACTCCTCACCTGAGGTTCGAGACTTGGTACTACACGAGAGTGATTTTGAGAGACTTGAAGTGCACTATGCAATCTCCCAGTAGAGCCTTCAGATTTCCGTGCAATGTACTGCCTTTCAAGTGCTTGAATATCACAATTAGGATGAAGTCCAACCACAACAACGCTTTCAAAAAGCCTTGATGGATCTTTTAATGGTTTGTTATCCTGTTCCATAAGTTAATGACAAAAAATGTTTAAAGATCCATCCTGAATGATATTCCATCAAAGAGAAATGTGGTTGCTTCTTCATCCAAGAAACATACCAAATATTGGACCTGAAATTTCGCCCATTGACGCTTTTGGCTGGTCAGAACCTCAGGATTGTAAACTATACTCTTGGTTTTAGGAGTTTCGTAGAAGTTTTTAACCGCTTTCGACACCTGCCTCTGTAGCCTCTCCAGAGGGCTATCATTGCTTTCATCTTTAGATGAAAAGACTACAGAAGGCCTAGGCGGGTTTATTGCAGAGGCAGCAGCAGCAAAAGCCATTGCGACATCTTCTGATGTTGGCATGAAAAAAGAAGCTCCCCAGCTCGGACTACTACTTCCTTCTTCATTCTTGGACATAACTTACTTCACTGGAAGATATGAGTACAGTATCAGTGCAAGAATTACTTGAGCATACAAACCAATAATCATGTTTTTTTTCTTCACATGGTCCATTTTGAGATAAACAAGATAGATACTGCTAAATGACGATAACTCGAACTAGAGGAATTATTTTTCCCAACTATATAAAGACAGTGATTGGTATCCATTCGACAGCAATAAATCATAAGCAAATTCATTTAAAAGTTTAACCTTTTCAAGTGTTTGATTAAGAATTAGAAGATGGTAAAGAACTGAAACTTAGATCCATATATTCACACAGTCAATTCTGAAACTTTAAACCTTGTGAAATCCCTAAATTAGATCGGAAGGTAAAATTACAACAACCAGAAGAAAAGAAAAAAAAAAAAGAACACAAAACACCCTTGAAATTAGTTGCAAAACTTTCGTAATTCTCTCACTCAGACACACAAAAAAGGAATTTGAAGATAAATCTCTGATCAGCTAAAGAAACTAAAAATCAACAAAACCGTATAAGAATAAGAAAAAGGTTAAGAAGATCGCTCTCACCTACACAAAAGAAAAAAAAACTTAAGCAGCAATTGAAAAAACAAATAGCATCAATGGAGGCAGGAAGAGAAAGAAACGCTGAACGGAATTGGGAACTTAGAAGTAGAGCTTTTGTATTATGGATGATGATGATGAACAAGATGATCCTCGTGGTGGTCTTGAGAAAAAGGAAAAAGGCTGCGGTAAGACAATAAGAAGCGCCGGTCAGTTTAATTCTTCTTCCCAATATATCTCTCTGACTAAAGTAAGTTGCCACTTTGTGTCGTGACTAATAATGTCTGAAGTGTACCGTTGAATACCGGATTCACCCCTCCCATTTTTTTTTATGGCTTCGACCCCTTCTCACAATTTTTCGTTTTTTAACGAAATGTCTAGGAATATTATTATTAACAGAACAGGATCCGTTGGGAAAGAAAAAGAGTAATTAAGAAGAAAAAAAATGCAGTGTAGTTTGTTCGCCCTAATTGTAAAAATGCTCTCTGACGCGTTCTTCAAAGTCTTGGTAGCCGCCACAACAATTTCATCGCTTCCTCTCCCGCGGTAACGGCGCTTCTCGCCGGCCGCCGGGAGAGGCCCATAGTTTCTCTCTCTGCCTTCGTTTGGTCTCCCCTTGTTGTTTCTTTGGTGGGGTTGTGCGGTGCTTTTCTTCAATGGTGTGCCTTTCCGGTGTGTGGCTGGGTCGTCTTAGCTTGGTTCGTTGGAGGCGGGTCTCGAAGTACAGGCGTGCTCTGGTTCTGGCGTCTTCTTGGGTTGATGATGGTGCGTCGACGGTCCCCTGGCTTTTGCGCCGTCAAGCTTCATCTCTCATATGTGGTTTATTCTCTCTAGCGGATCTGTGACAAGGGTGGAGGTGCTCCAGTGAAGTGTTGGCGCTAGTGTCTATTCACTAGATCCGGTTGATTGTCGTGGACTGTCGCTCTTTGGTGTGTCGTCACTTGTCTCCGGTATGGCGTGATATGATATGTGCTCGGTTTTGCTGGTTTGAAGGGGTTTTTGACCTGGTTTCTAGCTTTTAGTTGTTAGAGTCGGCTTAGGTTGTTGGTTGTTGTTGGTTGTGGTTTTGAGACCGTGCATCTTATAATTTTTATCGCTCGATATCTGATCTCGTTTGGCTGCTCTTTGTAGTGGAGATTGGCTGCTTGAGGATCTGTTTGGTTAGGTTGAAGTTCATGGCCGGATTCTTTAGGTTCTTAGTGGTTCTGTTGCTCATCCTTTGGGGTTGTTTGTGCGCTTTGTTCCTTCCCTTCTAGTGGTGGAAAAAGCTGGTGTAGAGAGTCTGCTTATCCTTCTGTTGTTTTCACGGTATTTTCATCGCAGCTTCTCTGCTTCTCGGTTTCTCGGTCTGGGTTCTCCGACTTAATCGTCAGGATTTGGAGCTTCGGCTCTCTACGCTTCTAGTCATCGGTCATCGTGTGGTAAAAGGTTTGGTCCCTCAACTTCCTTGGTCTGTCTGCATACGGTGTCTCATGGCTTCAATTGGGTTGTAGCAATATAATGGGCTTCGGTGGATACGTCCTAATAAAGTTCGTCTTGGTGCTTCGCTCATCTCTCTCTCTCTGCTTTTGATGGATCTTCGTGCTAGGGTGTCTTGTTATAGGTTCAACTCGATCTCTGATAACTTTAGTTGTTTTGTGTTGGTCTTTTACTATTAGCTTTGTTTTATCTTGGCTCTGGGAATTAACTTTTAGTCCGCCAGTTTTTGGCTTTGGTATCACTTGTGATAGCCGGCTTTATTCTTTAAAATATGTATTTTACAATGTATCCGTCCTCGAATGAAATAATAAATCTACTAGCGTTGAAAAAAAAAGAACAGAACATGATCGAATTAAGAAGGTTCAGTTCGACTTTGATTGACCATAAATATCTCTGATTGGTTTCCTATTAAACCATTTTCAACATTTGACCCAAATTGGAACCCAAAAAAAAAAAACTAATAGATATCCAAAGTACCAAAAATATTATTATTTAGAGATTCACCAGGGTTAATGATCCATCCCATACCTGCTAATTGGCGAGAGGCATTCCAAGCAGCATGAGTATGGATGATTGTTGAAGGATCTTCCCGAATTGGGTTGATCTGAATAGTCAGTGATAGGAGGAGGCGAGGTGTCTTCGAGATCTCGCTATCCTGGGCAATCTTCCATTCTCTGGCGCTTTGAATCACTTTCGTCATTGTTTCAGTTGCTGAGAAGGTATGTTGTTCAAAGACCTTTTGATTACGGCTGATCCATATATTCGAAAGGATCCACGGCACTAGTGTTCCTGCATCAATTCCAATTGGTGGAAGCGTGATCTGAGTTCTTGCCTTTGCGCAACCCTCTGCTAGGGAGAGTACCGCACTTGGCATGAACATTTCAACAAAGGGTGCTAAGCTCCAAACTTCCATAGCAAAGGTGCAGTGGAAAAGAAGGTTGATCGTGCTTTCAGTGCTTTCGCATCTACAACAACCTGATGCAACAACGATTCCACGTCTGATGAGGTTTGTTTCCACCAGAAGAGCATCCTTGAAACATTCTAGAGAAAGGTTTTGATTTTGGGAGAAGTTTTTTTTTTTTTACTCCAAACTTGTTCGTTCTAATTAATTTCAGGGTTCTTCTCGTGAGCTTGATCCACAGTGTTCAAAGATGCTGCCAAGTAGCCCGTTTTGGTGGAATATACTCATGAGGTATGGCCTAGCCAGTGCAGCTTGTCTGATGATCCAAATAGGCTTGGCTTGATGGACAGAATTACCTCTTTCCATTCCGGTAAGATTTTAGTAACTTTCTCCAAATCCCATTCATTAGAGGACTGTAGCATCATGTCAGTCACTTTTAGGAACTGTTGAGTTTTAGGAGGGGGGCCCATAGGTTGAAGTTTATGCTTTGTAGAGAGCCAGGGGCTTGGCCATATGTTAATGGATTTTCCATCCCCAAATGACCATCTAAGATGGTCCTTTAGAAGGTCTCTGCCAGCGAGGATACTGCGCCATCCATGGGAGATTGATGAGGGAGGTTGGTGGGACAAAAATTTCTCCGGCTTACAATACTTACCAAATAATATACGCCCCAATAGACTGTTAGGATTTTTGATTAATCTCCATCCATTTTTTTCTAGGAGGGCCACATTGAATAGTTTCAGATCCTTAAAACCCAGACCTCCACTCCTTTTTGGTTTTGTTAACTTACTCCAAGCCACCCAACACATCCCACGCTTCTCACTAGTTTTGTCCCACCAAAATCTAGTAAGTGCTGACTGAATGTGTCTGTGCACGGAGCTTGGGAGCAGAAAGCAGGACATTGCGTATAAGGTCATTGAAGCCAAGACATTCTTCAGCCTTACCATCTTTCCAGCCCCTGAGAGAAATCGAGAAGACCAGTTTATAG
The DNA here is from genome assembly GCA_030180135.1 of Orychophragmus violaceus. NCBI lineage: Eukaryota > Viridiplantae > Streptophyta > Magnoliopsida > Brassicales > Brassicaceae > Orychophragmus > Orychophragmus violaceus. The sequence goes on along the minus strand of CM058240.1, from coordinate 63,174,404 downwards.
CCTTCTGTTTGACCATGTCAACAATTACTGTGAAGAGGTCCTTTTTTCTCCGACCAAAGTGCTATGGGAGTCCTAGGTATTTGCCTACTCCCCCTTATTTTTTAATCTTGAGTATAATCTTTGCAATATGCTTTGTTGAGCTAGGGGTTTTCCTTGAGAAGGTAATAGAGGATTTTTGGCAGTTGATTTGTTGGCCTGAGACAAATTCATAAGCTTGAAGAATCCTTAACAGTTCTAACAGTTGTCTTTGTTTGCCTTGCAGAAAACATGGTGTCATCTGCGAAGAGCATAAGGTTTATTTGTGGAGCTCCTCTAGCCACTTTCACACCTTTTAGAAGGCCATTCTCCTGAGCTCTTTGGCAAAGACCCGAAAGCACCTGACTACAAAGAATAAACAGGTAAGGAGAGAGGGGATCTCCCTGCCTTATACCTTATCTTTCTGGTGTAACTCTTCCATAGGCAGAACCATTGACAATGTATGAGTACTTGACTGATTTAATGCATTGCATTATCCCTGTAGTTCATTTTCTATGAAAGCCTAACCTCTTCAGAACTGTTTCTATAAATATCCACTCTTAACCTATCATAGGCTTTACTCATATCTATCTTGACAGCCATATGACATTGCTTTCCTGCTTTTGAGTTCTATAGAAAATGTAGGACTTCATGAGTAATTAGCACATTATCATTGATAACTCTCTTTTGAACAAAAACGGATTGGTTTTCTGATATTAGAATTTCCAAAACTGGTTGCAGACATTTGGTGAGAAGCTTGGAAATGATCTTGTACGTTGTGTTACATAGAGCAATGGGCCTGAAGTCAGCAACTTTAACCGCTCCAGTAATCTTGGGAATCAGCCTCACCAAGGTATCATTCAAGTTTGTTGGCATTTCTCCTGATCTGAAGAACTCTTTTGTTTCATTTATTATATCCTGACCCACTATATGCCAATTGGATTGGAAGAAGATTGCAGAGAAGCCATCCGAGCCAGGTGCCTTGTCAGGGTTGATGGAGAAGAGAGCTTCCTTAATTTCTTGATCAGTAGGATCTCTGATGAGCCTTTCATTCACTTCCTCTGTGATGATCGGCTTCAAGGCTCTCAGGACTATTTCATCAATCTCGTTACCAGAGGCAGTCTGAGATTTGAAGAGGTTTTGGTAATAATTGGCTATGACTTGACAGATCTGCCCCTCCAAGTAAACATGTTGGCCATCTTCATTCTCCAAAACTGAAAACTTGTTAATTGCTAGTCTTTGTTTTGTAGCAGCATGGAAATAGCATGTTTTTTCCTCCCAATTGTAGCCATAATTGTCTACTTCTTTGTTTCCAAAAGGCTTCCTCAGCCTTGTATGCTATATTGAGTTCATAAGAGATTTGTTTTATCTTTTCTTCTTTAGGAATTCCATAGCTCAATTCTTGTTCTAGCTCTTCTTGCAGCTTGTTGACCCCCTCTTGATTGTTAGCAAATTGCTCTTTATTTCATAGTATGATAGCTTGTCGCACTTTGTCATTCTTTCCTTTCATCTTGAGTGAGATATTTTCTTTCTAAACTTCATCCACTAGCCTTATTACTTCTTCATTTTCTTTCAGTCGGCGGTCATATCTGAAGATTCTTTTCTTCCGTTTCCGTGAAGGATCCAGAAAGGTTATTAGTGGTATGTGGTCAGAACCCTCCAATCTCAGGTATTCACAAATTTTTGCTGGGTAATTTTCCAACAAAGTATTGTTAGAGAGCACTCGATCCAGTCAACACTTTACCACTTGGCCATTTCTAATGCCTCGCCATGACTCGAACAAGGAGAGATGAGTGTGCGAGAATTCGAAGCAGAGTTCACCAAGCACAGAAGATATGTTCATTATGGATATGAAGATGAAGGTGCGGTAATAAGAAGATTCATGAAAGGACTCAAGCCAGAACTACGGAGTCGGCTTCAGGTGGTAAAACTCACAAGTTTTCTCGAGTTGGTCGTACGAGCCGTGAATGTAGAAGACGGAATATCTGCGGAAGAAGAAGCTAGGTCCCAGCACCGTAAAAGAAAGTATGATGGAGTCACACAAGGAAATTCATCGACAAAGCCACGAGGCCAAAGATAATATAGTAATCAAGGAAAGAAAGGAGGAAACAAGGAGAGTGATACGAGCGCACCTACATACAAAATTATATTATGCTACTCGTGCGGACAAACTGGACACATTGCTCGGAAATGTCCAAATAAGGAACGATCATCTGATGTAAGGCATACCATTTGCTTCGCATGTGGAGAGAAGGGGCATTGTACGAATACCTGCCCAAAGATCCATCCCAGTACACGACTTAATGATTTGATAGCGTTGAAGTCACCACTACCAATTCCACCACCTCCAGTTCGTTCGGCGATCGAAGCGCCACCACCAAAGCAACAAGAAACTGTGGGACGTGTTTATTCCCTAGGTAGATAAACCCAAACCTTTACGACCTGTTTAAGGTCCCAGAAAAGGTAAGTAGGGGTTCTGACTCTCTAAATGATTGATTCTGTGATTGAGTGTTTGGTTGTTTTTGAAATTTCGATGAGTATGTGTTAAGGCGGGAAATAGGTTGAAACCTTAGAAACCTTACCTATAGGATTTTGGTTAGTCCACCGAAACCGGAATAGATAGGAAACCTTTAGACCTAACCGTTAGAATTCAGGGACAAATTCTTTTAAGGGGGGAAGAATGTAATGACCTGCTGGGAGCTAAGTACGACCAAAAAGTCAAGGACGAGGAAACGCGGAAGAATGATTTCAAAACCTTCATGGAAGAAATAATAAGAGTTTGGGTCAAGACAAAAATCAGAACGGACGAGTGAATCGGAAGACAACTCACAAGCACTTCTGAGAAGACCGACGATACAAACTTACGAGGAAGCTAAAAATCCCAAAATGACTTGGAACGACCCCAAATTAATTCAAGACTCAAGATGGACTCTACTATGATATTTTGTCACAAGAAAATCCAGTTGGTCTGAGGAGAAACGAAGATATAACACAACGGCCTTAAAATGGCTCATACGGCTAAACAACGTAAATCGGTAAGGACCGATATGCGGAACAATGCTCCAGCAGATCAGACACGTCAACATGAGCACCTTGGGAAGAGGATAAGATCATTGTCAGACCGTGTGCCTCACTCCCATTGGCCACAAGCATTCATTCTTATCCAAACAAAAATGGATGATTTTTGTTTACCGGTTTTTTCCTCACAAAAACTAAGCTGCTGAAGGAATGGCATGATCCCATTGGACCAGAAGAATGCCGACATGACATGGAACTGAGTGCCCTCATTTGATTGGTTTATCTTCCCAAAGCTGGAGGAGAAATGCCACACTCCCATTGGACCAAAATCTTATCGGTTTCGTGTTATCGTCCGATTAATCGGAAATTCCCAAAGCTGGAGGAGAAGTGTTTCGACCTCATTGGACCATTATATCTACTTTTCAGGCTGTGAAATGTGTGCCACGTTCTGGTTGGTTGCAGGCTCCATCATTATCAGCAAAGAAACGTGCCTTCTTTCCATTGGTCGAGCTAACCCCCGATCAAAGTAACCTCACCCCTATAAATAGAACGACCCCCTGCTCTCATTTTCTCTCATACACCACTCTTAGGTCATAGTAAACTGTAGAAAAATAAATAGTAATAAGGAGGAAGAAGTGAAGGAAGGTAAGACGAGAGGAAGTACCCGATAAGCGAGAAAACCCGAGTCTAGAAAACCTTCTGCCGAAAGCACTGTGAGTTATGGTGATGTGTGATTCCTTGCTAGGAATGCATGCTAGATTTAGTGATCTATGTTTAAATGTTTGATTGATGTTTAAGCTTGTTAGTATTTTCATGATGTGTTGCTTGTTTATCTATTGTTACGTTTATGTTATTTCGGTTGACGTTTTCCTTATCTTGCATCGAATTTTGATAAGTAAATTCATGCTTGAGAGGGTACCTATGGTTTAGAATTAGGATGGATAGGGTGGAAGGTGACGGTTAGATCTTTCCTTTTTCTGCCTCACTCTAGCGAAGGACCGTCTAGGTGAGAAGACTCGGAGAGACGGGATTGCAGCCTAGGGCCGAGTTCTATCCGACGGGATAGTTGGGATAGCCGTGGTAGACGGAACCCACCGAGATGTTACCGTGGGGACGGGTCTCGGATTGTGAAGTTCTATGCTCATGTGCCTTTGTGGCCATGACATAGGTGTTCACGTTTGGAAAAAAAGATTGAATGCGGGAGACTTAGGACGGGGTGTTAATATTATGTTGTTATGGTTAAGCTTTATATATTCTATGCTTTGATTGATTGTTGTTTGATGTGTGTTATTTTGGGTTTTGGGGGGGAATATATTGCATGTTAGGGGAGCTATAACTCATTGAGCGAGTAGCGCTCATTCCTCACTCTCTTTTGCAGGAAACCAGTAGTCGGGAAAAATTAGCGGGGAAGCGAGGAACGTTAGGCCAGCCAGTGTAGGTTTTTGTTGTCTTTGTAAAATAATGTTTCCTAGTTGTATTTATGATGGTTTTAAGGCATGTAGGCTCGGAACCAAGGAACTTTAAATGTTGTGTTGTATATTTTGAAAACCTATAAACAAATAAAGATGTATTTTGTATAATGACTGGGTTTTCTCTGATACTAGCTCCGTCTGAGCTAACAAAACTCTCGTCCCAAGTACGGGTTGGGAAGCCTTATGCCTTGGTCGAGAGGGACGGTACTTATGACGGATCGACCAGGGATCCTCAAAACTTGGTTGGACCGTTCTTGGTATTCGTCATTGTAGCATTTTCGATCTGGTTCAGGTTGTATGGTTGGTTGTGCATGTCCTTGTTTGATTGTTGCATGACCGACAAGTCAACTTTGAGCTAAACCGGTTCGGGGGTGTTACAGTCACGGTCGTCCGTGTGATCGTCACGGTTGTCCGTGCGATCATCCGTGAACAGACTCGACTGTTCCCACAAATGGGTGCGATAGTCCGCGGACGGTTGCGATCAACCCGCGCCCGTGGCGAACGTCCGTCAGTACACGACTCGGTTATCCCGACTCACGACTTGGCCACAATCAACCCTGATTCTCTTAATACGATTCAGGCTTGGGATGGCCGCGTATAGTCTGACGCTCTTTGGCTAACCGTCCCCCTAGACGTGCCGTTCAATCGCTCATGACTCACCGGCCCTTTGCGCCCATTCACGCGGATTGATCCGGGACCAATGCGTTCGTCGTACCGTACACGATCTCGGCCGATTCCAACAGTGCATAGTTGTCTATAACCCGGTTCTAGTTTCTAGAATATAGAAGAAGAGAAAGGTATTTCATCCGGCCTAAACCCAACCGACCATCAACCTAACGGTTTAGCCGTGGCCGAGATAGAGAAAGACTTGGATCTAACCTTAGAGGTGGTATTGGATTTCCCGTCTCCTTAGCCGTATTGGAAGCCATCCTGGATCCCTTATGCACGCATGATTTCTTCACTCCAATCCGTCTCTCTTTCCTTTGGACTCGCCCGCGGTTTCTTCTCAAGAAACCGGCCAAACCCTTCTTCTTTCTCTCACGATTTTATGGCCTTTGCCTTAGGAAATTTTCTGGGTTTTCCCCCTTGTATTTATGTGTGCGAAAATGGCCTCCTCATGGTCTATTTATATCCACAAAAACCGCCAACCAACTTCCCTTGGCGAAAGGGTGCCAATGGGTGGCCGAATGGGTGCCAACCCATTGCTACCCATTCGATTGCCACTTCCTTGATCAGCTAGTGTCACTAGCTGACTAGCTGACCCCAGAGCTTAACACTAGGGCCAGCTGAGTTGAGCTGGTTGCCAACTGACCAGCTAAACTGTTTAGCTCAATTGAGATGAACACTTTCCTTCCAGCTGTTCCCATCTCCTTTATCTGTATCTTAACTCCTTTCTGACTATCGAACACTCCTCATTGTCTCCCTTGACCGTTTTGTTCAACTTCCGGTTCCGTAGTCCGTCCCAACAACCCTTAGGCTGGGTGGATGTCACAAGTCTTCCCCCTTGAAATGGATTCGTCCCCGAATCCGCCTCAAGCTTTTCATTCTGCATGAACTCCTTAAACCACTCAGGATAATCGACCTTATCCGATTCTATGTTTCCCAAGTGATCTCTTTAACTCCGTTGAAGATCCATTCCACTTTCACCTTTTGAATCACCTTCTTCCTCGTTGCTTTTTCCATCCTATTTAGGATTCTTAAAGGTCTGGCTTCCAAGGTGAGATTTGCCTTAAGATCATTAGGTATCTCAGGCTTTATCACATCTTGATCCGAATGGCACTTGCGAATTGTAAGACATGGAACTGTTGTAAAGCCTAGGATCTAGGGTTCGTTATATTGATTCACTGACCTCTATCTTACCTTGTTCTGGCAGCGGAATGATTGGTATGATGAGATCAATAGCGACTCAGATGCTTCGCCACTACCAGATACACACGCACACAAACCTGGAAAGCCGGGATGCTAGTGCCGGATCTTCGGGATCACTGAGTTTTTGCTGTCTCTGATTTCTCTGCAAAGACGAAGTGAACGGCTAAGGTTTCAGGTCGAAACTATAAGCCTTATATAGACATGGAATGACTAAAACCGAGTATTGGTTAATATCAATTCGTTTAAGTCATAAAATCGAAACATCAGTTTCGAAACCCGATATGTGTCGATCGACACACATACTGTGTCGATCGACACACCACTATAAACTCAATATTAATGTGTATCCAATACACATCAATATGATAATTACCATAATGATCATTCCCATATTTTACGCTTCCAGTTTGCTTAGGTGTGACCCTATAGGATCATATAATACTGGCAGTAAGTCTACAATTTACAGATTGCAAGAGGCTTATAGCAAAACATTGCAACCGCCCAGTATTATACGAATGTATGATCTCGACACACAACTATCATCAGGAGTGAGTACAAGTGTGATTTCAGGACATAATCCCAACAATCTCCCACTTGTATTGGAATCATCAATTCCTATAATTCTTTATCTCTATATCTCAATTTGGCATAAGGCAAGATTAGTGTCATCCTTATTAAGCCAATATCGTGTTTATCGAACTCCTGATCTATACTGAACAAGACAAACAACTGAACTACAGTTCGTTTGAGTGCGGCCACACATTTTCTCAGTATAAAATCTTCGATAGGCCCTGAGATATTTATCTCCTGTTATTCAGGAGGGACAAATCCCTTCTTGTTCCATTCCTGTTTCAACACACACTTCATGATACACCTGAGCAGTGCCATTATAGCCGCCAATTACGGGTCGACGTTTGACAAGGTCAAAGTGCACCAATTCATATGTAAGAAAACATGATGAACTCACGTCTAAGGACTATACTCTATAGTCGTAATGAGAATCTCTCATGACACAGATATAACTATCTTGGAGACTTCTCATTAGCGGGTCATGTCCGATAATATGTTCATCAACATATATCTATGTGACTGACTGTGATACTCATATCACTGACTCCATGAAACTTAGTCAACAGACACCTCACAAGCTAGTCTCTCGCAGTGGTCATTGTCCCACTTTGACAACCTCGACTAGGGACGCATCATAATTTATGTCATCTATAACTTATAGGGTTTCATGATCAAGTCCTCAACTTGATGACCTATAATATGGCATAAACTTATTTTGGGACCATTATTTAAATTACAATAAATAATGCTGAAATCAAATTTCATTGAACATATCCAAAAGTATGTTTACAAGAACATCTTAATATAACTAAAATAAAACCACAAGAACTCCCACTAGAATCAAGATTACATCTTAAGATCTCTAATGCCTACAGAAGTAGTGTGATACTCATGCTTAAGCCTTGGGAGTGGCTTAGTCAGAGGATCAGCGACATTCTCGTCCGTCGGAACTCGACTGATCTTTGCTTCTCCTCTATTGACGATATCACGAATCAGGTGATATCTCCTCTCTATGTGTTTGGACTTCTGGTGTGACCTGGGTTCTTTCGCCTGAGCAATGGCTCCATTGTTATCACAAAACAAAGCCACTGGCTCCAAGATACTAGGAACCACACCAAGTTCAGTCATGAACTTCTTGATCCAAACAGCTTCCTTTGTCGCTTCTGAAGCAGCAACATATTCAGCTTCCATCGTGGAATCAGCTACGGTATTCTGCTTAGAGCTCTTCCAGCTCACTGCACCGCCATTTAGACAGAAGACATATCCAGACTGTGATCGGAAATCGTCTCTGTCCGTCTGAAAACTCGCATCAGTGAATCCATTCACTACAAGCTCTTCACTTCCTCCATATACCAAGAACTTATCTTTGGTATGTCTCAAATATTTGAGAATATTCTTGACAGCTGTCCAGTGATCTTCACCTGGATCAGATTGGTATCTACTCGTCATGCTTAACGCGTAAGCTACATCTGGACAAGTGCAGAGCATGGCATACATGATAAATCCTATTGCAGAAGCATAAGGAATCCTAACAATGCGTTCTCGCTCAGCATGTGTCGCCGGACACTGCTTCTTGCTGAGACTAATGCCATGAGACATCGGTATGAAGCCCTTCTTGGAATCATGCATCTTGAATCTGTGCAACACCTTATCAATATAAGTGTCCTGGCACAATCTAATCAGCCTGTTCGCTCTATCTCTGTAGATACTGATTCCAAGGATGTACGCGGCTTCTCCCATGTCTTTCATGGAAAAACAACTTCCGAGCCAAGTCTTAACAGACTGAAGCAACAGAACGTCATTGCCGAGAAGAAGTATGTCATCGACATACAGTACGAGAAACACAATTCCGCTCCCACTAGTCTTCTTGTATACACATGGTTCTTTTTTGTTCTTGATGAAACCAAATTGTTTTACTGCTTCATCAAAACGAAGATTTCAACTCCGTGATGCTTGCCTCAATCCATAAATGGATTTATGAAGCTTGCATACCTTCCCAGCATTCTTAGGATCTACAAAACCCTCAGGTTGTGTCATATACACATCCTCTTCCAAAATTCCATTCAGGAAGGCGGTTTTGACATCCATCTGCCAAATCTCATAATCATAATAAGCGGCAGTTGCTAGAAGAATCCGAATGGATTTAAGCATAGCGACTGGGGAATAGGTTTCATCATAGTCAATACCATGAATCTGTTTGAAACCTTTAGCCACCAATCTTGCTTTATAAATTTGGACATTGCCATCCACGTCAATCTTCTTCTTGAAGATCCATTTACACTCAATGGCTTTTGCACCATTAGGTAAATCAACCAAGGACCATAGTTGGTTTTCTGACATGGATCCCATTTCGGATCTAGAGGCTCCAAGCCACTTTTCGGAGTCCGGGCCCATCATTGCTTCCGCGAAGGTCGCCGGTTCGTCACTTTCAATGATCATCAGATCATTGCAATTGGTCACGAGAAATCCATAATATCTCTTGGGTTCGTGATGGATCCTTCCGGATCTGCGAACTTCAGGCTCCACAGGTGTGGGTTCCACAGAACTTTGTGGATCCAACTGTTGCTCTTCCTCAGAAGGTTGAGCAAGCTCCTGTGCATCTTGAATTTCTTCGAGATGTACTTTACTCCCACTGCTTTTCTTAGAAAGAAACTCCCTCTCAAGAAAAGAACAGTCCCGAGCAACAAAGACTTTGTTCTCAGATCGGTTGTAAAAGTAGTATGCCTTGGTTTCCCTAGGATAACCAACGAAGTAACATTTATCTGATTTGGGTGCGAGCTTGTCAAAGATTAAACGTTTGACATAAGCCTCACAACCCCAAATCTTCAGGAAAGACAGACTTGGAATATTCCCAATCCACAATTCATGTGGTGTCTTTTCCACTGATTTAGATGGCACCCTATTTAGTGTAAACGCAGACGTTTGTAGAGCGTATCCCCAAAAGGATAATGGAAGATCTGAATGACTCATCATAGACCGAACCATATCCAATAAGGTTCGATTCCTCCTCTCTGACACTCCATTCCATTGGGGTGTTCCAGGAGGAGTGAGTTGTGAAACAATTCCACACTCGCTCAGATAGTCACTGAACTCTTGACTCAAGTATTCTCCTCCGCGATCCGACCGCAGAACTTTGATACTTTTGCCAAGTTGGTTCTGTACTTCATTCTTGAACTCCTTGAATCTATCAAACGATTCTGACTTGTGTCTCATCAAATAGACGTAGCCATACCTACTGAAGTCATCAGTAAAGATAATGAAGTACTTGTGATTTCCTCTGGCAACAGTGCTCATCGGCCCACATACATCAGTATGAATAAGGCCCAATAAGTCACTGGCCCTTTCATTCGGTTTGTTGAAAGGGGCCCTAGCCATTTTGTCCATCAAGCAAGATTCACATTTCTCACATGATTCAAAATCAAATGAGCCCAGAAGCCCATTTCGATGGAGTCTCTGAATGCATTTCTCATTGATGTGGCCCAAACGACAATGCCATAAGAAAGTCGGGTTTTCGTCATTTGACTTAAACCGCTTTGTATTTATGTTAAAGACATGCATTTCTTGGTTTAAGACATATAACAACGAGTTTGATTTCGAGTTCTTAGGGAAGATTTTGAAACTGAAGGCCGTGGGGGATATTTTGATGAATACGGGTAATCTTTTCTGAGTGTTAACTTTGTACATGAGGCAATGACATCATTCTAATGAATTGTGTAATTTTCCATTTCAGAATCATTTGTGATATTATTCAAATCCACTTGCTCCCAGCAAGTGTTCGTAATTGGAGCATTTGTTAAAAAATTGATGAGTCTTGGGTTTTCCCTTGAACGCCACCTCCATTTGACTGACTTCCATGGTGTTTCTCTTTAACTGCAGATGCTTTCCATATATTAATTATGTTTAGTGTACTGCATATTCTTTGCCTTGTTGCCATGGAGAAACCAATCTCTCTTAAACCGAGCACATACAGGATGAGAAAGTGAAGGTGATTGTGAGATCCAGGATTCACACTAAGAATTTGTATTCGTGGATTTGGACTTTAGGATATAGAAATGGTATAGTTTCCTATGAATCAAAGACTTTATTGAGATTGATCGTCGAGATAGAACAAACACAAACGAAAAGAGAGTACAAAGTACGATGATCGAGCTATCTAGTCGAAGTGTTCTAAGTGAGGGTTGGAATGTCTTGAATGAGTCGCCACTTCTTCTTTTAAATAGTCTCGACTCTGACCTCTCTGTTCCGATATTTCGGCCTCTCCTTCGTAACAATCCCCGTGATTCTCGCGGATCAGTTGAACTGGAAAAGACCGAGTCGCTCTACCTCCACGTCGTCTCCTGCCGAGCTCGAGCTCGATCGCCTCTTACTTCGGCATCGCTTGGGCCTTGTCAAAGTGTCATTCGTTTAGGCCCAATCGTCTCTTCGCCTTTGATCCTGAAACGGGCTCGTGGATACGGGCCTTTGTCTTGTTTGTTAATGGGTCGGATTTCCTAGAGGGAAATCCAGTACCAACAATAGCCCCCCAGCCCATTGATTTCGAGAAGTCGATGTTAATGGGCGGTAGAAGTTTTTGGGAAGAAGCGTGCGTGTCTCGGGCGTTGGAAAATCTAATGATTACTCTCGCCCCATCCGTAGATCTTGTTGCGATCCAATGGTCAAGGACGGGCGCGTGGGACGAGCTGGACTGCTTTTTAGCGCGTCCGCAATCGTGGTGTGTATTTGTTTGAGAATTTCATCTCCCACCGTGGATCTGGTCGATCGTCGACGGCTAAGATTCGAGGGTTGCGAAGAGTCTTTTCAGGCTCGTTCTTTTGATGACGTGACCTAATTACTGCGCACTCACAGCCGTTGATCTCAAATCAACGGTTCAAGCAAAGGGAGAGCGAGGAGTACAAACCGTCTCGACTTTCTCAGTAATTAATACGAGTCTGGTAGTTGTATGGACGATATCGCGCACAATTCCCACTATAGATAATCATATATATCGTCGAAGGCAGCCTTCTGCCTTCTTACTCTTATTTGGTTTCCTTCTTGCTGAAGGTTTTTCTCCATATTTCCTCTGTCGTCAAAAGAGTTCTTTCCCGGTGATTTTCTGTTCACTTCGGTATATCCTTCCTTATGGCCTTGAGAGACCCTGCGGGAGCGAGTACGAGTGCGGCGGCGGGATCATTCGGTCCGCATCCGCCGTCTTCATTAACCGTGAACCATATTCAGCGGTTGAGGGTGTTTTTCCGGATTCCGTCGGAAGTCAAAATCGTTATTCCTTCCCCGGCGGTGTCCCCTGAGACGGTCGTAGAAGGCTACTGCTGCGCCTCCTACACATATTTCGAAAAATGCGGGCTCTTCTTTCCTATTCCCCGCCTTGTTTTCTTAGTGCTGGCTCAGCTCCAGTTGGCGTTTTATCAGATGACGCCAAAATTCGTTCTGGTACGTTATCGGACTTGGAGTTAGGGCCGCGGAGGAGGGGATTGAGTTTGGTCCCGAGGAATTAATGCGGGTTTGCTCGGTGAAGCGAGATTCCCGCTTTCCGGGGTCGTATCGTCTCTCTCCTCGGTTTTGGGGGATCATTGACGGCCTCCCGTCGAGGGATGGATGGAGGGACCAATATTTTTTCTTTAGGATGACCCATCACTCAGTCGGAGATCAGGCGTAGGGTGGAGGCGAGGCTTCATCGCGCTCGCGGCAATTTTGATTGTTCTGTCGTTGCCCGAAGGGGCTTTTGACTCTCTTTTTTTACATTTATTTGCCTGAGGGGGCTTTGTTTTATTTTAATGTTGGAACTCGAGGACATTGTGTCCTCTTTTCAATGAATCTTTTTTCGAGTCTTTCATGCCTTAGCATAGACTTTACTGTTTTAGCGCCTTAGCATAAAGTTTGGCTGTTATGGCGACTTGAACCTCCTCGGAGGTGTCGACAAGTAACTTTTCGCGAATTGCCTTAGGGAGTTCTTTATGAACTTTTAAGTCAATTGTACGCGAGGTACCACTCTTTCGTAGTGTAAGATTCGAGCTTATAGCTGGATGCTTTCGAAATTGCTGAATATAAGGAATACTAAGTATATAGGAATGAATCGAAGTAGACTTACAAAGGTTGTTTGCTTGAATGACTGTCTCGACTTCGTTGTCTTTTTCTTGGAGGGAGGGGTAGTCCCCCAATTCTTTTAATCCGTATAAGGTTTAGAAGAATTATTGGTTTTGGAAGGATCGCTTTGGATCTCTTTCTTTTGGATGATCATTTCAGTTCGTTCGAATTGGGAGGACCGTTTTGGGTCGCTTGTTTTGGGACGATCATTTCAGCTCGTTCGATTTGGGAAGGACCATTTCGGGTCGCTTGTTTTGGGACGATCATCTCAGCTCGTTCGATTTGGAAGGACCATTTTGGGTCGCTTGTTTTGGGACGATCATTTCAGCTCGTTAGATTTGGAAGGACCCTTTCGGGTCGCTTGTTTGAAGGGATAATTTCATATCACTTGGTTTTGGGGGAGGCCGTTCGAGGTCTCTCGGAAGGGATAATTTCATATCGCTTTTTTGAGGGATAATTTCATATCGCTTGATTTTTGAAGAGATAATTTCATATCGCTGGGAAGGGATAATTTCATATCGCTTTTTTGTGGAGGGATAATTTCATATCGCTTTTTTGAAGAAATAATTTCATATCTCTTTTTGAGGATGTTATGGTGAGGTATTTCGCAATGGCTCTAACTTTTATGACAAAAAGAGGCATTGGATTGGGAGACTTATTTAGATTTTACAAAGATAAGCTAGTATGACTTCGTCAGAAGTTGTTGAGCTCGGTAAGAGCTTTGTGTTCGGGGGGTGGCTGCGCTAGAAGTCGAGCTGCCTACGTACCCTTTTAAGGGGATCAAGCCATTTCGTAGTTCGATTATGTTGTCGTACTCCTAGTGGTAGTACTTTTTGAGGTTGATGATGTTCCAAGGTCGTAGTTCAGGTTTCTGGGTTTCCACCGACTTGAGTCGGTAGACCCCGTCCTTTACAACATCGGTTACCTGGTAAGGACCTTCCCACTTTGCTCCTAACTTCCCAGCGTGTTCTTCCTTTTTATGGTCGAACACTTTCCGTAAGACGAGCTCTCCTACTTGAAACCTTCGAGTTTTAATCTTGGAATCGTAGTAACGAGCTACGGCTTGTTGGTAGTTCTGGATTCGAGCTAGTGCGAGGTTCCTCCTTTCGTCGATGAGATCGAGTACGTCAGTTATCATCTTGTTATTGAGTTCCTCTTGTCGTGGGCATTCTTCTTTGCGGATGCTTGACACAAGGATTTCGGCTGGTACCACCGCCTCGATCCCGTAGGCCAGCGAGAAGGGAGTCTTGCCGGTGGATTTGCGGGGGAGTAGTCCGGTAGGCCCAGAGTACGGCTGGGAGCTCGTCGCTCCAGCTCGTTTTACACTCATTGAGTCTTTTCTTGAGGCTATTCATGATTGCCTTGTTAGCCGCTTCTGCCAGCCCATTCCCTTTGGGATAGCGTGGCGTTGAGTAAGTCAGCTTTATGTTCCACGTTCTGCAGAACTCCTTGAAGGCGTTTGATATGAACTGAGAACCGTTATCAGTGACGATCTTTTGGGGTAGTCCGTGCCGGCAAACGATATTTCGCCAGACGAACTCCTTAACGTGAACATCTTTGATTTTTTTGTATGACTCTGCTTCAATCCATTTGGTGAAGTAGTCTGTCATTACCAATAAGTGTGTGGCTTTCTTTTTGCCGGATGCGACTAGGGGCCCCACGATGTCCATTCCCCATCGCATGAATGGGTATGGCGATGAGATAGAGGAGAGTTTCTCCGATGCTTGGTGGATAATCGGGGCGTGCTTTTGGCACTTGTCACATTTGTTGGAAAAGGATTCGCATTCGGTAGCCATTGTTGGCCAGAAATAGCCTTGCCTTTTGATTCGTACGGCCAGGGCTCGTCCTCCGGAATGGCTTCCGCAGGATCCGTCGTGGGCCTGCGTGATCACGGCTAGGGCTTGCCTTTTGTTAAGGCATTTGAGGTAAGGTCCGGATAGACTCCTTTTAAAGAGCTCTCCTTGTGTGACGCAGTACCTTGCACTTTGTACTTTGAGTTTCCGTGTCTCCCATTTGTCGTCCGGAACTTCGCCGTTTGTAATGTATCGAATGATCGGAGTTCTCCAATCTTCGTCATTGTCGGGCTCGGGTCCTTGATTGGTGGACGCGGCCTGGATTGGTCCGTCGGGGACGTTCGCGACGTACACGGCACTTCTCGGATCAGGATCATCATCAATTTCGATGATGTCACGACTGGTGTTGCCGAGACATTTTGGATGCTCGACATCGTCCTTTACGGCAGGCTCGTCCTCTTTCAAGGACAAAGCTTTTAGGGCTATATCGATGCTTGGTTTCTCGATCCCTTCGACCGTTATGATCCTTTTAAGGTTAGGATCTGATGTCGATGCTAGTGCGGCTAGGGCATCGGCCGCGGTGTTTTCCCCCCGCGGGATCCGTGTTAGGTCGAAGAATTCGATCTGTTTGGCGAGCGTATGGACTATCTGTAGGTATGCTTCCATGCGCTCGTCCTTGGCCTCGTAGTCGCCATGATATTGGCTCATGACCAATTGGGAATCACTGAACGCGTCTACTTCTCGGGCTCCTATTGCTATTGCTAGTCTGAGCCCGGCTATTAACGCTTCATATTCTGTTTCATTATTTGATGCGGCGAAGCCTAGATTGAAAGACTGTTCCAATACTTCGCCGGTGGGGGAGACCAGTTTTACTCCGACTCCGGATCCTTGCCTTGAGGAAGCTCCGTCAACGTAGAGTTTCCATTTTTTGGCAGAGGTCGGGTCGAGTTCAACGGTAGGAGGGAGCTCGATTACGAAATCTGCCAGTACTTGTGCTTTTAGGCACGTTCGAGCTTTATATTCTATGTCATACTCGCTAAGCTCGATAGCCCATTTGACCAGTCGACCAGACTGGCTTGGACTGTGAAGGATGGTTCTCAGTGGCTGAGAGGTCATTACTATGATCGAGTGCGATTGAAAGTATGGTCGGAGTTTCCGAGCTGATGTCACTAGCGCTAAGGCGAGTTTTTCCATGGCGGGGTATCTGGTTTCAGCGTCGATTAAGGTCTTACTGATGTAATACACCGGCCGTTGTTCGTTCTGTTCTTCGTGAACCAGGACTCCACTTACCGATGCCGTCAAGACGGCCAGGTAGAGGTAGAGGGGTTCTCCTTCTACTGGTTTCGCCAATATGGGTGGTTCGCTTAAGTAAGCTTTGAGCTGAGTGAACGCTTCTTCGCACTTTTCGTCCCAGAGGAACTTTTTGTTCGCTTTGAGTAAGTGATAGAAGGGCAGACATTTATCAGTCGACCTCGAGATGAAACGGTTCAAGGCAGCTATTTTGCCGGTCAGGCGCTGGACTTCTCGCGTTGTTCTGGGAGATTTCATCTCTATGAACGTTGCGATCTGTTTGGGGTTCGCTTCGATCCCTCTTTCGGTTACTAGGTAACCTAGGAATTCTCCTGAGGGGACCCCGAAGGTGCACTTTGCTGGGTTGAGTTTTATCCCGTATTTATTGAGAATGATAAAACATTCTTTTAGTTGCGGGATGTGATCCTCATACATGGAAGATTTGACCAGCATGTCGTCGATGTAGACTTCCATAGTTTTGCCTAGGAGTCCTGAGAACATCTTGTTGACGAGGCGTTGGTAAGTCGCTCCTGCGTTTTTTAGTCCGAAGGGCATGACTTTGTAGCAGTACGTGCCTCGATCAGTTATGAACGAAGTCTTTTCTTGGTCCTCGGGGTTCATTAATATTTGATTGTACCCCGAGAAAGCGTCCATGAAGGATAGTAGCTGGTGTCCGGCGGTGGCTTCGACCAGCCGGTCGTTGTGTGGGAGTGGGAAGCTGTCCTTCGGACATGCTTTTTGAGATCTGTGAAATCTACGCAGACTCTCCACTTCCCGTTCTTTTTCTTAACCACTACAGGGTTCGCAAGCCAGTTGGGGTATTTGACCTCTCTGATCGATCCGATTTTTAACAATCGATCGACCTCGTCATTGACGGTTTGAGCTCATTCCGGACCTAGTTTTCGACGTTTCTGTCTTACCGGTTTGTAGGTTGGGTCGACATTCAGCTCATGGCTGGTAACGTCGATGTTGATCCCTTTCATGTCTGCTGAAGACCAGGCAAAGGAGTCGACGTTTTGTTTAAGGAAAGAGATCAGTTCGTTTTTGACTGGCTCTGATAGGTCGATTCCAATGCCAACGAGTCTTTCGGGATGAGCATCGTCTATGCAAACTTGAGTCGTGAGGTCCTTTGGGGGTCCTATTTGACTCGGGTTATTCGACCTTTTGGTCTGCATGGTGGCGAGCTCAACCTCTTTCTGTAATTGCTACGCAGGGGATTTCTCAATTTGCTTGTATCCATTCATGGCGGGAAATCTTTTGACTTCCGTACACGGTTTTTACCCCTTTGGGAGTTGGGAATTTTACGCATTGATGGTAGGTCGATGGTACCGCTTTCATGTCGTATATCCATGGTCGACCTAGAATAGCGTTATAGGGAGCTGGCCGATCCACTATGACGAACTCTGTCATTCTTCGGGCTCCTCCAGCTATTACCGGGGCGAAGACAGAGCCCATCGAGTAAGTTGTTTCGCCAGCGAACCCTACTAGCGGCGTCTTTTCTTCCACGATCTCGGAGTCGTTGAAGTCCGTCTTTTTGAACGTATCGTAAAAGAGGACATCCACCGAACTTCCTGTGTTGATCATTATCCTTGAGAGTTCGACATCTCCCACTACTAGATAAACGAGGAGGGCGTCGTCGTGTGGTTTTTCGAGATTGCTTGTCTCGCTCTCGTGGAAAGTGATCTCGTGGTCTGGACCTATCATTGGGATTTCCCCCCCCCCCCTGCAGAGACGAGTGAGATTGATTCGTGAGCGTAAACTCTTAAAGGGAGCCGGAGGTGGGGATAACGCCGAACCTTTCAGGGTGCCGCTCAGGCTGAGCTCGCCGAGAATAAACTCAACTCGCTTCCGCGACCCTTGAGGAAGTGTTTCGGTAGATTCCGGCTCCTTTGTCCGTTCTCGTTTATTTTGAGAAGGCCTCTTGGTGTTTGACTCTTTGGTCTGTTTACTTTCCTTTTTGTCGGATGGAGTTTCCTCCTCGACTTCGGACTCTTGTTTGCTTTCGGACTCCCGCTTTTGAGCCTCGGCTTTAGCTCGAGTATAGCAATCTTCGGTCGAGTGTCCTCTTTTGTTGTGAAATTCACAGAATTTTTCCTTGTCGAACTCAAATTTCTTCGAACTCTTCGGGCTCTCGACCACATTGACGTTCCCTGATTTACGGGAATCGTTTTTTTGAGTTCGAGTTCTGCGATCCCGAAGGGTTCTTTTCTTTTCGGTGCTTTTCTCTGAGGGTCGTGGTTTCGTCCTCGAGGAGAGCAAAGGCCGATACGCGATGAAGGGCGTCATCGAGTGTTTGAGGCTCCGGACTGTTATTTCCTCGCGGAATATGGTTGAATACCACAGTCCACGTCGCAGCGCTTCTATAGCTACTTCGTCTCGTGGGTTTGCGATTTTAGATTTTATTTCCTTAAATCGGTCGATGTACGAGCGAAGTGATTCGTCCGGTTTTTGGGAGACGCCAAATAGAGCTGCCTCGGTAGTCTTTTCCTCGATAAAGACAGAGTATTGTTTAAGGAAAGCCGTCATGAACTGGGTGAAATTGTCGATGGATCTTTCTTCCAGTCCGGCAAACCATTCTAGGGCGGAGCCCAATAGGTTTTCGGCGAAGAGCCTGCAAAAGGCCGGCTCTCTCTCCTCGTCGGTAAGGTACACCCTTGCCATCGCTAGTCGGAATGCCCTGATATGGGCTTTGGGGTCCGACTTCCCAGAGAATTCCGGAAATTTAGTTTTCTTGATTTCTCGGATTCTAGCGAAGGCGATCCGGTCTGTGAACGGCGTTTGTCGCGTTTCTTCGATCGCTCGATCGATGTCAGGTGCCGCGCTTGTCGCCATGTGAACTTTGGAGCTCAGACTGACGAACTGAGCCTTAGCTTGTTCAATATACTGTCTAAGCATATTGTGGTCGTCGCCCGTCGTTGGCGCGAACTGGGCTTGTGCTTGATTGGACATTTATCCGGGAAAAGTGGGGTCGAGGAGATCGATTGCTGGAAACGATCCCGTCTGGCCGACCTGCGGCGTCCGGAACTTTACCGTATTTGACCCGTTAGCGGGTCCTGAGCTCGAGGCGAAGGCAGAGCCTCCTAGTTGCCTCGGCCGGATATTCGAACTACTCAGGAAAGGTGGTGGCCTGGGTAATGGTCGACTACCCGATCCGGTTGGATCTGTGATCGTTGAATTCGAACCGAATGGGGTCGGAGTCGCGATGGGCGTTATTATAGGGCGAAAGCCGCTATTCGACGTACTGGCGAAATTCCCCGACGTTCCCGGTGGAGTTACTACCTGGGAGAAGTCCAAGCGTGTACACGGTGGGGGACTTATGGGGGTTCGTGGATCGTGTGTTGATCTACCCCCTGGTTTTGGCTGGCGAGTTCTTCAAGACGGGCGTTAATGCGCCTTTCCTGTTCATCGAGTTGCGCGGCCAGAGAGTGGTTTGCGATCTCTTGGGCCCTTGCGCTTGCCTCATTATTTCTCGTTCGATCTACCAATATGCTTAACATAGAACGGATTTCGGCAAGATCATTTGGCCCTTGTCTTTGTGGAGCAGAAGGCAGTGGCGAATTGGGTCTGGTCGTTCCAGATCCGCCTCCAGGGGTGGGAATCAAATCTTTTCTCATCCACGCCCATTTTCTGCTCGGATCGTTAGTTCCTGACAAAACATTTGTCGGAGTCTGGCTCGTCGCGATTGTTTGGGCGACTGAGCTGGCTGGTGCCGAGGTCGTGGAGACTGAGGCAGAACTCGTCAACACTCCATCGGTCTGACCCATGATTCTTACCCCGGTGGTGTTCTGAGGAACGTTGTCGACCGTTTGAGGGTGGTCAACCGGTGGTGTGGCGCTGGTAGAGCTAGATTGGTCGGGATTCATCTCGATCTATCGGATCTAAGATCTGATTCTTAAGACAGGAAAACTATAGATAGTCCCCACAGTCGGCGCCAAATGTGAGATCCGGGATTCACACTAAGAATTTGTATTCGTGGATTTGGACTTTAGGATATAGAAATGGTATAGTTTCCTATGAATCAAAGACTTTATTGAGATTGATCGTCGAGATAGAACAAACACAATCGAAAAGAGAGTACAAAGTATGATGTTCGAGCTATCTAGTCGAAGTGTTCTAAGTGAGGGTTGGAATGTCTTGAATGGGTCGCCACTTCTTCTTTTAAATAGTCTCGACTTTGACCTCTCTGTTCCGATATTTCGGCCTCTCCTTCGTAACGATCCCCGTGATTCTCGCGGATCAGTTGAACTGGAAAAGACCGAGTCGCTCTACCTCCACGTCGTCTCCTGCCGAGCTCGAGCTCGATCGCCTCTTACTTCGGCATCGCTTGGGCCTTGTCAAAGTGTCATTCGTTTGGGCCCAACGATTGGATCGGCTCGTCTCTTCGCCTTTGATCCTGGAACGGGCTCGTGGATACGGGCCTTTGTCTTGTTTGTTAATGGGCCGGATTTCCTAGAGGGAAATCCAGTACCAACAGTGATTACGATTTTCTTGATCATATTTTTAATTCATTTTGATGAGCTAGCTCTATGTGTCCTTTTCTCTATATCACCTAAAACACTCTAAAACAAGCCTATATATGCAAATCATATTCTAAACGCACCAAAGTCTATATTGGATTAATTCTTATAGAAATGTATTTGAATGAATGCATAAGATATGAAAACTATAAAAAATATGAATGCTAAAACATGGTATATTATGCACATATCTTTGGGAAAATAAAATGACCCCATGATACAAGAACTTTTTCATCCTAAAGATCTTCCTATAATTCTTTGGCTTAGACCTAGCCGCAGTCTCACATTATATGGATATTCATAAAACCATACTACATATGGGGCTTACACAGTTATGCTGGGTTATGAGCTTCTAGAGAACACTAACCTTGCACAAGCCAATTAGAAGGTGTGAGAACCAATCATAACCCCTTTGAAGAGTCATATGTGGATGTGTTGCGACGTGCCAATGGCTCTCCTACTGAAATTTTGGCACATACAAGAGTTGTCCCTTATGTGGAGCGCCCGAAGAAACAATTAATCATATGTTATTTGAGTGCCCACAACATTGCAGGTGTGATATTTGTTGGAATTTTTTCATGAATGTTTCGCGGGAAACTAAGCCCTAATGGAATGAGGAAAGCCATAGCCTAAAGGATACACTCATTCGGAGAGAAAAAAAATCTAAAACAAAATTTACAACCGAGAAAACCCGAACAAATGCAAACGAATTAAAGAATCGAAGGTGACTCGATGAGAGATGCAGAAACCAACCCTAAAAAAAAGTGAAACAAAACACGATCAGGACAACACCAAAGACGATCCACGGCCAAAACCAGCTCCCCAACGACGACCATATCCACAAAATAAATGATCGACGACCCCAAAACTGGGAGCTCAGAAACTAGCCTACCAAGAAGTCGAGCCACCCAATCCATCAGAGGATAGATGACGCGAGATGCTCGCGGATATCCACTGCCAAAGAAGAATAATAAATCGAATTAGAGGTCTGAAAACAAAGCAAAAACATAAAAGGAGAAACGGGGGTGACGAGCACCACACACGGACACCGGCGACGGGCACTAGCTACCCATCGTCGATGGTAATTCCTCGCCGACAGTGATTTATAAGGCGAACTGATTATAAAGGGAGATAAAAGGGGATGAGAGAGAGGATGGGAGGCATCATCTCATATGCCCCTCAAAATAAATCCCTTATATCCATTTTAATCTTCACACCCCCTTAGCTTTAATGAAATGTGGAATTTTGATTGTTAATTAAATTGATTTTAAATATTAAAAAATTAAAATAAAGCAGATCCCATCAAAATAAAAATTTATTTTAAATAAAAAAGGAAAAAAGTAAAAGAAATTTAAGCGGATCCCAGCTATACGACAATTTGAGAAAAATTGGAGGGAAACTCGAAAAAATTGAATTTTACCCACATCTAAATTTACACATAATTAGACTTTGGGTGTTTTTGTTTTAATTATTATTATATTCCTTTAAATTTTGTTTATATAGTTTTACGGTTGATTTAAGTTTATTAACATATATTTCTGATTATTTTAAGTATTAATATATTTTAAATCTAGTTTTATGTAATTTGTTTCCTAAGTAGGTTATTATTTTCAAAGTGGCTTTAGAAGTATAAGGAAATTATTGTGTTAGTTCTTTCATAACAATCTAATATGATATAATTTCGTAATTTCTAACTAATAATATTAAAAAATCTATTTGTGACATTTACAACGCCAAAAAATCTATTGAGTAACTTTCGTTTAGCTTTTGTAAAAATCAAAATTATTTATTTTTCTATTATTAACATTAATCAGTAATATCAATGTTACATTCATATGTTATTCCGTTAGTAATATCAATATTACCCATTAGTCACAAAACCAATATATAGTATTTCCAGCCATACCAGTTTACCACTATTAATCGACATTTTAAATTTATGGGTTTTTGCATTAAGTAGTATTAGAAATACCAGTAATACTAGTTTTACTCAGTACTCACAGAACCAATACATAATATTACCAGTTATAGCAGTATGACCCATAGCCAAAAAACCAAAAATATTTCGAAAGCCATAAACAAACAAGAAATCGACAACAACCCGAATTTAAGGGCTTGAATTTCTCTATTCGAATTTATGGGCTTCGAATTTATGGGTTTGAATTTATGGATTCAAATTTCGTGGAGAAAAAATTCTTGGTTCAAATTGATTTCTGGGTTTCTTACATTAAGTAGTAATATGAATAAAAGTAATACAAGTTTTACTCAATACTAAAATAATAAATATATAGTATTACCAGTTATAGTAGTATTAGAACCAAAATTACCTCGAAAGCCATAAATAAACACGAAATCGACAACAATTCGATTTCTGGATTTGAATTTCTGGGTTTGAAATTCTTGGTTCGAAATTTCTGGAGCAAACAAAAATTAGTTCAACTTGATTTCACAATAGTTTTTCATTTTAGGTTTTAAATTTATGGAGAATCACTGACGATAAAAGAAGCTATATATCATGTGATCGACCGTGAGTTTTCGCATATCCGCATTGAATTTGATATTTCAACATTTGAATTATGGGTTTGTCCTTTGCATTTTACATTTAGTAATATTATGAATATATAGGTTCGAATTTCAGAATTCAAATCTCATCCTTGAGTTTGAATTTTTTTTGTCTTTGAATATAAATTTATGGGTTTAAATTTCTTAGATAAACAATTTCCTTTTAAAAATAAAAAGTTAGGTCAATTTAATATATTGTATATAATTTAATATTTATTTGTTGTTGGGTTTTTGGGTTGAATCCAATATATATGGATATGGGTGGATATTTGTTGGTTGGGTTAGTAATAAATTTAAATTTTACTGGACAACCCAGTATTGTTTGTAAGTGATTGAATCCTTAAGCTTCCATATGAAGCAAGATGAGAATCATATGTTTTAGAAGTTGAATAACTTCTTCATCTGAATTTCATTTGTGATGATTCAAACTTTCTTTGATTCCTTGATGGGTTAAGCTTTTGTAACAAGTTGAATTGTAGTTTAACTCCTCTCCTCTTGGTTGGTAGATATGTTCCAAGACATGAACATATGTCTTTAATGCATTCAAACTGCTTTTTTTTATTTGGCAGAAAACGAAATTTCACAGTTTTGACGGAAAAACGAAATTTTGCGGTTTTACGGGAAAACAGAATTTTGCTGTTTTGGCGGAAAAACCGAATTTTGTTGTTTTAGCGGGAAAACCGAATTTTGCGGTTTTGGCGGAAAAACCGAATTTTGCGGTTTTGGCAGGAAACCCGAATTTTGCGGTTTTGGCAGGAAACCCGAATTTTGCGGTTTGGCGGGAAAACCGAAGTCGAGCCACCCAATCCATCAGAGGATATATGACGCGAGATGCTCGCGGATATCCACTGCCAAAGAAGAATAATAAATTGAATTAGAGGTCTGAAAACAAAGCAAAAACATAAAAAGGAGAAACGGGGGTGACGAGCACCACACACGGACACCGGCGACGGGCACTAGCTACCGTCATTGGGTCGCTGCCGACGTCGATGTTAATTCCTCGCCGACAGTGATTTATAAGGCGAACTGATTATAAAGGGAGATAAAAGGGGATGAGAGAGAGGATGGGAGGCATAATCTCATATGCCCCTCAAAATAAATCCCTTATATCCATTTTA
This sequence comes from Orychophragmus violaceus, assembly GCA_030180135.1. NCBI lineage: Eukaryota > Viridiplantae > Streptophyta > Magnoliopsida > Brassicales > Brassicaceae > Orychophragmus > Orychophragmus violaceus. The sequence goes on along the minus strand of CM058240.1, from coordinate 63,150,099 downwards.
ATCTTCACACCCCCTTAGCTTTAATGAAATATGGAATTTTGATTGTTAATTAAATTGATTTTAAATATTAAAAAAAATTAAAATAAAGCAGATCCCATCAAAATAAAAATTTATTTTAAATAAAAAAGGAAAAAGTAAAAGAAATTTAAGCGGATCCCAGCTATACGACAATTTGAGGAAAATTGGAGGGAAACTCGAAAAAATTGAATTTTACCCACATCTAAATTTACACATAATTAGACTGTGGGTGTTTTTGTTTTAATTATTATTATATTCCTTTAAATTTTGTTTATATAGTTTTAAGGTTGATTTAAGTTTATTAACATATATTTCTGATTATTTTAAGTATTAATATATTTTAAATCTAGTTTTATGTAAGTTTTTTCCTAAGTAGGTTATTATTTTCAAAGTGGCTTTAGAAGTATAAGGAAATTATTGTGTTAGTTCTTTCATAACAATCTAATATGATATAATTTCGTAATTTCTAACTAATAATATTAAAAAATCTATTTGTGACATTTACAACGCCAAAAAATCTATTGAGTAACTTTCGTTTAGCTTTTGTAAAAATCAAAATTATTTATTTTTCTATTATTAACATTAATCAGTAATATCAATGTTACATTCATATGTTATTCCGTTAGTAATATCAATATTACCCATTAGTCACAAAACCAATATATAGTATTTCCAGCCATACCAGTTTACCACTATTAATCGACATTTTAAATTTATGGGTTTTTGCATTAAGTAGTATTAGAAATACCAGTAATACTAGTTTTACTCAGTACTCACAGAACCAATACATAATATTACCAGTTATAGCAGTATGACCCATAGCCAAAAAACCAAAAATATTTCGAAAGCCATAAACAAACAAGAAATCGACAACAACCCGAATTTAAGGGCTTGAATTTCTCTATTCGAATTTATGGGCTTCGAATTTATGGGTTTGAATTTATGGATTCAAATTTCGTGGAGAAAAAATTCTTGGTTCAAATTGATTTCTGGGTTTCTTACATTAAGTAGTAATATGAATAAAAGTAATACAAGTTTTACTCAATACTAAAATAATAAATATATAGTATTACCAGTTATAGTAGTATTAGAACCAAAATTACCTCGAAAGCCATAAATAAACACGAAATCGACAACAATTCGATTTCTGGATTTGAATTTCTGGGTTTGAAATTCTTGGTTCGAAATTTCTGGAGCAAACAAAAATTAGTTCAACTTGATTTCACAATAGTTTTTCATTTTAGGTTTTAAATTTATGGAGAATCACTGACGATAAAAGAAGCTATATATCATGTGATCGACCGTGAGTTTTCGCATATCCGCATTGAATTTGATATTTCAACATTTGAATTATGGGTTTGTCCTTTGCATTTTACATTTAGTAATATTATGAATATATAGGTTCGAATTTCAGAATTCAAATCTCATCCTTGAGTTTGAATTTTTTTGTCTTTGAATATAAATTTATGGGTTTAAATTTCTTAGATAAACAATTTCCTTTTAAAAATAAAAAGTTAGGTCAATTTAATATATTGTATATAATTTAATATTTATTTGTTGTTGGGTTTTTGGGTTGAATCCAATATATATGGATATGGGTGGATATTTGTTGGTTGGGTTAGTAATAAATTTAAATTTTACTGGACAACCCAGTATTGTTTGTAAGTGATTGAATCCTTAAGCTTCCATATGAAGCAACATGAGAATCATATGTTTTAGAAGTTGAATAACTTCTTCATCTGAATTTCATTTGTGATGATTCAAACTTTCTTTGATTCCTTGATGGGTTAAGCTTTTGTAACAAGTTGAATTGTAGTTTAACTCCTCTCCTCTTGGTTGGTAGATATGTTCCAAGACATGAACATATGTCTTTAATGCATTCAAACTGCTTTTTTCGATTTGGCAGAAAACGAAATTTCACAGTTTTGACGGAAAAAAACGAAATTTTGCGGTTTTACGGGAAAACATAATTTTGCGGTTTTGGCGGGAAAACCGAATTTTGTTGTTTTAGCGGGAAAACCGAATTTTGCGGTTTTGGCGGAAAACCCGAATTTTGCGGTTTTGGCAGGAAACCCGAATTTTGCGGTTTTAGCAGGAAACCCAAATTTTACGGTTTGGCGGGAAAACCGAAGTCGAGCCACCCAATCCATCAGAGGATAGATGACGCGAGATGCTCGCGGATATCCACTGCCAAAGAAGAATAATAAATCGAATTAGAGGTCTGAAAACAAAGCAAAAACATAAAAAGGAGAAACGGGGGTGACGAGCACCACACACGGACACCGGCGACGGGCACTAGCTACCGTCATTGGGTCGCTGCCGACGTCGATGGTAATTCCTCGCCGACAGTGATTTATAAGGCGAACTGATTATAAAGGGAGATAAAAGGGGATGAGAGAGAGGATGGGAGGCATCATCTCATATGCCCCTCAAAATAAATCCCTTATATCCATTTTAATCTTCACACCCCCTTAGCTTTAATGAAATATGGAATTTTGATTGTTAATTAAATTGATTTTAAATATTAAAAAAAATTAAAATAAAGCAGATCCCATCAAAATAAAAATTTATTTTAAATAAAAAAGGAAAAAGTAAAAGAAATTTAAGCGGATCCCAGCTATACGACAATTTGAGGAAAATTGGAGGGAAACTCGAAAAAAATTGAATTTTACCCACATCTAAATTTACACATAATTAGACTTTGGGTGTTTTTGTTTTAATTATTATTATATTCCTTTAAATTTTGTTTATAAAGTTTTACGGTTGATTTAAGTTTATTAACATATATTTCTGATTATTTTAAGTATTAATATATTTTAAATCTAGTTTTATGTAATTTGTTTCCTAAGTAGGTTATTATTTTCAAAGTGGCTTTAGAAGTATAAGGAAATTATTGTGTTAGTTCTTTCATAACAATCTAATATGATATAATTTCGTAATTTCTAACTAATAATATTAAAAAATCTATTTGTGACATTTACAACGCCAAAAAATCTATTGAGTAACTTTCGTTTCGCTTTTGTAAAAATCAAAATTATTTATTTTTCTATTATTAACATTAATCAGTAATATCAATGTTACATTCATATGTTATTCCGTTAGTAATATCAATATTACCCATTAGTCACAAAACCAATATATAGTATTTCCAGCCATACCAGTTTACCACTATTAATCGACATTTTAAATTTATGGGTTTTTGCATTAAGTAGTATTAGAAATACCAGTAATACTAGTTTTACTCAGTACTCACAGAACCAATACATAATATTACCAGTTATAGCAGTATGACCCATAGCCAAAAAACCAAAAATATTTCGAAATCCATAAACAAACAAGAAATCGACAACAACCCGAATTTAAGGGCTTGAATTTCTCAATTCGAATTTATGGGCTTCGAATTTATGGGTTTGAATTTATGGATTCAAATTTCGTGGAGAAAAAATTCTTGGTTCAAATTGATTTCTGGGTTTCTTACATTAAGTAGTAATATGAATAAAAGTAATACAAGTTTTACTCAATACTAAAATAATAAATATATAGTATTACCAGTTATAGTAGTATTAGAACCAAAATTACCTCGAAAGCCATAAATAAACACGAAATCGACAACAATTCGATTTCTGGATTTGAATTTCTGGGTTTGAAATTCTTGGTTCGAAATTTCTGGAGCAAACAAAAATTAGTTCAACTTGATTTCACAATAGTTTTTCATTTTAGGTTTTAAATTTAGGAAAATACTTAGGTTCACCCCTAGAGGTGAACCCATTTGTTCACCCCCTCTTTATTAACCAATTAAAATATGCCATGTAATATTATTTTTAAATAAAATTATAAAATTAAAATTAAAGTTTAGGGATTAGTGTTTATGGTATAGAGTTAAGCTCTTTGGGTTTAGGTTTTAGGGATTAGGGTTTAAGCTCTTTGGGTTAGGGTTTAGGGTTTAGGGATTAGGGTTTAGTTTTTATTTTTTAAAATTTACATATTGGGTTTAGGGATTAGGGTTTATGGTATATGGTTTAAGCTCTTTGGGTTTAGGGTTTATGGATTAGGGTTTAAGCTCTTTGGGTTAGGGTTTAGGGTTTAGAGATTAGGGTTTAGTTTTTTATTTTTTAAGATTTACATATTGGATTTAGGGATTATGATTTAGTTTTAATTTTAATATTTTAGGTTCAAATTATCGTTTAGGGTTTAGGGTTTAGAATTTAGGGTTTAGAGATTAAGATTTAGGTTTAAGTATTTTTAATAAAAAAAAATTATTTTTAAGTTTTGTTTGAAATAAAATATATTTTCTTTTCTTTTATTTTCGTTTTTTTTTTTTTTTTTTTAAAACATTTTTAAAATTTTATTTATTTTTAATATTAGATTATGTTGAATTATTTGATTGGTTAGAAAATGTGGAGGTGAACAAAAGGGTTCACCTCTAGGGGTAAACCCAAGTATTACTCTTAAATTTATGGAGAATCACTGACGATAAAAGAAGCTATATATCATGTGATCGACCGTGAGTTTTCGCATATCCGCATTGAATTTGATATTTCAACATTTGAATTATGGGTTTGTCCTTTGCATTTTACATTTAGTAATATTATGAATATATAGGTTCGAATTTCAGAATTCAAATCTCATCCTTGAGTTTGAATTTTTTTTTGTCTTTGAATATAAATTTATGGGTTTAAATTTCTTAGATAAACAATTTCCTTTTAAAAATAAAAAGTTAGGTCAATTTAATATATTGTATATAATTTAATATTTATTTGTTGTTGGGTTTTTGGGTTGAATCCAATATATATGGATATGGGTGGATATTTGTTGGTTGGGTTAGTAATAAATTTAAATTTTACTGGACAACCCAGTATTGTTTGTAAGTGATTGAATCCTTAAGCTTCCATATGAAGCAACATGAGAATCATATGTTTTAGAAGCTGAATAACTTCTTCATCTGAATTTCATTTGTGATGATTCAAACTTTCTTTGATTCCTTGATGGGTTAAGCTTTTGTAACAAGTTGAATTGTAGTTTAACTCCTCTCCTCTTGGTTGGTAGATATGTTCCAAGACATGAACATATGTCTTTAATGCATTCAAACTGCTTTTTTCGATTTGGCAGAAAACGAAATTTCACAGTTTTGACGGAAAAACGAAATTTTGCGGTTTTACGGGAAAACAGAATTTTGCGGTTTTGGCGGGAAAACCGAATTTTGTTGTTTTAGCGGGAAAACCGAATTTTGCGGTTTTGGCGGAAAACCCGAATTTTGCGGTTTTGGCAGGAAACCCGAATTTTGCGGTTTTGGCAGGAAACCCAAATTTTACGGTTTGGCGGGAAAACCGAAGTCGAGCCACCCAATCCATCAGAGGATAGATGACGCGAGATGCTCGCGGATATCCACTGCCAAAGAAGAATAATAAATCGAATTAGAGGTCTGAAAACAAAGCAAAAACATAAAAAGGAGAAACGGGGGTGACGAGCACCACACACGGACACCGGCGACGGGCACTAGCTACCGTCATTGGGTCGCTGCCGACGTCGATGGTAATTCCTCGCCGACAGTGATTTATAAGGCGAACTGATTATAAAGGGAGATAAAAGGGGATGAGAGAGAGGATGGGAGGCATCATCTCATATGCCCCTCAAAATAAATCCCTTATATCCATTTTAATCTTCACACCCCCTTAGCTTTAATGAAATATGGAATTTTGATTGTTAATTAAATTGATTTTAAATATTAAAAAAAATTAAAATAAAGCAGATCCCATCAAAATAAAAATTTATTTTAAATAAAAAAGGAAAGAGTAAAAGAAATTTAAGCGGATCCCAGCTATACGACAATTTGAGGAAAATTGGAGGGAAACTCGAAAAAAATTGAATTTTACCCACATCTAAATTTACACATAATTAGACTTTGGGTGTTTTTGTTTTAATTATTATTATATTCCTTTAAATTTTGTTTATAAAGTTTTACGGTTGATTTAAGTTTATTAACATATATTTCTGATTATTTTAAGTATTAATATATTTTAAATCTAGTTTTATGTAATTTGTTTCCTAAGTAGGTTATTATTTTCAAAGTGGCTTTAGAAGTATAAGGAAATTATTGTGTTAGTTCTTTCATAACAATCTAATATGATATAATTTCGTAATTTCTAACTAATAATATAAAAAAATCTATTTGTGACATTTACAACGCCAAAAAATCTATTGAGTAACTTTCGTTTAGCTTTTGTAAAAATCAAAATTATTTATTTTTCTATTATTAACATTAATCAGTAATATCAATGTTACATTCATATGTTATTCCGTTAGTAATATCAATATTACCCATTAGTCACAAAACCAATATATAGTATTTCCAGCCATACCAGTTTACCACTATTAATCGACATTTTAAATTTATGGGTTTTTGCATTAAGTAGTATTAGAAATACCAGTAATACTAGTTTTACTCAGTACTCATAGAACCAATACATAATATTACCAGTTATAGCAGTATGACCCATAGCCAAAAAACCAAAAATATTTCGAAAGCCATAAACAAACAAGAAATCGACAACAACCCGAATTTAAGGGCTTGAATTTCTCAATTCGAATTTATGGGCTTCGAATTTATGGGTTTGAATTTATGGATTCAAATTTCGTGGAGAAAAAATTCTTGGTTCAAATTGATTTCTGGGTTTCTTACATTAAGTAGTAATATGAATAAAAGTAATACAAGTTTTACTCAATACTAAAATAATAAATATATAGTATTACCAGTTATAGTAGTATTAGAACCAAAATTACCTCGAAAGCCATAAATAAACACGAAATCGACAACAATTCGATTTCTGGATTTGAATTTATGGGTTTGAAATTCTTGGTTCGAAATTTCTGGAGCAAACAAAAATTAGTTCAACTTGATTTCACAATAGTTTTTCATTTTAGGTTTTAAATTTATGGAGAATCACTGACGATAAAAGAAGCTATATATCATGTGATCGACCGTGAGTTTTCGCATATCCGCATTGAATTTGATATTTCAACATTTGAATTATGGGTTTGTCCTTTGCATTTTGCATTTAGTAATATTATGAATATATAGGTTCGAATTTCAGAATTCAAATCTCATCCTTGAGTTTGAATTTTTTTTGTCTTTGAATATAAATTTATGGGTTTAAATTTCTTAGATAAACAATTTCCTTTTAAAAATAAAAAGTTAGGTCAATTTAATATATTGTATATAATTTAATATTTATTTGTTGTTGGGTTTTTGGGTTGAATCCAATATATATGGATATGGGTGGATATTTGTTGGTTGGGTTAGTAATAAATTTAAATTTTACTGGACAACCCAGTATTGTTTGTACGTGATTGAATCCTTAAGCTTCCATATGACGCAAGATGAGAATCATATGTTTTAGAAGTTGAATAACTTCTTCATCTGAATTTCATTTGTGATGATTCAAACTTTCTTTGATTCCTTGATGGGTTAAGCTTTTGTAACAAGTTGAATTGTAGTTTAACTCCTCTCCTCTTGGTTGGTAGATATGTTCCAAGACATGAACATATGTCTTTAATGCATTCAAACTGCTTTTTTCGATTTGGCAGAAAACGAAATTTCACAGTTTTGACGGAAAAACGAAATTTTGCGGTTTTACGGGAAAACAAAATTTTGCGGTTTTGGCGGGAAAACTGAATTTTGTTGTTTTGGCGGGAAAACCGAATTTTGCGGTTTTGGCGGAAAAACCGAATTTTGCGGTTTTGGCAGGAAACCCGAATTTTACGGTTTTGGCAGGAAAACCGAATTTTGCGGTTTTGCGGGAAAACCGAAGTCGAGCCACCCAATCCATCAGAGGATAGATGACGCGAGATGCTCGCGGATATCCACTGCCAAATAAGAATAATAAATCGAATTAGAGGTCTGAAAACAAAGCAAAAACATAAAAAGGAGAAACGGGGGTGACGAGCACCACACACGGACACCGGCGACGGGCACTAGCTACCGTCATTGGGTCGATGCCGACGTCGATGGTAATTCCTCGCCGACAGTAATTTATAAGGCGAACTGATTATAAAGGGAGATAAAAGGGGATGAGAGAGAGGATGGGAGGCATCATCTCATATGCCCCTCAAAATAAATCCCTTATATCCATTTTAATCTTCACACCCCCTTAGCTTTAATGAAATATGGAATTTTGATTGTTAATTAAATTGATTTTAAATATAAAAAAATTAAAATAAAGCATATCCCATCAAAATAAAATTTTATTTTAAATAAAAAAAGGAAAAAGTAAAAGAAATTTAAGCGGATCCCAGCTATACGACAATTTGAGGAAAATTGGAGGGAAACTCGAAAAAATTGAATTTTACCCACATCTAAATTTACACATAATTAGACTTTGGGTGTTTTTGTTTTAATTATTATTATATTCCTTTAAATTTTGTTTATATAGTTTTACGGTTGATTTAAGTTTATTAACATATATTTCTGATTATTTTAAGTATTAATATATTTTAAATCTAGTTTTATGTAATTTGTTTCCTAAGTAGGTTATTATTTTCAAAGTGGCTTTAGAAGTATAAGGAAATTATTGTGTTAGTTCTTTCATAACAATCTAATATGATATAATTTCGTAATTTCTAACTAATAATATTAAAAAATCTATTTGTGACATTTACAACGCCAAAAAATCTATTGAGTAACTTTCGTTTCGCTTTTGTAAAAATCAAAATTATTTATTTTTCTATTATTAACATTAATCAGTAATATCAATGTTACATTCATATGTTATTCCGTTAGTAATATCAATATTACCCATTAGTCACAAAACCAATATATAGTATTTCCAGCCATACCAGTTTACCACTATTAATCGACATTTTAAATTTATGGGTTTTTGCATTAAGTAGTATTAGAAATACCAGTAATACTAGTTTTACTCAGTACTCACAGAACCAATACATAATATTACCAGTTATAGCAGTATGACCCATAGCCAAAAAACCAAAAATATTTCGAAAGCCATAAACAAACAAGAAATCGACAACAACCCGAATTTAAGGGCTTGAATTTCTCAATTCGAATTTATGGGCTTCGAATTTATGGGTTTGAATTTATGGATTCAAATTTCGTGGAGAAAAAATTCTTGGTTCAAATTGATTTCTGGGTTTCTTACATTAAGTAGTAATATGAATAAAAGTAATACAAGTTTTACTCAATACTAAAATAATAAATATATAGTATTACCAGTTATAGTAGTATTAGAACCAAAATTACCTCGAAAGCCATAAATAAACACGAAATCGACAACAATTCGATTTCTGGATTTGAATTTCTGGGTTTGAAATTCTTGGTTCGAAATTTCTGGAGCAAACAAAAATTAGTTCAACTTGATTTCACAATAGTTTTTCATTTTAGGTTTTAAATTTAGGAAAATACTTAGGTTCACCCCTAGAGGTGAACCCATTTGTTCACCCCCTCTTTATTAACCAATTAAAATATGCCATGTAATATTATTTTTAAATAAAATTATAAAATTAAAATTAAAGTTTAGGGATTAGTGTTTATGGTATAGAGTTAAGCTCTTTGGGTTTAGGTTTTAGGGATTAGGGTTTAAGCTCTTTGGGTTAGGGTTTAGGGTTTAGGGATTAGGGTTTAGTTTTTATTTTTTAAAATTTAAATATTGGGTTTAGGGATTAGGGTTTATGGTATATGGTTTAAGCTCTTTGGGTTTAGGGTTTATGGATTAGGGTTTAAGCTCTTTGGGTTAGGGTTTAGGGTTTAGAGATTAGGGTTTAGTTTTTTATTTTTTAAGATTTACATATTGGATTTAGGGATTATGATTTAGTTTTAATTTTAATATTTTAGGTTCAAATTATCGTTTAGGGTTTAGGGTTTAGAATTTAGGGTTTAGAGATTAAGATTTAGGTTTAAGTATTTTTAATAAAAAAAAATTATTTTTAAGTTTTGTTTGAAATAAAATATATTTTCTTTTCTTTTATTTTCGTTTTTTTTTTTTTTTTTTTTAAAACATTTTTAAAATTTTATTTATTTTTAATATTAGATTATGTTGAATTATTTGATTGGTTAGAAAATGTGGAGGTGAACAAAAGGGTTCACCTCTAGGGGTGAACCCAAGTATTACTCTTAAATTTATGGAGAATCACTGACGATAAAAGAAGCTATATATCATGTGATCGACCGTGAGTTTTCGCATATCCGCATTGAATTTGATATTTCAACATTTGAATTATGGGTTTGTCCTTTGCATTTTACATTTAGTAATATTATGAATATATAGGTTCGAATTTCAGAATTCAAATCTCATCCTTGAGTTTGAATTTTTTTTTGTCTTTGAATATAAATTTATGGGTTTAAATTTCTTAGATAAACAATTTCCTTTTAAAAATAAAAAGTTAGGTCAATTTAATATATTGTATATAATTTAATATTTATTTGTTGTTGGGTTTTTGGGTTGAATCCAATATATATGGATATGGGTGGATATTTGTTGGTTGGGTTAGTAATAAATTTAAATTTTACTGGACAACCCAGTATTGTTTGTAAGTGATTGAATCCTTAAGCTTCCATATGAAGCAACATGAGAATCATATGTTTTAGAAGCTGAATAACTTCTTCATCTGAATTTCATTTGTGATGATTCAAACTTTCTTTGATTCCTTGATGGGTTAAGCTTTTGTAACAAGTTGAATTGTAGTTTAACTCCTCTCCTCTTGGTTGGTAGATATGTTCCAAGACATGAACATATGTCTTTAATGCATTCAAACTGCTTTTTTCGATTTGGCAGAAAACGAAATTTCACAGTTTTGACGGAAAAAACGAAATTTTGCGGTTTTACGGGAAAACAGAATTTTGCGGTTTTGGCGGGAAAACCGAATTTTGTTGTTTTAGCGGGAAAACCGAATTTTGCGGTTTTGGCGGAAAACCCGAATTTTGCGGTTTTGGTAGGAAACCCGAATTTTGCGGTTTTGGCAGGAAACCCAAATTTTACGGTTTGGCGGGAAAACCGAAGTCGAGCCACCCAATCCATCAGAGGATAGATGACGCGAGATGCTCGCGGATATCCACTGCCAAAGAAGAATAATAAATCGAATTAGAGGTCTGAAAACAAAGCAAAAACATAAAAAGGAGAAACGGGGGTGACGAGCACCACACACGGACACCGGCGACGGGCACTAGCTACCGTCATTGGGTCGCTGCCGACGTCGATGGTAATTCCTCGCCGACAGTGATTTATAAGGCGAACTGATTATAAAGGGAGATAAAAGGGGATGAGAGAGAGGATGGGAGGCATCATCTCATATGCCCCTCAAAATAAATCCCTTATATCCATTTTAATCTTCACACCCCCTTAGCTTTAATGAAATATGGAATTTTGATTGTTAATTAAATTGATTTTAAATATTAAAAAAAATTAAAATAAAGCAGATCCCATCAAAATAAAAATTTATTTTAAATAAAAAAGGAAAGAGTAAAAGAAATTTAAGCGGATCCCAGCTATACGACAATTTGAGGAAAATTGGAGGGAAACTCGAAAAAAAATGAATTTTACCCACATCTAAATTTACACATAATTAGACTTTGGGTGTTTTTGTTTTAATTATTATTATATTCCTTTAAATTTTGTTTATAAAGTTTTACGGTTGATTTAAGTTTATTAACATATATTTCTGATTATTTTAAGTATTAATATATTTTAAATCTAGTTTTATGTAATTTGTTTCCTAAGTAGGTTATTATTTTCAAAGTGGCTTTAGAAGTATAAGGAAATTATTGTGTTAGTTCTTTCATAACAATCTAATATGATATAATTTCGTAATTTCTAACTAATAATATAAAAAAATCTATTTGTGACATTTACAACGCCAAAAAATCTATTGAGTAACTTTCGTTTAGCTTTTGTAAAAATCAAAATTATTTATTTTTCTATTATTAACATTAATCAGTAATATCAATGTTACATTCATATGTTATTCCGTTAGTAATATCAATATTACCCATTAGTCACAAAACCAATATATAGTATTTCCAGCCATACCAGTTTACCACTATTAATCGACATTTTAAATTTATGGGTTTTTGCATTAAGTAGTATTAGAAATACCAGTAATACTAGTTTTACTCAGTACTCATAGAACCAATACATAATATTACCAGTTATAGCAGTATGACCCATAGCCAAAAAACCAAAAATATTTCGAAAGCCATAAAGAAACAAGAAATCGACAACAACCCGAATTTAAGGGCTTGAATTTCTCAATTCGAATTTATGGGCTTCGAATTTATGGGTTTGAATTTATGGATTCAAATTTCGTGGAGAAAAAATTCTTGGTTCAAATTGATTTCTGGGTTTCTTACATTAAGTAGTAATATGAATAAAAGTAATACAAGTTTTACTCAATACTAAAATAATAAATATATAGTATTACCAGTTATAGTAGTATTAGAACCAAAATTACCTCGAAAGCCATAAATAAACACGAAATCGACAACAATTCGATTTCTGGATTTGAATTTATGGGTTTGAAATTCTTGGTTCGAAATTTCTGGAGCAAACAAAAATTAGTTCAACTTGATTTCACAATAGTTTTTCATTTTAGGTTTTAAATTTATGGAGAATCACTGACGATAAAAGAAGCTATATATCATGTGATCGACCGTGAGTTTTCGCATATCCGCATTGAATTTGATATTTCAACATTTGAATTATGGGTTTGTCCTTTGCATTTTGCATTTAGTAATATTATGAATATATAGGTTCGAATTTCAGAATTCAAATCTCATCCTTGAGTTTGAATTTTTTTTGTCTTTGAATATAAATTTATGGGTTTAAATTTCTTAGATAAACAATTTCCTTTTAAAAATAAAAAGTTAGGTCAATTTAATATATTGTATATAATTTAATATTTATTTGTTGTTGGGTTTTTGGGTTGAATCCAATATATATGGATATGGGTGGATATTTGTTGGTTGGGTTAGTAATAAATTTAAATTTTACTGGACAACCCAGTATTGTTTGTACGTGATTGAATCCTTAAGCTTCCATATGACGCAAGATGAGAATCATATGTTTTAGAAGTTGAATAACTTCTTCATCTGAATTTCATTTGTGATGATTCAAACTTTCTTTGATTCCTTGATGGGTTAAGCTTTTGTAACAAGTTGAATTGTAGTTTAACTCCTCTCCTCTTGGTTGGTAGATATGTTCCAAGACATGAACATATGTCTTTAATGCATTCAAACTGCTTTTTTCGATTTGGCAGAAAACGAAATTTCACAGTTTTGACGGAAAAACGAAATTTTGCGGTTTTACGGGAAAACAAAATTTTGCGGTTTTGGCGGGAAAACTGAATTTTGTTGTTTTGGCGGGAAAACCGAATTTTGCGGTTTTGGCGGAAAAACCGAATTTTGCGGTTTTGGCAGGAAACCCGAATTTTACGGTTTTGGCAGGAAAACCGAATTTTGCGGTTTTGCGGGAAAACCGAAGTCGAGCCACCCAATCCATCAGAGGATAGATGACGCGAGATGCTCGCGGATATCCACTGCCAAATAAGAATAATAAATCGAATTAGAGGTCTGAAAACAAAGCAAAAACATAAAAAGGAGAAACGGGGGTGACGAGCACCACACACGGACACCGGCGACGGGCACTAGCTACCGTCATTGGGTCGATGCCGACGTCGATGGTAATTCCTCGCCGACAGTAATTTATAAGGCGAACTGATTATAAAGGGAGATAAAAGGGGATGAGAGAGAGGATGGGAGGCATCATCTCATATGCCCCTCAAAATAAATCCCTTATATCCATTTTAATCTTCACACCCCCTTAGCTTTAATGAAATATGGAATTTTGATTGTTAATTAAATTGATTTTAAATATAAAAAAATTAAAATAAAGCATATCCCATCAAAATAAAATTTTATTTTAAATAAAAAAAGGAAAAAGTAAAAGAAATTTAAGCGGATCCCAGCTATACGACAATTTGAGGAAAATTGGAGGGAAACTCGAAAAAATTGAATTTTACCCACATCTAAATTTACACATAATTAGACTTTGGGTGTTTTTGTTTTAATTATTATTATATTCCTTTAAATTTTGTTTATATAGTTTTACGGTTGATTTAAGTTTATTAACATATATTTCTGATTATTTTAAGTATTAATATATTTTAAATCTAGTTTTATGTAATTTGTTTCCTAAGTAGGTTATTATTTTCAAAGTGGCTTTAGAAGTATAAGGAAATTATTGTGTTAGTTCTTTCATAACAATCTAATATGATATAATTTCGTAATTTCTAACTAATAATATTAAAAAATCTATTTGTGACATTTACAACGCCAAAAAATCTATTGAGTAACTTTCGTTTCGCTTTTGTAAAAATCAAAATTATTTATTTTTCTATTATTAACATTAATCAGTAATATCAATGTTACATTCATATGTTATTCCGTTAGTAATATCAATATTACCCATTAGTCACAAAACCAATATATAGTATTTCCAGCCATACCAGTTTACCACTATTAATCGACATTTTAAATTTATGGGTTTTTGCATTAAGTAGTATTAGAAATACCAGTAATACTAGTTTTACTCAGTACTCACAGAACCAATACATAATATTACCAGTTATAGCAGTATGACCCATAGCCAAAAAACCAAAAATATTTCGAAAGCCATAAACAAACAAGAAATCGACAACAACCCGAATTTAAGGGCTTGAATTTCTCAATTCGAATTTATGGGCTTCGAATTTATGGGTTTGAATTTATGGATTCAAATTTCGTGGAGAAAAAATTCTTGGTTCAAATTGATTTCTGGGTTTCTTACATTAAGTAGTAATATGAATAAAAGTAATACAAGTTTTACTCAATACTAAAATAATAAATATATAGTATTACCAGTTATAGTAGTATTAGAACCAAAATTACCTCGAAAGCCATAAATAAACACGAAATCGACAACAATTCGATTTCTGGATTTGAATTTCTGGGTTTGAAATTCTTGGTTCGAAATTTCTGGAGCAAACAAAAATTAGTTCAACTTGATTTCACAATAGTTTTTCATTTTAGGTTTTAAATTTATGGAGAATCACTGACGATAAAAGAAGCTATATATCATGTGATCGACCGTGAGTTTTCGCATATCCGCATTGAATTTGATATTTCAACATTTGAATTATGGGTTTGTCCTTTGCATTTTGCATTTAGTAATATTATGAATATATAGGTTCAAATTTCAGAATTCAAATCTCATCCTTGAGTTTGAATTTTTTTTTGTCTTTGAATATAAATTTATGGGTTTAAATTTCTTAGATAAACAATTTCCTTTTAAAAATAAAAAGTTAGGTCAATTTAATATATTGTATATAATTTAATATTTATTTGTTGTTGGGTTTTTGGGTTGAATCCAATATATATGGATATGGGTGAATATTTGTTGGTTGGGTTAGTAATAAATTTAAATTTTACTGGACAACCCAGTATTGTTTGTAAGTGATTGAATCCTTAAGTTTCCATATGAAGCAAGATGAGAATCATATGTTTTAGAAGTTGAATAACTTCTTCATCTGAATTTTATTTGTGATGATTCAAACTTTCTTTGATTCCTTGATGGGTTAAGCTTTTGTAACAAGTTGAATTGTAGTTTAACTCCTCTCCTCTTGGTTGGTAGATATGTTCCAAGACATGAACATATGTCTTTAATGCATTAAAACTGCTTTTTTCGATTTGGCAGAAAACGAAATTTCACAGTTTTGATGGAAAAACGAAATTTTGCGGTTTTACGGAAATTTTTTTTGCAGTTTTAACGGAAAACCGAATTTTGCGGTTTTTGCGGGAAAATGAAATTTTGCAATTTGGACGGAAAAACAAAATTTTGCGGTTTTTGCGGGAAAAATGAAATTTTGCAATTTGGACGGAAAAACAAAATTTTGCGGTTTTGGCGGGAAATAGAATTTTGCGGTTTTGGCGGAAAAATAAAATTTTGCGGTTTTGACGGAAGAACAAAATTTTGCGGTTTTTGTGGGAAAATGGAATTTTGCAGTTTTGACGGAAAATAGAATT
This sequence comes from Orychophragmus violaceus, assembly GCA_030180135.1. Lineage (NCBI taxonomy): Eukaryota > Viridiplantae > Streptophyta > Magnoliopsida > Brassicales > Brassicaceae > Orychophragmus > Orychophragmus violaceus. The sequence goes on along the minus strand of CM058240.1, from coordinate 63,134,018 downwards.
TTAAGGTTTTGGCGGGAACTGGAATTTTGTGGTTTTGGCGGGAAAACCGAATTTTGCATTTTTGGTGGGTAAACCGAATTTTGCGATTTTGGCGGGAAAACCAAATTTTGCGGTTTTGACGGGAAAACCGAATTTTGTGGTTTTGGCGGTTTTGGAGGGGAAAATTCGATTTTCCTGTCAAAACCGCAAAATTTCACTTTCCCGCCAAAACCGCAAAATTCGGTTTTCCCTTCAAAACCGCAAAATTCGGTTTTCCCGCCAAAACCGCAAAATTCGGTTTTCCCGCCAAAACCGCAAAATTCGGTTTTCCCGCCAAACCGCAAAATTCGGTTTTCCCGCCAAACCGCAAAATTCGGTTTTCCTGCCAAAACAGCAAAATTCGGGTTTCCTGCCAAAACCGCAAAATTCGGTTTTTCCGCCAAAACCGCAAAATTCGGTTTTCCCGCCAAAAAAACAAAATTCGGTTTTCCCGCCAAAACCGCAAAATTCGGTTTTCCCGTCAAAACCGCAAAATTCGGTTTTTTCGCCAAAACCGCAAAAATTCCAATTTTTCGTTATTTGAAAACGAGATTAATGAAATAATATATTTTAATTAATAATGACAAATTTTAATGTAATTTTTTTTTAACGCTGATACAGATTATGAGAACTATGACAAGGACAATTTTACAGATAATAATACCTCCGTTCTACGAGAATCCATCAACGGCCACTATCAACTGTTCCACCTGCTCTTGAAAATTTCCTTATAAGCTTGCCTCCATTAATCTTGTAAAACTGCGCCTTCGGGGATTCGAACCCAGTACATACCGATGTAAAGCTTTAACCACTTGACCACTAGGCCACGTTTGCTTCACACAAATTTTAATGTAACTAGTAATAGGATAGAATTATAGATTTTAAAAAAATAATATATAATCGCACCACAATCGTAGCTTTTTGGTGTGATTTGAGTGATGCATAATTTATAAAGAACTAATCACCTTATAAAAGTAAATGAATCGCATCAATACAAATCGGAATACCATTCAGTGGTAGACCATAATTAGGGTCATCACACCAAATCGTAGTACCATTGGAGGCCTTAACCAAAAAGGCGTTGGTTAGTCCGACGGTGATGCATAATTTATAAAGAACTAATCATCTTATAAAAGTAAATGAATTGCATCAATACAAATCGGAATACCATTCAGTGGTAGACCAGAATTAGGGTCATCACACCAAATCGTAGTACCATTGGAGGCCTTAACCAAAAAGGCGTTGGTTAGTCCGACGGAGGAACCATGTCCTTGTATATTACGCTCTTCACTATCTTCTTCGCTTATCTCTCCTCCGAAGCTGTATATCTCCCTCGATCTCTTCGTCTTCCTTCGTTCTACCTACTTTCTTAGGGATTTTGAATTTGCCCGTGGACATTATTTGTGATATTCTATGTGTCTTTGTTTTACTCGGAGGCGGAATTCAGATTTAATCGTTAACTAATTTTTGAATTTAGGTTTTGTATGTTCCATAATTGAATCTTAAAGGCTTTTGTAATTTTTATTGTTTGTGATTCCATTTCTCTCGTACATAATTTCAATAAGTCACTGTTACCATTTCAGAATGTTTCCAGAAGCTTCAAAGGTGTTATGTGTGCCACTTATTCTCCATATGAAGGTATTATCTTTCTCCCTCAATATTGTAAAATTCGTTCTTAATTTAGTCAATATCTATGGTAACAGTAACTTATGATCTGATCGAGTGGGCTTGAATCAAACAGTGCATGCCCAGTCTGAATTATGCCAAGACCCAGTCCGAAGCCTCAGTCAACACAAGAAGACAAAAGCTTCACCTGCAAAACAGAAAACAACTGTTAGCAGAAGAAAGGAGACGCTCCCTCTTTTTAACAAATTTGATTCTCTTCAACCATTGACTAATGACTCACTCTATAGAGCTAGATCAGCTGTATAAGATCCTCCTTTTATCATTTTCTAGATTGTTCCTAATGTAAATATAAAACCTGTTGTAATCTCTCTTGTGAAGGTATCGAATACAAAACATTTTTAGAGAAACTCCCCTTCATTTCAGAGCCTTGGTAACCTTAACAGATACATCAACGGCTGCGCTTTACCCCTTTCCTGATAGTGTCCATGTCACTAGCTCAATCACTCTTAAGCTATAGCAACTACTTACTGTGGAAAACACAGATTGAGTCTCTCTTTTCTAGTCAGAAACTAATCGGCTTCGTCAATGGCGCCGTCCTACCTCCTGCTCAATCTCGTCTGGTTTTCAATGGCGACGTAACCACAGAGGAACCAAATCCTCAGTTTGAATCCTAGTTTTGTTCAGACCAACTCGGGTCATGTTCACAATCTTCAAACGTCTAGGGCAGAGAACTTCAACAAAAGCAGTGTTGCCCGAGATTTTACTTTACGTCGGAATCTTCAGCTTCTGTCCAAGAAGGACAAGATATTTACGTTCTATTGTCATGAGTTTAAAATAATATGCGATTCCTTGAGCTCCATAAGCAAGCCTATCGATGAATTGATGACAATATTTGGCTTTCTCAACGGATTAGGCAGGGAATATGATCCCATTTCCTTGGTTATTCAGAGCTCTCTTGGGAACATACCCTCACCAACCTTCAATGATGTAGTCTCTGAAGTTCAAGGCTACGACAATAAGCTGCAGTCCTATGATGATACAACGTTTGTTACATATTAAAGTCCCACATCGACTAAACACATGAGAATGGGACAATATATAAGTGATGTGGCAATCCTCCTCTCTTGAGCTTGCTTTTGGGTGTGAGTTAGGCCCATTACTTATATCTAATATGGTATTAGAGCGTTGAAATTAACATTCAACAACAACGATCCTCTTCCGATCTTCATCGTCTCCAGTTCTTTGACCTACTTTGATCGGATCTTTCTTTCTCCGATCAAATTTCTTCTTCTCCGACGATAGGTGATTTGATTATTCCGTCAAATTCATCTTCGGAAAAATGGTGACTATCCGTAAAGCTACACGGAAATCAACTCGAGCTACTGGTTCAGCTGGAAAATCAGCACCGAAGACCAGAGGCGCCGGATCTCAGTCTATTCCGACTGATCCATTCTCCGATTCTGCTAATCCGCATGATGATCTCATCTTTGACGGAATTCAATATTCTCCGTATTTTTTGACAAGCGGTGATCATCCAGGTATCTCGATTATCTCAGAAATCTTTGATGGATCGAACTACAATACTTGGAATATCGCTATCACCATTGCCTTAGATGCTAAGAACAAGATTGCGTTTGTTGATGGATCACTGCCTAGACCTCTAGAATCGCATCCGCATTATCGAATCTGGTCGCGATGCAATAGTATGGTCAAATCTTGGATATTGAATTCGGTTAGTAAGCAAATATATGGTAGCATCCTTCGCTTTAATGATGCCTCTGTGATTTGGAAAGATCTCTTGACAAGATATCACATCACCAATTTGCCAAGATCATATCAGTTAACGCAGCAAATCTGGTCTCTGCAACAAGGTTCCACCGATTTATCAACCTATTACACTAAACTGAAGACATTGTGGGATGATCTCGATGGAGCTGATTGCGTAAAGACTTGTCATAACTGCGAATGTTGCAAAGCCACTGCAACTAAGGTTGAACATACTAAGATCATCAAGTTCTTGGCAGGATTGAACGATTCCTATGCAAATGCTCGCAGTCAGATCATCATGAAGAAACATGTTCCTGATCTATCTGAAGTATACAACCTGCTTGATCAAGATCATAGTCAGAGAGCCATTAATCCGGTTTCAAATGCCAATGTGTTCAATGTGGCATCCTTAGATATGGTTTCTCCTTCGATCAATGCTGCTTACAATGGTCCAAAACCATCTCGTCCTGTATGTTCCCACTGTGGTTACAATGGACACACTGTGGACAAGTGTTACAAAATCCACGGATATCCACCTGGTTTTAAACACAAAGGGAAAGCATCACAGGAAAAGAATTCTACTGGATCAGTGAAACCTGTTGTAGCTCAGTTAACCGGTGATGATTCTGCACCAGAGTTCTTGCATACTCTCTCAAAGGATCAGATAGAAGGAGTGATTGCGTACTTTAACACTCACCTAAGGACTGATCAAAGTATGATTCCTTCTACTTCTGGTGGAACGATTACCACTCTTCCTGGTATGGCTTTCTCCAAATCCTCTCTGTATTTTGTTGGTGTTTTGAAAGCTACGGAAAGAGTCTTATCAACCCAATACATAACGATCCGAGTCTGGTGTAATACAATACGCTCATAACTAAAGGGGCAGAGGTCACTTCAGCCAAAACACGGGCAGAGGAGGTTATACTACAAGGGGCAGAGGATTTTCCCAGCATCAATCTCCTCCTCAGTCCTCTGGTGCTCGGCCAATCTTTCATATATGTGGTCGTACTAGTCATACATAAACCAAGTGTTATAACAGGTTTGACAATAACTATCAAAGTGATCCTCCTGCACAGGCTTTTTCCTCTCTCCATGTATCAGATGAAACATGGAAGGACTAGTATTCGGATTCTGGAGCTTCTGCTCATGTTACTTCCTCTACAAACAACCTTCAGTCTGTGACACCTTACGATGGTAGTGATACAGTTCTGATAGGGGATGGAGCTTACTTACCTATCACCCATGTCGGCTCTACTACCAGCACCTCTACTAAAGGTACCATTCCTCTAAATGAAGTTCTAGTCTGTCCATACATACATAACTCTCTTCTATCTGTTTCTAAGCTATGTGATGACTACCCTTGTGGGGTTTATTTTGATGTTGTTCAAGTATGCATTATTGATCTGAACACTCAGAGAGTGGTGTCTGAAGGTCCACGCAGTAATGAACTATATGTTTTGGAGAATAAAGAACATGTTGCCCTATACTCTAATCGTCAATGTGCAGCTTCTAAAGACACTGCGTGATACACACTTGGGGGTGGATCGTGTATCGGGTGGTAGATGGTCGAAGAGCGGCGAGGTGGAAGAGCGGTTGAGCGGGTCGAAGATGGTCGGGTGGGATGAAGCCGCTGCCGAAGGCGCTCTCACCTTGGTCGATGGATGGTTTGTGATTGTTGATGAGATCAAAACACAACAGGGACACTTAAGTACCACAAGAACACGAGCAAGTAACAGCACCTCGTCCTCAAGGGGAATCCGCGCGAGAGAGAAGGGTGGCTGCGCCGAATTAGGCTAAATTCCTCTAGGGTTTTATGTTTAAACTTGCTTAACTTTATTAACAAAGAAAGGGAGACTATAAATAGCTCCAAAGTCGAAATACAAGTGGGCCAAATGGACCATTGAAAGTGACTAAAGAAAGAAACAAAAGACTTAAGAAAATTAAACAAAGAAAAAAAGGAAAATTCTTAGAGAGATAGAACGGGCCGGCCGATCTCTTTAGGATAGACGGGCCTAGGATTACCTCATTAAAAACCTTGTAAGAAAAACCCATTTCGGACAAAACCTCACAAGGAAAAAACAGTATGATCTTTTGGTCCAAGAGATGGCTCGGTCTAAGGCACAACGGACATGATGGTGAAGATCATGGACGGTCCATTGGTCTTGATCATGGGCCATGCGATGGTCGGGTCGAGTGGGTCGATGGTTTTGGTCATCTTCCAAGCGAGCTGGTTCAGAACAGGCTGGTCATAAGTCAGCTGGTCCAAGTGCTCCCTGGTGTCCTCCATGGTTGTCATAGAGATTAGTTGCTCCATAGCCTTGTTGAAATCGTCCTGAAGATGTCTATGTCCTGATCGAGTCCGCGGTACGTTCCGCATGGTTGGGAACTGGTCGACCAACCTCATGGTCGAGGGTGCTACGTCCTGCTCGGTCGACGACGTTACGTTCGGTTCGTCCTGGTCGGGTTCGGATGATCCGATTTCCTCATCATTTCCTCCTCCTTGGGAAGGTTCTGGCCTCAGAACAACATCTCCTGCACAAAAAGGAGACAAGTCAATAACATTAATGCTCGAGGATATATTCATCTCACCTGGGAGTTCAAGTTGGTAGGCATTGTCGTTGATCTTCTTCAGGACTTTGAATCGTCCGTCTCACCGCGGTGCAAGCTCCGACCTTCGTTGGTTCTGGAACCGTTCATGTCGCATATGAACCCAAACCCAGTCGCCGGGTTGGAAGGTGACCTCCTTCCTGTGTTTTTCGGCCTGCCTTTTGTATTGGGCCGTCTTCTTTTCTATGTTCTCCTTGACCGTCTGATGTAGCTTGGCAACTCCTTCAGCCTTTCGTTCCCCATCCAAGTTGATATACTCCAGCAGCAGTAAGGGCTTGAGGTCGAGGGGCGTCTCGGGCTTAAAACCATAAACAATCTCAAACGGTGACAGCTTGGTATCTGAGTGGTTAGCGTGATTATAAGCAAACTCAACAAATGCAATACAGTCTAACCAGCTAGACAAAGTTTTACCGACTATGGCCCTTAGAAGGGCTGAGAGTGTCCGGTTAACGACCTCAGTCTGTACGTCTGTCTGTGGGTGACAGGTCGTGGAGAATAGGAGCTTGGTGCCTAGCTTTCGCCACAGAGTTCTCTAGAAGTGACCGAGGAAGGTCGGGTCGCGGTCCGAGATGATAGTCTTGGGCAATCCGTGCAGTCTCACTACTTCTTTGAAGAAGAGGTCGGCCGTCTGGGTCGCGTCATTGGTCTTGGAACATGGTATAAAGTGGGCCATCTTGGAGAACCGATCAACCACCACAAAGATGGAATCCTTATTCCTAATTTTAGGCAGTCCAAGCACAAAATCCATAGAAATGCCGACCCAAGGTCGGTTAGGTATAGGCAATGGTATATATAAACCGTAAGGCTGTGACCTGGTGTGGCCAGAAGAAGTGGTCGGACAGGATCAATGTTTTGTCCACGCCAAAGTGTCCCATCAATCCGCCTCCATGGGCTTCTCGGATCAGCAGGTCTCTCAGCGACCCTTTTCGGATGCACATACATTTGCCTTGAAATAGGAATCCTTGTGTATGTAGAACAACCCCTTAGTTCCATGTTGACAATCCTGAAAAACCACACCAAAATCCGGGTCAGATTCATATTCATCTTTAATTAACTCAAAACCCAACACTTTTGCTTCTTTGGTGCTGATCAGTGCGTGTCTCCAGGACAGAGCATCGGTCACTGCGTTCTCCTTTCCCTTCTTGTACTTTATGATGTACGTAAATGTCTCCACAAACTCAAGACACTTGGCGTGCCTCCTCTTTAAGGTTGTCTGTCCGCGCAGGTGCTTCAAGGTCTCGTGGTCGGTGTGGATCACAAACACCTTCGCTAAGAGATAGTGCTGCCATGTCTCCAAGGATCGCACCAAGGCATACAACTTGTAATACCCCAATCTTGGAACTTGATAAAAATATTGTTATTAAATGTAATGGTATTTTTATCACTAATAAAATGAATTATCTTTCTAAGGAATTCATTAGAATTAGTTTTGGAAAATATTGTGAATTTTCATTAATAACCGGTTTTACCGAGAATCCGATAAAATGGTCGGGTGAGTTGGAAAACTCTCTAAGGTCCACTTAAAATTATGAAATTTTGACCACAACTATATTAAATTATGTAAGGGCTATTGTTAAAAGGATTTATCAAGATTTGATCCCTAGATTAATTTATAATTGTTAGACCATTAAAGGGTAATTAATGGCTAAAAATTGAAACTAAAATCATAGGGGCTTGTGCTTGGATCAAGATGGTTTGGGCTGCGAAATGAGGTTATTTTGGACATTATTCAAGCCCATTAGTGAGCATGGGCCACGATATCATGCAAGGGAGAAAGAGATGCATTGTTTGTGTTATTAGGTACATTGAATCAAAAATGTGTTGGCATCAATCCATGAGGCTTCTAGAAGAGGGCTACAGGTGTAAGGTGGGTGTTGAAATGCAGTGTTTTTGGCCTGATTTTTGTGGGATGTCGTGGAGGAAGATGGGGAGGATAGGTGAGACAAATGGAGGGTGGAGATCTTCTCACTTTTACTATAAAAGAGGTCTTACCCTCCCTTATTCTTCAAACCAAAACTCACAAGAGTAAAGAAGATAGAAAGAAGAGTGGAAGAATGGAGGAAGAAGAAGAAGAACGAAGCGTGAAGAAGAAGAAGAAGAAGGATGAGCCAGGAGAAGAAGAAGAAGCCGGAGAAAGGAGAAGAGAAGGAGAAGCTGGAGGAGAGGGAGAGAGAAGGGGAGAGAGAGTGATTAAGATTTGGGATGGTGACGGAGGAGCGGGGAAACATTTCCTAAACGGAGATTTTCAACGTTCATCCCATGAACCGACCTTCTCTTCCATTGTAGGAGGCTTATAGTAAGATCCGTTCCGAAGGTTTGTGTAGTGAGGCTATCTAATACCGGGGTTAACCGCGATATAGTATTGGTGAGTTGGGGTTAATTGTTTGACTAATGTGTTATTCCGCAGGTTGCCGACACTTAGTTATGATCCGTTGGGATGACTATGACTAGTGTCGGTTGGATTATTATCTAGTTATATAATTATGATTATATACGGTTGCTTATTGATGTTATAGATATTGTTGTTATGTTATAACACAATTTTGACTAATAAACCAAGTAATGAACGAATGATTAAAATACAGAAAATTATTAAGTAATGTGATAACAATATAATGATTGGTTCATGAATGATTGATTGATGAGACGCTGTGTGAATGATTTTTGTGATGTGATATGTTTAACGGTTTGTTTGATGTGTTAGTGACATGGTTTTATAGTGGGCATATCGACTTCCATACCCGATTGATATTCGGGAGCGTACCGGTCGGTTCACGTATCCTCGGGTCGTGTTACTGACAGGTGTTAACCTACTGAGTGACGCCGGTAGGTGTGTGGTCCGGAGAATACGGGGTCATGTCCTAGGGCCGGACTGCATGGAAGCTTTGGCTATCTAGGGGTAGCCCGAGTCGCCGTGTATCGATAGATGGAGAACGGTGTCTTACTTGTAGTACTCTGTGTTTATGAGTAAGAGTTGAGGGAGTTACTACCGTGGGCCTATATGGTGACGTGACAAGTATTCCGAGCGAATAACGATATTGCTAGGGCCCATATGCATGCATATAGTTTATTTGTTCTTATAGTGCTTCAGCTATTTATTATTGCTTGTGTAACTTTCCGTCATTGCTTGTGTTTGGGGTTGGGTTGGGTAGATGGAAAGTTACTTTATTAGTTAGGGAATCTCAACTCACTGGGTCGATAATAGATCGCTCACCCCTCTCCTTTATTTTTTTCAGGAAACCCGTAGTAGTAGCGGATCGCATGACGTTAGACCAGCCGGTATAGTGTCGACGTCTCTTTCGCAACGAATGTTTCAAAGTAATGTTTATATTAATATTTAAACAAATATTGTCCATGGACCTATTTATATTTCCGCACTTTTCATAATATTAAATAAATGATTTTTTATATACGTGAAGCATGTTGTTTATATTAGATTAGTCCGGTCTAATATAACTACCAAATTTTATTACGGTTGCAAAGCCATAATCAAAATTTGGGAAATGTGTAATTGAATAACTCGGATCAGTTTAATGACGAAAGTTGTTAAGCCGAGCCAAATTAATCAAACACGGTAAAAAATGTGACGACTCTGGTCCCGACCAAGGAAAACCGGTGATCATGTTCTTGTCTGATTGTTGGTCATCGGTTGACTTAGGTTAAAGCAGAATAGGGGTGTTACAAAAGGTGGTATCAGAGCATGGTTCCGATCGTGCTCATACAACATGTGTTTTCAGATTTATCGAGTCAAAATTGAGTCGCGAAAGAGACATTAGGAAACCGAACACGTCCTATTTAGTTAGGACTTAGTCACTTACCCGTTTATGATGCAGATGGAGGACGGGGAAATCAGTAGTGGCGGGCATAGTATGGCTATGGGGTCAGAACGGGTTTTGGAACGCATAGGACTGGGTTATGAGGAACCGGCCGAAAAAGCTAAGTCACCAGAAAATTCGGGCAACCAGGAAACGCAGGCAGATCAGGCGCAAGCAACTGCCGAAAAAGACATCGAAGATACTGGGTCTAGCAATGATCATCATAAGGAGATGCCAAGGAATGATCAGAATACGGTATGGGGCGAAGACATAAACCCGGAGCCGGAACACACCTTGAAAATGCTTCATGACGTAATGACGCGAGCTATGCAATCACCACAGACAACACCCGATGTAACAGCTCGTCCACCGTTCCTATCCTTGATCTCCTCGATGAAGAAGGTGGGAACTACGCACTTCTCTAGTGGAACTGACCCTTTAGTCGCTGACCGAGGGATCCGGATGATGGAGAAGAACTTCAAGGCTACAAGATGCCCCGAGGACTACAAGCTAAGTGGGGGTGCTTACTACCTGGACCGAGATGCAGCCGATTGGTGGGAAAGCAGGGAAGCCCAAGTAGGACACATGGTGAAGACCTGGTCAGCGTTCAAGGAGGCGTTTGAGCGAAAGTACTTCACCCCGTAGTCAAGGCGCCGACTACAACGAGAGTTTGTTAATCTCGAACAAGGGAGTAAATCTGTCCGAGAGTATGAATCAGAGTTCATGCGGTTGAAGTAGTATGTGGGCAACAATAACGGAGACGAAGAGGCGATGATCACCAACTTTCTGTTCGGCCTTCGACCCGAGTTGGAGAGCAGACTTGCGGTGGGGAATTTTGCGAGCCTCACGGACTTGGTAGAAAAAGCCGTAAGTGTGGAAGGCGGGTTAACAGCAGAACGAGCAGCGCGGGGAAACTTCAACTCAAACCAAGACGGAAGATCATCCAAACATCAGGGCTGACACTCTGGACAAAACCGTTGTTTCAAAGACAAAGGCAAACGACCCCAAGGATCATCTGACTCATTCAAAGGTGTGTCAGTCTCCTACAAATGCGGTCAGGCCGATCATATCTCCAAATACTATCCAAGGAATGCAGCACAGCACGCATCTCCCGGTCTTACCTGTTTACGATGCGGTCAGAAGGGCCATTATGCTCGAGAATGTTCGAACCCGATCCCAGCCACCCCACTCGCCATTCAGACACCACCAGCTCGCCCTACGATTGAGCCCGCCCACAAGCGTCAAGCCTTAGATGGTAGGGTTTATGCCTTAGAAGTAGATAATAATGAGGCCCCAGAGCCCGTTCAGGGTCCTATCACAGGTACGCATCTGCCTGAACCCCAATCCTTGTGTGTTTGTAGTATCTACTAAGTTGTTTAAAAATAAATCTTTTAAATAAATAAATAAAGTATCCTATTTTAAGTTTAATATTAATATGGCAGGAATCGTACATGTTGCGGGTCGTCGTACACATGTATTGTTCGATTCAGGAGCCACCCATAGTTTTGTAACTCCAAAGGTAGTCGCTGAAATCGTAGGAAGTTACAAAAGAGAAAAATTTAGTGTCACGGTGTTGACCCCCATAAAGTAAACCCTCCAAATAGATAAGTATATTCGGAACGTACCCCTAGTAATTGAGGCGAAGAAGTTCTTGACAAATCTGCTAGTCACCCCTTTGACGTGGCACGAAGCCATTCTCGGAATGGACTGGTTGTCTGGCTATCAGGCCCAATTAGATTGCGGTCGAGGGAAGATTACATTTTGTGGAAACGGAATGGAGAAGGTAGTCTACTAAGGTTAGCCATAGTAAATCGGTGTCTATAGTGGCGGCTCTTCGAATTCAAGACTTGATCAAGAATGGAGAAGCGTTTTTGGTGACCATCATTGCCGGGGAAGGAACCTTCAACGGAGACATCAAGATCAAGGACATTGCGGTGGTTCAAGAGTCCGAGGACGTATTTGCGGCGCTACAGTAATTACCTCCATCTCAGAGTAATCCTTTCACCATTAATTTTGTACCAGAAGCGAAGCCTATCACAAAGGCTCCTTATCGAATGACAAAATCGGAGTTGGCAGAACTCAAGACACAGCTTGAAGATTTGATCGGAAAAGGCTTTATTCTACCAAGCTCATCACCATGGGGAGCTCCAGTGCTATTCGTAAAGAAGAAGGACGGGAGTATGAGATTGTGCATCGACTCTCATGGCATCAACTGTAGAAATTTCTAGCAGATCCTAATCCAATTAGACAATCCTGGTCTGAATTCCAAGCCTAGGATCTAAGGTTCATGTAATTGAATCATTGGGATCTCAGAATTACCTGGTGATTAGCAGCGGAAGATTTGCAGATAATCGAGATCTAAAGCGCCTCAAGTGCTGCGCCTCTACTGGTATCCACACGCACACAAACTGAACAGCAGGGATGCTAGTGCCTATAGAGATCCAATCTCTTCAGAGGTTTCTATTCAAGTTCTGGTGGCTGTCAATTAGGTTCGGGGCGAGTTTAGGTCGACCATATATCTTATATATGTCGGCTTAAACCACAACGGAATTAACCAACGATTAAACCGAATTAATCTGATTAATCCGCGAGTGCATCGATCGATGCACTCTCTGCAACGATCGATGCTGTCCCAGAACATTGATATCGAATGCATATCAAATATGCATTCACCAGATCATTACATTAATGATCAACCTCGTCTTTAACGTCCAGTTTGCTTAGGTGTGTGACCCTGTAGGATCATATAATACTAGCAATGAGTTCTAAACTCATTGATCATAAGTGGCTTCTAGCAAAGCATTATGACTACCTAGTATTATATGATTGTCTCATCTCGACAATACAACTATCACTTAGAGCAAGTACAATAGATTTCAGGACATTCCCAACAATCTCCCACTTGTACTGGAATCATCTATTCCCATAATCCCTTCGTCACTATATCTCGATCTGGCATAAGGCAAGATCTGTGTCACCCTTATTCAGCCAAGATCATGTTCATCGAACTCCGATTTATACTGACAAGACAAACGACTGACAATCAACTCGTTTGAGTGTGGCCACACATTTCTCAGTATCAAATCTTCGATGGGCCCTGAGATATTTATCTCCTGTTATATAGGAGGGACAAATCCCATCTTGTTCCATCCCTGTCTCTTCACACGCTTCATGATACGCCCAATCAGTGCCTTTATAGTCACCAGTTACGGCTGACGTTTGACAAGGTTAAAGCGGACCAATTCACATGTAAGAAAATATGATGAACTCAGGTCTAAGGACTATACTCTTTAGTCGTAATGAAAACTCTCATGACACTTATATAACTATCCCGTAGAGTTCTCATCAGTGGGTCATGTCCGATCCTGTGTTCTCCAACACATATCTATGTGATTGACTTTAATACTCTTATTAATGACTCCATGAAACTTAGTCATCAGTCACCTCACATACTAGTCTCACGCGGTTGTTAATGTCCCATTTTAACAACCTTGACCAGGGACCAATCATAATTTATGTCATTTATTATCTATAGGTTTTCATGATCAAGTCACATACTTGATGACCTATAAAATGTCATAAATTACTTTGGGACTATTATTTAATAACCATTATTAAATAATACAGATGTCAGATTTCAATAACATAATCAAATTATGTTTATACGAATATCATATCATAACTAAAATTAATAACAATGACTCCCACTAAAATTAAGATCACATCTTAAGACATCTAATGCCTTTAGCAGTAGTCTGACCCTTATTCGCTCTTGCTCAGCGTGTGTCGAAAGACACTGCGTCTTGCTAAGAGTAATACCAAGAGTCATTTGCACGAAGCCCTTCTTGGAATCCTGCGTACTGGACCTGTGCAAGGCCTTATCACCATAAGTACCTTGACACAATCCAATTAGCTTGTCCAATCTATCTCTATAGATTCTTATTCCAAGAATGTATACGGTTTCTCCCATAATTTTATCGAACAACAACTTTCGAATCAAGTCTTAACAGACTGAAACGATGGAACTTCATTTCCGAGAAGTAGTATGTTATCAACATACAGTACTAGAAATGCAACTGCGCTCCCACTAGTCTCTTGTAAACATACGGTTCCTCTTTGTTCCTGACGAAGTCAAACCTTTTGACTGCTTCATCAAAAACGAAGATTCCAACTCCGAGATGTTTGCTTCAGTCCATAAATGGACCGATGAAGCTTGCATATCTTCCTAGCTTCATTAGGATTAATGAAAACTTCAGGTTGTGTCAGGTACACATCCTTTTCCAGAATTCCATTAAGGAAAGCTGTTTTCACATCCATCTGTTAGTCATCATAATGAGTGGCGGTTGCTAGGAGAATCCGAATGGACATAAGCACGGTGTCTGGGATTAGGTTTCTTCACAGTCAATACCATGAATTTACTTGAAACCTTTTTCCACCAACCTAGCTTTGTACATTTCAATACTACTAACCACATCAACTTTTCTTCTTGAAAATCCATTTACTCACAATGGTTTCTACACCATCGGGTAAATCAACCCAAGTCATACTTGGTTCTGTGACATGGATCCCATTTCGGATTCAGCGGCTTTCAGCCATTTTCGGAGTCAAGGCCCATCATTGCTTCTTCAAAATTCGCAGGCGCGTCACTTTCAATGATCAGTAGATCACGGCAATTGGTTACGAGAAATCCATATTTCTCGGGTTCGTGACGGATCCTTTCGGATCTGCGAGCTTCAGTTTTCTGTAAAAGTCGCGCACACATATCTCATATGTATACTTTTACCACGACCTAATTAACCAAGATTTAAACTGTAGTTAATTAAGTCATAACCCAAAATCAATATTTTGGTTCGCGATCTGTGTCGATCGATGCAACTTTTGTGTCGATCGACACTTCTTCAGAAACTCGCCATTTAAATGTATATCGAATATACATTCACCAGATCCTTTATAAACTCTAGGCACCACAGGTGCAGGTTCTACAACTCTTTGTAGATCCATCTGCTGCTCTTCCTCATCAGGTTGAGCAGTCTCCTGTGATTTTCGAATTTCTTCGAGTTGTACTTTTACTCCCACTGTTCTTCTTGGAAAGAAATTCTTTCTCAAGAAAACATTGTTCCGAGCAACAAACAATTCGTTCTCGAACTGGTTGTAAAAGTAACATGCCTTGGTTTTGTTAGGACAACCAATGAAGTAGCACTTATCAGATTTGGGTGTGAGCTTATCAGAGATTAAACGTTTTATATAAGTCTCGCAACTCCAAATCTCCATGATGGATAAATCAGAAACATTTATATTCCACATCTCATGTGGTATCTCTGTAACTGATTTTGATAGAACTCTATTTAATGTAAACTCAGACGTTCCTAGAGCGTATTCTTTGAAGGATAATGGAAGATCTAAGTGACTCATCATTGATCGAACCATATCTAATAAAGTCCGATACAGGAGGAGTGAATTGTGAAACACTTTCACAATCTCTCAGATGATCACTAAATTCTTGACCTAAGTATTCACATCCATGATCTCATCGTAGAGGTTTAATACCTTTGCCAAATTGATTCTGTACTTCATTTTGGAACTCTTTGAACTTTTCAAAGATTCCGATTTATGTCTTATTAATAAGACACAACCGTACCTACTGAAATTATCAGTAAAGGTAATGAAGTACTGAAAATTTTCCTCTAGCACTAGTGTTCATCGGCCCATATACATATGTATGTATAAAGCCCAATAAGCCTCTGGCCCCTTTCATTTTATTCGTTCGCGACTTGTGTCGACCGACACACCGTTTGTGTCGATCGACACTACCTTTTTGTTGAAAGGAGCCTTCGTCATTTTACCCAATAAACAAGATTCACTTTACTCATTATGATTCATAATCAGATGAGCCCAAAAGCCCATCACTATGGAGCTTCTGAATATGTTTCTCATTTATGTGGCCCAAAACGACAATGCCAGAGTGAAGTTTGATTCGTATCATTTGTCTTGAATCTCTTGGTATTAATGTTACAGTTAGGCACATTCTGGTTTAGAACATAAAGTCCATTCTCTAATGGATTGCTACTATAAAATATATCACTGTAATCAAATGAATAATACTTATTCTTAATTTGAAAACTGATATCCTTCCATATCCATACAAGGAATAGAAATAATCTTTCTGCTCATAGCAGTTACATAGTAGCAGTTTTAAGTTCAAAACATGCCATAAAAGGAAAAACAAATGAAATACTCCTACGGTTAATGCAGCAACTCTTGCTCCATTCCCACACATAGGTCCACTTGTCCTTTCTCCATAGTCCTACTTTTGCTCAGGCCCTACACATTTTCACAAAATATGAGTACCACAGCTGGTATCTAATACCCAATAAGTAGGACTACAAGAAGTAACATTTACTTCTATAACATAAATACCTGAAGAAGAAGTCTCGTACGTCTTCTTCAGCTTCTCATAATCTTCCAAGAATTTATTGCAGTTTCTTTTCAAATGCCCATAACCATTACAATAACGACACTTAACATCTTCAGAAAGACTGGTTTTAACCTTAGGAACATGGCCAGACTCGCTTGGATTCACAATCGAGCTCGTCTTGCCATCACCTTTGTTCTTACCAAGTTTCTTAAACTTCTTACCCTTTTGTACCATAAGGACATCCGGGGTGTCCTTCTTGATGTTAGGTTCAGCAGTCTTAAGCATCCCATGCAATTCAGTCAACGTCTTCGTCAAGTTGTTCATGTTATAGTTCATAACAAATTGATCATAGCTTGACGGCAGTGACTGTAGAATGATGTCAGTAGCCAACTCTTGGCTAATGGGACAATCTAGTTTCCCCAGGTTATCAATATAACCCATCATCTTAATGACATGAGGACTAACTGGTTCGCCTATTGGTAGCTTGCACTCAATCAGAGACCTAACCGTCTGGTATCTCTGAGTTCGTGCCTGCTCCTGAAACATACTTTTCAGGCCAGTGATCATCTCTTTTGGCGACTCCACGTACTCATATTGCTTCTGCAATTCCGAGTTCATGGTAGCCAACATGAGACAACTCACTTCCACCGCATCATTAGAATGCTTATCCCAAGCATCCTTATCTGACTGCCAGGCATTGGCTCGGTACCTCTTGGGGAGAACTTTCTCAAGGACATAGTCCTTCTTCTCCTGTTTGAGAACAATTCTCAAGTTCCGATACCATTCAAGAAAGTTTGATCCATTTAACTTGTCCTTCTCAAGGACGGATCGCAGGGAGAAATTGTTACGATGGTTTGTGCTAGACATAGCTGAAAAATAAGGGAGGTTTTAGTTATGATGTTCAAGAAATGAGAAGTCTTAACTATTAAGAAAACTCGCATTATATTCAAACAATGTTTCCCCAGATGAATATAATGATCCAAGACCCATACTTCACTAAACTTGAGTGAGCCACTGGCTATCATCCAAATTTAGCTATCTAGGTAAGCAACAACTTTGCTAGTTATATCCAATATAACTCTTGGTTGTGGATTGACATCTCATGTCAAATCCACCTGATGTCTCTGAGCCCAAAACGATTTTGATGGCCCAGTCAAGTAAACCAATCTCTTTAGTCATGTAATTGTCGATGTCTTGCACTGCAAATCCATCAACACGATTACCTCTGTCTTACTCATGTAATTGTGAACATCTTGCACTGCAAGTCTATCACACAATTAAATGGGTCTTGACAGTTGACAAGATTGGAAAGACATCAAGTATCACTTGATATTTGATTGAGGAACAGAACCATTTAAAACGTTCAGTTTTATTATGTTTTAATTCTTCTAATTAATTGATTTATCTTGCTTTGGTTCTGTGATTTCAGGTTCCATAACCTAAATCATCGAATCTTGTGTCGACCGACACTACTATAGTGTTGATCGATACAGAATAACCAAAGCAATTTCGCGATAACCGATCAATCCAATTGATCCGGTTTTGAATACCGGTCAGCGTCGATCGATGCTACATTAGCATCGGTCGATGCCAACCTAATCAAACCAATCGCAATTAAACCATTCACAGTGTTCGACCATTATTAACCAAGCTCGATAACCGGTCCAATCCAATTGAACCGATTCATCAATCTCGCAAGGTTTGTGTCGATCGATGTAACGCTTGTGTCGATCGACACTAGGCGAAAACTAAGGTTTATTCGGGTTTTCGCCCTGCATCGATCGATGCCGGATTGGCATCTCGATAAATTTGTTATCATATTTATCGATGATATTCTAGTTTACTCAAAAACTGAGGAAGAGCACATATCGCATTTGGCGTTAGTTCTCGAGAGATTGCGGAAGCTGAAATTGTTTGCTAAGTTTAGCAAATGTTCGTTTTGGCAGAGGGAAATTGGATTTCTGGGTCATCGCATCTCCGAGCAAGGAGTATCAGCCGATTCCAAAAAAGTTAAAGCAATCCAAGAGTGGCCTCGGCCTACCTCTGTGGCGGAAGTTCTGAGTTTTCTTCGCTTGGCGGGGTATTATCGGAAGTTCGTCTGTGGATTTTCATCAAACGCAAAGCATTTAACGAATCTAACAAGGAAAGGATTTCCCTTTATTCAGACTAAGGACGCAGAAGACGCTTTTGCTAAGTTAAAGACTTCTTTGACCTCAGCACCAATTTTGGCATTCCAGAACCCGAGAAACCCTATACGGTGTATACCAATGCATCGCGAGGTTGTTTGTTGTGTGTCCTAATGCAAGTAGGGAAAGTCATCGCTTATGCATCTCGTCAGTTAAGGAAGCACGACGAGAACTATCGGACGCATGACTTGGAAATGGCAACGGTTGTATTCGCATTGCGGATTTGGAGATCCTACCTTTATGGCGAAAGCATAGAAGTATTTACGGACCACCAAAGTCTTAAACACTTGTTCACACAACCGGATCTTAACCTACGACAGCGGAGGTGGATGGAATTCATCGCAGATTATGATTTCAAAATCAAGTATCACCCTGGAAAAACTAATGTGGTTGCAGATGCACTTAGCCGGCGGAAAACCAAAGCTAGCATCGAAAAGGAGCTCGAAACCCTATCCGAAGAACTCAAGTTAGTGAATTTGGCTGCAATGGAAGGGGAAGCAAATGAGCCGTTAGGATTACAAGCTATAAGGGCCTAACGGCAGGCGGATCTAGTTCTTCTAATCCGAGAAGAGCAGCAGAGAGATAAGAAGATTTTAAAGGTCAGTGATTAAGTCAGAAATCGAGACGGACCAAACCAGAGCGGTTATCATCTGGCCAATGATGGTACATCATTTCTCAGGGGAAGGATCACTGTACCAGGAGGTAAGGATTTACGAGAAGAAATTTTGGAAGCAACACATCATTCTTTTCTTAGCATCCACCCCGGGAGTTCAAAGATGTACAAAGACGTGAGGAGATATTATCATTGTCCGGGAATGAAGAAGTCTGTAGCTCAATGGGTAGCGTAATGCTCGACTTGTTAGCAGATCAAAGTGGATCATCAATACCCGGTGGTTTACTTCAGAATCTACTTATTCCTCAGTGGAAATGGGATTCCATATCAATGGATTTTATCACCGGAATGCCAACTGCAAAAGGGAGAGAAAACAACGCAATTTGGGTATATTTTGATGATCTGACTAAGGTGGCGCATCTGATTCCGATAAAAGATACATATAAGTGGAAGCTTTGGCTGAGCTATATATCGACCAAATCATTCGCCTTCATGGAGTTCCAGTGGGTATCGTATCAGATCGGGATCCACGATTTACCTCCATTTTGTGGAGGGCGCTACAAGAATCTTTGGGAACGGAGTTTCGTATCAGTACTACTTATCATCCGGAAATGGACGGCCATACCGAAAGGACAATCTGGACCATTGAGGACATGTTGTGAATGTGTGCACTCGATTGGGCCGGAAATTGGGAAAAACACTTACCATTACTGGAGTTCTCGTATGACAACAGCTACCATTGCAGTATCGAAATGTCTCCATATGAAGCTCTATATGGACGACCGTGTAGAACTCCACTATGTTGGATCGATATCGGAGAGCGAGAAGTCTTTGGACCCAAGATCGTTGATGAGACAACCAGGACACTGAAAATGATTCGAGCCAACAAGAAGAAAGCTCAAGACCGGCAGAAGAAATTTGCAGAACAAGCAAGGCGAGAAGTTAACTTTGAAGTCGGAGATTGGGTGTATTTAAGGGTTTCATCGCAAAGAAAAGGGGAACGGTTCGGCAAAGTTGGAAAGCTAGTAGTTCGCTACATCAAACCATACCAAGTAATCGGTAAGGTTGGAGAAGTGGCGTACAAATTGGATTTACCATCAGACATGCGGATTCACCTAGTGTTCCATGTTTCTATGCTACGGAAATTCATTCGTGATCCAATAGATTTGGAAACGAAAAAAATAGAAGATCTTCAGTCGAACCTTACCTACACCGAAGGACCCATTCGCATCTGAGAGAGACGCATCTGGAAACTCGAGAATCGAGAGATTCCGCAAATCCAAGTGTTCTGTTGAAAGCATAATCGTGTGACCGTCACATGGGAGGATGAATCAAGTTTTAGAGAACCTTATCCGGAGTTTTCCTTAGTGATCAGTTGAAAGGAGTTTCTAGAACCTTAAAGAATTCGAGGACGACTTATAATAAGGGGGGAAGAATGTAATACCCAAATATCGGAACTTGATAAAAATATTGTTATTAAATGTAATGGTATTTTTATCACTAATAAAATGAATTATCTTTCTAAGGAATTGATTAGAAGTATTTGGAAATTCTTGTGAATTTTCATTAATAACCAGTTTTACCGAGAAACCGATAAACTGGTCGGGTGAGTTGGAAAACCCTCTAAGGTCCACATAAAATTATGATTTTTTTACCACAATTCTATTAAATTATGTAAAAGCTATGGTTAAAAGGATTTAGCAATATTTGATCCCTAGATTAAGTTATAACTTTTAGACCATTAAGGGGTAATTAATGGCTAAATATTCAAAATAAAATCAGGGGCTTGGGCTTGGATCATGATGGTTTGGGCTGAGAAATGAGGTTATTTTGGACATAATTCAAGCCCATTAGTGAGCATGGGTCATGAAATCTTGCAAGGGAGAAGGAGATGCATTGTTTGTGTTATTAGGTACATTGAATCAAAAATGTGTTGTCATCAATCCATGAGGCTTCTAGAAGAGGGCTACAA